>CAJGYO010000016.1:30269991-30869991 GCA_904845875.1 Miscanthus lutarioriparius | reverse complement strand
TTTTCAATAGGATTTTCCATTTATGCTATTTCAAGCCTTGCTTCCTTATCATTTTTGTATAGGATGTTCTACTTAGTAAAATGACATGAAATTTTTATAGTAGTCCTTTGATAGCATTAGTAAGGCTCTGTAAATTTTTGAGAATTTATTAAGCACATCTGATATACATTTATTATTTAACCTAGATATCTAAATAAAATGATAAAGGCAATTTAATAAATGGTTTGGGCTTTGCCATTTTATTATCTTAACTATGTTTGGTATGCTTAAACTATTGGTAGGTTCTAGGTTGTCAAATTTTGAATGATTACCTGAAGTAGAAGTATTCTTACTTTATGTTGCATGTCAAGTCATTTCCGGACTGATTCTAGAATGTGAGGATTTGCATGTTGAAACTGATGTGTACTGTAAAATGGTTAATAACAAAGTTGTAGAAAATTTGATAAGCTTTCCAGATAGTCCAGGATCACTGGATTTGGATTTGTAGAACTCCAGTTATGAGCGAAACAAGTAGATACTTTATTTATGGCATAGTCGATGCTTTGTAGAAGTAGTTAAGTAGTAAGCGAGAAGAGATATGCACCTACTCAAACAACGTGATGCACTTGTTAACATATATGCATTCGTAATACTTATACCATACTCATGCATCTAGGATCGGAGGAAGAGATCACGTTGCTGGAATTCAAGAAGCGGAGGAAGGGAACCCGCAGGAGGATCCGCAAAACCGTAGCTCCGGCGTGGAGCGTAACCACAAGAGCTTCCTTGAGTGCCCCGACCATCGCCCTACTTCCTTTCTCGCGAGGCAAGCCCCGGAGCATTATAAGTCTCCCAAAGAATTTACAAATGTTTAATTACGTACTTATGATTGATGCATTAGGTTATAAGAGTTGAATGAAACCACTTGATGCATGTACATTCCTTGTCCGGATATTACACCTTTAACCGGTATAGGTCCGTGGATCGAATATATGCTTAGCCATGCTTAGACCGGTAGAAGTCAGGTGATTTCCTGTCACCTGCGAGATATAGGTGGATACCGGAGCACGATTGGTCATAATTGTCATTGTGGAAAAGAACCATGGTTAATGTAAATGGAGACCCAAGCGGGATGTCGATAGAGAAACAACAAGGCATGGAGGTCTTGGGTGTGGATCTATCCCGTCTCTGTGTCGATCAAGGACCGTGACCGTTGTTGGAACTTCCGACAAGATTGAACGCATGCCTCTCACTTAGCTGGCCGGATAATTGCTCCGACCGCGGGCCGAGTAATTCAACTCGGGCCGGAATTGTTACATTGCGCCTTCCGGGAACGATCGACCGAGCCCAAGGCGAGCTTGGCTCGAGCATCCCGGCATCTGGTGTTCCAGATTAGCGCGTGTGATGGGACCCGCTGAAATGTGTACCGAAGTTGTACCAAAGGTGACCTAAGGTGACCGTTGATCTGGTCTGCCTGGGTTTGTGTTAGGAATAAATTCCCAGCTGGTTGAAATCGATTCGAATCGCCGTCTCTCCCGGATAGTGAGAAACTTGGCTAGCTCCAACATCGTAGTAACTGTATTATGGAACATGATGGTTCGGAAGAAAATGG
Source organism: Miscanthus lutarioriparius (assembly GCA_904845875.1). Classification (NCBI taxonomy): domain Eukaryota; kingdom Viridiplantae; phylum Streptophyta; class Magnoliopsida; order Poales; family Poaceae; genus Miscanthus; species Miscanthus lutarioriparius. The sequence goes on along the minus strand of CAJGYO010000016.1, from coordinate 30,868,400 downwards.
AATTGCAATACCTGCTATGGTTACTATTGTATGCTTCTAAATGATACCACATGTTGGGCACAGGATAGTTGCTAATCTAGAAATGGATAGTTATAATTAACTTGATAAAGGAATCATAATTGTACAACGGATCAATTGCCTTTTTCGCAAAATATTGTCAAGTTACGTCCACTTATACAAATTTTGCATACTCCTTGGAGTCATTTTATTTCTGGTTCATGACGGGTAAGTCTAGTGAGTACCTTCTCGTACTCGTGGTTTATTTTCCCAATGTTGCGTATGGCACTGTGTATCATGGTTATTGCAAGAGTTGCTTCTATCCCGCTGTGGATGAGGAGTAAGCCTTGGGCAGGCTTCCTTAGTAATTCCTATCCTTGCTTTTGTGGATCGTGATCTGGCATGGCACTGTATCAAACTATGTTGGCAACTTTATTTTCGAACTTATTTGCTTCCGCTTTATTTATCAAACTCGTTTTGTAATAACTTTTATTCGCACTCTGATGATGAAAAGTATCTGTGAACTTTATGTAATATGTGGCATGTATGTTGAATCCTGTACGATCTTGGTTGTTGTAAATCGTTTATCGAGACCCGTCGTGGTACTCGACGGACTACCGGGTTTATATGGGTTCAAGTATGACAGTGCGACCGCTTGTGGATTGCCATTGTACTTGTATTCTTATAAATTGGTCGGTTCTGCGACACTATCGGGGCGCTCCACCCGTGGTGCTCTGGAGAGAGGTGCCACTCTTCGAAAGGTCATGCCACATTGTCATCATTGGACAGGGCAAGGCGACGTTGGTTCTCCCTAGACTATAGGGGTCCAAGGGAGATGCCGAGCTGGTGCCCAGGCTTCTTGTGGTCGAGGACGACGGAGGGGAGAGATTGGATGGCGGTCTGCGCCCGTACCAACTCTCCTCCCACCATGATGACAAAATCTAGGCTCCCGAAGCGCAAGTGTGTGCCTGGGACCCAGCTGACATTGTGGTTAGCCATTTGAGGCCTGGTTTGGAACGCGCAAAGGCCCCTACCTGGCGTGCCAACTGTCGGTGTTTCGAACAACCACCAGCTAGTAAATTTATAATTATGCACGTTAGGCCCGGATGGTGTGCTAAAGGACACAAGGTTTATACTGGTTCGAGCTAAATGTCCCTACGTCCAGTCTGTTGCTGCTCGTGTTATTAGCACCGAAAGTAGTTCGTAGTAGGGGGTACAAACGGTCGAGAGAGGGATTGGTCCTAGGTCTCTGATGGAAGGGTCGAAAAGAGGCCAAGAGCCTGGTGGCGGCTTGGCTGTGTATGTGATGTCGAACTAAACTCTCTGTGAGTTCGTCTGTATGTGAGTTCGGTGTCCAAAGTTGGTCCCTCTAGTGGGGAGCCCTGCCCTCCCATTTATAGACCAAGGGGGAGCAGGGGTTATAGATGGGAGAAAGAGGAAAATACTAAGGGTATAGGAGGTCCTTCGAAGGATCCGAGTCTTCCTTTTTTCCTGCGCCTACCCTGTATAACATGGCAGACAGTGTCAGAAGTGGCGTGTTCATTGATCTTCATAGGCCATGCCTTGGCCTCTTTTAGCAAGTGGGTGCATCCCATCCCGCCCCTATGGGCGACATGTCGGATAGGGTTGCTGAACCCCGACCCCATAGGGAGCGGATGTCGTGGTGACTGCTCGTTTTGCCATTGTAGAGGATGGGAGTCTCTCCTTGGAGCGGAGTGGTTGTTGTATGTCTGTGTCGGGTTCTTCACCTGGTGGTTTGAAGGTGGCACCTACAACATTGTAGGGCGAAGAGCACGCACTTGCAACACTATTCAGGCTCTGTTATGCCTGGAAGGATCTAAGCACCTGTCCCGTCATGTCCTGACGGTAGTTTCCTATAGGGGCATAGGACATGGTCCTTCGGTGCCATGGTTGACCCAAATGTCTTATCTTACCCTATGCCTATCATCATGAGGGAGCGGGGTGCAGTTGTTAGGTGAGGCGGGGTCAGTCGTTGGACATCGGGCGAGGCGAGGTCCATCAGGCGAGGTGGAAACTAGCCTCCGGAGGTCGGGCGGGGTAGAGCCTAGCCCTCGGGGGTCGGGCGAGACGGAGCCTAGCCCTCGGGGGTCGAGTGAGGCGTAGTCTAGCCCCCGGCACTCGGGCGAGGCGGAGCCGTCCCCTAGCCGTCGGGGGAGGTAGAGCTGGCCGACGGGCATTGGGCGAGGTGGAACCAAACTCCCGTCGTTCGGGTAAGAAGCGCAGCGGTGCTCTTGTCCGTTCGGGAGTTTTTAACGTTTGATGGTCGTTAGTTCCACCTCCTTGGGTACTCTGGTATTAGGTTCCTGACAACAACAAACACTTGTTCTAAAATTCTTCTATAGCTTTGCCGATGACATCTTTATCTTCATCTGGTAGGTCTTCATAAGGCACCATAAGAATGTCATTGTTGTTGTAAGTCACCGTGACAATTGTGGGGTCCCACCGAGCGTGCCAAAACATGTGTCGACATGAAAATGTGTCACCACACAGCAAGCCAGAAGGATCTACTTGACGTAGCAAGGCTGGAGATCTGCTTGGCTTCAACGCAGGGTTAACCGATCCTGTGAATTCCTCCCGAGGCGTGCTAGTGAATTTGACCTGCAATTGACAAGGAGAGAATGTTTATTAGTAATTTAAGGTGTAACATGCTGGTTTTTGCCCAGACAGTTCCAAATGTGCCACTTCGGGAGCAGCTAGTATTTGCCACTACATCACGGAGATATCCGAGCCCTCACTAGTATTGCCGAGCACGTGCTAGTGATGCCGACCACAAACCATCATTATTTTACCTCTAGTCATAGTGTCTTCGGACAACGCTAGTGGTGATCGACAATGCTGGTGAGTGCTCGGTGATCCAGTGGGCTGATAGCCAAATGGGAAAATCAATCAAATAAACTGATACGAGAAGAAAATCGACTGTTAAGAACTATAGCGCTCGCGGGTTGTGACTGATTTTATAATGACAATTGCGATGCACCCAATTTTAATGATTCTTTCCCTTGAGCTATTAACATGTATGTGTCAGAGATACATCACTGGCTAAATTAGATTCGATCAATACGTAGTGTAGAGCCAATGAATTTAATAAGAAAAAGGGATATGCCACGCACACAATTGACTATTTAATACAGACAGACCCACAAACCATCTAGACCTAATCCATTACCATCAACAGTGAGGTTCGACTGGATTGGTGCAGCTATGATTATAACAACAAACTAAATCCAAAGAATTCATAGAATCGACCATACTTCAATAGGTTCATGAGAGCGTGTCATATCTGTGAAAGCGTAGATGAATCGGGTAAAAGAGCTAATTCGGGTAGATAAGGGATCATAGCATGTGAACAATAGACTATTCAACACGAGCAGACCTATCAACTCCTCAAATCTAACCTATCATCTTTAACAGTGGGGTTCGACCAGATCGATGCAGCCATAATAAAGATAACAGATTCTATCCTTAAAGAAAATGGATATACTCATATTTAACAGGTTCATGAAAACACACTATGAATGTTGAAATACGGGCGATCGGCTATTTAGCCGATGTAGGCATAGCAACAGCTAGGGTCATGCCTGGTCGAAAGCAAATCTATAAGCTAGCATCCTCTGATCTAGAGTACTAACAGTGGCGGTCGACCGAATCGATGCAGCCATGATAGTGGGCTATAGACCAGATTCAACTAGCTAGTAAACCTCCTCAAGATCAGACATGCCTTGACCGCGTACTATGCATGATCAAGATTAAAGTAGAACAACTGGTAAAGCGTAACCTGTCGCTTAAAGTAAGGATCATTGCAATGTAACAAGACAAACGAGGGGTTAAAAGGATGTGAGGTCGATCTAGATCGATCTCGATCGGGTAGGTTGATGTTGCTGAAAAACTAATAACAATAAGAACATCAGCAAGATCGGTAACTTAATGAATCTACCCGAAGGACGCCACCCTTAGGTAAAGCCGATAACTTGACCTTAATCTAATTCGAGCAGTGGAGGTCGACCGAATCGATGCAGCCGTACTTGAACTAGATAAGAGTCGATAACTAGCTTATACTAGAGCTCACAGTGGAGGTTGACCGGATCGATGCAGCCATACAAACCAAAGTATAAGCCATGACAGTACTTATAGACAAGCCAGAGGTCGACCGGACCAATGCAGCCCTACTTGTTGAAGAACTCGCCGGACTTTACTCTACTCCTACTCCTAAGGGTTGGCATGGAGCCAAAAAAGAAAGTAACTTGTATTGGTTGATTGGATCTCCTTTTTACAATAGCCGGGGTCTAATGTTTATACCCGGAGCCTAAGCATGAATCCTACTCAAGTATGACTTATCACAATCTTTGGTATAAAAGAAAACATTCCTAACTTAAGATAACTTGGACCCTAATCTTTCCCTTTTTGTAGAGTCCGATATGTATTTCTCGACGCCAACCGTAACTCATTATCGTTATCTGCTGATGTCTTTCGAAGAGAGCCGATTCCAGTGTCGCATCTAAATCAGCTGATATCGATCCTTATACAATCGATTCCTTGATTGACACAATCTTGGAAGCTTTGAGTTCCCGCGTTCTTTTTCCCAAATTTTGGTGTAACCAGAAAGATATTATGTTAAGCATCCATTGCTATTGTAAGAACATGGTTTATGGATGCAATGATTATATCCGTATGCTGGCCGTTTATTATTTTGTTATCACTGCCATTGGTGGTGCTAACGTCCAACCCCTTCGCTATATGTATTATGCGGCAGGCATCAAAGTGTATCACCGCCAAATCGTTTAGTAACCCGACACCGAGTAAACGATCATCAAAGGTGGATCGTGGTGCAAGGCAATGGTGACCATGACCTTTGTACTGGTGGATCATACGCTGAAGCGATAGTGCTGTTAACCTCTACACAGGAATCTTGGCTGTTGAACCGATAGTGAACCTGCACCGCTGATAGTTAGGTCGAAGTACAAGGCGATGGTGCTGGTGACCACTACACAGGCGGTTGATGTGCCCACACGATGGTTTTGATCGCCTCGACATAGTCGAATCATTTGCCAATGCGGCGGTGTTAGAGTACATCCATAGCCGGGTCATGCTCCAATGCGACTAAAGTAAGGACCTAATCACGGATGGATCATAAGCCAATCGGTGGTGTTAGTGTACACCGCAGTCGGTCCCAGATGCCAACGGTGAAGGCTATGACCATCACTGTCAACAGCTTACTGTCGAGGCCAAAATTGGACTACGATGTGGGTTATGATGCGGCTGTGAAAGGTGCGAGTGTAGTAGTGTTAATTCCATCACCAAACATAGGTTTTTACAGGTTTAAACTAATGAATTCCATGAGCTTTGGTGAATATGTGAATGCAGGAGGATTTATCCAAAAAACCATCCTTGGGACCACCATTATACTCTTCAAACAATCAAACCGACATCAACAAGTGAATCGACTCGCAAAATCTTCGAAAAACAACTCAAGACGGGGTCCAGAAGCTTTGTAAGTGCATCTAGCCCTTTAGTGGGTTTTGGTGAATTGAATGACAACACCATTAATGGTCTAACAAGTTTGCTAAGTGTTGAATAGGAAATTGAGTTTATTGCATACACTTGTTGATTGTGGAATGAGAAGTGTATATAGGTTCAACAAGAAGGCAAACTTGATTATATTCCACATAATGTTCAAATCAAGGCCAAAATTGTGTATTGTTGTGTTGGAAGATCATGGAAATAATATAGTTCAAGAGAAAGACAACAATGCAAATGGAGTTCATGAAATGGCTTCTATGTTGTGGGATATCATAGTATCATGAGGAAGCAAGCATATTTGGCAAATGATAAATGAGACATGAGTTGATGATTTTGGATTGGTCTCAATAATGGCTTGCTTTGCATAAACAAGAAGACTTTGATAGTGGATTAGCTTTGATCAAGGATTAAAGAATGAGTCAAGAATGCATAAGTGAAGAAATACCAAGCAAAGGTTTAATGACAAAGGACACAACTCATATTGGATATAAGTCGGTCTCTATGTTGGTTTGCTTGTATGGATAAAGATTTGGAAAATCACTTTGCATTAATATGATCAAGCTCAAAGTATGAAGATAGAGATTGAAGTGAGTGTTAGGAATGTCAAGCCAAAATGAAGAGTTTATAGGGAATCGTGAATTGGCTTGACCACATTGATGTTGATCCATATATGTCTCTATGTGAGTCTAACTAAAGCTTGATTGATATGAACTTTCATATCTAGAAGATATTCAAGCAAGGATCACAATATTGAAGAAATGGTTTTTCAATGGATGCTTAGTATGATGTGACTTGAGTATAGCTTGATAAGGTGAAGATAGCAAGGAAAGGGCTTCAAGGGACTAAGTGGAGGTGAAGGGCAAGTGATGGCTTGAGGACCGAGGTACCAAGGCTAAGGTGAAGAAGAGAGTACTTGCATTGAGTCGAGGAACTAATCCAGCTATGTGGAGTCATATTGTGTTAAGGATCAAATCATTAGTGAAAGTGACTTGAAGCAATGGACTAAACTCACATGTGTTGGAAAGATTCAAGTCACAAGATCAACATGTGTTTGTTCGAAGAGATGAGACAAAGATAATTGCAAACCTTATGAAGTAATATTGAGAAATAGGATAATACATGCGATGGTGGAAACTACAAATTATAAAACGGCAACTGACTCAAAGTGTCGGGGACCTAATACCGGGGTACCCCAAAGAGGAGGAATCAATGAACCATCGAACGGTAAAAACTCCTGAAAGCGCGGTTACATCTCTTGCCCGACCAAACGGAAGTCTTGTTCTGCCTCGCCCGAGCGCCCATGTGCCCTTGGGACCCGCTCTACCTCGCCCGATAGCTGGGCTCGGCTTCACCCGACCCCCAGGGGATGCGCACCGCCTCGCTCAACCGCCGAGGGCTGGGCTTGGCCCCGTTCGACGGCCGGGGGACGACTCCGCTTCACCCGACGGGTAAAAACTAGGTTTTTACCTCATCCAAACGGCCAATGACGAATCTCGCCTTGCCCGATATCCAGAGGCTGGCCTAGTCTCACCTGATGAACCGCGCCCTGTACCCTCATGATGATGATTGCACTGTAAGACAAGACGTTCGGGTCAACCGCAGCGTTAGACGCCATGCCCTGCACCCCTGCAGGGAAGTATCGTCAGGATGTGACCAGGCGAGCGCTTGGACCCCTCCGGGCGTGGCAGAGCCTGAACAGTGTTGCGGGCGCCTGCTCTCCGTCTTACAGTGTTGCAGGCGCTGCCCTCAGCATCTAGACGAAGAACCCGACGCAGACATACGACAACCACTATGTTCCAAGGGCAAACCAACAGTCACCACGCCTCCCGACCCCCACGGGGTCGGGCTCTCGCAAATCTGTCCGACACGCCGCCGCCCAGGGCGGATGGGACGTACCCACTTGCTAAATAATGGCGTGGCGTGGCCCACGACGGTCCACAATCGCCTCAATCTCGACACGATATGCCATGATGGGCGATCGGCGTGGGAAGAAGGAAGGACCGGGTTCCTCGAAGGACCTTCTATGCTCTTAGTGTTTTCTTCTTCCCGTCAGTAAAAACCCCCGCTTCCCTTGATCTATAAAAAGGGCGGCGGCTCCCCCCCAAGGGACCGATTCTCGACAGTTTAGCGCACACACACACGCACTCACACGGCCAAGCGCCAACAGAGCTCTTGGCGTCCTTCCAATCACTCCATCGGGGACTTGGGGTCTCTCCTCTCCCAACCGTTTGTACCCCTACTACGAACCTCATTCGATGCTAATAACACGAGCAAAGAACAGACTAGACGTAGGGACATTCAACCCGAACCAAAGATAACCCTTGTGTCCTTTAGCGCACCATCCGGGCTAACGCGCATCAATTACAAATTTACTCGCGGTGTTTGTTCGAAACACCGACGGTTAGCAGCGCGGTAGGGGGCCTTTTGCGCTGCTTCCAAACTAGGCTGCGGATGGCTAACCATGACACTAGCTGGGTCCCAGGCGCACACGTGTGTTTCGGGAGCCTGGATTTCATCGTCGCGGGGGGAGGAGAGTTGTCATGGTCGCACGCCGCCATCCAATCTCTTCCCTCCAACGGCCTTTACCATGAGAGGCTTGGCGCGTCAGCTCGACGTCTCCCATGGACCATGGGAGTCCAGGGAGAAGCAGCATCGCCTCGCCATCGCCAACGGCGACAGCATGGCATGACCTTCTGGAGAGAGACACATCTCTCTAGAACGACACGTACGGAGCGCCAGGACGGCGCTTCCGTTCGGTCTCCGCAACACCGCGGCGACCGCGAGCCATCTTCTGGCACTACGCATGGTTCTAACGCCCACGGACAATGAGTTCGTGGGGGTGATTGAACACGACACGGAGTCTCTCCACAAACTCCTCGCCGAAGAGCCAGAGTCATCCTCTAGCTCCGACTCCAGCAGGGGGAGCCATCGTCCTTCCCGGGGATGCTTTGTGACGTAAACCCCCAAGGGACACGTCGAAAGCATCTCCGGGGAGGAGACTACCCCCGCATTTGACCCCACCGGGGCAACCCAAAGAGGAGCAGCCGCGCCGCCCCACGTGGGGGTGGAGCAGCTAAGAGCCCGAAGGGAGGAGATCGCTGAAGCCGAGCAACAGCTTGCCCGGGAATACGAGAAAGTCAATAAGGAGATCAGACGCCATGGAGATGGTGGGCGCGCACGCACCATAGCCCCGGCTGTACACCAAAGGATCCTCACCAACGACGGGGCTCTCCCACACTTCACTCGGGCGAGCCAAAACATCGCCGCCGCAACGGCCTTACTTCACGGTCTCCCAGAGGCCACGACGTCCGAGGATCACCGGGCCCGCCGAGAAATCCGCACATTGCTCGAATGTGCGGCGGCATAGCAGGCAGAGAGCTCGTTGTCTCGGCGACGTGAGCTCGACACCAGCCGGTGCACGCCCTCGGTGCGTCCCGCCAAAGATGTGTCAGTTCACCAAACGCCACCAGACGGCAGGCAAGACGCTACAGGCCCGGTGCATGAACGTCTCTGCCACAACCGCGACGCGCGCAGCACCATCGACGCCCGCAGACGCGCCTACAACGACTCAAGAGAAGGAGCCAGACATGGCTACCACCCTCGGCGCGGCGGACGCTACGACAGCGGCGAGGACCGGAGTCCGAGCCCCGGCCTCCCAGGACCTCAAGCCTTTGGCCGACACATCCTCAACGCCGCTTTCCCATCAAGGTATCAACCGCCCACCAACGTTCCTAAATATTCCGATGAAACTAACCCCGGGCTCTGGCTCGAAGACTATCGGCTTGCCTGTCAAGCCAGTGGCGCAAATGATGACCACTTCATTATTCGCAACCTCCCACTGTTCTTGGCCGATTCAGCGCGAGCATGGTTGGAGCACCTACCGTCCAACACCATACACAGTTGGGCGGATTTGAGGGAAATCTTTGTGGGAAATTTCCAGGGCACATACAAACGCCCCAGGAACCCATGGGACCTTAAGAACTGCCGTCAGAAGGCCGGTGAGACTCTCCGTGAGTACATCCGGTGCTTCTCACGGTAGTGCAACGAGCTTCCCAACGTCACCGACGCCGACGTGATAGGAGCCTTCCTATCGGGGACGACCTGCGAGTCTTTAGTTCACAAACTAGGACGCAGGAGCCCGCAAACAACCAAGGAACTCCTGGACATCGCGACCAGTCACGCCTCAAGGGAGGAGGCAGTCGGAGCGATCTTCGATCGCCTCGACGGCAAGGCCAAGTGGGACGAGGACGCCGGCGAAGGCGCCTCCAACCGTTCCGCCAAAACGAAGAACAAGAAGCAACGGCGCGACGATTCGCTCACAGCCGCTACCGACCGCAAGGGTAGTCGGAAGCCCGCGTAGGGCACTCCGAACCACTTTGAAAAGATGCTCGAGGGGCTGTGTTCAAACCACGCCTTCCCTATGAAACACCTGCTCAAAGACTGCGGTCTCATGCGCAAGTTCTTACTCAGGAGCACCAACAAAGGGGAGCAGGGGAAGGCGCCTGCCCCCGCCGCAGACGATGAGGAGGAGAAGGACAAAACCTTCCCAACGCCGAGCGGCGCCCTTATGATCTTCGGAGGATCAACGGCCTGTGACTCCAAGCGGCGTCAGAAGGTTGCGCGCCGTGAGGTCTATACAGCCGGACTGGCCACGCCGGCCTTCCTCCGGTGGTCGGAATCCGCCATAACCTTCGACCGGACCGACCATCCGGATACCGTCCCACACTCGGGAAGGTACCTGCTTGTTGTCGACCCGATCGTTGGTCCAAAGTGACTCACAAAGGTACTGATGGATGGGGGCAGCGGCCTCAACATCAAGTACGCCAAAACACTCGACGAGATGGGTGTCGACCAGACGAACCTCCGCCCCATCCGAGCGCCTTTCCATGGCGTTGTACCTGGCAAACAGGCCATACCACTCGGGCAGATCGATCTGTCCGTCACTTTTGGGGATCGGTCCAATTACAGGACTGAAACCCTCACCTTTGACGTGGTAGGGTTCCCCAGAACTTTCCATGACATCTTAGGACGACCATGCTACGCGAAGTTCATGGCCGTTCCCAACTATACGTACCTCAAACTAAAGCTGCCGGGACCCCACGGGATTATCACCTTTGGCACCTCCTTCCAACGGGCCTACGAATGCGAGGTCGAATGCTGCGGCCATGCAACAGCAATCGTCGCCTCCGGGGAACTCGCCGCCCTCAGGGAAAAGGTCACCGAAGAGGCGCCCGACGCTGAGAAAGTAACCAGGTCATTCAAATCAGCAGAGGGCTCCAAAGAGGTCATCATAGACCCCGATAGCTCTGAAGGAAAAACGGTGCGCATCAGCACCACGCTCTCCCCCGAATAGGAAAGCGCGCTCGTTGACTTCCTCCGAGACAACAGAGACGTCTTTGCGTGGAAACCCTCGGATATGCTAGGCATTCCGAGGGAGGTCGCCGAGCACACCCTAAAAATCCATCCAGGCTCTAAGCCGGTGAAACAACACCTACGCCGCTTCGACGAGGAAAAGCGTAGGGCCATCAGCGAAGAGATAGCCAAACTATTGACTGCCGGATTCATCAAGGAGGTACACCACCCGGAGTGGCTGGCAAACCCTGTCCTTGTTTGAAAGAAAAATGGAAAATGGAGGATGTGTGTTGATTACACCGGTCTCAACAAAGCGTGCCCGAAGGATCCGTTTCCTTTGCCACGCATAGATCAAATAATCGATTCCACCGCGGGGTGCGAAATCCTCTGCTTCCTTGATGCGTACTCCGGCTACCATCAAATTGCGATGAAGGAATCCGACCAACTCGCGACCTCTTTCATCACTCCCTTTGGGCCGTTCTGCTACGTTTCAATGCCGTTTGGCTTGAAAAACGCTGGGGCAACGTACCAGCGATGTATGCTCAGATGCTTCGGAGACCTCATTGGGCGAACCGTTGAGGCCTACGTCGACGACATCATGGTGAAGTCCAAGCGGGTTGACCACCTTGTTACTAATCTTGAGCAGATCTTTGCGAAACTCCGAGCAAACGGTATCAAGCTCAACCCCGAGAAATGCGTTTTCGGGGTCCCGAGGGGCATGCTGCTCGGCTTCATCGTCTCTGAGCGCGGCATCGAGGCCAGCCCGGACAAGATTTCGGCCATCACAAGCATGGGCCCAATCTAGAACATAAAGGGGGTACAGCAGATCACCGGGTGCCTTGCCGCCCTCAGCCGATTCATCTCACGCCTTGGCGAACGAGGTCTCCCCTTTTACCGCCTTTTGAAAAAAGCCGACCGCTTCAAGTGGACGCCCAAGGCCCAGGAGGCACTTGACATGGTCAAGCTGCTTCTGACAAAGGCCTCGATCCTCGTCCCCCCAAGCAACGGAGAGGCACTCCTGCTATACGTAGCGGCCACCACACAGGTGGTTAGTGCCGCCCTGGTAGTAGAGCGGGAAGAAGAGGGGCACGCACTCAAGGTACAGCGTCCCATGTATTTCATCAGCAAAGTACTATCCGACTCCAAAACCCGCTACTCCTAGATCTAGAAACTCTTGTATGCCGTCCTCATCGCCAAGAGGAAACTACGTCACTACTTCGAGTCACACCCCGTGACAGTCGTAACATCGTTTCCCCTCGGCGAAGTCGTCCGGAGCCAGGACGCCACAGGAAGAACCACGAAGTGGGCACTCGAGCGGATGAATCAAGGCATAACATATGCCCCACAAACGGTGATCAAATCCCAAGTATTGGCTGACTTCATCGCAGAATGGACCGAGATCCAAACACCACCGGCGATCGTCGATTAGGAGTACTGGACAATGTACTTCGACGGGTCACTAATGAAGAAAGGCACCGGCACGGGGCTGGTCTTCGTATCACCCCTCGGGGTCCGAATGAGGTATATGGTCTGTCTCCATTTCCCCTCATCGAATAATGTTGCTGAGTATGAAGCTCTCGTCAATGGCCTACAAATCGCCATCGAGTTGGGCATCCGATGCCTCGACGTTCGGGGCGACTCCTAGTTGATCGTCAATCAAGTCATAAAGGAATCAAGCTGCCACGACGCCAAGATGGCCGCGTACTGCCAAGAGGTCCGATGGCTGGAGGACAAGTTCGACGGCTTGGAACTCAATCACATCCCGAGACGCCTCAATGAGGCAGCCGACACACTTGCGAAAGCGGCATCTGGCTGAGAGCCGGTCCCCATGGGAGTTTTCGCCAGCGACCAGCACAAACCCTCGGTACGCTACGAAGGGTCGGGGCGGGCCGACGACGGCCCATCCGATCCTACCCCGGGGGCTGACCAACCAGCGGCTCCGCCCGACCCCGAGGTCATGGAGCTTGAAGAAGGCACAATGCCCGACCCTCTGAACGACTGGAGAACGCTCTACCTCGACTATCTTCTCCACGACACTTTACCAGCGGATAAGACGGAAGGCCGACGGCTCGCACGCCGTGCCAAGTCCTTCGTTCTTGTAGAAGGCGAACTCTACAAACGAGGCCACATCGGGATCTTGCAGCAATGCATTCCCGCCGAACAGGGAAAGCTTCTGTTGAGCGACATCCACGGCGGGGTCTGCGGTCACCACGCCGCACCAAGAACTCTGGTTGGAAACGCATTCTGACAGGGCTTCTACTGGCCCACTGTAGTAGCCGACGCCGAGCAAATCGTACGCACCTACAAAGGGTGCTAGTACTATGCTCGGCAGACTCACCTCCTGGCCCAGTCACTCCAGATGATCCCCATCATGTGGCCCTTCGTGGTCTGGGGGCTCGATCTAGTTGGACCTCTTAAAAAGGCACCCGGGGGCTTCACCCACCTACTTGTCACCATAGACAAGTTCACCAAATGGATCGAAGCTCGGCCGATCTCTACGATCAAATCCGAGCAAGCCGTGCTGTTCTTCCTTGACATCATCCATCGTTTTGGAATACCAAACTCCATCATCACGGACAACGGCACACAATTCACCGGCAGGAAATTCATTCGATTCTGCGATGAGCAACACATCCGGATCGATTGGGTAGCCGTCGCACACCCCTAGACGAACGGGCAGGTCGAGCGCGCTAACGGCATGCTCCTACAGGGCCTCAAACCCAGGATATTCAACTGGTTGAACAAATTCGGCGCATGATGGGTCACCGAGCTCCCCGCTGTGCTCTGGAGCCTGAGAACAACTCCTGGCCGGGCCACCGGCTACATGCCCTTTTTTATGGTCTACGGTGCCGAGGCCGTCCTCCCGACGGACCTTGACTACGGAGCACCAAGGGTCAAAGCATACAACAAAGAAGGAGCCGAGGCATCCCACCAAGACGCCATGGACCAGCTGGACGAAGCCCGCGACACCGCCCTCCTCCATTCGGCCAAGTACCAGCAGGCGTTGCGACGGTACCACGGACGACGGGTACGGGACCGAGCCTTCAACGTCGGGGACCTTGTCCTCCACCTCGTACAGAGCAACAAGGACCACCACAAGCTCTCCCCGCCCTAGGAAGGGCCGTACGTCATCGCAGAAACACTCCGGCCAGGCGCCTACAAGCTGAAAACCATCGACGGCAAGGTCTTCACCAACGCCTGGAACATTGAACAGCTATGTCGCTTTTACCCCTAAATAAACACATACTTTTCCTTATCAGTCTTCTGTCTTTACAAAATCCCCGAACTTTAAGTGATGTCCGACCCCCAAAACACAAAGGGTCCGACCTCACTCAGGGGCTGATACAAACTGGTACAAATCGACTACGACTACTACTACGGTCTCCGTGCCAATCTCGTCAGGCACAAGCACCAGAAGGAGCTCTTTGTCGCCGTCGAGGGCGTGTACACGGGCCAGTACATCCACTGCGGCCGCCGTGCCACGCTCTCCATCGGCGACGTCCTACCGCACCACAGGATCCTCGAGGACGCCGTCGTCTGCAACGTCGAGCATCATGACCGGTGACTGTGGTGTCCCTCCACCAAGGCACCCGGGGACTACGCCATCATCATCAGCCACAACACCGACAATGGCACCCGAACGAGGGGCGTCCCCAGCCGGAGGAAGGCCACAACGAACCACGACAAGGTCAACAACGCTCGACACCCTCCGGCGCTCCCCCTCCTTCGGCGGCGGCGGCAACCTCTCCTCGGCGAAGGCGGCCCGCACCATCTCATCTATGTTGGATGACCTCCAGCTCAACATCATGCTCCTGACTCACCGACGAAACTGTGAGTATCTCCCTCTAGCATTACCCCCTCTCTCACCCAGGATCCGCCGCGACGCACGAGCGTATTCGGTGGAGAAGAAAAGGGAGAAGAGGTAGCGGCTCAGGGGCAGAATGAGAAGCGGACGAGAACCCCCCTCCCTCTCCCTATTTAAGGAAGAGGACCAACAGATAAGGAAAGGCGAAAGGCGGGACCGAAAAACTCTCTGCCTTCCCCCCTATTCAATACAGGTGGCAAATCAATGCGGACAGGAACCCGATGGGACGCGCCGGGACCGACAGGACGCCACACAATTAATGAGACGCCGCCTGACCAAGCGGGCATGGCCCACCACCACCCACCGGGCGCGAGGACCGGGGCACACCCGCACAAGCGACTCTCCGTTCCCCCAGGCAGGACCGTGAGACGACCCAACAACGAAACCTCCGTCCAGAGGGAGCCCAGCAGGCCTCACGGGCCGATCGGACGGCCCAGGTAACACAACGGAGAAACGACCGCTGAAAGATAAGTACCTCTGCTTACTTACTTTAAGCAATAATTTCTTCACCGAGCCACCGACCCCAGCAACGGCCTGGGCACGGACATTACTCGGGGGGCTGTCGAAGGCGTCTATTTGTTTAGACACTCTCTTTGCCCGACCCCTTATTGCAACTAAAAACCAGGAACACGGTGTGTGGGTATAAAAACTTTGAAAACAACTGGACGAACCATCAGACCCCACGCCTCGACGGCTACGGTGTTTTTTTGTTCACCAGCATAAATCGAACTCATAGTTCCCCACACCACTAGCCTCGGCTCTCACCTTCCCGAGAGGGGTTTGGAGGGGTCCCCCTGCAGAGCCTCCTTCGCGGAGAGTCTGTCAGGACGACTAAGTCAATCGGGCGGCTCGAATCGCCACCGAGAGACAGAAACAAAAATTACGATGCTCGTGCAGGTCACGCCAACCCCGTCGTAAACAACGGACTCGAAACCTCGCGAACACATCTGATAGGAGCTTCCCGTCGCTCACACCACTGAGGTAACATTAACGAACCCTGTTTTCGTTTCAAATTTATCAGATATTAAACTCATGCAAACGCTGCATCGCAACACTTCATGTCGCGTCATGAAGTGGCAGTCACTTCATCCTATACGAGCAACGAATGACCGAGGTTCGTAGGCCGGCCCGTGAAGGGCTTGAGGCCGCCTCGCGTCAAACAGAGCTAGGGAGAAATAACTGAGATGAGCCCCAGCGGCCCTGCCTGACCCCGCTCAGAAGCGGACAGGGGCGTCTCGACCTTTTCTTGTTCGAATCTAACCCCGAGCCAAACCCACAGAATCTCCACCGAGGAGAGGCCAACGGGCCCCCTAAGCCCATCGAAACGGCTCAGGCATCTGCCGGGAGGCGGGTTGGAAAAAAGTGAAATGCCACCAGCAGGCTCTACCGACCCCATCAGCAAATGATGGACCCGGATTTCACACGAACGTACCCATTAGTGAGCTCATTGAGCGCAACACTCGAGCCGTCGAGGCAAGTGTCGTCAACTCAATCCCTCCGGTTGCGAAAACCAAGGACGGGGTAACGCACGAAACATGGCCGACCCCTATCAGACCCCAACAGGGCTTGGGGACTCAAGCCGCTCGATCCGACATCGAGAGACCGAGGTTCATAGGCCAGCCCGCGAAGGGCTCGAGGCCGCCTCGCGTCAAACAAGAGCCAGGGGAGAAAACGTAGATGAGCCTCAAACAGCCTTCGCCCATCCCGCATTAAGGCGGACAGGGTCATCTCAACCTTCTAAAAAGTTTGACCCAAACCCCCTGCCGAGCCCATAGGATCCCCGTCAGAGGGGGAATCTGTTGGAAGGCAGGCCAAGGGGTAACGAAACCCCGCCCGGGGGCTTTGCCGCAAAGCAGCCGGACCAGGTTTTTTCGTCCGAACACCCCCGTTAGTAAGCTCATTGGGCACGTCATTCGAGCCACCGAGGCAAATAACGCCGCCCTAATCCCTCCAAACATGAAGAAAGATGGGCGGAACAAACACCACAAAACTAGCCGGCCCGTCTCCAGTAACATCCGACCCCCACAAAAACAAGGGGTCAGATCTCACTCGGGGGCTGGTAAAGGTACGAATACCTCCTCTCTCTTACCGAAATAAGTCTCTTTTTTTGCCAAAAGGAAAGAAGGCAAGATCAAACAAAACGAAATCACGAAGCAAAATCATAAAACTGTTTCCGAACACGACAGTACCAACATTAAGTTCGCATATTACATATAACTACTCATCAAATTTATTTAACTAACTACTTCCGTGAAGGAAGAGCCATCTCTTTCAATCTGTCCGCCAGGTCCCACGCAAAAGGCACCACCGCCTTCTCCATCTCGTCCAGCTCAGGATCTTCATAAACAGGCGTGAAGCCTTGGCTCATCATCTTCAGGTTAATCTCCTTATCATAATGAGAATGGGCGACGGTAAAGGCTTGGGTGATCCCGGCGCAAAAAGCATTTTCCTCAAGTTGGCTCACTCGCGCCGTGATACCCGCAACACGGGCCGCGAGCGGGCTGGTCTCCATCGGCTCCACCACCTGCAGGGCGTCAAGGACTTCCCCAACGGCGATCTGCAGAAGGTCGTGCTCGTCGCTTTCAGCCTGAAGCACCCTTCGCACCTGGGTGAGCTCCCTTTTTAGTCCGGCGGAGACATTCTCGGCAGCCTGCTTTCGAGTCATCGCAGTTTCGAGATCCACACGAAGGGAGTCCGCCACCCGGCGTGCCTCGTCGCGCTCCCTGATGACCCGGTCACGCTCCTCGCGAGCCGTGCTGCCCTCTGAGCGAAATCTCTCCTCGAACTGACGCGCCTCGTCCCGCTCCCTGCGTAGACGATCGATCAGCACAGCGTCCTCGTCCACCTTCTTCTGAAGGGCCACGGCCTCGCTCTCGGCCTTCCGCCTGAGGTTCCGCTCCGTCTCCAGCTTGTTCTGGGCCTCGACAGCCCGCCTACTGGCCTGAGCATCCTTCTCGAGCAGCACGTCCCGCTCCTTTAGAATTCTGGTGGCTTCTTCCTCTTCAAGCTTTGACCTCGCCTTTAGGTCCTCGAACATCCCGTGAATCTCCTCCGCATCCCGACACGCCTCGGCCTCCCGCTCCTGGGCGGCAGCAAGCTGCGCGGCCATATCTGCTCGCAGCCGGGCCTCTTCGCTAAGGCGGTCCCACTCCATCTTTTACTCACGAAGGAAACGGGATTTATCCCGGCTACGAGCAGCGATAATCTGCAAAAGGAAACCAATATCAGAAGTTCGAAAAACACAAAAACATATGAAGAAAGAAGAAAACAACGAGGAAGATCAAGCCGATACCCGGGTCGTGGGAACAAAGACCCCGCGCAGGACTTCTCCGGCCTGGTTCAGAGCCTCCATCATGCTCGAGATCCCAAAGTCAAGGCTCTCCCGCTCCATGCTCTCGGCATGATCGTCAAGCGAGAGGGCAACCGACGAGGGATCCCGAGGGGACATCCACTAGAGTGGCGGCTCCCTCCGCGCAGGGGAGCGCACGCCTCCCGACAAGGGGGCCGGGGGCGGCTCCCTCCTGGTCCTATGCGCCACCACCACGATGCCCGACGACCCTCCGGCGATGTCCACCTCTATCCGGCCCGCCTCATCCACTACTACCGGGGCCGTCGGTGGCACCGACTGCTCCATCCCCTCGGACGCCAACGCGACAACGTCCAGCCCCACCGGGCTTGGAGTGGTCATGGCCATCTCCACTTGGATCTCCGGTGGTGTGAGCTCTGCTCCTCCCCCCGACACCACCTCCGCCGACGGCGTCGGGCCCATGGCCGGCTGTACCACATCCGTCTCGGAAGATACCGCTGGCTCGACAACCGCCGAGGGTGCAGGCTCCACCACAGGCGCCGTCGGATCAGCCAGCATGGCCTCGACATCGGCGTCATTCCTGCCCGAAACAGGGGCGACGTCGGGCAGCACCATCCGTCCCGCCTGAATGGCGAGACTCTTCTTGGGCACCAGCCCCAGGGAGTGGCCCGTCCGCAAAAACCTACACAAAGGTAAGAGGCGTCAGGTCAAAATAGAAAGGTAAAAGGATGAAAAAACGGGGGAATCAGGGCTTACGCGGACGCCTTGACGGCCGTCGGGAGCGCTTTGGGGACGAACCCCCAGGACCTTGTCCCAACTTGTCTGGACGGGGCCTTTTCGAGCCTGCCCCCTGCTCCGAGGCAGGGGGGCTCGTCTCCCTTACCGCAGGGGGCACGGCACCAGAGCCGCTCCTCTCCACCATCACCACAGGGTCGGCGGCGGCAGGCCCGCCTTCCTCCGTCCACCGATCCTCGCCCAGAACGCCGTGCGAAGCGGTGGACTCCCTGGCTTCCACCAACTCGCTTCCCTCCGTGTGGAACGCGAAGGGTCCCTGCGTGGATGGGTGGGCATCTGTCAGCGTGCCCTCATCCTCCAGGATGTCCCAATCCATGCCAATGGCTACCTCGCCATCATCGTCGTCATCATCATCATCATCGCTGCTCACGTCTTCCCCTCGATCCCGTGCTTCTTGCTTCCGTCGCATCTCCTTCTTCTTCTGCTCCCTTGTCTTCTTATCCAGTTCAGCCGCGAGGCGATTCCCCGCCGCCAGGGCCTTATTCTTCGGCAGCGGAACCAGACTGTCTTTAAATGCTAGCCTCCTAGGCTGGTCCCAACATCACAAAAACAAATATCAGAACCAGGGAGATTCAGGAAAAAGGAAAGTCACGGGGAGATAAGGCTTACAAATTCAAAGAACCCAGGTTCCGGCCGCATTGGGGGATGTCCGAGCACCGGATACACAATGTCTAGGACGTCACCAGCAGAATCCTTTGTCAGCTCCATCGCCTCCTTAACGCGCTGTGCCACTTCAGAATAAGGGAGCGCCTCGTCGACAAGTATCGTCCCCTCGAACGACATCCCGGGCATCATCCGATACAGAGGAAGCGTGCGCGCCATCAGCGGCGCCACCCTCCTCGCGTGGTAGGCGCCAATGATCCCCGCCCCCTTTACACCCCGTTCCTTCAGAGCTTGGAGACCGGCAAGAAGGTCGGCAAGGTGCTTCTTGTCTTTAAGCTGGACGCCCCAAGTCCATGACCCCGGAGCCTCTTCGATCAAGCGCCCGGTGTACTTAGGCAGGGTAGCACTCGGGTCATCCCTGACGTAAAACCACTATGAGTGCCATCCCTTGTTCGAGGTCGCCAGACGCATAAGCGGGTAATCCCTCGACCGGGTATGGCGTAGATGAATGCTGGCACATCCCATCGGCACATTCACCTCCTTCCCCCCGACCCGCCTCTTCGACAAACTGATAGTGAAGAAGTATCGCCACAAATCAAAGTGGGGATCAATCCCCAGGAAACCCTCGCACAGGGCAACAAACGCCGCCATATGTTGAACCCCATTGGGAGTTAGATGATGTAGCTCCACATCATAATAATCCAACAGCCCCCGAAGGAATCTATGCGCAGGTATGGCAAAACCCCGCTCATGGAAAACGGCGAAAGACACAACATACCCTTCGGGTGGCACCGGCTCAGCCTCGTCACCAGGCAGCAGCCACTCCTGGACGGCGGACAGCGAACGGAGAAAGCCGCGGCGGACAAGGCCCTCCAAACGTCGGGGGGTGATGCCGGATTTACCCCACAACTCCATCGAGGCAATTGGGAGAAAGGGGGGCTCGAGCTCGACGGCGGCGGTAGGGGAGCAGGAGGCTAAAGGCGAACTAGCGATGGAGATCCCAGACGCGAAGATGAGAAGGCGGGGTACAGGACCCCGGGGGCGAACCCCGTGGTTTTATAGGGGCGACGGGTGCGAGAAGGGCAACCGCCCGCCTTGATCTCTGGGCCTGCCACGCGCGCCGTCCCGTCACGCCGCGGGACACGCGCCTGCAGTTCCTATCTTCTCCCACCATAAACCACGGCAGACGGCTCGACTTCCCCAGGCGAATCCAGACTCTCTTC
This sequence comes from Miscanthus lutarioriparius, assembly GCA_904845875.1. Taxonomy (NCBI): domain Eukaryota; kingdom Viridiplantae; phylum Streptophyta; class Magnoliopsida; order Poales; family Poaceae; genus Miscanthus; species Miscanthus lutarioriparius. The sequence goes on along the minus strand of CAJGYO010000016.1, from coordinate 30,847,720 downwards.
CCACCTAGGGAAGCACGGGTCATAAAGATTTGTTCTCTCTCTTTGGCCCGCCTAGGGCCCGGAGGCTCGGTGGCCGGCCCAACCAAGGACGGGTCCGCGAACGACCCAAAATCAAGGGCGTAAGCATTACTGAGGTCTCGATCCACGGTCAAGCCCCAGTTAGGCAAGTCTTGAATAAAATCCCCGCGAACAAGATACCATGATCCAGCTAACAAGAAAACCTAAATCTTATGATCTTACCCGCGGAGGGCCCACGCAAGGGCTCGGGGATTACACCCACCGGTTGCGCTCGTGCGCACCCTTTGGAAAGGTAACTCCGACGAGATCGAAGAAACCCCCCGGATGATTCAACCCGAATCACCCAAGGGCTCGGGGACTACTGTCGGGGACCTAATACCGGGGTACCCCAAAGAGGAGGAATCAATGAACCATCGAACGGTAAAAACTCCCAAAAGTGCGGTTACATATCTTGCCCGACCAAACGGAAGTCTTGTTCCGCCTCGCCCGAGCACCCATGTGCCCTTGGGACCCGCTCTACCTCGCCCGACGGCAGGGCTCGGCTTCACCCGACCCCCAGGGGATGCGCACCGCCTCGCTCAACCCCCGAGGGCTAGGCTCGGCCCCGTTCGACGGCCGGGGGACGACTCCGCTTCACCCGACGGGTAAAAACTAGGTTTTTACCTTATCCAAATGGCCAATGACGAATCTTGCCTCGCCCGATATCCAGAGGCTGGCCCAGTCTCACCTAACGAACCGCGCCCTGTACCCTCATGATGACGATTGCAGGGTAAGACAAGATGTTCGGGTCAACCGCAGCGTTAGACGCCATGCCCTGCACCCCTGCAGGGAAGTACCGTCAGGATGTGACCAGGCGAGCGCTTGGACCCCTCCGGGCGTGGTAGATCCTGAATAGTGTTGCAGGCGCCTGCTCTCCATCCTACAGTATTGCAGGCGCCACCCTGAGCCTCCAGACGAAGAACACGACGCAGACATACGACAACCACTACGTTCCAAGGGCAAACCAACAGTCACCGCGCCTCCCGACCCCCATGGGGTCGAGGCTCGGCAAATCCTATCCGACACGCCGCCCGCAGGGGCGGGATGGGACGTACCCACTTGCTAAACAGTGGCCGTGGCGTGGCCCACGATGGTCCACAATCACCTCAATCCTAACATGATCTGCCATGATGGGCAGATCAGGCGTGGGGAAGAAGGAAGGACCGGGTTCCTCAAAGGACCTTCTATGCTCTTAGTGTTTTCTTCTTCCCCGTCTGTAAAAAACCCTGCTTCCCCTTGATCTATAAAAAGGGAGGCAGGGCTCCCCCCTAAGGGACCGATTCTGAACAGGTTAGCGTGCACACACACGCACCACACAGCCAAGCGCCAACAGAGCTCTTGGCGTCCTTCCAATCACTCCATCAGGGACTTGGGGTCTCTCCCTCTCCCAACCATTTGTACCCCCTACTACGAACCTCATTCGGTGCTAATAACACGAGCAGCAACAGACTAGACGTAGGGACATTCAGCCTGAACCAGTATAACCCTTGTGTCCTTTAGCGCACCATCCGGGCCTAACGCGCATCAATTACAAATTTACTCATCGGTGTTTGTTCCAAACACCGACACAAAGGCATTTATAATTCATTTATATATTGAAATTGAATTTAGAAAAAGCTGTACTATAAAGAGGGATACAATGTACAAGCTTTAATGTGGAACCAAGTGCTCATTTACCCACCAAAATATCCTCAAAACCTAACCACTGCAGCAAGCTTTTCACACTTCGCCAAATTGGCTGCCTGGCTTGAGCAGCACTGTTGTGACTTAAAAGTTACTATTGGACAGCAAGGGGTATGTCTATCTCCTTCCTGCTTTCCCCCAATGGTCAGCTTGGCCATTCCCTTCCCAAGTGCGACCAGAGCAGCTCTCTCTCCCTCACTCACCATTGGAGCCCCTCAAGCTTCTCCTTTGCTTCCCTTGCAAATCCATGAGAGTTTGAGCCTCCAAACTACACTAGAGAGCTCACCTATCTGTTCTTCATCTCCTAGAGCACTTGGTTTGTGTTCAAGCTGGTGAATTGTGTTTGTTACACTTGGAGCTTGCTCCTAGCCGGCTAGAGCATCACCTGTGGAGCTTGCCAACTTGTGTGGCAGCCGTAGGAGGTTTGTAATCACCCCACTCATCTAGTGAAATCACTCCTTATCTCAAGAGTTTATTCTCTTGACTTGAGGACGAGAATAAGGTTGAAAGAGACCAAAGCTTTAGTGGCTTTCTCAACAACGTGGACATAGGCAAGTCTTGTTGGCGAGCTGAACGATGGGATAAATCGGTGTCTGACTTGTGTTCTTGTGATTTGCATTGCTATACTTGTGTTTGTAGTGATTCTAGGGTTTAGTCCTGATCTACTTGCTCGTGCACTTCCTCCAACATCCAGGTGGTGGAATAGGCTCTACACTACCCCAGGAACATCAATAATTTGCACGATCTACTTTTCCTTGGGTAGATTTTGAATTGTGCTTCCGCAGGTGTCTGTGCACACGGAAATGCCGCGCTGTGCCTGGCAGTGCCGCTTGAGCGGTAGTGTCACTTGCCTAAGCGGCAGTGCTGCTCTGGAACTGACAACAATTTTTGAGTTTTTGTTTTAAATAGGCCTATTCACCCCCATCTAGGCGACATCAAGGTCCTTTCAATTGGCATCGGAGCAAGGCTCTCAATTTTGGGCTTAACTGCCTTAAGAGACAATGTCAACAAGTGAGGAGGTATCTCTTGAACTTCTACTTTTAGATGGCTCAAATTATGCATCTTGGTCCGCTAGTGTGCTTACTGCTTTTAGGGACATGGGTCCTCATATTGAGCGGATTGTAGATGTAAACATTTCTCCTCCTAGTGATGACTTGGCCATCTTGTCTAAAGAGAAAGTTGAATGCTTACAACACAATGCTCAAGCTACTAATGTCTTATTTATTGCTTTGAGTGAAGATGCTTTTGATGCCATCATATTTGGAGATGATGAACCACTTGATGATGCTCATATCATTTGGACCACACTCAAAGAAAATATGACAAAGTCCAAATGTGATGAGAAGTTTCTCTCATTGGAGGAACCACTTAAGGAGTGCTCAACTTCACCAACAAATGAAGAGCCTCAAGTGATTCTCTCAAATGGTCAAAGTGATCATGCCACATCCATTCCCTCACCAACATATGGGAATGGCAATGAAATGGTTGGTGAGAACAATGCTTTTACATACCATACTTCTACTTCCTTTAGTTCTTGTGAGACTAACATTTTGAAGGAAGAAGAAGCTTGTGATCCGTGAAGGCCAAATGATGAATCCACCTCACCAAGAAACTCAACTCTCTATGCCACTTCTCATGTGGGTCTCATGGCAAAGAAAGAGAAGAGTGCGATAAGTGATAGTGAGAGTGAAAGTGAAAGTGAAAGTGAATGAGAGTGAGAGTGAAGATGAAAGTGATGATGTCGGTGTTTTGGACCGGCGGGTCCTCAACCAACGAGTGAAAATGTACTGTGTGTCCCTAATCCCAGATGGTGATGCAAAGAGACACAAGGTTTATACTGGTTCAGGCAATAGGTGCCCTACGTCCAGTTTGAGAAAGCGATCTTGTATTCCTTCACCGAGGTGCTTGTAGTAGGGGTTTACAAGCTGAGCGAGAGAGGGAGCCGGTCCCTGGTCTCTATGAGGAGTAGTGCGGGTTGCTTGAGATGTTGATCTCTTGCAGTGAAGGAGTGTGTGCATTATAGGGTGTTGTTGTCCATCGCTTGTATGGGTGTGTGATGCCTAGGAGCGGCCCTGGTCACTCCCTTTTATAGTCAAAGGGAGGCACAGGGGCGGTACATGTATTTGTTATGTGGCATTTTTTTTGGTAGAGGCGGCATGTCCGAGCCCTGTAGCTTGTCACTGTGGCGGTATGGTCGGTGGAGCAGTCTTGTCCTCGGTGCACTGGAGCGACGCGCCGGTCACGCCCAATCCTGTGTGACGTGGGAGCTCCTGTGGTGGCCCGGTAGACATGCCTTCTTCTGTTGGAGATGTACTAGTCACTGTAGATTTGACCGACGCGGAGAGCCGAGGCCGGGTTGATGCGACGGCGTGGGTACGCTGATTCCGAGGCTACAGGAGCTAGGCCCTGTGTACGATGTGGGAGCTCCTGCAGCCTGACGCAGGGCGTGGTGCATACTACGGGCGATGTGTCGGTCCTAGCGTGTCGTCGATGTAGAGAGCCGAGGCTCAGTTGGTGTAGAGGCTGAACCATTGTGGGGGGCTCGGTGGGTGCAAGCCCCAAGGCTACAGGAACCCAGTTGCGATTAGCCGAGGCTCGGAGAGAGCAGTTGGCCTTGTACGTCGATTCCGAGGCTACAGGGACCCGGGCATGACTTTCCAGGCCGCGCTGTCCTTGGAGCAGGGGTTAGGCAGCACAGCGTAGCATAGGCGTTAGCCGTGGGTACAGTGCCGAGCACAGCGGCCGGTAACCCCCGCCCCGTCTTGTCCCGGATGGCAGGGCATTGATGTGACTTCCGTCTCGTCGGCCACTCCGCTGTACCGTGCCATCGTGTGGCTAACGTTGTGGGAGTGGTTGAACGCTTTAGTTGGATGTGACATCCCGTCAGAGAAGTCGGTCAAATCGGCGGTGACGGGGTTGATGCCGAGCCTGCCTCGAGCGAGTCGGTAACTGGGTGCTTGTCCGAGGCCTCGTAGTGTGGGGCCTCGGGTGAGTTGGAGAATCGGTACCTCGTCCGAGGCCTCGTCGTATGGTTCTGGGGTGAGCCTGCTTCGGTCGTGCCTGGATGTTGTTCGAGGTGGGCCGGGCAATCCAGCCGGACCTCGGATGAAATGGGGGTTTGCCTACGGTTGTACTTTGGCTTCGATATTTACAAGTCCTAAGCAATTTTTTCAGTCTTTGCTTAGGGTACCCCTTTTTATGGTACCCGACAGTGGCCCCTGAGCCTCGGGGAGAGTGTGAGCGCTCTCCCTGAGGTTTTGACGAGACTTGGCTTGCGGCAGCTCCTGTCGGGATTTGCGTTTCATACTCGAGGCTTCGGTGGGTGCATGCGAGCGCACCCACCGGGTGTAGCCCCCGAGGCCCTGGAGGAGTGGATTTATTCCTCCAGGGGCTTTTTCCCTATTGAGTGAGGGGTTTTATCGCGTTTTCCAAGCCCCGAGTGTGAGTTCGGGTCGCTGGGTCTCGGCCTGGTCGCAGGAAGAGCCCCTGAGCCTCTGCCTAGAGCAAGAGGGCGGTCAGGAGTTTTCCTGTCTTTTTTGTGCGGCCCTCGCGCATCCTTTTCGTTCGGAAGGAGGGGTGGAGTATGTCGGGCTACCCTCGGTGGGCGAGCAGTGACACCTCCGGTGAGCTGTTATCGGGTAAGTCCAAGCGGAGGCCCGTGCCCCATTCGATAGGGGTCGGCTAGCGGTCCAGAGACGCACTCCAAAAGTACCAAAGGGCTTCTCTAGTGGGTCCCAGGACCGTTCGATTGGCCCGGGGGGCTCAGTGGCTCCCTTTGGTGAGATCCCATTCAGAGACCTCCCTGACGGTCTCGGACACAACTTAGGGCATCCCAGGCAATTGCTTGCTTGGGCCTCGGCCATGTACGGGCTCGCCCATAGTCGTCCCTAACTCTGTTTATCCTAGGGCGGCTGTCGAGACCCTCGGGAGCCCAGCCTTCGAACCCCTGGACTGTAATGGGCTCGGTGCCTAGTTCCTTAGTCTGAAAGGAATCGGGTGGGGAATATTCCCTTCCCATCGGCTGACGATGGCGGGTGCGCCTTTTGAGATGGTTCCTCGGGGAGATGGAATGGCACCTGCCGTCGCCGTGGGCGGATGTGACGCGATGTCTACGGATGGGACGTTATTGTGCGCGCGCGGTTAATAAGAAAAAGGTGGACGCGTGGGCGGTTTGGTTGGATCCGCATTAACTGTGCCAGATCTGGGAAATTTTTTCCTGGTTTTGTCACCCACCTGTTTGCCCTCTCCCCTCCCTTATAAGTACATGACGAGCCACGCCCCGCCCCTCTTTACCTTTTCCGCCTGTGTTCGCCCTCTCTACCTTCGAGCGGTTGCCAAGAACAGAGGAAGAGAGCACCGGGTAGAAGAAGGGAGGAGGGGGAGGAAAGGAGAGAGAGAGAGAGAGAGAGAGAGAAAAAAGCGAGAGCTCGCCTTGCCGCCGTAGCCACATTTTCCACTACACCCATGGCTGGTGGCGCTGTTGTCCTCCAGGCGAATCCTTGGGGTCCGTCCGACATGTCCACGGCGACACTGCAGTCGCTCGTCGACGATGGTCTCCTCCACCCGATCATCGACCCCCATTGGCCGGAGTGGATTGCTCTGGGGAATGAGCCGGAGCCAAGGCCATGCGATGGCTACATCGTGAGCTTCATGGCCTTCCACGAGCGCAGCCTCGGCTTGCCGGTGGACCAGTTCATGCGGGCGCTCCTACACTACTACGGCGTGGAGCTCCACAACTTCAACCCCAACTCCATCACGCAGGCAGCCATCTTCGTTGTCGTCTGCAAGGGGTACCTGGGCATTGCCCCCCACTGGGAGCTGTGGCTCCACTTCTTTCGGGCAGGGCTCACCACCAAGCCGGCGGGTACGACGGGCACGCGGAAGGCATTGAGGGCCGGCGGCTGCACTCTCCAATTGCGCCAAGACCAGCAACCCTTCTACATCTCGGCCCAGCTCGCGTCGTCCAACCACCGCTGGTACAACAGCTGGTTCTACCTCCGCAATGATGATGGTGGGCTTCCCCCCTATACCAGGTGGGTCATGGAGATCCAGCCGAAGAGGTAGAGGTACGGCATCCCATTGGTTGATCAGCCCAAGCTGCAGCCACTCCTGAGGGCCCTAGAGAGGCTGCACAGCCGCGGCCTTACGACGACCGTGGTCGTGGTGGCCTTCCACCACCGGAGGGTGCTGCCGCTGATGGCTCGGCGGCGGTGCCTGTTTGAGATGACACCGGGTGAGCCGATCGATGGCATCCGGATGTCCGCCATCGCCCTCCCCGATGAGGATATTCTGCGTCAGGTGAGAGAGACGGTGGAGGGGCGGTAGAGGAGCAGTGATCTGACCCCATTCCCGATGCGCCCGTCGCGGGGGTATATCTCTCTGGTGAGTTGCGCGTTGCTGCAGCCCCCGAGGCCTTCTTGCTCCTTACATTTTCAGTTCGTTTCCTTATTGCGTTTGCCGTTCCTGCAGGGGATGAGGGATGTGCGAGCCTCCCCGCTACCCGTTCCCAAGGATGTAGAGTGGCGAGCCGAGAACAGGGCACACGCTGAGGCCTACAAGGAGCGGAAGGATGCCGAGGAGGCAAGGCGCAAGAGGAAGAGCCTCGAGCGCGATGAGCTAGAGAAACGTCGCCGGCAACAGAGGCGCAACGGTCTCCTGGAGGAGCCATCTCCGTCATCGTCGTCGATAGACTTTTCGAGCGACGACGACGATGACAGCGAGGTGGGGCGGGGTCCCCTGGACCACCTCCCTGACGTCAGGGAGACAGCGCCTGGGGCATCGGCGAGTGGCCTGGCATCTCCTAGAGGAGGAGGAGGAGAGGGCGCCTTGGGGCTGGCGATCGCCCGCCCTGGGGCTGAGGCCAAAACGCCAGAGACACGGGCATCAGGGAAGCGCGCCGTCAGCCCGATGGGCTCGATGGCGGAGGTGGAGCGGGCAACGGTGGGGGTGACTCAATCACCTCAGCAGAGGGCCGAGGGAGCGCCAGAGTCTGGCGAGGGCCGGCCGGTACCAGCGGATATGGAGGCCGTGCCACTACCGCCGCCACCGCCACTGCCGAGGACAAGGGACGCGATGCGGAAGCTGTTGCTTCCCCGTTCGAGGTAAGTGTTTTACCAGTGGAGTTTGCAATATCTCCCACTCGTTCTTTGGTCATATGCTGACCTCATGAGTGGTTCGTTTTCAGCTGGAAGCGTCAGGCGAAAGCGCTCGCCCTGGTGCCACTTAAGGCGCTCAAGGTGAGCACTAGTGCCACCGCCTGATGGGTGGTGGACGCGTAGGCCGCCTTGCAGCGTGGCGCGGTGTTGGCCAGGGCCGACCCGGAGGAGCCGGTCACCCAAGGAGAGGCCACCGAGGTGGCCGCAAAGCAGGCGGGGGATGAGGCGCCTACACCCCATGAGGCCAGGGCCCTCGAGGCAGGTGAGGCCGAGGTGCCTACAATCGCTGAGGCCACCGAGGGCGAGGCGGAGGCCCCCAGGACCTCTGAGGCTGAGGTGGCGGAGGCCGGGGTTTCCAGGACCACCGAGGCCGAGGTGGCGGAGGCCGATGCTTCCAGGACCACCGAGGCTGAGGTGGCGGAGGCCAGCTTTGGCGTGGCAGAGCCGTCGGCCTAGGATGCGGAGATGGAGGCAGGGCAAGCTCCGGTGCGGCCCCCGGTCCAAGACCCGCCGCCATCGTAGGAGAGCGCCCGGGAGGTGGAGGTTCAGGCAATCTCCTCCGATGATACCTCCCAAGGGAAGGTGGTGGCGGACACCAAGGCAGACAGCCCCATGGAGCAGCCAGCCCCAACTCTGGGCGAGGGGAGCTCGGCCCTTGTCTGGGTCCAACCTGAGCCCCGTGGGTAGGATAGCCCGCGTGTCTTGTGGCGGAGCCGGGACAACCCTGAGGGGGAGCCTCTGTTTGCCCTTGAGGACGTGGACGAGGGGGGCACTAGGGCTCCCTTGAGCAATTCCGCCTACTGGCCGAGCGGTCGCTGCGGACGGCACTATCTGTTGTGGCCGAGAACCTGCCCGGTGTTGCCCGGGTACGTGCTTTCCTTTCTTGTGCCACGTTGTCCTTCCTCTGAGCCCTCTCGTAGTTCTTTGACGTATGTTCTACTTATCCAGGAGCTCGAGGCCTGGTCCCTCGAGAAATCGATGTTCCTCCGGCGGGAGAGGGACGTCTGGGACCAGCTCCGGCAGTAGAAGGAGCTGCTTGCCAACGCCAATGGGCTTCTGTTGGCACGGAGCGCGGAGGTGGAGGACCTCCGCCTTTGCTGTGCTGACCTAAAGGTCAAAGCGGCCACGGCTTAGGAGCAGGCCACCCCTCTGGCGACGCGAATCCAGGAGCTGGAGGAGGTGCTGACCCGGGTGGCCGGTGAGCGGGACACCTCTAGGTCCCGGGCCGAGCAGGAGGCAGCTTCTGCCAAGGCCGTTGCCAAACAGCTGGAGGCAGAGAAGGGCGCGCACCTGCTGATGAAGGGCACACTGGTGGAGGCTGTAAAGGTGGCTGAGACCTCTTGGGTCGAGGCCTTAGCCTAGAAGGAAAAGGCCGAGGGTGAGTCCTGTTGAGCCATGCCCCCTGTTTGATTTATTTCTTTCGCGTTCGACCCCTGACACCCCAATGTGACACAGAGCTGGAGCAAGAGGCTTCCAGGGTGACCGAGGCCTCTCGGGTCGAGGTTCAAAGCTGGAAGGAGAAAGCCGAGGGTGAGTCTCATAGGCTTGCGCCCTTGTTTGGTTTATTTCCTTTTGCGCTTAACCCCCAACCTGCTTGTCTTGGCGCTGGACTAGAGAAGGAGGCCTCCGTTGCAGTGCAGGCGGTGCTCGAGGCCAAGATCCAGGAGCACAATGTGCTATAGAGTGCCGCCTGTACCGCCTGCGAGGCCTTAGAGGTCAGGGGGGTTGAGTTAGGTAGCTCCATTGGGAGCCACTTGATCGCGTTGAGTGGCCGTGTCCATGAGCGGCTCCGGGGGGCACTACACACGGGCGTTAAGCGTGCCCTGGCCGTCGTCTCCTCGCACTATGCCGGCATCGACCTCGAGGCCATCAGCGACAGTTACATTGTGGCCGAGGATGATGAGAAGGCCGAGGAGGAGGTGATGAAGCTGGTGGAGGCTGTTGAGGCCCCTGGCATGGCGCTGGCCCGGCTGTTCGAAGAGGAGGTGGTTCCTCCTACGCCGTCCGTCGACGCTGGCGACCCCGTATTCTGACCTGGGCCAAAGGGGCCATGTAATAGATTAGGACTTACATCATTGTACCATAATGCTTGTGGCCATCAAGGCCGTTTCAGTACTTGTGTATATATGTTTTTTAATCATTTTCTATTATATTTCCGAGCCTTTGCCCTCTGTCTCGTTTTTAGACAAGTCCTTTGCAAAAACTTCCTTGGAGGCTAAGCTGCCCTTCGGGTGAAAGGTGGTGAGGGAGTTGCCGTAGCCTAGAGGCGTAGGCTGTCTCGCGGCTTGGCTGGCCTTTTTGCCTCAAGGTGAACTTTCGGTCCTTAGGTTTTTTACAATCGATTTGTCAGAGTGCGCGAGAGAGTTTGGCATAGGAATTTTTCGAAAAAATGACTAAAAACGGTGTCTGGGACTTGGGGGTCCCCCTCCCTTCTAGCCCCCGAGGGAGACTCAGTTCTGCAGAGGTAGAGCCGAGTCAGGTTCGAGGCCTATGATGGGTGCCTCTGCGGAGGCAGAGCCGAGTCTCCCTTATAGCGTTATCGTAACGCCGAACCCATACCGATGGGCTTGGGGGGTTTCTCAAAAATTTAGAACAATTAAAGAACGCTTCTTTATTGTATTTCAAGGAAAATTGTACAACGCTTGGGAATTTAAGGGTAGAAGCGACGTAGTTGTTCTATGTTCTAAGCGTTGGTGAGGATTTCGCCCTTCTCGTTGGCTAGCTTGTAGGTCCCGGGCTTTAGTACATAGGCGACGATGTACGGCCCCTCCCATGGCGGGGTCAGCTTGTGGCGGCCCTTATTGCTCTGCCTCAGCCTCAGCACTAGGTCGCCCACCTTCAAGTCTCGGCTTCGAATACGCCGGGCTTGGTAGCGTCGTAGGGCTTGCTGGTATTTGGCTAAGTGTAGCAGCGTGACATCTCGGGCTTCCTCCAGTTGGTCGAGGGCGCCCTCGCGTGCAATGCAGTTGCTTTGCTCGTTGCAGGCTTGTAGCCTCAGGGAACCGTACTCTAAGTCAGTGGGGAGGATGGCCTCAGCTCCATAGACTAGGAAGAATGGTGTGAACCCCATGGCTCGGCTCGGAGTGTTCCTCAGGCTCCAGATGACCGATGGGAGTTCGGCAAGCCATTTCTTGCTGAATTTCTTCAACCGGTTGTGTATTCTTGGCTTGAGACCTTGTAGGATCATGCTGTTGGCACGTTCTACTTGGCCGTTTGTCCTAGGGTGTCCTATGGCCGACTAGGACATACGGATGTGGTGGTCGCCATAGAACGTCAGGAACTTGTGGCCGATGAATTGCGTCCCATTGTCGGTGATGATGGTATTTGGAATCCCGAACCTGTGGATGATATCAGTGAAGAACAGCACCGCTTGCTCAGATTTGATTTGGGTGATCGAACGAGCCTCGATCCATTTGGAGAACTTGTCAATAGCTACCAACAAGTGGGTGTAGCCCCTAGGGGCTTTCTGCAGAGGCCCAACCATTTCCAGCCCCCACATGGTGAATGGCCATGTAATGGGGATGGTCTGGAGGGCTTGGGCCGGGAGGTGCGTCTGCCGTGCATAGTACTAGCATCCCTCACAAGAGCGCACCAGCTTGGTGGCATCAGCCACCACCGTTGGCCAATAGAATCCCTGGCGGAAGGCGTTTCCGACGAGCATTCGAGGCGCCACATGGTGCTCGTAGGCTCCCACGTGCAAGTCCCAAAGTAGGGCTTGGCCTACCTCGATGGTGATGCACCGCTAAAGGACACTAGATGGGCTTCGCCTGTACAACTCGCTGTTGCTGAGGACGTAAGCTTTGGCTCGTCGCGCAATCCATCGGGCCTCAGTCCTGTCTGCAGGAAGCTCTCCTCGAACGAGGCAATCAAGGAACGGGACTCGCCAGTCCATAGCCTGGTTGGCCTCGGGAGGCTCCGCGTCGATTTCCATGGCCTCGGGCTTGGCCACAGGGTTTTCGGTGACAGAGGGGGCCTCGGGCCCTGCGGTGGGCTCGATCGGTGGGCCTTCTTCTGCCACCAAGGCGTAGCTGACGGAGGGCTTGTGGAGGTCTCTGGCAAAGATGTTCGGGGGGACCGGGGCCCGTGCCGACGCCACCCTTGCTAGTTCGTCTGCGTCCTCGTTGAATCTTCGTGTAATGTGGTTGAGCTCGAGGCCATCGAACTTGTCTTCTAGGCGGTGCACTAGCTTGTAGTACACCTCCATTTTGGGGTCATGGTAGCTCGACTCCTTCATCACTTAATTGACGACGAGCTACGAATCGCCTTGTACGTTGAGATGCCGTACTCCAAGTTCGATGGCGATCTACAAGCCATTGACGAGGGCCTCGTACTCGGCCATGTTGTTGGAGGCAGCAAAGTGAAGTCGGATCATGTAGCGCATGTGCACTCCGAGGGGTGAGATGAAGAACAGACCTGCTCCTGCCCCGGTCTTCATCAGAGACCCATCGAAGTACATGGTCCAGCATTCCACCTAGATTTGAGCAGGGGGCAGCTGGGTGTCGGTCCACTCAGCTCGCTGATGAAGTAAATAGGTCGTTGCACGGGTAGAGCATGCCCCTCTTCCTGCCTCTCGACTACTACGGCCGCGCTGACCACTTGGGTCATTGCGGCGACGTAGAGTAAGAGGGCTTCATCCTTGATTGGTGGTACCAGGACGGGAGGGTTGGTGAGTAGTGCCATGAGCTTGGTGATGGGGTGTCACTGCACGCCACCGATGTCTTTCCCTTGCCCAGGCTAAAACTATACAGGTCCCCAGCCAGGGACTCTGCACCAACAGCCGGGTGTCGGAGACTGGCGGAGCGCGGAGCGTCACCCTGAACTTGCATGGTGTTGGGGTGGTTCCGCTCACATCGTGCCTGGCGAGTGCGACGAGAGCGGCGGCCCGGGCGCCGCCTACACCTGGGCTGCTGGTGTGTGATATCGTCATCGGTCGACGGGGCTCCGGGTGGGAGGAGTACCATGTTGTACTCGTATCCTAGAGACGTGAACTCTAGGCTTCCAAACCAGATCACCGTGCTGAGACGCAGTGGTCGCATGGGGTCTACCATCCGGAACTTGTTGGGATGACTAAGCTGACACGCAGTATGGCCCCTACCTGGCGCGCCAACTGTCGATGTTTTGGACCGGCGGGTCCTCAACCAACGATTGAAAATGTACTGTGTGTCCCTAATCCCAGATGGTGATGCAAAGAGACACAAGGTTTATACTGGTTCAAGCAATAGGTGCCCTACATCCAGTCTAAGAGGGAGCGATCTTGTATTCCTTACACTGAGGTGTTTGTAGTAGGGGTTTACAAGCTGAGCGAGAGAGGGAGCCGGTCCCCGGTCTCTGTGAGGAGTAGTGCGGGTTGCTTGAGATGTTGATCTCTTGCAGTGAAGGAGTGTACGCGTTATAGGGTGTTGTCCGTCGCTTGTACGGGTGTGTGATGCCTAGGAGCAGCCCTGATCACTCCCTTTTATAGTCGAAGGGAGGCACAGGGGCGGTACATGTATTTTCTACGTGGCGTTTTTTTTGGCAGAGGTGGCATGTCCGAGCCCTGCAGCTTGTCACTGTGGCGGTATGGTCGGTGGAGCGGTCTTGTCCTTGGTGCACTAGAGCAACACGCTGGTCACGCCCGATCCTGTGCAACGTGGGAGCTCCTGTGGTGGCCCGGCAGGTGCGCCTTCTTCTGTTGGAGACGTGCTGGTCACTGTAGGTTTGACCGGCGTGGAGAGCCAAGGTTGGGTTGATGCGACGGCGTGGGTACGCTAATTCCAAGGCTATAGGAGCTAGGCCCTGTGTATGACGTGGGAGCTCCTGCAGCCTGATGCAAGGCGTGGCGCATACTGTGGGCGATGTGCCGGTCCCGGCGCATCATCGACGTAGAGAGCCGAGGCTCAGTCGGTGCAGAGGCTAAACCATTGTGGGGGGCTCGGCGGGCGCAAGCCCCGAGGCTACAGGAACCCAGGAGCGGTTAGCCGAGGCTCGGAGAGAGCAGTTGGCCTTGTACATCAATTCCGAGGCTACAGGGACCCGAGCATGACTTTCCACGCCACGCTGTCCTTAGAGCAGGGGTTAGGCAGCACAGCGTAGCACGAGCGTTAGTCGTGGGCACAGTGCCGAGAACAGCGGCCGGTAAACCCCGCCCTATCCTGTCCCGGATGGCAGGGTGTTGATGAGACTTCCATCTCGTCATCCACTCCGCTGTACCATGCCGTCATGCAGCTGACGTTGTGGGAGTGGTTGAACGCTTTAGTTGGATGTGACATCCCATCAGAGAAGTCGGTCAAAGTGGTGGTGATAGGGTTGATGCCGAGCTGGCCTCGAGCGAGTCGGTAACTGGGTGCTCGTCCGAGGCCTTGTAGCACGAGGCCTCGGGTGAGTCAGAGAATCGGTACCTCGTCCGAGGCCTCATGGTATGGTTCTGGGCTGAGCCTGCTTTGGTCGTGCCTGGATGTTGTTCGAGGTAGGCTGGGCGATCCAGCCGGGCCTCGGATGAAATGGGGGTTTGCCTACGGTTGTACTTTGGCTTCGATATTTACAAGTCCTAAGCAATTTTTTTGGTCTTTGCTTAGGGTACCCCTTTTTATGGTACCCGACAGATGATGAGTTCAATCAACACTTGGCACGTCTAAGCATGAAAGACAAGTTGATGGTGCTCAAGCTCATAGAGAAAATTCAAGAGCAAGAAGAAACACTTCACGACCAAGAAGAGTTTCTCATCAACAAGATCAAATGCTTGGAGAAGTTGACCAAAAAGCATGAAAAGCTTAAGTGCTCCCATGCTAGTTTGGTTGAAAGGTATGAAAACTTGTCAATTGAGCAAACTCATACTATTAACTCTCTATCTTGTGTTCAAGGACAAGGTGAAAAGGCTCACTAGCAAGAATGAGATCTTACAAGAAGATCATGATGAGCACTTGTGCTCTCATGAGAAGCTTATGGATTCTCATCTCATGCTAGAAATAGCTCATGAGGTTGTGGTAACAATGGTAAAATCATACCGACCTCACACTCATAAGTGCACATGTACATAAGTTCCATATATATTTTATCATGTGCTAACAATTGTTGCTCTCAAGCAAGCAAACCTTTCGTTGACCATGTACTTGTAGAAATTTGTGATGATTCCATTACAAAAGAAAATAAAGAGCTCAAGGAAGAGGTTGAGAGGCTAAAAAGGACTTGATTCAATTGAAGGGAAAGTACAATGCTCGACCTTCTCAAGATAACTGTGAATACATGGTGAAGAAGCTTGTGAAGGGATCAACCGAAGCATGCATCAAGCCCCATCGAGAAGGTCACAAGTCCAATAGTGGTAAAGTCAAGGGACAATTTGGAGAAGAGTAATCTATCTAGAATACAGCAGTTCCACTCAAGGCTGCAAAGGTTCCAGGATGTGCCAGTGCCTCATCCCAGTGCAGCAGTGCTGCACCTAGGCAGAACAGCAAAGCTCCCAAGGCCACCAAGGTGCAACTTCAATCAAAGAAGACTCTCATCACTTTCTTCAAGTGCAAGAAGGAGGGTCACCATGTAAGAGATTGCTCATTAAAGAAAGAAGAGAAGGGCATGAGCAAGATACAAGAGAAGAAGAAGGTGGCTCATGTCAAGTGCTGCAATATGGGACACAATGCCGTTATGTGTTCAAAAAAGGTTGATAATCAAGCCACACTTCCAAACAAGAAGACAAGAAAAATCAAGAGGAAGTGTTATGAATGCAATGAGAAGGGGCATAAAATGGCTCATGTCCAAACAAGAAAAGTAAAGGCCTTGTGTCATCAAGAAAGAGGATCATTAGCAAGGTAGCAAAAAAGAAGCCACATAAGAAGATGTCTTACAAGATCAAGCGCCGCATTTGCTACACTTGCTGAGGAAAGGGACATTTAAGTATGGATTGTCCCATTGGTAACACTCCTAAGCTCAACTCATCAATTGATTCAAATATGCTTAGGAGGCCCAAAAATGACACTTGTGCTAGAAAGGTGATTGGTTCACCATGTGCTAGCACAAAGGGCATTTGGGTGCCTAAGTCTATTATGACTAACCTTGATGGACCCAACATAGTTTGGGTACCAAGTTGTGCTTGATGAGTGTTGTAGGTACTTGAAGGTGATATGAAGCTTTGGGGTGCTTGAGCAAGTTTATTGAAAAATGTGATCTCAAGCTATCAATCTTATTCATATTGTCTATTCTCTCAAGATGGACCCAAGGACAAATTGATGGATATATTTCTAACTTCGTACTCACCTATGTAATTAGTACCTAACCCTTGCTAGCTAGCCACCTAACTTGTGTGATCTCTAGTAGTTTACAAATATGTATGTGTTTTTGAATTATTAGGAGTGGCTAGAGTACTTAAAGTTTAAATGAATCATTTGCCATATGATGCTTTTAATGGCACTCTAGTAGAGCAAGATCTTCTTCCTATTATAGGTAATGAGGAACCACCTTGTGAGGCAATCAAGTAAATGACCATTGGTGATATAAGACCACAAGAAGTATAGGCTACAGAGGTGGAGGCTCCTTGTAACACCTCGGGTGTTTAAATACTAAAATTGCCATGTCATCATATGCATTGCAAGGCATTTGGTCATATTGCAAACTTTGATATGCATTCACTAAAACAAGTTTACATTTATGTTATGAGTGTTGCCTTGTATGGTTTGAATTAAGTTCAAAGTTTGGTTTGGATTTGAAGTTTCGAAAACCCTGATTTCCAGCGATTAGTTTTGACCCGAAAAACCTATTTCAAAATCTGAGCATATTTTGGAGTTGAGCCTTAAAGAAAAAATGTAGAGCTTGTTGAGTTGTACAAAGTTTGTTTCTGGAGTTTTCAAAGTTGTTTAGAAAAATTTGGAGTAATTTGAAAGGGCGTAATTCTTTAAATGTCCTTTTTTTTGAATTCAAATTTGCTTTCAAAATGTAGACCGAATTTGGGTATGGTTATAAAAGCAAAGTTGTAGAACTTTTGATTTTGAACAACTTTTATTTTTGGAGATTTTTGAGTTGTTAAACAAATTTGGGAGTAATTTGGAATTTTAAACGAATGGCAATTCTATAATTCCTGTGAACAGTGTTCACCGCCTAAGCTACATGGCCGGCGATCTTCTTCGGCGTTCTAGGCGCGTCGTGGCCGTCTTTGGCGTCGCGCTGGCGTGGGGAAAGGCCCCTGCATGGCTTCTGCTTGCTTCTTGGCCGAGCTATAAAGACTACACCGTCGCCGTTCTTCGTTTTCTCTTCCTTTGCTTTTTCCCGTCACCACCGCCGTTGCTCCGTCGAGGCTTCGCCATCGACCTAGCGTTCTTACCGTCTCAGCAATGCTTGTTCCAGCTTCGCTTGCTCCTTGCGCATCCAACCGACCTACTTTTGTAGCTTGACTTCACCAAGAAACTGTTGTGCGCGCTCTTCTTCCTCACGGCCGGCAGCGTCGCCGTCGCG
Organism: Miscanthus lutarioriparius; assembly: GCA_904845875.1. Taxonomy (NCBI): domain Eukaryota; kingdom Viridiplantae; phylum Streptophyta; class Magnoliopsida; order Poales; family Poaceae; genus Miscanthus; species Miscanthus lutarioriparius. The sequence continues at coordinate 30,830,408 of CAJGYO010000016.1, read as the reverse complement.
TTCGCCTCACCATGGCTAGTGCTCCACGGTGCGTATCCATCCTTGATTTGTAGCCCTTCAGCTTCACCGTGTTACCATGGTCCTCTGTGACCTTTTGATTGAGCCATTCCTCCGCTGCAGTCACCAGGAGTCGAGCTTGCCATCGCCGCCATTGCTGTCACTGTCGTCTGACGCCACCTTTGCTGCTCATTGTCTACCGCACGTTCTAACACGTTTGTGGTGAGGTTCTGTTGCTTCCAAGTTGTTTGTGTGGTTCTTCCGAGTTGTTTGTGTGGTTCTTCCGAGTTGTTTGTGTGAGTTCCTGGTTCTTCCGAGTTGTTTGTGTGAGTTCCTAGTTCTTCTGAGTTGTTTGTGTGATTTCCTGGTTCTTCCCAAGTTGTTTGTGTGAGCGGGTGATTTGAAAATGAATTTTTCCTTTTTCAGAAATGATTGAATAGTGCTGTAATTTGTTATTTTTGTGTAGATTTATGTAGAGCTCCAAAAATTATGAAAATTTTTTGTGACCTCTATGTGATGTATATTATTTAAGAAAAATATGAAATGTTGTTTTTTAGTACTTTTTGAATGTGATAAAAATTGCTCAATTAATTAATAAATGAGTTTCCATGATTTTTCTAGACTTATTTATGTATCCAAAAATTATGAAAATTGTTTTGCCACTTAGTTATCATGTGATGAACATTTACAAAAATTTTGAGGTCAATTGGAACAAGTTGATTTATTTCATAATTCTTAATTAAATAATTAATTCATAAAAGCAAATAGTAACATTTAATGATTTAGGTTTTGATTGAATTTTTGATTGATTGATGTCCTTGAGTCATTAGTTGGTAATGATCCTTGGCAATTGAATTAGATGTTACCAAAAATGTTTTGTTGGTTTGACTTGTAACTGTATCGCGAAGGAAAGTTGTATTCAAAATTATTAGTTTTGCATCCATCATCGAGCATCATATTTTGAATCTTGCATCATGTTAAATATGGCATTGTTACTACATGTAGTGAACGAAGGTGAGCACGTGGTAGTTAATCAAGTAGTTGAGGAGGTTGATCCGTCTGTGGAGGTTGGTGTTGATATCGGTGTAACGACTCCGAACCCAGATTTTTCCATCAACGAAGGCAAGCCCCGGATGCATTTAAACCTACCTTGTGTTTTACAAAATTATTTCGCTTTTGATTTTATATATTGCATTAAGTGATTAGAAGTCAAGTGGAAACCTAATTGATGCATTACCAACCTTGTTTCTCTATATCTACCTTGTTACCAGTTTTAAATTCGTATATGCCTAGTTATGCTTAGCTATGCTTAGAACGATGAAAGTCAGGTGATTACCTGTCACCTGCAAGTTTTAAATGGAACTTTGGTTACTTATGTTATCATGTGATATGGGCATGTGGAGTAAGAAATCTAGATCGGGCGGACTCGGTGTGTGTGAGCCACAAGACATGGAGGTCTTGTGAGCGGGTTCTTTCCGCCTGTGTCGATTAAGGTCCGTACCATTGTTGAACTGTGTGCGGTGAGACTTTGTAGTACTAACCACAAACTCCGGTAAGCCTTAACTTGGCTATTCTATTACAAGAATAGCTACTCGCGCACTAGGAGTGGAGAGATGGCGGGAATAGCGTGTACCCACGTGGCAATGGGCTGGATTGGTGGAGTACTGTATTCTCGGGTGGCGCAGACCCGTTCTTGTTTAGAGGATCCGAGGGTAGGTTGATATATGTGAGTCGGGGACCTGCATATATCGTGTGGTCTGGAATCCCTAACTGGGTTTTAATCGGTTCGAATCGTCGTTGCTCCTCGGTTATGGAGACTCACTTCTCTGTTCATCATCGTAGTTTAATAACTAGAACTTGAGGTTGGTTTGAGAAAGTGTTGGATATGAAGTTTCATGATCTCAATGCGGATCGTGTCAGCTTTGTATATGATCTTAAGAAGTTTTAAATGTTGATATAAGAATTTTGTTAAAAAGCTTTTACGCAAAAGAACTTTGATTATTGCTAAAGCCATACCTTGAATCCCTGAGCCTGCATTCCTGCGTTTTATTAATTCTTATTTCGGTTAAGTCTGGTTGAGTACTTTTGTACTCAGGGTTCGTTGACCCTTGTTGCAGGTGAGGCTCATGAGCAGGTCTATTTTGGATCGTGCTGCATGACTGTTGTTCAGTGCGATGACAATAAGTAAATGTGTGGCCCTTGGGCAGGGCAGCTTTTTGGTGTGTTCTGTAATATGTTATAATGCCACTCCACTACTTTGGTTTGTAATAATTATCGAACTTAGTTGTATGGTTTGCAACAAATGGTTTGTAAACTATGTTATGGTAAGTCTTCCGTTGTTTTTACTCTGATGTAGATATTTGAATAAATGTTGTAATACTGCAATGACTCTATAATGTGATCCTGCTCGGAAATCGTGGATGATTCGGGGTTCCCCGAGGACACCCGACAGTCTTCTTAAGTTATCAGGAACATGTGCATGGATGTCAAAGGTCGTTGGACAATGACAAGTGCATGTGGGCCCTATAATTTAGGAGGTTCTGCCATAGAATGGTATCAGAACGATCGTTACAAAGTTTTTGTTGTATTGGTTTATGAAAACTTCAAAATGATTTGGGATGACTAAACTTAACTTGTTAATTTGGTCCAAATTGCTTCTAACTTATCTTATTTCTTTCTCACCATTCATTATTTGATTAAAAAGGTTTTGTGTGGTGGAGTAGTAATCTTACTATGCCCTATATAAAAACAAATGTTGTTTATGTTCGTTATAAACTTTGCTATTTTTGTTTGTAAGAATGATTCATGCATCATAATAAATTCACTCGTTACTTCCTTTGCCTCTGAGTCTGGGTGGGTAGTGTGTATGAGTTGTAGTTGATCCAAGCAAAGTGAAGGATGTGCTTGATTGGAAACCGCCAACCATAGTTCATCAAGTTCAGAGTTTTCTAGGATTGGCGGGGTATTACCGTCGGTTTATTCTAGATTTCTCTAAAGTATCAAAGTCCATCACGGAGTTGTTGAAGAACCAAGTCAAGTTTGTCTGGTCATCTGATTGTGAAGAGGCTTTCCAGACTTTGAAGAGACTGTTGACCACTGCCCCAGTATTAGCCCAACCTGATATCGATAAGTCGTTTGATGTTTATTGTGATGCTTCGGGTATTGGTATTGGATGTGTGTTGATGCAAGAAGGCAGAGTCATTGCTTATGCATCCAAGCAACTTAAGCAACATGAAGAACACTATCCGACTCATGATCTGGAGTTAGCAGTTGTGGTCCATGCTTTGAAGATTTGGCGGCATTACCTGAAAGCATCTAGGCCCCTAGTTGGATTTCGGTGATTGATGTCAATACAAGATTACTATGACTAACGTGTGTTTTGCAGAGGCAATTAAGTTAGGTCATGGTAATGGAGATCGATTGGGCAATTGAGGTTGTCATGCCCCTACGATGGAAATTGTTTCGGTTTTCAAAGGATGGACGACAAGGTTAAGGATAACTAGTTCTAAGTGTCAATTGAAGTTGGAGAGACACTTAGAGTAGTTTAGGACTTTGTTTTTTCCTTTGGCCGTACTATGAAGGGGGGTATGAACGGGTAGCTTGACCTAGTTAAGTCTAGTGAGTTAGGTGTGGTGCACACTTGTTTAAACTAGCTCTAGGTAGCTCCTATGAATGCCTAAGATCTTTTGGAGCAAAATTCATTCACATATTTTCGGAAGTTGGAAGTGAATGGAGGGTCAAACACTGACCGGACGCTGGCTCCGGTGCGACCGGACGCTGGCCGCAGGGTCCGGTCAGTTCATTTGACTGAGGTGAACAAGTCTGATGTGACCGGACGCTGGAAGGTCATGTGACCGGACGCTGAGGACCAGCGTCCGGTCGACTCCAGTAAGGGTCCAGACTTGGGAAAGAGTGACCGGACGCGTCCGGTCAGTGCTGACCGGACCCTGAGGGTTCAGCGTCCGGTCGACTCCAGTAAAAGGTTCCAGAGGGTTTTATGCGACCGGACGCGTCCGGTCAGTGCGCACGGACCCCGCCAGGCGTCCGGTCGACTCTTTATCTTGGTTCATGGTTGAACTGACCGGAGCGTCCGGTCATCACGATCGGAGCGTCCGGTCGTCCCGCAGAAGCTCATAACGGTTCGTTTTTCAGGCTGGCTTATAAATAGAAGGTCCACTCGTGAGTGGAGTATCTTTTGCTCATTCCAACAGCTGAGAAACACGTTTGTGAGTGCCAAGAAGAGCAAGGTCCTAGTGAGGTGTTTGTGATTTGAGAATCCAAGAGAGTAGCCTCACTAGCAAATCAAGAGTAGCAAAGTGTGCATCCATCTTCTCATTAGGCTTCGCGTGGTCAAGTGAGAGTTCGTGCTTGTTACTCTTGGTGATCGCCATCACCTAGATGGCTTGGTGGTGATTGGGAGTTTGGTGTTCACCCGGAGCTTGTGGGTGACCCAACTCAAGTTGTGAGCGGTTTTGGGTGATTCGCCATGACGGAGTGTCAAGAATCAACCGTGAGAGAGCACTTGATCCTTGCGCGGATCAAGGGGGAGCTACACCCTTGCGCGGGTGCTCCAACGAGGACTAGTGGGGAGTGGCGACTCTCCGATACCTCGGCAAAACATCGCCGCGTTCCTTTCTCTCTCTATTTACGTTGAGCACTTACTTTGAGTATTTACTTTGAGCATTTCAATACTTGTCTTACATCCATAGAATTGCTTGCTAGAGTAAGTTTGGAACGTTGGTTGCGAGGTTGTTGTGCATTAGTTTAATATAAACACTTTTTAGGCACAAGGGGTTAATTGGGCTATCCGTAGGATTTGATTATTGCAAGAAAATTTAGAATTAGCCCAATTCACCCCCCCCTCTTGGGCATCTTGATCCTTTCATTACCTACTTGGTAATACGTGCCATATTTATACTGACCACAAGAGCTTAAAGTATATCTTTACTCAGTCAGAATTGAACATGCGACAAAGAAGATGGTTAGAACTGATTAAAGATTATGACTTGGAAGTACATTATCACCCCGGTAAAGCAAATGTGGTTGCAGATGCCCTTAGTCAAAAAAGTTATTGCAATTGTCTAGCAGTGAGAACAATGGGATTGACTTTATGTCAAGAGATGGAGAAGTTGAATGTAGAGGTAATTCAACAAGGCAGTTTGACCAACATAATGGTTGAAGCCACTATTTGAGATCAAGTTATTGCTGCTCAGAAAGAAAACAAGGGTATAGCCTATATCAAGGAAAGAGTCAGGAATGGAAAAGCGGAATGCTTCACCATATATGATGAAGGTGTGCTTTGGTTCAAGGATCGCCTGGTGGTGCCAAAAGTTCCTGAGTTGCGGCAGTCAATTCTTGAAGAAGCACATGCTACTAGGTTATCTATCCATCCAGGAAGCAACAAGATGTATCATGACTTGAAACAAAGATTTTGGTGGACCAAAATGAAGATAGAAAGTGCAAGATATATAGCAAAGTGTGATACTTGTCAGAAAGTGAAAGCTATACATTTGAGGTCTGCTGGAGAATTACAACCATTGCCTATTCCAGCTTGGAAGTGGGAGGACATTAGTATGGACTTTATCGTTGGTCTACCCGAGACATCAAAGGGATTTGACTCAATATGGGTTATTGTAGATCGACTAACCAAGTCAGCACATTTTCTTCTAGTCCAGAATACATATCCCACTATACGGTATGCCAAGATGTATTTAGAGCGAATTGTGAGTCTCCATGGAGTACCAAAGACCATTGTGTCAGATAGGGGTACACAGTTTGTCTCCAGTTTTTGGAAACAATTGGATTCTTCGTTGGGAACCAAGCTCCTGTATAGTACAACTTATCATCCACAAACTGATGGACAGACTGAAAGTGTCAATCAAGTGCTTGAAGATATGTTAAGGTGTTGTGTCCTTAACTATTCCAATAAGTGGGATGAATGCTTACCTTTGGTTGAGTTCTCATACAACAATAGTTATCAGGAAAGCATTAGAATGGCTCCATTTGAAGCACTCTATGGTCGTAGATGTAGAACATCGCTGAGCTGGTCTGAACCTAGAGAAAGAAGGTTCTTTGGAGTTGACCTTGTGGAAGAAACAGAAGACAAGGTTAGGCAAATACAAAGTAATTTGAAGATAGCTCAGTCCCGACAAAAGAGTTATGCGGATAGATGATGTAGACCATTGGTGTTTAACAAAGGAGATTTTGTATATCTGAAGGTATCACCAATGAAGGGAGTTAACCGTTTTGGTGTTAAAGGAAAGTTGGCACTTCGATATATTGGACCATTTCAGATTTTAGAGAGGTATGGAAAAGTGGCATATCGCTTGAAATTACCAGAACATCTCTCAGCTGTGCATGATGTGTTCCATGTTTCTCAATTGAAGAAGTGTCTCCGAGTGCCTGAGCAGAATGTTGAAGTTGAAGGAGTGGAACTTGAACCGGATCTGACCTATTCAGAATATCCTATCCGAGTGTTGGATCAGAAAGATCATCTTACTCGAAGGAGGACAATAAAGTTCTACAAGATACAATGGAATCAACATTCAGAAGAAGAAGCTACTTGGGAATCTGAGGATTATTTGTTAGAAAAATTTCCAGAGTTTCTTACGTCATTATAGAATAATATTAGTTTGCTCTGTTGTTGTGAACCATGTTTGTAAAGGAACCTCAGCTATTTTATGGACAAGTTTTGGATATTTTTGGATTGACACATTTCCTTTTCCATTACTTACCCTATGACTTTAAATCTTGGGACGAGATTTCTTTTAGGGGGAAAGATTGTAACCCCTCGGGTGTTTAAATACTAAAATTGCCATGTCATCATATGCATTTGCAAGACATTTGGTCATATTGCAAACTTTGATATGCATTCACTAAAACAAGTTTACATTTATGTTATGAGTGTTGCCTTGTATGGTTTGAATTAAGTTCAAAGTTTGGTTTGGATTTGAAGTTTCGAAAACCCTGATTTCCAGCGATTAGATTTGACCCAAAAAACCCATTTCAAAATCTGAGCATATTTTGGGGTTGAGCCTTAAAGCAAAAATGTAGAGCTTGTTGAGTTGTACAAAGTTTGTTTTTGGAGTTTTCAAAGTTGTTTAGAAAAATTTGGAGTAATTTGAAAGGGCGTAATTCTTTAAATGTCCTTTTTTAATTCAAATTTGCATTTCAAAATGTAGACCGGATTTGGGTATGGTTATAAAAGCAAAGTTGTAGAACTTTTGATTTTGAACAACTTTTATTTTTGGAGATTTTTTAGTTGTTACAAAAATTTGGGAGTAATTTGGAATTTTAAACGAATGGCAATTCTGTAATTCCTGTGAACAGTGTTCACCGCCTAAGCTACATGGCCGGCGATCTTCTTCGGTATTCCAGGTGCGTTGTGGCTGTCTTTGGCGTCGCACTAGCGTAGGGAAAGGCCCCTGTGTGGCTTCTGCTTGCTTTTTGGCCGAGCTATAAAGACTACGCCGTCGCCGTTCTTCGTTTCCTCTTCCTCTGCTTTTTCCCGTCACCACCGTCGCTGCTCCGTCGAGCCTTCGCCGTCGACCTAGTGCTATTACCGTCTCAGCAACGCTAGTTCCAGCTTCGCCTGCTCCTTGCCCATCCAACCGACCTACTTTTGTAGCTTGACTTCGCGGGGAAACTGCTGTGCGTGCTCTTCTTCCTCGTGGCCGGCAACGTCGCCGTCACGTTCGCCTCACCGTGGCTCATGCTCCATGGTGCGTATCCATCCTTGATTTGTAGCCCTTCAGCTTCATCGTGTTACCGTGGTCCTCTGTGACCTTTTGATTGAGCCATTCCTCCGTTGTAGTCACCAGGAGTCGAGCTTGCCATCGCCGCCGTTGCTGTCACCGTCGTCTGATGCCACCTTTGCTGCTCATCGTCTACCGCACGTTCTAACATGTTTGTGGTGAGCTTCTATTGCTTCCGAGTTGTTTGTGTGGTTCTTCCGAGTTGTTTGTGTGGTTCTTCCGAGTTGTTTGTGTGGTTCTTCTGAGTTGTTTGTGTGAGTTCCTGGTTCTTCCGAATTGTTTGTGTGAGTTCCTGGTTCTTCTGAGTTGTTTGTGTGAGTTCCTAGTTCTTCCGAGTTGTTTGTGTGATTTCCTGGTTCTTCCCGAGTTGTTTGTGTGAGCGGGTGATTTGAAAATGAAATTTTCCTTTTTCAGAAATGATTGAATAGTGCTATAATTTGTTATTTTTGTGTAGATTTATGTAGAGCTCCAAAAATTATGAAAATTTTTGTGTGACCTCTCTGTGATGTATATTATTTAAGAAAAATATGAAATGTTATTTTTCAGTACTTTTTGAATGTGATAAAAATTGCTCAATTAATTAATAAATGAGTTTCCATGATTTTTCTAGGCTTATTTATGTATCCAAAAATTATGAAAATTGTTTTTCCACTTAGTTATCATGTGATGAACATGTACAAAAATTTTGAGGTCAATTGGAACAAGTTGATTTATTTCATAATTCTTAATTAAATAATTAATTCAAGTAACCTTTAATGATTTAGGTTTTGATTGAATTTTTCATTGATTGATGTCCTTGAGTCATTAGTTGGTAATGATCCTTGGCAATTGAATTAGATGTTACGAAAAAGGTTTCATTGGTTTGACTTGTAACTGTATCGCGAAGGAAAGTTGTATTCAAAATTATTAGTTTTGCATCCATCATCGAGCATCATATTTTGAATCTCGTATCATATTAAATATGGCATTGTTACTACGTGTAGTGAACGAAGGTGAGCACGTGGTAGTTAATCAAGTAGTTGAGGAGGTTGATCCGTCTGTGGAGGTTGGTGTTGATATCGGTGTAACGACTCCGGACCCAGATTTTTCCGTCAACGACGGCAAGCTTCGGATGCATTTAAACCTACCTTGTGTTTTACAAAATTATTTCGCTTTTGATTTTATATATTACATTAAGTGATTAGAAGTCAAGTGGAAACCTAATTGATGCATTACCAACCTTGTTTCTCTATATCTACCTTGTTACTAGTTTTAAATTCGTATATGCCTAGTTATGCTTAGCTATGCTTAGAACGATGAAAGTCAGGTGATTACCTGTCACCTGCAAGTTTTAAATGGAACTTTGGTTACTTATGTTATCATGTGATATGGGCATGTGGAGTAAGAAATCTAGATCGGGTGGACTCGGTGTGTGAGCCACAAGACATGGAGGTCTTGTGAGCGGGTTCTTTCCGCCTGTGTCGATTAAGGTCTGTACCATTGTTGAACTGTGTGCGGTGAGACTTTGTAGTACTAACCACATACTCCGGTAAGCCTTAACTTGGCTATTCTATTACGAGAATGGCTACTCGCGCACTAGGAGTGGAGAGATGGCGGGAATAGCGTGTACCCACGTGGCAATGGGCTGGATTGGTGGAGTACTGTATTCTCGGGTGGCGCGGACCCATTCTTGTTTAGAGGATCCGAGGGTAGGTTGATATATGTGAGTCGGGGACCTGCATATGTCGTGTGGTCTGGAATCCCCAGCTGGGTTTTAATCGGTTCGAATCATCGTTGCTCCTCGGTTATGGAGACTCACTTCTCTGTTCATCATCGTAGTTTAATAACTGGAACTTGAGGTTGGTTTGAGAAAGTGTTGGGTATGAAGTTTCATGATCTCAATGCGGATCGTGTCAGCTTTGTATATGATCTTAAGAAGTTTTAAATGTTGATATAAGAATTTTGTTAAAATGCTTTTACGCAAAAGAACTTTGATTATTGCTAAAGCCATACCTTGAATCCCTGAGCCTGCATTCCTGCGTTTTATTAATTCTTATTTCGGTTAAGTCTTGTTGAGTACTTTTGTACTCAGGGTTCGTTGACCCTTGTTGCAGGTGAGGCTCATGAGCAGGTCTATTTTGGATCGTGCTGCATGACTGTTGTTCAGTGCGATGACGATAAATAAATGTGTGGCCCTTGGGCAGGGCAGCTTTTTGGTGTGTTCTGTAATATGTTATAATGCCACTCCACTACTTTGGTTTGTAATAATTATCGAACTTAGTTGTATGGTTTGAAATAAATGGTTTGTAAACTATGTTATGGTAAGTCTTCCGCTATTTTCACTCTGATGTAGATATTTGAATAAATGTTGTAATACTGCAATGACTCTGTAATGTGATCCTGCTCAGAAATCATGGATGATTCGGGGTTCCCCGAGGACACCCGACAGTCTTCTTAAGTTATCAGGAACATGTGCATGGATGTGAAAGGTCGTTGGACAGTGACAAGTGCATGTGGGCCCTATAATTTAGGAGGTTCTGCCACACTCCTCATATCATAGCTGATCTGCAATCTACTGCTGAAGTACGAGCAGCAGTGTCGCGCATAGGATCAGCACTGCCACACCCATGCAGACAGTAGCAACTGACAGCAATCTAATTCATGGACAAAACCTACAGCCCATCTTGGAGCAAAACAAAGATGAAGAGACCACTCATCCATCACAATCAAAAAGGGGTGCTAACAACTAAATCCCAAGTGCAATTTATTTCAAACTAAACTCCTTTGTGTCTTGTGTAGCCACTTAGGATAAAAGAAGCACTTGAGGATATACTTTGGTTGTTGGTTATGAAAGAAAAGGTATGATTGAAATTGAATTGATCATCCACAACAAGCAACATACATGACTTGAGTTTTCTTTGTGGACTTCAAGCCAAGGATAAACAATCAATCTCAAGTAGAGGCACTTATCACTTACAATTCAAGAACTCTCTACTTGATGTAATCTTGTCTTATGGTAGATTGCCAAATTCTCATTCTTATGTTATGGCCATCTACATGTTCTAACAGTTGTAAGTATCTCTTGGCATATTTCAATTTGATTATTCTATTGTTGCCATGACCTAGACATAGAGTGAAAATCTCATGTTCTTAAGTGAATAAAGTGCTACGTGAGAAATTCAAATACTTAGAACACTTATCAAAAAAGGAATTTACTCTATGACTAGAGATGTGAGACTAACCTTTCTCTAAGTGATTTGTGTAGTCTCACTAAATGAGAATGTGTTTCTAAAATGGAGTGTGCTATCATATGAAGGCTATCAATCCAAAACATTGTGATGTATTCTCTTTAGTTAATTTGGAATTGATTCATCTATTTTAGCCACTCACCATAATATGGCTTAAATCTACCCTCTTGAACTTAATTGACCAACCATGCACATTCACATTTCCATTCCACTGAAAAGAATATGCATGAGGCTTTAAGGGAGATTTAATCCATGTTATGAGGTTTCTTTATTTTAGTAACCCACTTGCCATCCACACATAAAGGGTTACTAAATGAGAAACTAGTGCTCGTGTTACTAATGCCCTCTTGTGTTGAGCTTATTTATAGAAATCAAGAAGAAGAGGTTGTGATTGTTTAACTGATTAAATAACAAGCCCATGGTTATTCTTTACCTAAAGAAAGATGAGGTTGCTAGAGGCCAAAGAGATAAAAAATCTGAGATTGAATAAAATCAAGTTTGAGGTTGAGTTGGACAAGCTATATTGGAAGAATTCACAAGACTACAAGTATCAATAAGAGGACTGAATGGAAATAAAACCTTGTGAGTATTCTCAACCAAATTCACCTCAAGATTGGATAAGAAGAGAAGAATTTAGAGTTATCAAATCTATCTAAAAATTAGAATTATGAGAATTTGGAAGTTCAAATACTGATTAATTGGCCTGAAACTTTGTGTGCATGCTATACACATCTAGTACTTATTGCTTTACAGTTGGCATGAAGATTGGTTTAAAAGGATATCAATTGTGAGTTGAATTATGTCAGCTTCAGCACTGCAGTTTTAGACTCTAGTAGTTTTGGTAGAAAATTGATTTGACTCATTGGATGGAAGACAGAATCTAAAAACTCATTGGATGGAATTGGATTGCATTGTATCAACAAGATTAAGTTGGCTCTCAAGTTAGTCTTGAAGAATTAGTAAAAATGAGATGCATTAGTTTGGTCTAAAGGAGTTGCAATGAAAGAGAAATACTCACACAAGGGTCTAAAGGAGTTGCATTCAAAATTACAAGTAGCAGCAAGCAGTTGCAACTAGTTGGAACTTAAAAAATCAGTTGCATGCTCTCAGAAACAGCAGCTGAAATCAATTAAAACTAGATGGAACTAGTTGACTTCAGCAGTTATAAGTAGCAGAAATGAGTTACAATCAGTTAGAACTAGCTGAAATCAATTGGAAGCAACTGCAACCAGTGAAACTAATCGAACTACAAGCAGCTTGAAGGAGTTTGAATCAGTTCAAATATAGTGTAAACTTCTCCCTTGACCTCATGGTATTAATATGCATGAGCATACTTTGTGTACTCTTGTATGCATAAACTGAGGGGGAGTTTAGCTTATATCATGTGAGACCAATGGCTTCTTTCAAGTTCATATTAAATAGTCTCACACATTGGAAAAAGAAGAACATCAAAGGAGGATGGATGGTTCCTTTGGATTCTCTAGGTGCTTCACAATTATTCTAGGAGGTCTCGGTCTTTTATAAACCAAGTGCTCCTGGTTTAATGTTGAATGCCCCAATCCTTTAGTGGAACTAGATTTCAATGAGTTGGATAAAAGAATTGAAGAGTGGGTTTTCATTGCTATTTCTCCTATCTAGAGCTCATCAAGTGCACATTATCCATCCCATTGATCACCCAGGATCTTGTCAACAAAGAGTGGTAACTCCTAGTCCACAATTTGCAAATTTCATGAATTTTACCCTTTGCTCTTTGTGTGAGTTGCTTTAGGTAAAGAAAGAACTAGGAACCTAATATGGATCTTGGATGATCATAAGAGCTCTAATTCACCATGAGTCATCAAGTGAGAACTATGGCCATCCATATCATTGAAGTCTCACCTATGATGGTCATGTCAATGAAAATTTGTGTGGTGATCTATTTACCTTGGTGATGGTATGTTTCCTTAGGCAAAATTTCAATTATTACAAGATTATTATGCCTTGGCCAAGATATAGTATGAACTTCTCTAGACTCTTAAATCGATCCAAGTGCATTTCACAAGTAATCAGATTGCTTGATGCACATATTAAGGGAGAGCCATTCTATGTCTTGTGTCTTTTGAGACTAACCTTTTCTTCTAGTGATTTGTGTAGTATCTCAGTGAGAATGAGTTTCTCATGGGTATGCTACATTGACTCAATCCAAATTGGTAAAGTTATCTCTCATATTCATTTGGATTGGATTTTTATCTCTTAAGTAGCTACTCTCCATAATATAGCTTAAATTCCCTTGATTGGCCTTAATTGACCAAAAGTGCATATGTTCTTGCCTTCCACACATATATGTATGTACTATCAAAAAGGGTAATTTAGTCTATGTTATGAGGTTTTGCAATTAGTGATCTATATGCCTTCCACATCCAAAATGATCACTAGTTGTGAAACTCTAGCTTGTGCAATTTAATGCTATCACTTGTCTTTATGAGCATTTCCTAGGTGATATTATAAGATACAAGAATCCATTCCAATTGGCATCAACTTGTGAAGACTCTTTCAATTGGTGTCAAAATTGTGAAGATCATAATTCAACTTGTATTGGTGGATAATCTTTCAATGTAGTATATCAAGAAATATGTCTTCAATTGGTATCTCAAAATGACAACAAGAGCTATAGCAATGGACTTTCAATTGAAATCAAGCACAAGTTTGTGATATCTCCTATGATCAAGAGAGATGGGCACAAATGAAGTCTTTTGCATTGTGCCAAGCCCATCAAAGCACTAAATTCAAAAATTAATGATCACAGTGGAGATTATGAGGCTTAGAACAAAGGTATATCGCTCCATGAACCCTTGTACTACCTTTGTGCATCTAGGCCCTTACATGCTAGTGTGTGCATGTGTATGCAATATTTTGAGTCACACCATGAGTTTGTTCTTGTGGTGACGATTAGAGAATTCTTTAGATATTTGATTGATATCTCTTTTGGTGATGGCATGAGTTAGTCTCATGTTAAAAGCGTCATCTAAGTAAGGTATAGACTCGCCCGAACGACAGAAGATCGGTTCTGCCTCGCCCGACCCCCGAGGGCTAGGCTCCCCCTCACCCGATGGCTAAAGTCTAGACTCCACCTCGCCCGACCCCCGAGGGCTAGGCTCCCCCTCACCCGATGGCTAAAGTCTATCCTCTACAATGGCGGACGAGCAGTCACCGCGCCGTCTGCTCCCCACGGGGTCGCAGATTGACACCCCTATCCGACACGCCACCCGCAGGGGTGGGACGGGACGTGATTACTTGCAAAGCATGGCATAATCAATGCACGCACGCCCGGCGAACGTGCCCTCTCTGACACCGTCTAGTTGTGTCAGGGAGGCTAGCTCAGAGGAAAAGGAAGACCCAGTGCCTTCGGAGGGGCTTCTTGGCCTCTGGTTTTTTCTCCTTTCTCCGACATGTAAACCCTGCCCCCTCCCCTTGGTCTATAAAAGGGAGGGCAGGACACCCTACCAGGGGGACGAACGACTCACACAAAGACTAGTTAGACATAGGCACAACACATCATGCAGCCAAGCAGTGACCAAGCTCTTGGCATCCTTTCGATCTTTTCCATCAGAGACTTGGGACCAGTCCCTCTCTCGACCGTTTGTACCCCCTACTATGAACCTTTTTCGGTGCTAATAACACAAGCATCAACAGACTGGACATAGGGACATTCAGCCCGAACCAATATAAACCTTGTGTCCTTTAGCGCACCATCCGAGCCTAACGCGCATCAATTATAAATTTACTAGCCGGTGTTTGTTCGAAACACTAACAGTTGGTCCGCCAGGTAGGGGCCTTTGCGTGTTCCAAACCAGGCCACGGATGGCTAACCACAATGTCAGCTGGGTCCCAGGCGCACACGTGCGCTATGGGAGCCTAGATTTCATCATCACAGTGGGAGGAGAATTGGTACGGGCGCACACCGCCATCCCATCTCTCCCCTCCATTGGCCTCGACCACGAGAGGCTTGGGCGCCAGCTCGGTGCCTCCCTTAGACCCCAGCAGTCTAGGGAGAACCAGCATTGCCTCACCCTTTCTAATGACAATGATGTGGCATGACCTTCCGGAGAGGGGCTCCTCTCCCCAGAATGCCACGTGAGGATCGCCCCGACAGCATTTCCGTTCGGTCTCCGCAACGCCGTGGTGACCGCTGGCCACCTTGTGGCACTACACATGGTTCAGCCGCCTGCGGACAGCGAGTTTGTGGGGGTAATTGAACACGACATGGAGTCTCTCCACAAGCTCCTCACTGAGGAGCTAGGATCATCCTCTAGCTCTGACTCCAGCAAGGGGAGCCATCACCCTTCCCAGGAATGCTTTATGGCGGAAACCCCCGAAGGGCGCGTCGAAAGCATCTCTGGGGAGGAAGCTACCCCGGTAGGCAACCCTGACGGCAGGACTATAGGAGAGGCAGCCGCCCCATCTTGCGTAAGGATGGAGCAGCTAAGAGCCCGAAAGCAGGAGATCGATGAGGCCGGGCAAGGGCTCATGCGTGAATACGCGGAGATCGATCACGAGATTGAACGCCGTGGAAACGGTGGGCGCGCACGCACCATGGCCCGTGATGTACACCAAAGGATCCTCACCGATGATGGGACCCTCCCTCACTTTGCTCGGGCAAGCCAAAACATCACCGCTGTGATGGCCTTGCTTCACGGCCTTCTAGAGGCCACAACGTCCGAGGATCGCCGGGCCCACCGAGAAATTCGCACGTTGCTCGAGCATGCGGTGGCGCAGCAGGCGGAAAGCTCATTGTCTTGGCGACGTGAGCTCGACACCAGCCAGCGCACGCCCTCGGTGCACCCCACCAAGGACGCATCGGTTCACTAGACACCGCCAGGCGGTGGCAGCACACCGTTGTCCTGGTACATCAACGTCTTGACCACAACCGCGATGCACGCAACACCATCGATGCCCGTAGACGTGCCTACAATGACTCAAGAGAAGGAGCCAAATGCGGCTACCACCCTCGGCGTGGCGGACGCTATGACAGCGGCGAGGACCGGAGCCTGAGCCCCGACCTGTCGGGCCCTCAGGCCTTCGGCCGGCACATCCTCAACGCTACTTTCCCGCCATGGTATCGACCACCTACCAATATCCCTAAATATTCTGGGGAGACAAACCCCGGGCTTTGGCTCGAAGACTATCGGCTTGCTTGTCAAGCCGATGGCGCGAATGATGACGATTTCATTATTCGCAATCTCCCACTATTCTTGGCTGATTCGGCACGAGCGTGGTTGGAGCACCTACCGTCCAACGCCATTCAGAGTTGGGCGGATCTGAGGGAAATCATTGTGGGGAACTTCCAGGGCACATACAAGTGCCCTATGAACCCATGGGACCTCAAGAGCTACTGCCAGAAGGCCAATGAAACCCTTCACGGGTACATCTGGCGCTTCTCCCGACAGTGCAACGAGCTCCCTAACGTCGCCGACGCCGACGTGATAGGAGCCTTCCTATCCGGGACCACCTGTGAGTCTTTGGTTCATAAGCTAGGATGCAAGGGCCTGCGGACCACCAAGGAGCTCCTGGACATCACCACTAGCCACACCTCAGGAGAAGAGGCGGTTGGAGCAATCTTTGACCGTTCCGATGGCAAGGCAAGGCGGGACGAGGGCACCAGGGAAGGCGCCTCCAACCGCTCTGCCAAAAGGAAGAACAAAAAGCAGCGGCGCGAGTACTCGCTCATAGCCGCTGCCAACCACAAGGGTGGCCAGAAGCCCGCGGAGGGCACTCCGAACCACTTTGAAAAAATGCTCGAGGGGCCATGCCCAAATCATGCTTTCCTCGCCAAGCATCTGTACAAGGATTGTGGCCTCATGCGTAAATTCTTGTCTAGAAGCTCCAACAAAGGGGAGCAGGGGAAGGATCCGCCCCCCACTATAGACGATGCCGAGGAGAAAGACGATGCCTTCCCGACGCCGAACGACGCCCTTATGATCTTCGAAGGATCAGTAGCCTACGACTCCAAACGACGCCACAAGGTCACGCGCCACGAGGTCTATACGACCGACCAGCCATGCCTGCCTTCCTCAGTGGTCAAAATCTGCCATAACCTTTGACCGGACCGACCATCCGGATGCCGTCCCACACCTGAGAAGGTACCCGCTTGTTGTCGACCCCATCGTTGGCCTAAAGCGACTCACAAAAGTACTGATGGACGGAGACAACGACCTCAACATCATGTACGCCAAGAAGCTCGACGAGATGGGCGTCGACCGGACGAACCTCCGCCCCATATGAGCGCCTTTCCAGGGAGTCGTGCCTAGCAAACAGGTCGTGCCACTAGGACAGATCGATCTGCCCGTCACTTTCGGGGATCAGTCTAATTACAGGACTGAGACCCTCACCTTCGACGTGGTGGGGTTCCCCGGAACCTTCCACGCCATCCTGGGATGTCCATGTTATGCGAAGTTCATGGTCGTACCCAACTATACATACCTCAAGCTGAAGATGTCGGGTCCCCGCGGGGTAATCATCGTCGGCACCCCCTTCCAGCGCGCTTAGGAGTGCGAAGTCGAATGCTGCGGCCAAGCCACCGCAATCGTCGCCTCCGGGGAACTCACCGCTCACAAGGAGGAGGTCACCGAAGAAGCGCCCGACGTGAAGAAATCAACTAGGTCATTCGAATCGGTAGAGGGCTCCAAGGAGGTCCTCATAGACCCCAACAGCTCCGAGGGTAAAACGGTACGCATTGGTACCGCGCTCTCCTCCAAATAGGAAAGCACGCTCGTCGACTTCCTCCGCGACAACAAAGACATCTTTGCATGGAAACCCTCGGATATGCCAGGCATCCTGAGGGAGGTCGCCAAGCATACCTTGAAAATCCACCCAGGCTCCAAACTAGTGAAGCAACGCCTACGCCACTTCGATGAGGAAAAGCACAGGGCCATCGATGAAGAGATAGCAAAACTATTGGCCAACGGATTCATCAGGGAAGTACACCACCCAGAGTGGTTAGCAAATCCCATTCTTGTACGAAAGAAGAGTGGGAAATGGAGGATGTGTGTCGACTACACGGGTCTCAACAAGGCATGCCCAAAAGACCCATTTCCTTTGCCACGCATAGACCAAATAGTCGATTCTACCTCAGGGTGTGAAACCCTCTGCTTCCTTGGCGCGCACTCCAGCTACCACCAAATCGCGATGAGAGAGTCTGACCAGCTCGCGACGTCTTTTATCACCCCCTTCGGATCGTTCTGCTACATCTCGATGCCATTCGGTCTGAAGAACGCTGGGGCAACTTACTAGCGTTGTATGCTCAACTGCTTTGGGGACCTCATCGGGCAGACCGTTGAGGCCTACGTCGACGGCATCGTAGTTAAGTCCAAACGGGTTGGCCACCTTGTCACCGATCTTGAACAAACCTTTGCTAAACTTCGGGCAAATGGCATCAAACTCAATCCCGAGAAATGTGTTTTCGGGGTCCTGAGGGGCATGCTGCTCTGCTTCATCGTCTCCAAGTGCGGCATTGAAGCCAACCCAGAGAAAATCTCAGCCATCACAAGGATGGGCCCGATCCAGAACATAAAGGGGGTTTAGCGGATCGCAGGGTGCCTCGCCGCCCTCAGCAGATTCATCTCGCGCCTCAGCGAACGAGGACTCCCCCTTTATCAACTCCTGAAGAAAGCCAACCGCTTCAAGTGGACAGCCAAGGCCCAAGAGGTGCTTGACATGGTCAAGCTACTTCTAACAAAACCCTCGGTCCTAGTTCCTCCAAGCGACGGAGAATCCCTCCTGCTATACATAGCGGCCACCACGCAAGTGGTTAGCGCCTCCCTGGTAGTAGAGTGGGAAGAAGAGGGGCACGCCTTTAAGGTGCAGCGCCCTATGTACTTCATCAGTGAGGTACTGTCCGACTCCAAAACCCGCTACTCCCAAATCTTGAAATTCCTATACGCCTTCCTCATCACCAAGAGGAAGCTACGACACTACTTCGAGTCACACCCTGTGATAGTTGTGACATCGTTCCCCCTCAGTGAGGTTGTCCATAGCCAGGACGCCATAGGAAGAACCGCAAAGTGGGCACTCGAGCTGATGGATCAAGGCATCGCATATGCACCCTGAACGGCGATTAAGTCCCAGGTGTTGGCTGACTTCATCGCGGAATGGACCGAGGTCCAGATGCCACCGGCGGTCATCGATCAAGAGTACTAGACGATGTACTTCGATGGGTCACTGATGGAAAAGGGCACTGGCGTGGGGCTGGTCTTCATATCACCCCTCAGGGTCCGCATGAGGTACATGGTTCGGCTCCATTTCCCCTCATCAAATAATGTTGCCAAATACGAAGCGCTCATCAACGGCCTACGAATCTCCATCAAGTTGGGCATCCGATGCCTCGACATCAGGGGTGACTCCTAGCTAGTCGTCAACCAAGTCATGAAGGAGTCGAGCTGCCATGACGCCAAGATGGCGGCGTACTGCCAAGAAGTTCGATGGCTGGAGGACACATTCGACAACCTTGAACTCAACCATATCCCAAGGCGCCTCAACGAAGCGGCCAACGCGCTCGCAAAAGCAGCATCTTGCCGAGAGCTAGTGTCGACGAGTGTCTTCGCCAGTGATCAACACAAGCCCTCGGTGCGCTATGAGGGGTCGAAATGGGCCGGCGATGGCCCATCTGATCTGGCCCCAAGGGCTGACCCGCCGACTGCTCCGTTCGACCCTGAGGTCATGGAGCTTAAAGAGGATCCAGCAGCAGAGCCCAACCCTCTAGACGACTGGAGAACGCTCTACCTTGACTACCTCCTCCGCGACACACTACCAACGGACAAGACGGAAGCTCGATGGCTCGCACGTCGCGCCAAGTCCTCCGTTCTTGTAGAAGGCGAACTCTACAAATGGAGCCACACCGGGATCCTGCAGCTCTGTATCCCCAGCGAACAGGGAAGACTTCTATTGAGTGACATCCACGGTGTTGTCTGTGGTCACCATGCCATGCCAAGGGCCTTGGTTGGAAACGCATTCCGATAGGGCTTCTACTAGCCCACTGTAGTAGCCGACGCCGAGCAAATCGTATGCACCTGCGATGGGTGTTAGTACTACGCTCGGCAAACTCACCTCCCAGCCTAGGCACTCCAGATGATCCCCATCACATGGCCCTTCGTGGTCTGGGGGCTCGACCTGGTTGGGCCACTCAAAAAGGCGCCCGGGGGCTTCACCCACCTGCTTGTCACCATAGACAAGTTTACGAAATGGATCGAAGCTCGACCGATCTCCATGATCAAATCCGAGCAAGCTGTGCTGTTCTTCCTCGACATCATCCATCGCTTTGGAGTACCAAACTCCATCATCACAAACAATGGCACATAGTTCACCGGTAGGAAGTTCATTCAATTCTACGATGAACAACACATCCGGGTCGATTAGGCCGCCGTCGCGCACCCCCGAATGAATGGGCAGGTCGAGCGCGCAAACGGCATGCTCCTACAGGGCCTCAAGCCCAGGATCTTCAACCGGTTGAACAAGTTCGGTTCATGCTAGGTCGCTGAGCTCCCTGTAGTGCTCTGGAGCCTGAGAACAACTCCCAGCCGAGCCACTGGCTACACACCTTTCTTCATGGTCTACGGTGCCGAGGCCGTCCTCCCGATGGACCTCGACTATGGAGCATCAAGAATCAGAGCTTACGACGAATAGGGAGCCGAGGCATCCCAACAAGACGCCATGGACCAACTAGACGAAGCAACGACATCGCCCTCTTACGTTCAGCCAAGTACTAGCAGGCGCTACGGCGGTACCACGACTAACGGGTACGGGACCGAGCCTTCAACATCGGGGACCCTGTTCTCCGCCTCGTACAGAGCAACAAGGACCGCCACAAGCTCTTGTAACACCCCGGGTGTTTTAAATACTAAAACCTGCCATGTCATCATATGCATTGTACATCATTTTGTATTAGTGAAAACTTTGATATGCATACACTAAAACAAGTTTACAATTATGTTATATGTGTTGCCTTGTATGGTTTGGATCGAGTTCAAAGTTTTGTTTGGATTTGGATTTCTGAAAACCCTGATTTCCAGCAATTAGTTTTACCCGAAAACCCCATTTCAAAATCTAAGCACATTTTGGGGTTGAGCCTTAAAGCAAAGGTGTAGAGCTTGTTGAGTTGTACAAAGTTGTTTTTGGAGTTTTTAAAGTTGTTTTATAAAAATTGAAGTAATTTAAAAAGGCGTAATTCTTTAAAGGTCCCATTTTTTAATTCAAATTTGCATTTCAAAATGTAGACCGAATTAGGGGGTGGTTATAAAACAAAAGTTGTAGAACTTTTGATTTTGAACAACTTTTATTTTTGGAGATTTTTGAGTTGTTACATAAATTTGGGAGTAATTTGAGTTTCAAATCGGATGGCAATTCTTTAAATATGGTGAACAATGCTCGCCGCTTAAGCTACACCGTCGGCGACCTTCTTCTGGCTTCTAGGCGCGCTCGTGGCCGCGTTTGGCTCTGCGCTGGCGTGGGCAAGGTCGCGGCGTGGCTTCTGCTTGCTTCCTGGCCGCCCTTTGAAGCTTGTGCCGTCGCCGTTCTTCTCATTTCTTCTTCTCTGCTTTTCCCGTCGCCACCGCTCAACTCCGGCGAGCCCGTGTTGTCGCTGTAGTGCCTCCATTGTCTCGGCAAAGCCAGTCCCAGCTTTGCCTAATCCTTGCGCACCTAGCTAACCAGCCCTGGTCGCTTGCCATCGCCGGGAAACACCGCTCGACGCTTTTCTTCCTCGCGGCCGGCAGCATCACTGTGGCCAGCGCTCTCTGGTGAGCCTTTGCTCTTGCTCAGTGTAGTGATGAGGACATGGCACCTTCGGATACGAACAATGATTATAAGGTGCGCTCGTTCCTACATTTGCATAGTGGCTTTGGTTATAATTCACTTGGTTCCACATGTACATGTCACTATTTGATTGTAGGTTCAAATGTGTTTCATAATGGAAGTTCATCAAAATTGAACTTTTGGTTCGTCAGCAGCCCGACGGTGCCTCATTGGGAAGGCCATAACTCATCCATCCGGAGTGCGATCGTGGTCAATGAGCACTTGATGGAAAGCTTGTTTGATAATATTTCAAATAGATCTGGTTCCATCTCAATATCACATCGGCAAGGCCTCCAAATCACCAATATATTATGTCGCTATTTTTGCTGGGAGCTACACTGTCGTTATGGGCTTGTTATTCATCCTTGGGACCCTGGCCCAAGTGGGAGCACACCCCCAAGGACTTGGAGAACCCACCAAGAAAGCCCTTGGACGTCCTCCTCCTTGGCCACCACCTTAGGAGCCCAGCAAGGACGTCTAAGCCAAGCCAGAGTCCCAGTCCAATCCGAGTTCGAGTCTGCCTCGGCCGTCAGGACTAGTCTGCAATAAAACAGACGCCCAGGACGCATCCGTACTCCGTTTTCGATGATCCACATATGGATGGAAAGATAATTTGATAAGGAAACCAATCCAAGTGGTTTCATGTCAAAATCTCTTCGGAATCAATGGGAATCGTCGAAACAAGTCATCATCCAGAATCTACCAGGGTGCTGCGACACCTTCTTTTGGTCCGTTGGACCGTGTATCGTGTTTGGGCCCATTAGGGGCCGTGTCCAGGGTAGGCGATGACCCTAAGACCTTTATAATCATATGTCGCCGCCGTCATTAGGTTTTTGGTTTTGCTTAGATTATTCTGTCAAGAAACAGTTTCGCCGTTCTTCGGTTTGTGAGACCCCAACTCGTGAGATTAATCATACATTTGCAATTTGGTTGTGATCTTTCTTGTTCTTGCTTGTGTTCTTCGTTGCGCAGGCAGGGATTAGCCTTCTTGGCGAGGTCAACCTGGTCCGTGACTCGGTTGATAACCAGAGGAGCTGTGGTGCTAAGATTGCAGGGTTCGATCTTTCGATCTGAAGCCGGATCGGTGTGTCATTCTCCGCCACAACGATAGTTACCATCACCTGACGGAAGATCGGGATCCCCGTTCTCCATTAAGTGGTAATCAGAGCTAAGGTATACCGTCAGGTTCACATTTATTCCCTCGTTTGAGTGTTTTTGCTTTTATCCCATAGTCCAATGCCATATTTGTTTCCTATCCTATAACCATCTGCGCCATAGCATTTGCATGATTCAGTTTCAGAGTCCGCTTTGTTGAGTTTGTGTCCTAGGTCAAAGTCTTGTTGCTGGTTTAGATTGTGTTCTTTTCTAGTTTGTGTTGATCCCTTCACCCGCCGCTATTCCGTATCACCATCGGTTTGCATCTTGTGTCCACTAAATCCCTGATTCGAGCAGCTTCCTTAAAACAATCATAACTTTTGCATACGAACTCAAAACGGGACAAATTTTATATCTACGGAGAATGCCAGAAAATTTTAGATCTATTTCATCCCAGCATTGCTGGGTTCGCAAAAATTAGATTTGCGAAATTCGATTAGGAAAATTGAGTTTCTGGGCCCACAAGTTTTGGTATGCTTTTTAGAGCACAGTCCTAATTTTCTATAGGCCACATCTTTTATTCAATTGAGCTCAAATTTTTTGTGGTTTATTCTTGTGTGCTCCTTGCTGAGAAAAAAATATCAAAAGAGCAAAAGCAAGAAAAAAAAGATTGGACAAAAAAAATAAAAGAAAAAAAATAGTAAAAGAGAATAGAAGATATCGAAAAGGAGCACATAAGGAACACTCAATAGCTCTATTGTTTGTGGTACTTTTTGCCTTGTTCATATCCGTTGCTACCTTTAATACTTGTTTCCTTTCATCCTTGTTTCCTCTCTTGTTTATCACAACTGGTGATAGGAACATGTATAGGCCAGCAACTAGGACAAGTGCTCTGGACATTTATTCAATATTGTTGTCTGTCACTGACTTGTGTGCCACATATATATATTTGTTCTTTTTCGTGCCTCCCAAGCTCCACATATACTTCAGATCGGTACAGAAAAAGACCCTTGCAATCTCGGTACCACTGCCTCACAGGTATCATGAACCAGCCGCCGGTTGTACCGCCACTGCTTGCGTTGGTAAGAACTTTGTAAGAGCTTGGTAAGACGCTTTCACTTGTTGTGAAAAGTGACACCACTGCAACCACGTAGTCATTTGGTAGGGATAACTTTCACCGTTTGTTCCTTGTTTTTGTGTTTACAATGACAGGTTGTTCGTATCCACCGACTTATGATTGTATAGGTGCTGATGAGTACATGGAGTGGGAAATTGCTATCGATAACATATTTGCTACTCGCCTTATGTGTCCAAGGAGGAAGGTAAAAAATGCAGTTAGTGTTTTGCGACATTCTGCTTTATCTTGGTGGGAGTCTTTAGATCTTTCTGATAAGCCTCAAACTTGGAATGATATGAAACTTCTTATGCGAGAAACCTTTGTTAATCCACCTCCTATTTTGACTTCATATGATGAGGTGCACCATTTAGAGGAAGAGTCTGTTGTTATTCCTCCTGCTATGCCTAACCTTTTGCAGGACAATGTAGAAAAGAGCAAGGATGCTGTGACAGAAAATGAGAAGCTCACAGTCTCATGTGAAAATTTAGAACCATCAACTATTACCCCTGCTGAACATGAGAGCAAAGGTAATGCCCATGATGCTAACCTCATAGAAGGTGAGAGTTCTCTTGATGTGCTGAATTTTTCCACCAATCATGCTATGATAGAGCAAATTTTAGTGGAGCATTCGCTTGATTTACCTTTGTCACAAGATGATTTGCTTGATGTTTCTTATGACGAAGATGACTTGCATGATAATATTTATGTTATACCCATGCAATCATTGAAGAATGATCACGCTATATGTGTGCTGAAAATGAGCACGTGTGCTGAAAATAGACTTGTTATTCATAATGCTAGTGAAGTTGATGAGCTGAAATTGTTGTCTTCTTTAAATACTTTGGGTTACATTGAATTTGATGTTCCGTGTAATCTTAGTTCTTTAGAGGAGAAACTTTATGCATATGCTGATTTGCCATGGTTCTCTAGACATACATATCATTTTATTGGAAAATATAATTGTAAAGGAGAGTATATGGTGCATCGTGTCTATATTTGTTCAAATCTGAAATCTCCTTATATTGTGCAAAAGTATGATCAACCAAAGGATTGCAATTGCTATAATCTTGTCATGTCAAGTTCCCCTAGTTTTGTTATAAAGAAACATGTTAAATTTCAAGAAGGGGAGCAATGTTGGCTACTACCGACAACTTGTCCACCAGCTAAGCTCAAACCGAGGACGGTTTGTTGTCAATAAGGGGAGGATGATGAGGACATGGCACCTTCGGATACGAACAATGATTATAAGGTGCGCTCGTTCCTACATTTGCATAGTGGCTTTGGTTATAATTCACTTGGTTCCACATGTACATGTCACTATTTGATTGTAGGTTCAAATGTGTTTCATAATGGAAGTTCATCAAAATTGAACTTTCGGTTCGTCGGCAGCCCGACGGTGCCTCATTGGGAAGGCCATAACTCATCCATCCGGAGTGCGATCGAGGTCAATGAGCACTTGATGGAAAGCTTGTTTGATAATCTTTCAAATAGATCTGGTTCCATCTCAATATCACATCGGCAAGGCCTCCAAATCACCAATATATTATGTCGCTATTTTTGCTGGGAGCTACACTGTCGTTATGGGCTTGTTATTCATCCTTGGGACCCTGGCCCAAGTGGGAGCACACCCCCAAGGACTTGGAGAACCCACCAAGAAAGCCCTTGGACGTCCTCCTCCTTGGCCACCACCTTAGGAGCCCAGCAAGGACGTCTAAGCCAAGCCAGAGTCCCAGTCCAATCCGAGTTCGAGTCTGCCTCGGCCGTCAGGACTAGTCTGCAATAAAACAGACGCCCAGGACGCATCCGTACTCCGTTTTCGATGATCCACATATGGATGGAAAGATAATTTGATAAGGAAACCAATCCAAGTGGTTTCATGTCAAAATCTCTTCGGAATCAATGGGAATCGTCGAAACAAGTCATCATCCAGAATCTACCAGGGTGCTGCGACACCTTCTTTTGGTCCGTTGGACCGTGTATCGTGTTTGGGCCCATTAGGGGCCGTGTCCAGGGTAGGCGATGACCCTAAGACCTTTATAATCATATGTCGCCGCCGTCATTAGGTTTTTGGTTTTGCTTAGATTATTCTGTCAAGAAACAGTTTCGCCGTTCTTCGGTTTGTGAGACCCCAACTCGTGAGATTAATCATACATTTGCAATTTGGTTGTGATCTTTCTTGTTCTTGCTTGTGTTCTTCGTTGCGCAGGCAGGGATTAGCCTTCTTGGCGAGGTCAACCTGGTCCGTGACTCGGTTGATAACCAGAGGAGCTGTGGTGCTAAGATTGCAGGGTTCGATCTTTCGATCTGAAGCCGGATCGGTGTGTCATTCTCCGCCACAACGATAGTTACCATCACCTGACGGAAGATCGGGATCCCCGTTCTCCATTAAGTGGTAATCAGAGCTAAGGTATACCGTCAGGTTCACATTTATTCCCTCGTTTGAGTGTTTTTGCTTTTATCCCATAGTCCAATGCCATATTTGTTTCCTATCCTATAACCATCTGCGCCATAGCATTTGCATGATTCAGTTTCAGAGTCCGCTTTGTTGAGTTTGTGTCCTAGGTCAAAGTCTTGTTGCTGGTTTAGATTGTGTTCTTTTCTAGTTTGTGTTGATCCCTTCACCCGCCGCTATTCCGTATCACCATCGGTTTGCATCTTGTGTCCACTAAATCCCTGATTCGAGCAGCTTCCTTAAAACAATCATAACTTTTGCATACGAACTCAAAACGGGACAAATTTTATATCTACGGAGAATGCCAGAAAATTTTAGATCTATTTCATCCCAGCGTTGCTGGGTTCGCAAAAATTAGATTTGCGAAATTCGATTAGGAAAATTGAGTTTCTGGGCCCACAAGTTTTGGTATGCTTTTTAGAGCACAGTCCTAATTTTCTATAGGCCACATCTTTTATTCAATTGAGCTCAAATTTTTTGTGGTTTATTCTTGTGTGCTCCTTGCTGAGAAAAAAATATCAAAAGAGCAAAAGCAAGAAAAAAAAGATTGGACAAAAAAAATAAAAGAAAAAAAATAGTAAAAGAGAATAGAAGATATCGAAAAGGAGCACATAAGGAACACTCAATAGCTCTATTGTTTGTGGTACTTTTTGCCTTGTTCATATCTGTTGCTACCTTTAATACTTGTTTCCTTTCATCCTTGTTTCCTCTCTTGTTTATCACAACTGGTGATAGGAACATGTATAGGCCAGCAACTAGGACAAGTGCTCTGGACATTTATTCAATATTGTTGTCTGTCACTGACTTGTGTGCCACATATATATATTTGTTCTTTTTCGTGCCTCCCAAGCTCCACATATACTTCAGATCGGTACAGAAAAAGACCCTTGCAATCTCGGTACCACTGCCTCACAGGTATCATGAACCAGCCACCGGTTGTACCGCCACTGCTTGCGTTGGTAAGAACTTTGTAAGAGCTTGGTAAGACGCTTTCACTTGTTGTGAAAAGTGACACCACTGCAACCACGTAGTCATTTGGTAGGGATAACTTTCACCGTTTGTTCCTTGTTTTTGTGTTTACAATGACAGGTTGTTCGTATCCACCGACTTATGATTGTATAGGTGCTGATGAGTACATGGAGTGGGAAATTGCTATCGATAACATATTTGCTACTCGCCTTATGTGTCCAAGGAGGAAGGTAAAAAATGCAGTTAGTGTTTTGCGACATTCTGCTTTATCTTGGTGGGAGTCTTTAGATCTTTCTGATAAGCCTCAAACTTGGAATGATATGAAACTTCTTATGCGAGAAACCTTTGTTAATCCACCTCCTATTTTGACTTCATATGATGAGGTGCACCATTTAGAGGAAGAGTCTGTTGTTATTCCTCCCCGCTATGCCTAACCTTTTGCGGGACAATGTAGAAAAGAGCAAGGATGTTGTGATGAGAAAATGAGAAGCTCACAGGTCTCATGTGAAAATTTAGAACCATCAACTATTACCCCTGCTGAACATGAGAGCAAAGGTAATGCCCATGATGCTAACCTCATAGAAGGTGAGAGTTCTCTTGATGTGCTGAATTTTTCCACCAATCATGCTATGATAGAGCAAATTTTAGTGGAGCATTCGCTTGATTTACCTTTGTCACAAGATGATTTGCTTGATGTTTCTTATGACGAAGATGACTTGCATGATAATATTTATGTTATACCCATGCAATCATTGAAGAATGATCACGCTATATGTGTGCTGAAAATGAGCACGTGTGCTGAAAATAGACTTGTTATTCATAATGCTAGTGAAGTTGATGAGCTGAAATTGTTGTCTTCTTTAAATACTTTGGGTTACATTGAATTTGATGTTCCGTGTAATCTTAGTTCTTTAGAGGAGAAACTTTATGCATATGCTGATTTGCCATGGTTCTCTAGACATACATATCATTTTATTGGAAAATATAATTGTAAAGGAGAGTATATGGTGCATCGTGTCTATATTTGTTCAAATCTGAAATCTCCTTATATTGTGCAAAAGTATGATCAACCAAAGGATTGCAATTGCTATAATCTTGTCATGTCAAGTTCCCCTAGTTTTGTTATAAAGAAACATGTTAAATTTCAAGAAGGGGAGCAATGTTGGCTACTACCGACAACTTGTCCACCAGCTAAGCTCAAACCGAGGACGGTTTGTTGTCAATAAGGGGAGGATGATGAGGACATGGCACCTTCGGATACGAACAATGATTATAAGGTGCGCTCGTTCCTACATTTGCATAGTGGCTTTGGTTATAATTCACTTGGTTCCACATGTACATGTCACTATTTGATTGTAGGTTCAAATGTGTTTCATAATGGAAGTTCATCAAAATTGAACTTTCGGTTCGTCGGCAGCCCGACGGTGTCTCATTGGGAAGGCCATAACTCATCCATCCGGAGTGCGATCGAGGTCAATGAGCACTTGATGGAAAGCTTGTTTGATAAGCTTTCAAATAGATCTGGTTTCATCTCAACATCACGTCGGCAAGGCCTCCAAATCACCAATATATTCTATCGCTGTTTCTGCTGGGAGCTACACTGTCGTTATGGGCTTGTTATTCATCCTTGGGACCCTGGCCCAAGTGGGAGCACACCCCAAGGACTTGGAGAACCCACCAAGAAAGCCCTTGGACGTCCTCCTCCTTGTCCACCACCTTAGGAGCCCAGCAAGGACGTCTAAGCCAAGCCAGAGGCCCAGTCCAATCCGAGTTCGAGTCTGCCTCGGCCGTCAGGACCAGTCTGCAATAAAACGGACGTCCAGGACGCATCCGGACTCCGTTTTCGATGATCCACATATGGATGGAAAGATAATTTGATAAGGAAACCAATACAAGTGGTTTCATGTCAAAATATCTTCGGAATCAATGGGAATCGTCGAAACAAGTCAGCATCCAGAATCTACCAGGGTGCTGCGACACCTTCTTTTGGTCCGTTGGACCGTGTATCGTGTTTGGGCCCATTAGGGGCCGTGTCCAGGGTAGGCGACGACCCTAAGACCTTTATAATCATATGCCGCCGCCGTCATTAGGTTTTGGGTTTTGCTTAGATTATTCTGTCAAGAAACAGTTTCGCCGTTCTTCAGTTTGTGAGACCCCAACTCGTGAGATTAATCATACATTTGCAATTTGGTTGCGATCTTTCTTGTTCTTGCTTGTGTTCTTCGTTGTGCAGGCAGGACAATAGTTACCATCACCTGACGGAAGATCGGGATCCACGTTCTCCATTATGTAGCTCCAGCTCCGCCTTGTTCCCATGATGCTCTATGACCGGTTGATTGCTCCTTTTGTCCACCGCAGCCACCGGAGCACCGTCGTCGCCGTTGCTTGCACCGCCGTGGCCGCTGTGACCATCGACCAACATCTCCGTTGATCCTCCGACCTCGCTCTTTGCTCCATCGTGTGTTGGGGTGAGCTGCTGATCCTTCCCAAGCGCTCTATTTGATTTCTACCAGCCTTGTTTCGCCGACGTAGTGTAGCCGCTCGGCCGTGTCCGCCATGGCCGGCGTTGAGATGGTATGGAGCCGTAATCGGTGCAAGTAGGGACATCAGTAGGTGCACCTAGTCATGGTGAACGTGTTGGTGTCTTCGCCGTCGCCGTTGGTCTCACCGGCGGCGAGAAATCGCCGGTCAGCGCGTAGTCGCCATGGTCAAACCTTGTTCTTCCATATCTACCTTGTTACCAGTTTAATTCGTATATGCCTAGTTATGCTTAGCTATGCTTAGAACGATGAAAGTCGGGCGATTACCTGTCACCTGCAAGTTTTAAATGGATCTTTGGTTACTTATGTTATCATGTGATATGGGAATGTGGAGTAATAAATCTATACCGGGAATCCCTGAGCCTGCATTCCTGAGTTCTATCAGTTTTATTTCGGTTAAGCCTTGTTGAGTACTTTTGTACTCAGGGTTCATTGACCCTTGTTGTAGGTGAGGCTCATGAGCAGATCTGCTTTGGACCGTGCTACATGACTGTTGTTCGATCCGATGACGATAAATAAATTAGTGGCCCTTGGGCAGGGCAATCCATTTTTATGTTTGTATTATGTTATAATGCAACTCCACTACTACGTTTTGTAATTATTATCGAACCTAGTTGTAAGGCTTGAAACTACTATTTTGTAAACTATGTCATTGTAAGACTTCCGCTATTTTACTCTGGTGTAGATATTTGAATAAATGTTGTAATACTGCAATGACTCTGTAATGTGATCCTGCTCAGAAATCATGGATGATTCGGGGTTCCCCGAGGACACCCGATAGTCTTCTTAAGTTATCAGGAACATATGCATAGTTGTCAGAGGTCGTCGGACAGTGACAGGTGCATGTGGGCCCTATAATTTAGGAGGTTCTGCCACAAAATTGTATCAGAGCGCGATCATTACAAAGTCTTTGTTGTATTGTTTTACAAAAACTTCAAAATGATTTGGGATGACTAAACTTAACTTGTTAATTTGGTCCAAATTGCTTCTGACTTATCTTATTTCTTTCTCACCATTCCTTATTTGATTAAAAAGGCTTTGTGTGGTGGAGTAGTAATATTATTATACCCTATATAAAAACAATTGTTGTTTATGTACTTTATGAGCTTTGATGTTTTTGTTCGTAAGAACGATTCATGCATCATGATTAATTCACTTGTTACTTCCTTCATCTCTGAGTCTGGGTTGGGTAGTGAGTCTGGGTTGAGTTGTGTAGTCCACCCTTGCGGCTCTTGAGACTGTTGTTAGATTGTCTTACTTGGATTAATCTTGCTTCCTACAGTATGGCTCGTACCAAGATGACGCCCCATAAGTCTGTTGGACCCAAAGGAGTTCCTCGCCACCAACTTGCCCCTAGGAATGATGGTGCTAGCAGTAGCAGCTCTAGGCCTGATCCTTAGGCAGAGATACAGAGGATTTCTGCAGAGTTAGCACAAGCTACTAGGGATAGGGCCTTGGATGCCATCCAGGAAGGAGAATTACAGGATCAATTGAGGCGTCTCACCACCGCTCATAGAAACTGCGAACGTATGTTAGTTCGTATGGTGGACGGAAGAAATGAAGCTTGGCATAGAGAAAATGTAACTAGAGCCAGAACTCATGAGCTAGAATTCTATGTAGGAGATTTAGAAGAACATAATACTTATCTGCATGAAGAAGTTCATAGGCTAAGCAATCTCCTGGATCCAAACCATGAACCTCAAGCTGATGCAATGGACCCAGGTTTCATCCTTGCCGATGATAGTGAATCGGAAGAGGAAGAAGAAGATCCGGAAGAATTAGTGATGATCGATGAATGTGATAATGAGGGCGGAAATATTTCCGAAATGGATACCGAGCTCGAAGTTTGAAGTGATCGAGGAAAGGAGTAGAGTTGTATAATAGTTAGTTCTAGTTAAAGTTAAGTAGTCTTGTTTAGATGCGGTCTTGTATATAAATTAGTAAACCCTATGTAATGTGTTTTGGAGTAAGCTCTTGTTGCAATTCAATAAAGACTTGTGAGTAAAGTTTGGTTTGTTATGAACAGATGCGTCGTACGCAGGGTTCACATATTCCTGGTACTTCACAAGATGAGGACGGCATTCCTGATCCACCACCAGTTCCACCAAATCTAGCTGATGCTATCACCGCCCTTGTCAATGTGACTGTTGAAAATGCTCGATTGCTTCGAGAGATAGCTCAAAGTAATCAGAATATGGTGCAAGGAAACCGTGGTCGCAATCATAACAGGCAGGAGGCTATGTATGTAGATTTTACAGATACAAGACCACCGGTGTTCTCCAATGCAGATGAACCATTGGAGGCTGATGATTGGCTTCGGACTATGGAGCAGAAATTTGATCTTATTCCCTGCACGGAGATTCAGAAACCTATGTTTGCCGCCCAACAACTAAGAGGAGCAGCAGGTGCTTGGTGGGCAAACTTAGTGTCTATGCAACCAGTTGGCATTCCAAGAACTTGGGTTGAGTTCCGTACTGCCTTCCGAGCCCATTATATTCCAGAAGGAGTGATGGCCATGAAGCTAGATGAGTTCCTTGCTTTGAAGCAAAGGGATCAAACAGTGATACAGTATGTGGGAAGATTCAATCACCTGCCACAGTATGCATCTGAACATGTCAATACTGATGCCAAGAAGAAGAGGTGGTTTATGAGAGGTCTGAATACCAAGCTACAGATAATGATGACTACTTGTACCAATGTCACTTATCATGAGGTAGTGAATATTGCAATTACTTAAGAGGAAAAGTATCGGCAACATAAGGAGATCAAGAAGAAGAAGAGTGTGCCGTTTGGATCTTTTGGGGGAAATCAAAAGAGGCAGAGGGTGATTTATCATCCAGTAAACCATTATCGTCCTCCTTATCATCCATCGAAGTTTCAAGCTGGGCAACAATCAAATGTCTGTCCTGCTACAACTTATCAGAATCCACAACAGACAAATACTTCTGGTGTCAGTGCTCCAACACCCCAGGGTCACAAGTATCCCTGTTTCAATTGTGGCAAGCCTGGTTATTTCTTGAGGGAATGTCCGTATCCAAGGCAGTCTAATCCAAATTATCAGAAGGCCCCTGGCAATCAACAACAGGGTCAGGCACAAAATAAGAACAACAATCAGAATGCTGAGAAAGGCAAAGATGAAACGAAGACAGGAAGGGTTTTCTATATTCAATCTGGGGAGATTCCTGAAGGGGAGCCAGTGATGATGGGTATGTTTCCTGTCGCCAATCATCCTGCAGTTATGCTTTTTTATTTGGGTGCATCTCATTCATTCATCAATAGAACATTTGTCATGAAGCATGAAATTCCTATTGGGGCAACAATGGAAAATTTCTTTATACAGTCGCCCGGGGGATGTCTGTGTACTAAGGAAATGGTATACCAGGTACCCATAAACCTAGGTGGGCATATTTTTCCCACTACCATGATTATCCTAAAGGATCAGGATATAGATGTAATTTTGGGAATGAATTGGATGTATCAGCATAAGGCTGTTATAGATGCTTTGAATAGGACTATAAGGGTGAGTTTGCCAGATAGTAATTCTTAACTTCTCATCCAACTTCCAACCTTAAGAAGATCAGTGGGCAAAGTTTGTGCAACTGCCGTAAAAGAGATTAGAGATATCCCGGTAGTGTGTGAATTTCCTGATGTGTTTCCTGAAGATTTACCTGATCTACCACCTGATAGGGATGTCCAGTTTAACATAGAGTTGAAACATGGAACAACTCTGATTTCTCGGAGAGCTTATAGGATGCCACCCAAGGAATTAGCCGAGTTGAAGACTCAGTTGCAAGAATTGATTGATAAGGGGTTTATACAACCGAGTTCATCACCTTGGGGATGTCCGGCAATTTTATGAAAAAAGAAAGATGAGGCCCTGAGGTTATGTGTTGACTATCGTCCGTTGAATGAAGTGACCATCAAGAATAAGTATCCCTTACCCCGGATAGATTTGCTTTTTGATCAACTGTCCGGTGCCAAAGTTTTCTACAAGATAGATTTGAGGTCAGGCTATCACCAAATCAAGATTAAGCCTAAGGATATTCCCAAAACGGCATTTACCACAAGATATGGATTATATGAATATTTGGTAATGTCTTTTAATTTGACAAATGCTCCAGCTCATTTCATGTATCTGATGAATTCAGTATTCATGTCTGAGCAAGACAAGTTTGTAGTGGTGTTTATTGATGACATTCTAGTATATTCCAAGAATAAGACAGAGCATGCAAAACATCTCAGAATTGTTCTGACCCGCTTGAGAGAACATCAACTATATGCCAAGTTCAGCAAGTGTGACTTTTGGCTAAAGGAAGTACAGTTTCTTGGACATGTCTTGTCAGCTGAAGGAGTTGCAGTTGATCTAAGCAAAGTTAAGGATGTGCTTGATTGGAAACCGCCAACCACAGTTCATCAGGTTCAGAGTTTTCTGGGATTGGTGGGGTATTACCATCGTTTTATTCCAGATTTCTCTAGAGTATCAAAGTCCATCACTGAGTTGTTGAAGAACCAAGTCAAGTTTGTTTGGTCATCTGATTGTGAAGAGGCTTTCTAGACTTTGAAGAGACTATTGACCACTGCACCAGTATTAGCCCAACCTGATATCGAGAAGCTGTTTGATGTTTATTGTGATGCTTCGGGTATTGGTATTGGATGTGTATTGATGCAAGAAGGCCGAGTCATTGCCTATGCTTCCAGACAACTAAAGCAACATGAAGAACACTATCCGACCCATGATCTGGAGTTAGCAGCTGTGGTCCATGCTCTAAAGATTTGGCGGCATTACCTGCTTAGTAATACGTGCCATATTTATATAGACCACAAGAGTTTAAAGTATATCTTTACTCAGTCAGAATTGAACATGCGACAAAGAAGATGGTTAGAACTGATGAAAGATTATGACTTGGAGGTACATTATCACCCTGGTAAAGCAAATGTGGTTGCAGATGCCCATAGTCGCAAAAGTTATTGCAATTGCTTGACAGTAAGAACAATGGGTCTGACCTTATGTCAAGAGATGGAGAAGTTGAATGTAGAGGTAATTCAACAAGGTAGTTTGACCAACATAATTGTTGAAGCCAATATTCGAGACCAGATTATTGCTGCTCAGAAGGAAAACAAGGGTATAGCCCATATCAAGGAAAGAGTCAGGAATGGAAAAGCGGAATGCTTCAGCATAGATGATGAAGGTGTGCTATGGTTCAAGGATCACCTGGTGGTACCAAAAGTTCCTGAGTTGCGGCAGTCAATTCTTGAAGAGGCACATGCTACTAGATTATCTATCCATCCGGGGAGTAACAAGATGTACCATGACTTGAAACAAAGATTTTGGTGGACTAAAATGAAGATAGAGATTGCTAGGTATATAGCCAAGTGTGATACTTGTCAAAAGGTGAAAGCTATACATTTGAGGTCCGCTGGAGAGTTATAGCCGTTACCTATTCCAGCTTGGAAGTGGGAGGACATTAGTATGGACTTTATTGTGAGTCTCCATGGAGTACCAAAGACCATTGTGTCCGATAGGGGTACACAGTTTGTCTCCAACTTTTGGAAACAATTGCATTCTTCATTGGGTACCAAACTACTGTATAGTACAGCTTATCATCCACAGACCGATGGTCAGACTGAAAGAGTCAATCAAGTACTTGAAGATATGTTAAGGTGTTGTGTCCTTAACTATTCCAATAAGTGGGATGAATGCTTACATTTGGCCGAGTTCTCATACAATAATAGTTGTTAGGAAAGCATTAGAATGGCTTCATTTGAAGCACTCTATGGTCGTAGATGCAGAACATCGCTGAGTTGGTCTGAGCCCAGAGAAAGAAAGTTCTTTGGAGTTGACCTTGTGAAAGAAACAGAAGACAAGGTTAGGCAAATACAAAGTAATTTGAAGATAGCTCAGTCCCAACAAAAGAGTTACGCAGACAAACGACGTAGACCATTGGTGTTTAACAAGGGAGATTTTGTATATCTAAAGGTAACATTAATGAAGGGAGTTACCCATTTTGGTGTTAAAGGCAAGTTGGCACCTCGATATATTGGACCATTTCAAATTTTAGAGAGGTATGGAAAAGTGGCATATTGCTTGAAATTACCAGAACATTTATCAGCTGTACATGATGTGTTCCATGTTTCTCAATTGAAGAAGTGTCTCCGAGTGCCTGAGCAGAATGTTGAGGTTGAAGGAGTGGAACTTGAACCGGATTTGACTTATTCTGAATATCCTATCCAAGTTTTGGATCAGAAAGATCGTGTTACTCAAAGGAGGACAATCAAGTTCTACAAGATATAATGGAATCAACATTCAGAAGAAGAAGCTACTTGGGAATCCGAAGATTACTTGTTAGAAAAATTTCCAGAGTTTCTTGTGTCAATATAGAAGAATGTTAGTTTTGCTCTGTTGTTGCGAACCATGTTTGTAAAGGAACCTTAGCTATTTTATGAATGGTTTTTGGATGATTTTGGATCGACACATTTCCTTTTCCATTACTTACCCTATGACTTTGAATCTCGGGACAAGATTTCTTTTAGGGGGAAGGATTGTAACACCCAGGGTGTTTTAAATACTAAAACCTGCCATGTCATCATATGCATTGTACATCATTTTTTATTAGTGAAAACTTTGATATGCATACACTAAAACAAGTTTACAATTTTGTTATATGTGTTGCCTTGTATGGTTTGGATCGAGTTCAAAGTTTTGTTTGGATTTGGATTTCCAAAACCTAGATTTCCAGCAATTAGTTTTACCCAAAAAACCCATTTCAAAATCTAAGCACATTTTGGGGTTGAGCCTTAAAGCAAAAGTGTAGAGCTTGTTGAGTTGTACAAAGTTGGTTTTTGGAGTTTTTAAAGTTGTTTTTATAAAAATTGAAGTAATTTAAAAAGGCGTAATTCTTTAAATGTCCCCTTTTTGAATTCAAATTTGCATTTCAAAATGTAGACCGAATTAGGGGGTGGTTATAAAGCAAAGTTGTAGAACTTTTGATTTTGAACAACTTTTATTTTTGGAGATTTTTGAGTTGTTACATAAATTTGGGAGTAATTTGAGTTTCAAATCGGATGGCAATTCTGTAAATATGGTGAACAGTGCTCACCGCTTAAGCTACACCGCCGGTGACCTTCTTCTGGCTTCCAAGCACGCTCGTGGCCGCGTTCGGCTCCGCGCTGGCGTGGGCAAGGTCGCGGCGTGGCTTCTGCTTGCTTCCTGGCCACCCTTTAAAGCTTGTGCCGTTGTCGTTCTTCTCATTTCTTCTTCTCTGTTTTTCCGGTCGCCACCGCTCAACTCCGGCGAGCCTGTGTTGTCGTCGTAGTGCCTCCATCGTCTCGGCAAAGCCAGTCCCAGCTTCGCCTAATCCTTGCGCACCTAGCTCACCAGCCCTAGTCGCTTGCCGTCGTCGGGAAACACCGCTCGACGCTTTTCTTCCTCGCGGCCGGCAGCATCACCGTGGCCAGCGCTCTTCGGTGAGCCTTTGCTCTTGCTCAGTGTAGCTCCAGCTCCGCCTTGTTCCCGTGACGCTCTATGACCGGTTGATTGCTCCTTTTGTCCACCGCAGCCACCGGAGCATCGTCGTCGCCGTTGCTTGCACCGCCGTGACCGCTGTGACCGTCGACCAGCATCTCCGTTGATCCTCCAACCTCGCTCTTTGCTCCATCGTGTTTGGGGTGAGCTATTGATCCTTCCCAAGCGCTCTATTTGATTTCTACCGGCCTTGTTTCGCCGGCGTAGTGTAGCCACTCGGCCGTGTCCGCCATGGCCGGCGTTGAGATGGTATGGAGCCGTAATCGGTGCAAGTAGGGACATCAGTAGGTGCGCCTAGTCATGGTGAACGTGTTGGTGTCTTCACCGTCGCCGTTGGTCTCACCGGCGGCGAGAAATCACCGGTCAGCGCATAGTCGCCGTGGTCAAACGCGGGTGGTAGGGGATGACAGGTGGACCCCGCTGTCAGTGACCGTGGGTTCAAAATGGAATTTTTCGTTTTTCAGATTTGAATGAATAGTGATGTGAATTGTTATTTTTGTGTGGATTTATTTAGAGCTCCAAAAATTATGAAAATTTTGTGTGACTTCTCTATGATGTATATTATTTAGGAAAAATATGAAATGTTGATTTTCAGTACTTTTTGAATGTGATAAAAATTGCTCAATTAATTAATAAATGAGTTTCCATGAATTTTCTAGGCTTATTTATTTATCCAAAAATTATGAAAATTGTTTTGCCACTTAGTTATCATGAGGTGAACATTAACAAAAATTTTGGACTCAATTGGAACAAGTTGATTTATTTCATAATTATTAATTAAATAATTAATTCATAAAAGCAAATAGTAACCTTTGATGATTTAGGTTTGGTTTGAATTTTGGATTGAGTGATGACCTTGGGTCATTGGTTGGTAATGATCCTTGGCAATTGAATTAAGTGTTACGAAAAAGGTTTAGTTAGTTTGACTTGTAACTGTACCGCGAAGGAAAGTTGTATTCAAGTTGTTAATTTTGCATCCATCATCGAGCAGCATGTTTTATATTTCGTATCATGTTAAACATGGCATTGTTACTACGTGTAGTGAACGAAGGTGAGCATGTGGTAGTTAATCAAGTGGTTGAGGAAGTTAATCCGCCTGTTGAGGTCGGATTTGATAATTGTGGAACGACTCCGGATCCTAACTTTTCCGTCAACGAAGGCAAGCCCTGGATGCATTTAAACCTACCTTGTGATTTACAAATTGATTTCGCTTTTGCTTTTCTTTACTGCATTAAGTGATTAGGATTTGAGTGCAAACCTAATTGGTGCATTACCAAACTTGTTCTTCCATATCTACCTTGTTACCAGTTTAATTCGTATATGCCTAGTTATGCTTAGCTATGCTTGGAACGATGAAAGTCGGGCGATTACCTGTCACTTGCAAGTTTTAAATGGATCTTTGGTTACTTATGTTATCATGTGATATGGGAATGTGGAGTAATAAATCTAGACCGGGCGGACTCGGTGTATGGGAGCCACAAGACAAGGATGTCTTGTGAGCGGGTTCTTTCCGCCTGTGTTGATTGAGGCCCATCCGTTGTTGAACTGCGTGAGGTGAGACTTTGTAGTACTAATCACATACTCCGGTAAGCCTTAACTTGACTATTCTATTGTGAGAATGGCTACTCGCGCACTGAGAGTGGAGAGATGGCGGGAATAGCGTGTACCCACGTGGCAATGGGCTGGATTGGTGGAGTACTGTATTCCCGGGTAGCGCAGACCCGTTCTTGTTTTAGAGGACCTGAGGGTAGGTTGATATATGTAGGTCAGGGACCTACATATGTCATGATGTTTGGGATTCCCAGCTAGGTTTAATCAGTTCGAATCGTCGTTGCTCCTCGATTATGGAGACTCACTTCTCTGTTCATCATCGTAGTTTAATAACTAGAACTCGAATAAGGTTTGTGAAGGTGTTGGATATGAAGTTTCATGATCTCAATTCGGATCATGTTAGCTTTGTATATGATCTTTATTAAGTTTTAAATGTTGATATAAAGAATTTTATTAAAGAGCTTTTACGCAAAAGAACTTTGATTATTGCTAAAACCATACCTTGAATCCCTGAGCCTGCATTCCTGAGTTCTATTAGTTTTATTTCGGTTAAGTCTTGTTAAGTACTTTTGTATTTAGGGTTCGTTGACCCTTGTTGCAGGTGAGGCTCATGAGCAGGTCTGCTTTGGACCATGCTGCATGACTGTTGTTCGATCCGATGATGATAAGTAAATGCGTGGCCCTTGGGCAGGGCAATCCATTTGTGTGTTTGTATTATGTTATAATGCAACTCCACTACTACGTTTTGTAATTATTATCGAACTTAGTTGTAAGGTTTGAAACTACTATTTTGTAAACTATGTTATTGTAAGACTTCCGCTGTTTTACTCTGGTGTAGATATTTGAATAAATGTTGTAATACTGTAATGAATCTGTAATGTGATCCTGCTCAGAAATCGTGGATGATTTGGGGTTCCCCGAGGACACCCGACAGTCTTCTTAAGTTATCAGGAACATATGCATAGTTGTCAGAGGTCGTCGGACAGTGACAGGGGCATGTGGGCCCTATAATTTAGGAGGTTCTGCCACAGAATTGTATCAGAGCGCGATCATTACAAAGTCTTTGTTGTATTGTTTTACAAAAACTTCAAAATGATTTGGGATGACTAAACTTAACTTGTTAATTTGGTCCAAATTGCTTCTGACTTATCTTATTTCTTTCTCACCATTCCTTATTTGATTAAAAAGGCTTTGTGTGGTGGAGTAGTAATATTATTATACCCTATATAAAAACAATTGTTGTTTATGTACTTTATGAGCTTTGATGTTTTTGTTCGTAAGAACGATTCATGCATCATGATTAATTCACTTGTTACTTCCTTCATCTCTGAGTCTGGGTTGGGTAGTGAGTCTGGGTTGAGTTGTGTAGTCCACCCTTGCGGCTCTTGAGACTGTTGTTAGATTGTCTTACTTGGATTAATCTTGCTTCCTACAGTATGGCTCGTACCAAGATGACGCCCCGTAAGTCTGTTGGACCCAAAGGAGTTCCTTGCCACCAACTTGCCCCTAGGAATGATGGTGCTAGCAGTAGCAGCTCTAGGCCTGATCCTTAGGCAGAGATACAGAGGATTTCTGCAGAGTTAGCACAAGCTACTAGGGATAGGGCCTTGGATGCCATCCAGGAAGGAGAATTACAGGATCAATTGAGGCGTCTCACCACCGCTCATAGAAACTACGAACGTATGTTAGTTCGTATGGTGGACGGAAGAAATGAAGCTTGGCATAGAGAAAATGTAACTAGAGCCAGAACTCATGAGCTAGAATTCTATGTAGGAGATTTAGAAGAACATAATACTTATCTGCATGAAGAAGTTCATAGGCTAAGCAATCTCCTGGATCCAAACCATGAACCTCAAGCTGATGCAATGGACCCAGGTGTCATCCTTGCCGATGATAGTGAATCGGAAGAGGAAGAAGAAGAAGATCTAGAAGAATTAGTGATGATCGATGAAAGTGATAATGAGGGCGGAAATATTTCTGAAATGGATACCGAGCCTGAAGTTTGAAGTGATCGAGGAAAGGAGTAGAGTTGTATAATAGTTAGTTCTAGTTAAAGTTAAGTAGTCTTGTTTAGATGCGGTCTTGTGTATAAATTAGTAAACCCTATGTAATGTATTTTGGAGTAAGCTCTTGTTGCAATTCAATAAAGACTTGTAAGTAAAGTTTGGTTTGTTATGAACAGATGCGTCGTACATGGGGTTCACATATTCCTGGTACTTCACAAGATGAGGACGGCATTCCTGATCCGCCACCAGTTCCACCAAATCTAGCTGATGCTATCGCCGCCCTTGTCAATGTGACTATTGAAAATGCTCGATTGCTTCGAGAGATAGCTCAGAGTAATCAGAATATGGTGCAAGGAAACCGTGGTCGCAATCATAACAGGCAGGAGGCTACGTATGTAGATTTTACAGATACAAGACCACCGGTGTTCTCCAAGGCAGATGAACCACTAGAGGCTGATCATTGGCTTCGGACTATGGAGCAGAAATTTGATCTTATTCCCTGCACGGAGATTCAAAAACTTGTGTTTGCCGCCCAGCAACTTAGAGGAGCAGCAAGTGCTTGGTGGGCAAACATAGTGGCTATGCAACCAGTTGGCATTCCAAGAACTTGGGTTGAGTTCCGTACTGCCTTCCGAGCCCATTATATTCCAGAAGGAGTGATGGCCATGAAGCTGGATGAGTTCCTTGCTTTAAAGCAAGGGGATCAAACAGTGATGCAGTATGTGGGAAGATTCAATCACCTACCACAGTATGCATCTGAATATGTCAATACTGATGCCAAGAAGAAGAGGTGGTTTATGAGAGGTCTGAATACCAAGCTACAGACAATGATGACTACTTGTACCAATGTCACTTATCTTGAGGTAGTGAATATTGCAAT
This sequence comes from Miscanthus lutarioriparius, assembly GCA_904845875.1. Classification (NCBI taxonomy): domain Eukaryota; kingdom Viridiplantae; phylum Streptophyta; class Magnoliopsida; order Poales; family Poaceae; genus Miscanthus; species Miscanthus lutarioriparius. The sequence goes on along the minus strand of CAJGYO010000016.1, from coordinate 30,788,474 downwards.
TGCTTCAGAGGAAAAGTATCGGCAACATAAGGAGATCAAGAAGAAGAAGAGTGTGCCGTCTGGATCTTTTGGGGGAAATCAAAAGAGGCAGAGGGTGATTTATCATCTAGTAAACCATTATTGTCCTCCTTATCGTCCGTCGTAGTTTCAAGCCAGGCAACAATCAAATGTCTGTCCTGCTACAACTTATCAGAATCCACAACAGACAAATACTTCTGGTGTTAGTGCTCCAACACCCCAGGGTCACAAGTATCCATGTTTTAATTGTGGCAAGCCTGGTTATTTCTCGAGGGAATGTCCGTATCCAAGGCAGTATAATCCAAATTATTAGAAGGCCCCTAGCAATCAACAGCAGGGTCAGGCACAGAATAAGAACAACAATCAGAATGCTCAGAAAGGCAAAGATGAAAGGAAGACAGGAAGGGTTTTCTATATTCAAGCTAGGGAGATTCCTGAAGGGGAGCCAGTGATGATGGGTATGTTTCCTGTCGCTAATCATCCTGCAGTTATGCTTTTTGATTCGGGTGCATCTCATTCATTCATCAATAGAACATTTGTCGTGAAGCATGAAATTCCTATTGGGGCAACAATGGAAAATTTCTTTATACAGTCGCCCGGGGGACGTCTGTGTACTAAAGAAATGGTATACCAGGTACCCATAAACCTGGGTGGTAATATTTTTCCCACTACAATGATTATCCTAAAGGATCAGGATATAGATGTAAATTTAGGAATGAATTGGATGTATCAGCATAAGGCTGTTATAGATGCTTTGAATAGGACTATAAGGGTGAGTTTGCCAGATAGTAATTCTCAACTTCTCATCCAACTTCCAACCTTAAGAAGATCAGTGGGCAAAGTTTGTGCAACTGTCGTAAAAGAGATTAGAGATATCCCGGTAGTGTGTGAATTTCCTGATGTGTTTCCTAAAGATTTACCCGGTCTACCACATGATAGGGATGTCCAATTTAACATAGAGTTGAAACCTGGAACAGCTCTGATTTCTCGGAGAGGTTATAGGATGCCACCCAAGGAATTAGCCGAGTTGAAGACTCAGTTGCAAGAATTGATTGATAAGGGGTTTATACAACCTAGTTCATCACCTTGGGGATGTTCGGCAATTTTTGTGAAAAAGAAAGATGAGACCCTGAGGTTATGTGTTGACTATCGTCCGTTGAATGAAGTGACCATCAAGAATAAGTATCCCTTACCTCGGATTGATTTGCTTTATGATCAACTGTCCGGTGCCAAAGTTTTCTTCAAGATAGATTTGAGGTCAGGCTATCACCAAATCAAGATTATGCCTGAGGATATTCCCAAAACGGCATTTACCACAAGATATCGATTATATGAATATTTGGTAATGTCTTTTGATTTGACAAATGCTCTAGCTCATTTCATGTATCTGATGAATTCAGTATTCATGCCTGAGCTAGACAAGTTTGTAGTGGTGTTTATTGATGACATTCTAGTATATTCCAAGAATAAGACAGAGCATGCGGAACATCTCAGAATTGTTCTGATCCGCTTGAGAGAACATCAACTATATGCCAAGTTCAGCAAGTGTGACTTTTGGCTAAAGGAAGTACAGTTTCTTGGACATGTCTTGTTAGCTGAAGGAGTTGCAGTTGATCCAAGCAAAGTTAAGGATGTGCTTGATTGGAAACCGCCAACCACAGTTCATCAGGTTCGGAGTTTTCTAGGATTGGCGGGGTATTACCATCGTTTTATTCCAGATTTCTCTAGAGTATCAAAGTCCATCACTGAGTTGTTGAAGAACCAAGTCAAGTTTGTCTGGTCATCTGATTGTGAAGAGGCTTTCTAGACTTTGATGAGACTGTTGACCACTACACCAGTATTAACCCAACCTGATATCGAGAAGCCGTTTGATGTTTATTGTGATGCTTCGGGTATTGGTATTGGATGTGTATTGATGCAAGAAGGCCGAGTCATTGCCTATGCTTCCAGACAACTAAAGCAACATGAAGAACACTATCCGACCGATGATCTGGAGTTAGCAGCTGTGGTCCATGCTCTGAAGATTTGGCGGCATTACCTGCTTGGTAATATGTGCCATATTTATATAGACCACAAGAGTTTAAAGTATATCTTTACTCAGTCAGAATTGAACATACGACAAAGAAGATGGTTAGAACTGATTAAAGATTATGACTTGGAGGTACATTATCACCCTGGTAAAGCAAATGTGGTTGCAGATGCCCTCAATCGTAAAAGTTATTGCAATTGCTTGATAGTAAGAACAATGGGTCTGACCTTATGTCAAGAGATGGAGAAGTTGAATGTAGAGGTAATTCAACAAGGTAGTTTGACCAACATAATTGTTGAAGCCAATATTCGAGACCAGATTATTGCTGCTCAGAAGGAAAACAAGGGTATAGCCCATATCAAGGAAAGAGTCAGGAATGGAAAAGCGGAATGCTTCAGCATGGATGATGAAGGTGTGCTATGGTTCAAGGATCACCTGGTGGTACCAAAAGTTCCTGAGTTACGGCAGTCAATTCTTTAAGAGGCACATGCTACTAGATTATCTATCCATCCGGGGAGTAACAAGATGTACCATGACTTGAAAGAAAGATTTTGGTGGACTAAAATGAAGATAGAGATTGCTAGGTATATAGCCAAGTGTGATACTTGTCAAAATGAAGATAGAACTTTTGATTTTGAACAACTTTTATTTTTGGAGATTTTTGAGTTGTTACATAAATTTGGGAGAAATTTGAATTTCAAATTGGATGGCAATACTGTAAATATGGTGAACAGTGCTCGCCGCTTAAGCTACACCACCGGCGACCTTCTTTTGGCTTCCAAGCGCGCTCGTGGCCGCGTTTGGCTCCGCGCTGGCGTGGGCAAGGACGCGGCGTGGCTTCTACTTGCTTCCTAGCCACCCTTTAAAGCTTGTGCCGTCGCCGTTCTTCTCATTTCTTCTTCTCTGTTTTTCCCGTCGCCACCGCTCAACTCCGGTGAGCCTATGTTGTCGCCATAGTGCCTCCATTGTCTTGGCAAAGCTAGTCCCAGCTTCGCCTAATCCTTGCGCACCTAGCCAACCAGCCACGGTAAACTTCGCCGTCATTTGAAAAACGCCGGCGACGCTTTCTTCCTCGCGACCGCACCGACATCACGTGCTGGCGCTCTCCGGTGAGCCTTTGCTCTTGCTTAGTGTAGCTCCAGCTCCTACTTTGGTTCCCGTGATGCTCTATGACCGGATTGATTGCTCCTTTGTCCACCGCATGAGCCACTAGTCATGGTGAAACGTCTTCGTCCGTCATTGTTGGTCTCACCAACAAAAATCACCGACCAACGCGTCGCCAAACGCTGCTTTCTGTGTGGGACCTCACTGCCGTGGACCGTGGGTTCAAAATGGAATTTTTCTTTTTTCAGATTTGAATGAATAGTGATGTGAATTGTTATTTTGTGTGGTCGACCCAAAATCTCCGTTGATCCTCCGACCTATATTCTTTGCTCCATCGCGCGTTCAAGGGGGGAGCTGTTGATCCTTCCCAATAAATGCGTTTCTGAATTTTCTGTTTTTATTTCTCTTATGCCTTGTTTCACCGGGTTATCATGAGATGAAGATTTACAAAATCGTGGACTCAATCGCCATGGCCGATTTATTTGAGATGGTATGGAGTAATTAATCATAAAAGCAAGTAGGGACATTAGTAGGTGTGTCTAGTCATGGTGAATGCGTGTTGGAGTCTTCGCCGTCATTGTTGGTCTCACCATCATGAGCATCATGTTTTATATTTTGCAGAAAAACAACCGCATTGTCGTGGCGTAAGTCGCCGTGGTCAATCAGGAGGTAGTAGGGGATTACAGGTGGGACCCATTTGTCGTAATGATCCGAGGACCGTGTGGGTTCAAAATGGAATTTTTCTTTTTGATTTGAATGAATAGTGATGTGAATTGTTATTTTGTGTGGATTTATTTAGAGCTCCAAAAATTATGAAAATTTTGATGTGTGACTTCTCATTAAGTGATGTATATTATTTAGGAAAAATATGAAATGTTTATTTTCATGTACTTTTTGAATGTGGTAAAATTGCTCAATTAATTAATAAATGAGTTTCTTGTGAGCGGTTCTTTCCGCCTGAATTTTCTACGCTTTGATTTATTAAGTTTTAAAACCACATTGATATAAAGAATTTTATTAAAGAATGCTTTTCACGCACCGGGAAAGATGAACTTTGATTATTGGAGTAAAATTCTCATACCTTGAATCCTCATGAGGTTGGTATATGCAGGTCGTCCGCATATGTCAGTTCTATTCCCAGTTAGGTTTATTTCGGTTAAGTCTTGTTAAGTACTTTTCATATTTAGGGTTCGTTGACCCTTGTTTTGTGAAGGTGAGAAGCTCATGATCTCAATTCGGATCATGTCGAGTCTGCTTTGGACCATCTTTTAAAGCATGAACTTTGATTATTGCTAAATTGTTCGATCCGATGATGATAAATGCGTCGTGGCCCTTTAGGCGGGGATAATCCATTTGTGTGTTTGTATTATGTTATAATGCAACTCCACTACTACGTTTTGTAATTATTATCGAACTTAGTTGTAAGGTTTGAAACTACTATTTTGTAAACTATGTTATTGTAAGACTTCCATTTGTTTTTAATGCAACTCTACTACGTTGTAGATATTTGAATAAATGTTGTATACTATGTTATTGTAATGACTTTATGTAATGTGATCTGCAATGACTATGTAATTGTGGATGATTCGATTCGGTTCCCGAGGACACCCGACAGTCTTCTTAAGTTATCAGGAACATATGCATAGTTGTCAGAGGTCGTCGGACAGTGACAGGTGCATGTGGGCCCTATAATTTAGGAGGTTCTGCCATAGCTCTCCCCACCCTGGGAGGGGCCGTACGTCGTCGCGGAAATACTCCGTCCAGGTGCCTACAATTTGAAAACCATCGACGGCAAGGTCTTCACCAACGCTTGAAACATCGAATAGCTACATCATTTTTACCCTTAAATAAACGCATACTTTTCCTTATCAGTTTTTGTCTTTATAAATCCCCGATCTTTAGTGACATCCGACCCCTGCAAATTGCGAGAGGTCAGACCTCACTCGGGGGCTGATACAAATGATACAAGTACGTTCATCTTGCAAACACTTTATGTGTTATCTTTGCAAACATTCTCTAAGTTTTCTGTTCTTCTCATAACAAGTCCTAAGGACTAAGATTTCAGGAACAAATTCTGAGTACAACTGGTAGGACTGCGGGAGACCCACGCCCTAGTGGCTATGACCTCTTTGCTCACCAGCGTAACTAGAATTAATTCGCCCGCACTCCTAGTTTTTTGCAACTTGAACCATGGGAAGGGTCGGAGGGCACCGAAACCTCTTCTACAAAAAGAGGAAGCTAAAAAGCTGTCTGCCGTAACAAAAGTTGAAAATTTGTTCATTTTTGCACAAATTCACCACTTACAAAGCGATTTCATCATGAAAAGGACTAATGTACTCTTAAATTCAAAGGACTGTTCACTCGGGGGCTCCCCCATGAACTTATTCAATTACAGTCTCTACCTAGACTTACTATGAGTACTGCTTCGGTCGCTGCGCCACCCTCTCCATCGGCAACGTCCCGGCATGTACACAGGCCAATTCGTCTACTATGGCCACCGCACCATGCTCTCCATCGGCGACGTCCCACCGCTCTACAGGATCCTCGAAGGCGCCATCATCTGCAACGTCGAGCACCACGCCAGCGACTGTGGTGCCCCTCCGCCGGGGCATCCGGGGACTACGCCATCATCATCAGCCGCAACCTTGACAATGGCACCTCCGCTGGGGCATCCGGGGACTATGCCATTGTCATCAACCGCAACCCTGACAACGGCACCTCTGCCAGGGCATCCTGGGAGTACGCCATCGTCATCAACCGCAACCTCGACAACAGCGTCTGAACAGAGGGCGCCTCCCGCCGAAGGAAGGCCGCAACGAACGACGGTGAGGCCAACGACGCTCGGCGCCCTCTAGTGCCCCTCCTCCTTTGGCAGCGGCGACCCCTTCTCAGCATAGGCGACCCGCACCATCTCATCTATGTTGGATGACATCCAGTTCGACATCACTCTCTAGATTCACGAGTGGATCTATGAGTTCTTCTCTCCCTGCCATTACCCTCTCCTACTTAGGAACCGCTGCATTCGGTGGAAAGGAAGGAGAAGAGGTGAAGGCTCAGAGGCTGGCGAGGAGGTGGGACAAGAACTCCTCCCCCCCTATTTAAAGAAGGGGCTCAGCAGCTGAGGAAAGGCGAAAGGTTGGGACGAAAAACTCTCTGCCTTCCCCTATTCAATGCAAATGCAAAATCAATGCAGACAAAAATCCGAGGGGACGCGCCGGAGCCAGCGGGACGCGCTCTGGTCGATAAGACGGTGCCTGGTCAAACAGAACATTGCCTGGGCGTGGCCCGCCACTAATGCGCCCCGGGCGCGAGAACCGGGGCACACTCGCATGCAGGCGACTCTTCGCTTCCCCAGGTAGGACCGTGGAACGACCCAGCAATAGAACCCCATCCAGGGGGAGCCCAACAGTCCTCCTGGGTCGATCAGGTGGCCCAGGCAAGACAACGAATGAACGACCGCTAAAAGATAAGCACCTCTATTTACTTACTTTGAGTGTTAGTTTCTTTACCGAGCCTCCGACCCCAGCAACAGCAAAGGCACGGACATTGCTCGGGGGCTGCCAAGGGTGTCTATCACCCTCTTTGTCTGACCCCTCCTTACATTTAAAACTGGAAGCGCGGTGTGTGTGTATAAAACTTTGAATACAACTGGACGAACTACCAGACCCTATGCCTCGACGGCTACGTTGTTTTTTGTTCACCAGCATAAATCGAACTCACAGTTCCCTGCACCGCAAGCCTCGGCTCCCGCCTTCCCGAGAAGGGTTTGGAGGGGCCCCCCTATAGAACCTCCTTCGAGGAGAAGCTTTCAGGTCAACTAAATCAGTCGAGTGGCTCGAATCACCACCGAGAGACAAAAACGAAAAATAGCAATGCTTATGTAGGTTACGCCAACCCCATCGCAAATAGCAGGATCCGGACCCCGCACGAACATGTCTGGTAGGAGCTTCCCATCGCTCATATCACCAAGGTAACATTACCAACCCCCACTTTCGTTTCATTTAAGTGATACACTAAATCCATACATCCAAACATTGCATATGCAAATCCCTGCATCTCAACGCTTCGTGTCACGTCATGAAGCGACAGCCGCCTCATTCAATATGAGCGGCAACCGACCGAGGTTCGAAGGTCGGCCAGCGAAGGGCTCAAGGCCGCCTCGCGTCAAACACAGCTAGGGGAGAAAAACCTAGAGGAGCCCCAGCGGCCTTACCTAACCCCGCTCAGAAGCAAACAGGGACATCTTGACCTTTCTCATTCGATTCTAACCCCGACCCAAACCCATAGAATCTCCATCGAGGAGAGGCCAATGGGCCACCTGAGCCCAACGAATGGCTCGGGCATCTGCCGGGAGGCGGGTTAAGGAGTAGTGGAATGCCACATGAGGGCTCTGCCGACCCCGTCAGCGAATGATGGATCCGGATTCCACACGAACATACCCATTAGTGAGCTCATTGAGTGCGACACTCGAGCCATCGAGGCAAGTATCATCAACTCAGCCCCTCCGGTCGTGGAAACCGAGGATGGGGTAACACGTGAAAATACAACTGACCTTTATCGGACCCTAAGGGGCTCGGGGGCTCAAGCCGCTCGATCCAAGATCGAGAGACCGAGGTTCGTAGGCTGACCCATGAAGGGTTTGGGGCCGCCTCGCGTCAAACAAGAGCCAGGGGAGAAAACACAAATGAGCCTCAGCGGCCTTTGCCCAACCCGCATTGAGGCGGATTGGGTCATCTCAACCTTCTAGTTCAATCCAGCCCCTAGCCGAGCCCATAGAAACCCCATTGAGGGGGAATCTGTTGGAAGGCGGGGCAAGGAGCAACGGAATGCCACCTAAGGGCTTTGCCGACTCTATCGCAAAGCGACGGGATTGGATTCCGCCTGAACATCCCCGTTAGCAAGCTCATGAAGCACGTCACTCGAGCCATCGAGGCAAGTGACGTCGCCTTAACCCCTCCAGTTGCGAAAAACTGTGGACGGGGCGACAGCCACAAAACAAACCGACCCTTGACCGAATCCCCACCACACGCGAGGGCTCGAGGAAGGCCGGACCAGCGATAAGACCAAACGCATGGTCACGCAGCGATCACCAAAATCCTAAGTAAGGGGTACGAGCGAATACAAACGTAAGTTCACCTCCCTCGCTCCGGTCTCCAGTAACATCCAACCCCAGCAACCGCAAAGGGTCAGATCTCACTCGAGGGCTGATAAAGGTACGGGTACCTCCTTCTTTTTTGAAAAAGTCGTTACATCAGACCTCTTCCTCGCATCAAGACTAGCGGCAAGGTTCGGGGGAATAGATTGGTAAGACCGCAAAAAGCCCACGCCCAGACGGCTACGGTAATTTTGCTCACTAGCACAATCAAAATTTCCCCCAAACACCTCGAGCCCCACGGTGTTAACAAACGGAAGGGTCGATCGCGTAAATCTTTTTTCATCGCAAAAAGGGAAGAAGGTAAGATCAAACAAACGAAACAAAATTGCAAAACAAAGCCACGAATCCATTTTCAGACACGAAAGAACCGACACTTGTTCACATATTACAGATAAATGTTTATCGAACTGATTCAACTAACTACTTCCGCGGAGGGAGAACCGTTTCTTTCAGCCTGTTCGCCAGGTTCCACGCAAGGGGAGTCACCGCCTTCTCCATCTCATCCAGCTCAGCATCTTCATAGACAGGCACGAAGCCTTGGCTCATTACCTCCAGGTTGATCTCCCGATCATAATGCGAACAGACGATAGCAAAGGCTTGGGCGATCCCAGTGTGAAAGGCGTCCTCCTCAAGTTGGCCCACCCGCATCGTGATACCCATGGCATGAGCCGCGAGCAAGCTGGTTTCCACCGGCTGCGCCACCCTCAGGGCATCGATGACCACCCCGACAGCGGCTTGTAGAAGGTCATGCTCGTCACTCTCGGTTTGAAGGATCCCTCACACTTTGGCGAGCTCCTTGTCTAGCTTGGTAGCGACGCTCTTGGCGTCCAACCTTCGGTTCACCGCGGCTCCAATATCCACCCAGAGGGAGTCGACCACCCGACGTGCCTCGTCGCACTCCCGGATGACCCGGTCGCGATCCTCACGGGCTGTGCTGCGCTCCGAGTGAAGTCTTTCTTCGGTCTAGCGTAGCTCGTCCCGCTCCCCGTGCAACCGGGCGATCACCTCGGTGTCCTGGTCCACCCTCTGCTGTAATGTCGCGGACCTCTCCTCAGCCTTCAGCTTGAGGTCCCGCTCTGTCTCTAGCTCCGCTAGGAGCTCGACGGCCTGCTCACTGGCCACAACATCCTTCTGTAGCAGCTCATCCTGCTCCTTTTAGAGCCTGGCGGCTGCCTCCTCATCCAGCTTCACCCTCGCTGACAAATCCTCAAACATCCCATGGATCTCCTCCGCATCCTGACGTGCCTCGGCCTCCCGCTGCTGGGCGGCAGCAAGCTGCGCGCCCACATCTTCCCGCAGCTGGGCCTCCTCAGTAAGGCGGTCCCACTCCGCCTTTTGCTTGTGGAGGATCCGGGATTTGTTCTAGCTACGAGCAACGATACACTGAAAAGAAGACCGGTATCAAAAATACGAAAACACAAAAGTACATGGAGAAAGAAGAAAATGAGGGAGAAGATTAAGCGGATACCCCTCTAGTAGGAACGAGGATCTCACGTAGGGCACCACTGGCCTAGATCAAGGCATCCATCATAGGCAAGAACCCAATGTCGAGATTCTCTCGCTCCAGGCTCTCGGCAGCATCGTCAAGCAAAAAAAGAACCGACGTTGGGGGATGCCCTGGCACCAAATACACATGGTCAAGGATGATGCCGGCAGAGTCCTTCGAAGGCTCCATCGCCTCCTTGATGCGCTGCGCCACCTCGGAGGGAGGAAGCGCTTCATCGACGAGCACCGTCCCTTCAAATGACACTCCAGGCACCATCCGGTTCAGGGGAAGCACACGCGCCATCAACGGCGCCACCCTCCTCGCGTGGTAGGTGCTAGTAATCCCTGACCCCTTCATGCCCCGGTCCTTCAGAGTATGGAGGGCAGTGAGAAGGTCGGTGATGTGCTTCTTCTCCTTGATCGGGACGCCCCACTTCCACGGCCACGAGGCCTCGTCGATGAGGCGCCCAGAGTACTTCGGCAAGGGGGCATTCATGTCATCCTTGACATAAAACCACTGTGAATGCCACCCCTTGTTGGAGGTTGACAGACGCATCAGCGGGTAGTCGCTCACTTTGGTGTGGCATAGATGAACGCTGGCACATCCCATTGGCACACTCACCTCCTTCCCCCCAACCCCCCTCTTCGACAAATTGACGGTGAAGAAGTGCCGCAACAGATCAAAGTGGGGATTCATCCCTAGGAAACCCTCACACAGGGCAACAAACATCGCCATATGTTGGACCCCATTGGGAGTAAGATGTTGCAACTCCACCTGGTAGTAATCCAGTAGCCCCCGAAGGAATTTATGTGCGGGTACGGTGAATCCCCGCTCATGGAAGATAGCAAAGGACATGACATATCCTTCGGGCGGCAACGGCTCGCCCTCATCACTAGGCAGCAGCCACCCCTCAGCGGCGGTCGATGGGTAGAGGAGGCCACGGCGGATGAGGCCCTCCAAACGCCGAGAGGTAATGCTGGATCTGCCCCACAGCTCCATTGAGACGCCAGGAAAAAGGTGGGTGCGAGCTCGACGGCGGCTGCGATGCGAATGCGAGCCTGACGGCGGCGGCAGTACGGGCATAGGAGTCTAAGGCAATTGGCGGCGGAGGCTGCAGACACGAAGGTAAGGAGGTAGAATACGGAACCCTTGGGGCGAACCCCATGGTTTTATAGGGGCGACGGATGCGAGAAGACCAACCGCTCGCCTCAATCTTCGAGCGTGCCACGACACTCCGCATCACATCGCGGGATATGCGCCCGCGATCCCTATCCTTTCCCACCAAAACCACGCTGGATGGTTCACCTTCCCAAGCAGACCGGACTCTTTTCCCACAAAGGGGATATGGGTCAGAATGCTTCTTCTCTAGCCCACCTAGGCCTGGAACGTCTAGGGATCGGCCCAACGGTCTCGATGACCGACCCAACCGGAGATAGGCCCATGAGCGACCAGGACCTAGGTACACGAGCGTTAGTAGGGCCTTGATCCAAAGTCGAGCCCCAGCCAGGCTGACCCTGGACAAAATCCCCGTGAATGGGACACCAGGGTTCCCTTAAAGCTTTCCAGTTGACGAAACCAAACCTCATAGCCCTACCCACGAAGGGTACAGAAAACCCCTTGGGCGATTCTACCCGAATCACCCGGGGGCTCAGGGGCTACACCCATCGGGTGCGCTCACGCGCACCCTCTAGCGAATCGAAACACCCCTGGGTGATTCTGCCCGAATCACCCGGGGGCTCAGGGGCTACACCCATCGGGTGAGCTCGCGCGCACCCTCTAGCGAATCAAAACACCCCCCAGGCGATTCTGCCCGAATCACCCGGGGGCTCGGGGGCTACTGTCGGGGACCTAATACCGAGGTACCCAACGAGGTGGTACTAGTAACCACTGGACACCGATTCCTCCAAACGATGGAAGATCGGTTCCGCCTCGCCTGAACGATGGAAGATCGGTTCTGCCTCGCCCGACCCCCAAGGGCTAGGCTCCCCCTCACTCGATGGCTAAAGTCCAAACTCCGCTCCGCCCGACCCTCGAGGTATAGAATTTGCCTCGCCCAACCCCGAGGGCTGGGCTCCGCCTCGACCGACGCCCGAGGACGGGCTCCGCCTCGCCCGACGTCCAAAGGCTGGCTTCACCTCGCCTAACAACCGCACCCCACTCCTTCATGATGATAGGCACAGGGTAAGACAAGACGTTCGGGTCAACCACGGCATCGAGGACCATGCCCTGCGCCCCTGTAGGAAAGTACCATTAGGGCGTGATAGGACGGGTGCTTAGACCCTTCTAGGCATGGCAGAGCCTAAATAGTGTTGCAGGCGCGTGCCCTTCGCCCTACAGTGTTGTAGGCACCGCCTTCTACCCTCGGGCGAAGAACCTGACATAGACATATGACAACCACTACATTCCAAGGGGGGACTCCCATCCTCTATAGTGGTGGATGAGCAGTCACCGTGCCGTCCGCTCCCCACGGGGTCGTAGATCGACACCCCTGTCCGACATGCCGCCCGTGGGGGCAGGACGGGACATGATTACTTGCAAAACATGGCATCGTCAATGCATGCACGCTCGACGAACGTGCCCTCTCTAACACCGTCTGGCTATGTCAAGGAGGCTAGCTCAGAGGAAAAGGAAGACCCAGTGCCTTCGGAGGGGCTTCTTGGCCTCTGGTTTTTTCTCCTTTCTCCGACATGTAAACCCTGTCCTCTCCCCTTGGTCTATAAAAGGGAGGGCAGGACACCCTACTAGGGGGACGGACGACTCACACAAAGACCAGTTCGACACAGGCACAACACATCATGCACGCAGCCAAGCAGTGACCAAGCTCTTGGCATCCTTTCAATCTTTTCCATCAGGGACTTGGGACCAGTCCCTCTCTCGACCGTTTGTACCCCCTACTACGAACTTTTTTTGGTGCTAATAACATGAGCAGCAACAGACTGGACGTAGGGACATTCAGCCCGAACCAGTATAAACCTTGTGTCCTTTAGCGCACCATCCGAGCCTAACGTGCATCAATTATAAATTTACTAGCCGGTGTTTGTTCGAAACACCAACAAATCTTGACTTAAAGTGTTGCATACTTTGTTTGGTAGAAAACTCAGGAGAGAAATCCTATATGCTAAACTTTTACCTACCTCTTGCCCTCACTTGTCTACCATTATTTCTTCCTTTTGTTGAAGATATCCTTTTTGGAGATTAATGCCAAAGGGGGAGAAATATTGGGAGACAATGTAAGGGAGGAGAGATTGATATGTGGATTTAAAGGAGTAAAAGGGAGGCATATAAGATTTTTCAATTTTTATTGTGTGGTGAGTGTGCAAGGATACTTTAAATTGATGCTCTTGATAAGGACCTTATATGCTAGTGTGTGATGTTCATGCCTTGAATGGTGTATTGTTTATTTTCTCTGACTGACAATGTGTGGTAGTGCCGCGCTCACTCATGGAAGTGTCGCACAAGACAGCTTCAGAAACTTCTTGAGTGCATGAACTGCCATGAGCATCACGTTTATCATGATGGCACCTTGCACCCTATTGGTGCTTCTTAGCATAAGCAAAAAGTCTACAAGCGCATGGAAGTACCGTTGTAGCACTTCACCCGGTGGTATTCAGGGTATCATATTTTCACGAGGAACGGAGGTGTAAGTAGTCTCTTGGCTAGTTTACCTAGGAGAACAAGGTGAAGGGTAACTTGGGTAGTGAGGTGCTTCTAAGGGTAGAAACCTTAATCGAACATAACTTTGCTACTACAGACTCATTTCGAGCACCGGTGAACACTAGTCTGCCAAGCATTGCCGGCCTATAGCTCTATGCCATATCCGAACGTGGGGGATTGCGAAGGACGGACAAGGCTGTCACCACCTGCTGCCTACCCCTCAACCATGGGATACGAGGCAAACGAAGGTAACATGTAGCTTAGACACCACATCTACGCTAACCGTTACTACTCTAGTGTTGGCCACGAACTTCTATCCTTATCAGGAGTCCTCTCCTAGAGCACTCGTCACGAGGATGAATGACAAACTCGCAAGTTAGTAGTAACAATGATAACTTTTCTTAAGGGATCAAACCAAAAGATGAACATGAACTTCTTAGTCCAAGTAGTAAGACGAACGTAGAGGTACAAGTGTAGAGGGGCCCGACAAGTCCGGCACTCCGTCCACCTGATGTACAAAGCTTGCCGAGTACAAGAAGTAGAGGGCACTGCTACTCTGCTATTCCTCTAACTCTTTCCTCTCCCACTCCCTACTCTAGTCTAGCTAGAAGCTAATGGAATGTGTGTAGCCCTTCTTCTTCTCAAATGTGTAAATCATGATTCTTGTTGAATGTGAGGAGGGGGCTACTTTTATAGCTTGAAGATGGTCGATTGCTCATGTATTTTAGGAAAGCACCACATGCAACCATCCTAGGGAGCATTAATTGCACTGCCAGAGAAAGGTGGGGCTAGGCGGAGCTAGGGGTTGTGCGGCCGCACCCAGGGTGTGTGTGGCCGCACCCAGGGTGTGGACGCACCCTGGGCCAGCCCACTTACCACTGCCTTGCTCTGGTGGGTTGCTAGCTGGGCCTGGATGACTCCCACACTGGTGTTCTGGCCTAGTTCTGGAGTTTGGTTGGGCTTTGGTTCTATTTTGCTTGAATGCGCCTTCTCGATTGCGCATTTTGGTGCATTTTCACATATTGCCCTACAAAACATGTATATACCAAAACTCGTGGAAAATGTGAGTTGTAAACTCTAATTCTAAGTTTTGGCATTCATTTTTGTTTATTTTGTTTAAATGTTGGCGGTAGAAATGTGAGTTAAGCATCGCCAACAAGCTCCCCCACACTTAGTCCTTTGCTCGTCCTCGAGTAAAGTTCTAAGGACTAAGTGGGCTCATCTCCTTGATTTGAAAATCTTCATATAGGTTATTCCAAGCTTCACCTGAACATGTGAACTTCCAAGTGTCTACCAAAGTAAAGTATCTTCGATAATTGAAAAATGGAATAGCTTGGATTCAAATCTTCTTACTAAAGATAGCTTTTTGTTCCTTGAATGATTTTCTCGGGTCACTCAAATTTTGTAAGTGGTTCCTTAGCAAGGCATATTTTGAAGTTTTGCCTTCTCTTTTGATCATCCTACTTCTAATAAGCTTATATGGAGCTTTGGGTAGGGATGAAAATTGTGAGACACACTTACCTTGCATATGTTGTAAAGTCAAATCCCAGACCTCACCGGAGGGAAGCGTCATACCCTTAGATCAAAGAACCACACAACACAAGTTACCCTTCAGCTTGTTCTCCTAGGTAAACTGGCCAAGAGACTACTTACACCTCCGTTCCTCGTGGAAATACGATACCCTGAATACCATCGGGTGAAGCGCTACAACGGTACTTTCGTGCACTTGCAGACTTTTCTGCTTACGCTAAGAAGCACCAACAAGCATTTCTAGCGCCATTGCCGGGAAACGATTGTCATTTTAGTCTTCGAACCTAGTTTGCTCGTGTATCCTTTGTTTTTACCTTTGTTTTCTTTTTACTCTTTTCTAATGGAGCAACCTACCATTCAAAACCTTTTCGCTCCCAAGGGCGAGTTCGTAGAACCTCCACAATCCTTGAAGCCAATCACAGCTTCTAGTTACGAACTCTGCCTAGGCTTTATAGCCATGGTTTGGGAACAAGCCTTATTAGGGTTGGATTATGAAAAACCCTACCATCACTTAAGGGAGTTTGAGCAGCTCTGTGCTTGCCTGACCATTTTAAGCATGTCACAAGAAACACTTTGGTGGAAGTTGTTTCCTTTCTCACTTAATGAGAGAGCGAAACAATGGTATGCCCACAACATACGATTGGGAAGAACTAAGGAATAGATTATGTCTCGCGTTCTTCCCTATATCCCGAATCGCTGCCCTACGACAAGAGATACTCAGCTTCCAACAAAAAGAGAAGGAAACCATAGGTGCAGCTTGGGACAGTTTCTCAATTTTGAAGAGATCTGGCCTAGACTTGTCTATACCTAACCATGTGCTTTTATAGTATTTCTGGTTAGGGCTTAGCAAGGAATCTTCCCTACAGCTCGACATAGCTGCCGAAGGTTCGTTTACCCATAAAACCACAGCGGAAGAGGAAGCTCTCCTAGACCGCATTCTAGAGAACAATCCCCCGCTAGAACCCCTCTGGGTAGAGCCCAAGCTGAACCACGCAGTCTCTTCGACTGAGGCCGAACCCATAGCATCTATAGAGAGACCCTCGCCCAAACCAAAAGATCCGAAGGAAGGTTCCCAACCTTCGGATCTTCCATATTTCGAGGATGAATTTTTCGAAGATTTTGGAAATGCCTCAAAGTACTCATGCCAAAAGAGGCCACCGGTTCCTGTCACTCCTTTGGATCCATTAGATGACCTTTTTTCTCTCAAAAAATCTATCAAGGAGTTCATAGCCATCATGAGTAATGAATGGGTAGAAGAAGTGTAGCTTTCATCTGAAGAGATTCAGATACACACCCCTTCCTCCACCATCCGATGCTCGATTGGCAAAACGTCAGTAGATGTCCTCTACAATCCTACAGTCTGAGCTAACCTCATGTTCACGTCTTTTGCCCACAACTACTTTAGCAATGACACCATCACTCCAACAATCAAATCCTACAGAGTTGCGCCACATGTTAGACTAGAAGGACTAGGGGTTCTACATAACATTTCACTCTATTACAATGATAATGAAGTTCTCCTAGACTTCCATGTCTTTGACATCTAGGATTTTGATATCTTAATAGGGCATCCCCTCAAAAATCTTTTTGATCTACCAAAAATAGGGGATCTAGATGTAAAGCTAGGGAGAGACGACACTTTTACCATTCCTATCACTCAAGCCAAACTCTCCCCTACCATAACCTGCCCAAGGAGATCATGTCAGTTTTACCCTTTAATTTCCTGAGTTGTCCTTAGAAAAGGATGCAAAACTCTTCATAGAAGAAGAGGACGACTTAGGAGAAACCATAGATCTTCCCCAAGAGGAAGCACCGGCTCAACCTCTGGTTGAGCTAAAACACCTACCCGTTGGTCTATGCTATGCTTTTCTAAATGGTGACAAGAAAACTCATGTAATCATTAGCGATAAGCTTTCTGATGAGGAGACATCCAAACTCATCGCCATTTTAGAAAAACATAGGTCGGTCTTTGGGTATTCTTTGCAAGATCTCAAGGGGATTAGCCCAAATCTTTGTACTCATCACATTCCAATAGATCCGTCAAGCACACCATCTAGAGAGCCTCAGCGTAGGCTCAACAATGCGATGCGGGAAGTCATGAAGAAGGAAGTCCTCAAATTTTTTCACGCCAAGATTATTTACCCATACCAGATAGTGTCTGGGTTAGTCCTGTCCAAGTGGTTCTAAAGAAAAGAAGGAATGATGGTCGTTAAAAATAATAAAAATGAGTTAATTCCACAACGTACCGTCATGGGGTGGAGAATGTGCATTGATTACCAGAAACTCAACGCGGCAACAAAGAAAGACCACTTCCATTGCCTTTCATTGATGAAATGTTAGAGTTGTTGATGAAGCATTCTTTCTTCTGTTTTCTCGATGGGTATTCAGGATATCATCAGATTCCCATCCACCCTGATGATCAAAGCAAGACAACATTTACATGCCCGTATGGAACATACGCTTATCACAGAATATCGTTTGGGTTGTGTAATGTGCCAGCGTCAATTCAACGGTGCATGATGACTATTTTCTCAGACACAATAGAAGAAATCATGGAGGTTTTCATGGATGATTTTTTGGTCTATGGCAAAACCTTTGATCATTGTCTATAAAATTTAGACAAAGTCTTGCAGAGATGCCAAGAGAAGGACCTGGTACTTAACTAGGAAAAGTGCCACTTCATGGTCCATGAAGGCATCGTTCTTGGGCACCTTGTGTCCAAAAGGGGGATAGAGGTAGATAAGGCCAAGATAGAAGTTATCGAGCAGCTACCACCCCCCATGAACATAAAATGGATCCATAGCTTTCTAGGTCAAGCAGGGTTCTATAGGCGGTTTATCAAGGATTTTTCACAAATCGCTAGACCCCTCATGAACCTACTAGCTAAGGATACACCTTTTGAGTTCACAGATGAGTGCTTCCTAAGAGAACTTGGCGCCAAGCACAACATTGCCACCTCGTACCATCCCCAAACAAGCGGTCAGGCAGAAACCTCAAATAAACAGATCAAAAATATCCTGTAGAAAATGGTCAATGCAATGGGGAAAGGATGGAAAGATAAGCTACCTGATGCGCTTTGGGCATATAGGACAGCTTATAAAACTCCCATTGGCATTTCACCATTTCAGCTCGTCTATGGGAAAACCTGACATTTACCAGTTGAGCTTGAACACCGAGCTCACTGGTCCATAAAGAGCTAGAACATGGATGTGAAACTAGCCGATAGAAATCATCAAAAACAATTTGTCGAGCTAGAAAAATGGCGAGAGAAGGCGTACCACAGTGCCAAGCTCTACAAGGAAAGAACTAAGAGATGGCACAATCACCGAATCCAATACCAAGAGTTCAAGGAGGGAGATATGGTTCTTCTGTTTAACTCCTGAGTCAAACTCTTCAGTGAAGGAAAACTAAGAAGCAAATGGTAGGGACCGTACACCGTCATCAACACTTCAACACACGGCGCGATCACCATTCAGGACGATGACGGTAACATTTTCAAAGTTAACGGTCAATGCTTAAAAGTTTTCCTCGAGCCTTCTTATAACACTAACTTAGAAATAGATAGAATAGACTTAATTGCTTTTGATAAATTCACTCAAAACTTATGAAAATTTAAAAATTAATTATGCTAACATATTCTTTCATTTACTTAAAACATAAAAATATTGTTTTATCTTCTTAAGCAAGTCATCATGGTAAAATGACCTTTATGACCACACTAGACAAACCATGATTCTTGCTCTATCTTGCTTGATTTTTGCTAATCACATATATATTCACTCATTAATACAAGATCATGTGAAAATTTTGCAACATGAATATTCTCTTCATTCATCATGATCATGTGCATCTCACTCTATCACTCGCTGATCCTGCTGAATCAAATCCGAACACTAGCATCTCTAGGATCCACACATATGCATGTGCACCTGGACAAAATCCCAGGCCAGGAGTAGCACCTGGGGGTGCGGGCGCACCCATGGTGCGGCCACACCACCCCTGGCTCCGCTGGCCCCCATCTTCTCATGCACCTTCTTGATCCTCGGTGTATGGCAGCCATGATGGTGCATGGTTCATTTCCATCACGGTAGAGGCCCGAGCTCCTATATAAGCCACCCCATTGTCTCTCCTCTCCTCACATCGAGCTATAAGCATTCCTCTATTCCTCACTTAACATTCTAAAGCTCTCTCAAGCTTAGCATGGCTAGCCAAGCCCTTGCCTTTTACATGGCCTCTAGCTCCACCTACGACCTCGAAGGAGTGTCGCTGTCCATTGACTTAGTGCCTGAGAGCTCCTTTGTGAGGGAAGAAGCAAGGATCATCACCGAAGCACCGCTCGCTATCATGGCACCACCTAGCTATGCCATGAGCGGTGGTTCGAGCCTCAAGACCACAGCACATTCCAAGGCACCCTAAAGTGGCACCAAGGAGAAGAAGACGGGGCCAACACGACCTACCACTAGTGCCATCAACCTCAAGTGGAAGGCACCCAACATTAGCGGACCTAGCAAGCGCTCTGTTGTAATGCCCTCGGGCAATATGGTCTCTCATGCTAGTTCATCCTTTCATACCGCTAGGCCTAGTCTCTCTTACACCATGGTAGGCATGCGCAAACCCGAAGGAGGGTATGAGAAGGCGCTCATGCACAAACTGGCAAAAAAGCCAGAAAGCAAGCTGGCCCCGTTAGGGAACGAGTCATAATCCTCGGCTGCGCCCCTTAGGATTAAAAGGTTTAGGAAGCTCCCGCCAATAAAAAGACCCACAGGGCAATTTGAGAGTAGTGACGAGGAGGACGCACCTTCCAAGGGTCCTTCCATCATCTCTCTTAGCTCCAAGAATGAAAGCCTACGAGTTCTCCTTTGGGGCCTTAACGACAGCTTAGCCATGAACCTCCTAAAAATTAGAGATTTGGTCGATGACATCAACAGCTTGTGCTTCAAGCTCGACCAGAAGTTAGCAAAAGTGGCTAAGGCCGTAGGAGTGGTAGATGCTCTAGACAAACCTCTCTAGGCCACTCCTGCTGCAAAGAATAAATTAGGTGCATTTTTCTTTATATTTCATTCCTGTCATATTTGATAAATTCACTCAAAACTTATGAAAATTTAAAAATTAATTATGCTAACATATTCTTTCATTTACTTAAAACATAAAAATATTGTTTTATCTTCTTAAGCAAGTCATCATGGTAAAATGACCTTTATGACCACACTAGACAAACCATGATTCTTGCTCTATCTTGCTTGATTTTTGCTAATCACATATATATTCACTCATTAATACAAGATCATGTGAAAATTTTGCAACATGAATATTCTCTTCATTCATCATGATCATGTGCATCTCACTCTATCACTCGCTGATCCTGCTGAATCAAATCCGAACACTAGCATCTCTAGGATCCACACATATGCATGTGCACCTGGACAAAATCCTGTGCCGGAGTAGCACACAGGGTGTGGCGCGCACCCATGGTGCGGCCACACCACCCCCGCTCTCACTGCCCCCATCTTCTCATGCACCTTCTTGATCCTCGGTGTATGGCAGCCATGATGGTGCATGGTTCATTTCCATCACGGTAGAGGCCCGAGCTCCTATATAAGCCACCCCATTGTCTCTCCTCTCCTCACATCGAGCTATAAGCATTCCTCTATTCCTCACTTAACATTCTAAAGCTCTCTCAAGCTTAGCATGGCTAGCCAAGCCCTTGCCTTTTACATGGCCTCTAGCTCCACCTCGACCTCAAGGAGTGTCATTGTCCATTGACTTAGTGCCTGAGAGCTCCTTTGTGAGGGAAGAAGCAAGGATCATCACCGAAGCACCGCTCGCTATCATGGCACCACCTAGCTATGCCATGAGCGGTGGTTCGAGCCTCAAGACCACAGCACATTCCAAGGCACCCTAAAGTGGCACCAAGGAGAAGAAGACGGGCCAACACGACCTACCACTAGTGCCATCAACCTCAAGTGGAAGGCACCCAACATTAGCGGACCTAGCAAGCGCTCACATTGTAATGCCCTCGGGCAATATGGTCTCTCATGCTAGTTCATCCTTTCATACCGCTAGGCCTAGTCTCTCTTACACCATGGTAGGCATGCGCAAACCCGAAGGAGGGTATGAGAAGGCGCTCATGCACAAACTGGCAAAAAAGCCAGAAAGCAAGCTGGCCCCGTTAGGGAACGAGTCATAATCCTCGGCTGCGCCCCTTAGGATTAAAAGGTTTAGGAAGCTCCCGCCAATAAAAAGACCCACAGGGCAATTTGAGAGTAGTGACGAGGAGGACGCACCTTCCAAGGGTCCTTCCATCATCTCTCTTAGCTCCAAGAATGAAAGCCTACGAGTTCTCCTTTGGGGCCTTAACGACAGCTTAGCCATGAACCTCCTAAAAATTAGAGATTTGGTCGATGACATCAACAGCTTGTGCTTCAAGCTCGACCAGAAGTTAGCAAAAGTGGCTAAGGCCGTAGGAGTGGTAGATGCTCTAGACAAACCTCTCTAGGCCACTCCTGCTGCAAAGAATAAATTAGGTGCATTTTTCTTTATATTTCATTCCTGTCATATTTGATAAATTCACTCAAAACTTATGAAAATTTAAAAATTAATTATGCTAACATATTCTTTCATTTACTTAAAACATAAAAATATTGTTTTATCTTCTTAAGCAAGTCATCATGGTAAAATGACCTTTATGACCACACTAGACAAACCATGATTCTTGCTCTATCTTGCTTGATTTTTGCTAATCACATATATATTCACTCATTAATACAAGATCATGTGAAAATTTTGCAACATGAATATTCTCTTCATTCATCATGATCATGTGCATCTCACTCTATCACTCGCTGATCCTGCTGAATCAAATCCGAACACTAGCATCTCTAGGATCCACACATATGCATGTGCACCTGGACAAAATCCCAGGCCAGGAGTAGCACCTGGGGGTGCGGGCGCACCCATGGTGCGGCCACACCACCCCTGGCTCCGCTGGCCCCCATCTTCTCATGCACCTTCTTGATCCTCGGTGTATGGCAGCCATGATGGTGCATGGTTCATTTCCATCACGGTAGAGGCCCGAGCTCCTATATAAGCCACCCCATTGTCTCTCCTCTCCTCACATCGAGCTATAAGCATTCCTCTATTCCTCACTTAACATTCTAAAGCTCTCTCAAGCTTAGCATGGCTAGCCAAGCCCTTGCCTTTTACATGGCCTCTAGCTCCACCTACGACCTCGAAGGAGTGTCGCTGTCCATTGACTTAGTGCCTGAGAGCTCCTTTGTGAGGGAAGAAGCAAGGATCATCACCGAAGCACCGCTCGCTATCATGGCACCACCTAGCTATGCCATGAGCGGTGGTTCGAGCCTCAAGACCACAGCACATTCCAAGGCACCCTAAAGTGGCACCAAGGAGAAGAAGACGGGGCCAACACGACCTACCACTAGTGCCATCAACCTCAAGTGGAAGGCACCCAACATTAGCGGACCTAGCAAGCGCTCTGTTGTAATGCCCTCGGGCAATATGGTCTCTCATGCTAGTTCATCCTTTCATACCGCTAGGCCTAGTCTCTCTTACACCATGGTAGGCATGCGCAAACCCGAAGGAGGGTATGAGAAGGCGCTCATGCACAAACTGGCAAAAAAGCCAGAAAGCAAGCTGGCCCCGTTAGGGAACGAGTCATAATCCTCGGCTGCGCCCCTTAGGATTAAAAGGTTTAGGAAGCTCCCGCCAATAAAAAGACCCACAGGGCAATTTGAGAGTAGTGACGAGGAGGACGCACCTTCCAAGGGTCCTTCCATCATCTCTCTTAGCTCCAAGAATGAAAGCCTACGAGTTCTCCTTTGGGGCCTTAACGACAGCTTAGCCATGAACCTCCTAAAAATTAGAGATTTGGTCGATGACATCAACAGCTTGTGCTTCAAGCTCGACCAGAAGTTAGCAAAAGTGGCTAAGGCCGTAGGAGTGGTAGATGCTCTAGACAAACCTCTCTAGGCCACTCCTGCTGCAAAGAATAAATTAGGTGCATTTTTCTTTATATTTCATTCCTGTCATATTTGATTTCCAATCATGTAATGCGCCTATACTTTTATAATTGAATAAAGTTCTATTATTAGAAATATTTGTTGCACTTGTTTTCTTGTTCTTTTTGTTATCATAATAAAAACAGGAAAGAAAACAAGTGTGGGGGAGGAACCACACTCACCTCCAACTTAGTTGCACAAAAAGGTGGTCAAACTCAAATTCAGTTTGTGCAACTCTCTCTCCATACTTAAATAAGAAGTTTTAAAACTGAATAATTTATAAAGTAAAAAGAATATGCTCTATCTCCATGTCTTCCTGTGATTAAGAAGTTTGCATACTTTTTATTCCCTGCTAATATTCCTAAAGACTTGTGAACACTTATCAGTAGGGAACCCACCTTATCTAAGTAATTGATGAATGAGATATAGTTGGATGACATGACACTTGCTCATTTTATGCAAAGTACTTGGGATTTATTTTTATAAAACAAAATTCAAATAGCATGTTCCTTGAATGACACTCAAATACCTACTAAGGCCATATATAATCATTCATGACAAAAATATTCCATATATGTCTCTTACTTTGTGTTGAGTTTGGTCAAGTTTTGAGACCCCTGTTGAGAGATGTTCATGCTCCCAAGATCAAAACTCACGTACACGCCACAAATAAATAGTTATTCCTACACTGGGAATACGTTAAAAACATATTTTCCATTTCCAGCAAAATAAATACTCCATGCTCTAAATATGATCTTCCTAGCATATTTCTAGAAAGAGACAGCAAGGCTATGCAAAAAAAAGTATTGAAAAAGAAAAAAATGGGACACATGAAGGTCACAAAGTATAAAAAAATAGGGACACATGAAGGTCCCAAAAGAATAGAAAAAAAGTGATGAGCACATGAAGGCTCATTAGAAAAAGCTAGCCATGTCTCAGAACAAAAGCTAGAGAAAAGAGATCATATCAAATAGAGGAGTATAATTCCACCAAAAAATTTTCCACACACTTGCACTATTTCTAAGGGCAGAAACCTTAAGCGAAGATAACTTTGCTACTACAGACTCACTTCGGGCACCAGTGAACACCGGTCTGTCAAGCGTTGATAGCCTACAGCTCTATGTCGTATTCGAACATGGGGGATAACAAAGGACGGACATGGCTGTGACCACCTGCCGCCTACCCCTCAACCATGGGATACGAGGCAAACGAAGGTAACGTGTATCTTAGACACCACATCTACGCTAACCGTTACTACTCTAGCGTTTGCCAGGAACTTCCATGTTTATTAGGAGTCCTCTACTAGAGCACCCATCACAAGGACGGACGATGAACCCGCAAGTAAGTAGTAACAATGATAACTTTTCTTCTTACTCCAAGTAGTAAGACAAACATAGAGGTACAAGTGTAGAGGGGGCCGACAAGTCTAGCACTCCGTCCACCTGATGTACAAGGCTTGCCAAGTACAAGAAGTAGAGGGCACCGCTACTCCGCTATTCCTCTAACTCTTTCCTCTCTCACTCCCTACTCTAGTCTAGCTAGAAGCTAATGGAATGTGTGTAGCCCTTCTTCTTCTCAAATGTGTATATCATGATTCTTCTTGAATGTGAGGAGGGGGCTCCTTTTATAGCTTGAAGATGGTAGATTGCTCATGTATTTTAGGAAAGCACCACATGCAACCGTCCTAGGGAGCATTAATTGCACCGCTAGAGAAAGGTGGGGCCAGGCAGAGCTAAGGGCGCGCCCAGGGTGCGGCCGCACCCTGGGCCAGCCCACTCACCACCGCCTTGCTCTGGTGGGTTGCTGGCTGGACCTGGATGACTCCCACACTGGTGTTCTAGCCCAGTTCTGGAGTTTGGTTGGGCTTTGGTTCTGTTTTGCTTAAATACGCTTTCTCGATTGCGCATTTTGGTGCATTTTCACATATTGCCCTGCAAAACATGTATATACCAAAACTCGTCGAAAATGTGAGTTGTAAACCCTAATTCTAAGTGTTAGCATTTATTTTTGTTTATTTTGTTTAAATATTGGTGGTAGAAATGTGAGTTAAGCACCACCAACACACCCCATGGATGCTAAGATATAGGGGAGTTCCCACACTTCATTTTGAACATGTGCATTTGGCATTTGAGGCCAAAAATTCAAAATTCCATTCTATGCACACATTTTGGGGGAGCTCACTATATCATAGGATTCAAAATCTTATTATTTATCAATCTCTTGTAAACTTTAATTATGTTGTCATCAATCACCAAAAAGGGGGAGATTGTAAGTGCATCTAGCACTTTAGTGGGTTTTGGTGAATTGAATGACAACACCATTAAAGGTCTAACAAGTTTGCTAAGTGTTGAATAGGAAATTGAGTTTATTGCATACACTTGTGGATTGTGGAATGAGAAGTGTATGTAGGTTCAACAAGAAGGCAAACTTGATGATATTCCACATAATGTTCAAATCAAGGCCAAAATTGTGTATTGTTGTGTTGGAAGATCATGGAAACAATATAGTTCAATAGAAAGACAGTAATGCAAATGGAGTTGATGAAATGACTTCTATGTTGTGGGATATCATAGTATCATGTGGAAGCAAGCATATTTGGCAAATGATAAATGAGACATGAGTTGATGATTTTGGATTGGTCTCAATAATGGCTTGCTTTGCATGAACAAGAAGAGTTTGATAGTGGATTAGCTTTGATCAAGGATTGAAGAATGAGTCAAGAATGAATAAGTGAATAAATACCAAGCAAAGGTTTAATGACAAAGGACACAACTTATATTGGATATAAGTCAGTCTCTATGTTGGTTTGCTTGTATGGATAAAGATTTGGAAAATCACTTTGCATTAATATGATCAAGCTAGAAGTATGAAGATAGAGATTGAAGTGAGTGTTAGGAATGTCAAGCCAAAATGAAGAAGATATAAGAAATCGTGAATTGGCTTGACCACATTGATGTTGATCCATATATGTCTCTATGTGAGTCTAACTAAAGCTTGATTGATCTAAACTTTCATAACTAGAAGATATTCAAGCAAGGATCACAATATTAAAGAAATGGTTTTTCAATGGATGCTTAGTATGATGTGACATGACTATGGCTTGATAAGGTGAAGATAGCAAGGAAAGAGCTTCGAGGGACTAAGCGGAGGTGAAGGGCAAGCGATGGCTTGAGGACCGAGGTACCATGGCTAAGGTGAAGAAGAGAGTACTTGCATTGAGTCGAGGAACTAATCAAGCTATGTGGAGTCATATTGTGTTAAGGATCAAATTATTAGGGAAAGTGACTTGAAGCAATGGACAGAACTCACATGTGTTGAAAAGATTCAAGTCACAAGATCAACATGTGTTTGTTTGAAGAGATGAGACAAAGATAATTGCAAACCTTATGAAGTAATATTGAGAAAGAGGATAATACATGCGATGGTGGAAACTCCAAATTACAAAAGGTTACAGCAACTGGCTCAAAGGCATTTATAATTCATTTATATATTGAAATTGAGTTTAGGAAAAGCCTTACCATAAAGAGGGATACAATGCACAAGCTTTAATGTGCAACCAAGTGCTCATTTACCCACCAAAATATCCTCAAAACCTAGCCACTGCAGCAAGCTTTTCACTCTTCACCAAATTGGCTGCCTGGCTTGAGCGGCACTACCTCTCCCCGAGCGGCACTGCCACTCCTAGAGTGGCACTACCATGACTTAAAAGTTACCGTTGGACAGTAGGGGGTATGTCTATCTCCTTCCTGCTTTTCCCCAACGGTCAGCTTGGCCATTCCCTTCCCAGGTGCGACTAGAGCAGCTCTCTCCCTCACTCACCATTGGAGCCCCTCAAGCTTCTCCTTTGCTTCCCTTGCAAATACATGAGAGTTTGGGCCTCCAAACTACATTAGAGAGCTCACCAATCTGTTCTTCATCTCCTAGAGCACTTGGTTCACATTCAAGCCTGTGGATTGTGTTTGTTACTCTTGGAGCTTGCTCCTAGCTGGCTAGAGCATCGCCCATGGAGCTTGCCAACTTGTGTGGCAGCCCTGGGAGGTTTGTAATTACCCCAATAATCTAGTGAAATCACCCCTCATCTCAAGAGTTCATTCTCTTAACTTGAGAACAATAATAAGGTTGAAAGAGACCAAAGCTTTAGTGGCTTCCTCAACAATGTGGACATAGGCAAGCCTTGGTGGCGAGATGAACCACGGGATAAATCGGTGTCTCACTTGTGTTCTTGTGATTTGCATTGCTATACTTGTATTTGCGGTGATTCTAGGGTTTGGTCCTGATCTACTTGCTCGTGCACTTCCGCCAACATCTACATGGTGGAATAGGCTCTACACTACCCTAGGAACATCAATAATTTACACGATCTACTTTTCCTTGGGTAGATTTTGAATTGTGCTTTTGTAGGTGTCTGGGCACGCAGCAGTGCCATGCTATGCCCGGCAGTGCCACTCTAGAACTAATAGCAGTTTTTGAGTTTTTGTTTTAAATAGGCATATTCACCCCCCCCCCTCTAGGCGACATCAAGGTCCTTTCAATTGGTATTAGAGTAAGGCTCTCAATTTTAGGCTTAACCACCTTGAGAGACAATGTCACTGGGATAGGCCAGCCGGCATATGGGGTCTACATGTCACCCTCTCCTTTCTATGTCGATTTCCCACCGCCTTTGAGAGTCCATCTCCGCCGTTGCTCAAGGTCGGTTCATCCAACGGTGATCGATGGAGTTGACGTGAATCGATGACGTGGCAATGCCTATATAAGATGCCCCCTACCCCCTCTAGGAGATCATATCTCTTATTCACATCAACACACACTAGGAGGATTAGGTTAGAACTCTCCAATGTAGTAGATTAGTAGTTCGGGAGTGAGGGTCGAGTTGGGCTCATGCTCAAGTTCTAGATCTAGTCTTGGAGGCTCAGCAAAACCTTGTATCTTCACTTTTATATCTTGTAAGACTTATTATCAATTTATCATATTCCTATCTACATAGCTAAGCTTACTTTGAATATATATCTTGCTTAGTTAAGGTTATCATTACTTTTGTGTGCGGATTCATAGAGCGCTTAGCCTTCTATTTTACCAGTTGGGCTAAGTAGCCGAGCCTCGTATAAGCATGGTGCTTATACGATGCTCTACCTGTGAGTGCACCCTATTCCTTGGCCATGTGGTAGTAGCAGGAGGTGACAGCCCCATCCATCCTCTGTAGTCCACCCCATGTTAGCAGGTTCTTAAATTGTAGGACTGTAGTCGCGTCAGTAGAGTTATCTCTTGTGAAGCTCTACCGTCTAGCGGCATCCCAAAGTGCACAAGAGTAGAGTTAGTCTTAGCTATAGTTGGTCGTACTTTGACCATGTAATAAGAATGTCATAGGAATCTACCTCACCCATTGTTCTCCCGAGTTGACTAGTTATTTATCTTCATTGATTTATCCCCTACCTGACATGCCAGCTGTCGGTGTTTGGTGACCGGCAACTCATCACGGGGGTACCCGGGACGATGTTCGAAGGGCTTCAGCGTACGCAAAACTTGACAGTAAATGCAAAAGAGACAAACAGTTTATACTGGTTCGGGCCCCCTTGTCGAGTAATAGGCTTTACCCCAGTCGGCGTGTAGCCTATTGCGTTGGATTGATTGGTATGATTGTCAGGGTTACAAGGGGGTGCGTCGTACCTCTATTTATATAGGGGATAGGGTAAGGGCACGTATCTAGTCCTAGTCGGTTATAAGAGAAGAGTCCTAGTCCTATTATAGAATCTAGCTTTCATAGTAAGCCGACTAAGTCGATCTAGAATAGCTTGAAGTCCATGCCACCTTGTCTCGCATCCTTCAATAGATCATGGGCCATCCCCGGGCCCATCCAAGTAGTACCCCCATGGGGAACCCCTAGGACCCTAGTCCATCAAGCCCCCGAGCGTGTCATGATTGAACTTGGAAGCCTTCTTTTTCCTCCTGGTCTTGCCGAGTAGAAACAAGTGTAATCCGAGTGCTTTTGTGAGTGAAGCCATGAGGTGCTCTGTAAAGCCTTCGGGCGACGTGCACTTTTCAAAAAAGTGCACTCACTGAGTGTAGCCCCCGAGCCTTTTGCTGTTTGCAAAACAAAGAGTTAGAGGGTCTAAAAGAAAAAACATCCGTAGAAGATATGTACCCTGCAGCCCCTGGACCTGTGTCCAAGTACTTGTACTCAAGATAAGGATCTTGAAAAGAATATACTCGAGGATGAGAGTTTTAGCAATAATTATTGTCCTGTCTGCTAGTACAGAAATAGGTAAGATGTGTCAAAGTCACATGCGAAGCTTAGTACAGTTGGTCCAAAGATGCTCAGAATATTCGTGGGAATATGCCATCAAAGGTGCTGCCGAGTGTACTATTACTTCACATGTGCTGAGATAAGGCTGTCGGTACACTGAAAAGGTAGTGGGATGCACTGTACCCTTGTAGTGCAGCATGTGAACCTATGAGGAAATCAATATCTTGTCTGCGCACTCTGCGTGAACTCGATCCATAGACACCACCAAGACGAGCACTTGAACCTCAGTTGTAGAAGAAGCAAAGTAGCTCTGAGTTTGAATCTTGCAAATATGTTGGTGAGCGAAGTAGACCAGACCCCAGGAGTACTTGATTGGTATAGCCAAGAGTTGTAGTGACTAGAAGAACTATTGTGATAGGGTTTAGAGGTAGGCTAAACCCATAGTTGTGCGGAGTAGAGTAGCGTAGAGCTACAGCCAGAAGAACTCTTGTGACGACCGGTAGAGTGGCACATCCAATAGTCCCATGTCAGTTCTTCGAGCATGCCTATCGACGTCCATCCATTAAGGGTCAAACTCTAGCCCAAATGTGTACAGATGGCGTTGGCTAGGTGGCAAGATGTGCGAATAGCTTATCCTACATACTAGCCAGTAGGCTACCTCCTGCAGCAGCTATGCTCCCAAGGGTAGTCGGCCAACAAATGTTCGTAGTCAGACAGTCTACCCAAGTTTCTAGGCTAGGACACACTACACTTCTATTATCTACCTAGATGCACTACTCTTCTCCTCTTGGCTCTAGGTGCATCGAGTATGAAAATACCTACTGAGAAGCACTTAGGGTATGAGTACTCTGTCATAGCCGAGTATGTGTTGTCTTTTGTCATTTTCTAAAAAAATCTTGTATCTAATGCTCGTATCTTTTAGAATAAATAGTCTCGCACTATTCTGAGTGGTCTTGAATTTTGTGAAGTGTCCAACCCTATATCCATTGAATTGTTGTTGAATAAAAAATATTCATCCGAGTATTGTGTTGTTTAACTCATACTGTCGATCGACTGTTTGAGTATTACATTAATCATCTGAGTACTTCATGATGTGGCCATGTAGTCAATGGTCGTATCATGGCATGGATCTGGAAGGTATGAATCCAAAGGATAAGTCTGAACATAGTGTGGTGCATTGGAAATCATGAAAAGGCGTGCCACCGTCGTATCAATCCGTGCGGCATCATTAAAATGGTAGGGAAAACCAAAGCGCCACACCCGTTGGCATGATTATCGGGCCGCACAGTAGTGGGAATCCTATATAAAAGGTAACCAATCCTGAGAGTCATCTTCCTCTGCTTCATTTCGCTTTCTGCTTAAACCCCGTGCCTACTGTGAGTGCAATCCACCTCAAACCCTAGATCTATAAAAAGCTCTGCTTGATGGGAAGGGCAAGAACTCAAGTGATGCCGCCAACAAGACTACCGAGAAGAGGGCGCTAGAAGTGCCGGAGATGGCCACCGCCACCTAGATCTGGCCAGCGCTGAGCACGAAGCCAAAGCACCTCCAGAAGCTATACAAGCAGGGCTATTTATCGGACCAGAAGCTTAGTGAATGGAACGCGCCTAGAGAACACTGCATTCCAAACCTTGAGCCAGATAAGATCGTTCTCTTTGTGCCATGCATATAGCAGGGGTTAGGGTTGCCAGCTTGTCCTTTTTTGCATAGGTTTTTGCACTACTATGGCATAACACTAAACCATATGAACCTGAATTCCATCATGCATTTGTCAACCTTTGTCCATCTCTGTGAAACTTTCCTTGGCATCCCCCTTCCATCACTCTGTTATGTTATTTCTTTAAACTAAAACCGCATCCAGACGCAACAAATCCAAGCACTTAGGGAGGCGCCGGTATTCAGTTCTAGGTGGGGAAGAAGAAAGAATATCTCCACTACACCCTGGTCGATTCTATGAAGAATTGGAGAGCCGAGTGGTTTTATGCGGGGAATATGTGGTCGCTGCTAGAGGTTCATAGCAATGCCGCGTTGGTGCCCAACGCCTGCTGGGAGAAGAAAACATTGAACGTGATGGAGCTTGAAGGAATTCATCCGTTCCTCAAGCAGCTCTCGGCCATGAAGGATCAAGGCCTGAATGGAGTTGGAGTAGTTACCAGCTTTATCAGGTGCCGGGTGCAGCCACTTTAGGAGAAGGTACACTACGTCTTTGAGTACATCAGGCCAAAGGATCCAGCCCGAGTGACAACTGATGATTTGACAGAGAATGAAGTCCTAGAGAGGATTCAGGATGTACTTTCAGCGGTATCAATGATACCATACTAGTACCCTGAATGTGACCATGAATATCCACCAGCTACCATAAGTATACTGACATGTGTGTTTTTGAAGTGTCTTGATATTGTGGACTCTGATTCCTGTAAATTGATGACTATTGATGCAGCATTTGGGGCAAAATTTCAATGATCTACCCACTCTACCCCCGCGTGCCGGCTTTGGGGGAGTCGGTGGGAGCGGAGCTACATCTGCTAGAGCAGACAGAGGAAGCATCGGCCCTACCATCCATGTGGTCCAAGTGGTCGACAGTGATTCTGAGGGAAACCTAGACGATTTTATAATCCAGGCCAACCCAAGTGCAAGGCAAGGAGCCACCAGTGGGAAACGGTCGTTGGAGGCCGATGTGACCGCTGGTACGAATGGGGCAGTTCCTAAGAGGCCCCATCGAACTTGCACATTGAGATCAGGTAAGAGTAATCTTGAGGTAACCCCATGTAGTCGGACAGTTATCTTAATCAGAGTCCAAACTTGAATAGCTACAGCTCATGACACGTTTGATGAAGAGCTAGAGACGGAAGAAGTGGACACATCTTTTTCTATCAGGCAGTAAGTATGCTTTCGAGTAAAATTTTATACTAAACTTTGTCGTATATATACTTGAAGATGCTGAATTGTTCTTAATAGGATGCCGTCACCGGACCTAATGAGCACCCGAGTGCCAACTCAAGGCGACGGGACAGCACCCGGACAGGACACAAACGCTGCAAGTCGACAGGACGACTCAATACGATAGCCAATACAATTCAATAGACCACAGGAGTAGGGTATTATGTCATACTGATGGCCTAAACCTGTCTAACTTGTGTGTTTCTGTTGCCTTCTTGTTCTTGATTATGCGCATCTCTGCCGATCAATCTACCTTCGTGGGATACCCCTTGGAGGACTGCCGACGATATTCTATCGACATTTGGTGCGCTAGGTAGGGGTGTATGTGCTATTTCTATATTGACCAAGATGGTATGTTCTACAGGCTCTTCGTCCCCCCCCACAGCCCGGCCAGATCTTCACGGTCGGATCAATCTCGTGGATCATCAACGCTGACGGAGTCAGAGAGCTCATTGAGCCGGTGCAGATCGATTCTGCGCCGATCACCCCAACACCTGTGACTGCAGATCTGATCTTAGAGCCGCTTCCATGGTCACCTTCAGCGACAACTCGCCGCCTGCTTCCTCGCTACTAGAGGAGGCAAATCAACAATGACGATCTGATTGCATCCATCGATCAGGCTGGTCAGAAGCTCACCGATTGCCTCTCCATCGCCGAATCGGCTCTAGACACTCTGGTTCAGCGCTGACCACCCTCCGATCCAGATCTATCGGAGGCTGCTCGAGAAACTCCAGGGGTTACGGCCCTGCCCTTTGGGCTCACCAACATTGCTGCCACCTACCAAGATGCCCTAAGGGGCAAGTTCACCGACCAGGTTGGAGATGTCCAACCTCCCATTGACCAGATCACCGACTAGCCTCTGCCAGCCGTCAACATGCTGCACATCGGCCGATGCCCTGTAGCATCCCTCTAAACCATCTTGGAGGAAAATCCAGACTCTGAGTCCTAGGGCTCTATGAAGACTATTGCCGAGACCACCACCGAACAACTTCCTCTCCCTCCTTTCCGTGGTGGCACAATCTTCAACGTCAGCATCGACAGCCCCCTATGAGAAGGGTAAACCGAGGAGGACCACACCACCCATGTCAATAGGAACATCAACCATGCATAGTGCCGAGCAAATGAGGCTACCCTTGCGATGGCCGAGGCTCAGCTTGACTCGCAAGGAAGGGCACGCCAACTCCACCGCAACCTCGACGATGAATTTGTCCGTGTTGACGAACACAACGTCTATAGGACCCCAAGCACCAACCTGGCCATGGCCACCAACGAGCTCGCCCGGCTCCCGCAGACACCAGAGGTCGCCAAGGTCGCCGCCATGCTTAAAGCGGCGCACTGCTATGTCAACGAGCTCCGCTAGGATCAGAGACCTTCATACTCCACAAGCTCGATTCGTCGATCAGCCGTGTCGAGATCTGATCGCCACCCAAGTTGCTTCACCGACCAGCACCGTGATGATAGGCAACCCCTCCAGGGGGGAGCTAGGGGCAACCGCATTGAACACCTTCGCCAACACGAACAGGAGGTCGACCAGGACGTCCGAGTGCACCTCAATAATCTCCGAGATGCACGACGACGTATCGACGAGCGCCTCTTTGGTCACCATGAAGAAGAAGCATGCCGCCGTTAAGAGTATGAGCAAGAGTACAGTAACCCAGACTCAGCTCTCAAGCCGCTCAACGCCGACAACGCTGTAGATCATGGCGCCGACAACCCCGAAGGGCCCCCAGCATTCACGAGGGCACTACACTCTAGTGGCCCCATGGTTTCAAAATCATAGGGGTCGAGCCCTATGAGGGAAGGATGAACCCCACATAGTAGCTATAGGCTTATGCCACTGCTGTGCGCGTCGCTGGAGGAGATACCAGTGTCATGGCGAACTATCTTCCCATCATGCTCACGCCAACCGCCATGAACTGGTCACAAGCCTTGCCCCAGACTCCATCTAATCCTAGGAAGAGCTAAAAAAGGTCTTCACCGACAACTACATGGCTACGTGTACTCGGCCGGGCACCAAGCATGATCTGAACCGCATCTACCAGAAGCCGTCCGAGTTCCTCCGTAGCTACATCAGACGCTTTTCCGAGATGAGGAATTCTATTCCCAACATCACGGAAGTTGAGGTCATCACTGCCTTCGTTTGAGGACTCCATCACCGCGATCTCCACTCCAAGTTCAATCGCAAGCCGCCCATGGGGATTGGCGAGATGATTACGACCGCCAACCAGTATGTCGACGCCAAGGAAGCCGAGATGCGCTTCAATGAGGATGCGGGCACTCATCGCCCAACTCACCGTAGTGACGATTGCCCCGATGACCAGCGCCACAGCCACTGCCGCTATGACGACCGCAGTCATCATTGGGACAACAGCCATGATCGGCTAGAAGGATCCAAGTCTGGTCAATATCACCGCCACTGGCCAGACTACATCGTCACCGCCGTTGATGAACCTCGCACCAAGCGCAACTACGATGAGCAGTACAAGAAGATCCTCGATGGCCTGTGCCCTCTCCATAAGAACGCCAAGCATAAGATGAAAGACTGCCTTGGCTTAGCTAAGGAGTTTTAGACCAAAAAGCCAGACGACGACAACAATGATGGAGCCGGAGGCCGCCGACCACCTGGGGGCAATAACAATGTCTTCCAGTATCACGACAAGGTAGTCGCCACCATCTTTGGGGGCCTCGCCTCCACCAATAGTAGAAGAGAACGGAAGCTCACCGCCCATCATGTGCTCACCGTCAATGCAGAAGACGCCACCACCAACCCCAGCTATCTCCCTTGGTCTGAGGTCCCTATCACCTTCAGTAGGGCCGACCAGTGGGAGGACATCCCCTATACAGGGTGTTTCCCACTCGTCCTTGATGCTACCATCTAGAAAGTGCTTTTCAGAAAAGTGCTCATTGACGATGGGAGCGCTCTGAACCTCCTCTTCGCCGAAGCCCTAAAGGAGCTAGGCCTCGGGATAACAGATCTATCGACAGAATATCATCGGTAGTCCTCCGAGGGGTATCCCACGAAGGTAGATTGATCGGTAGAGGAGCGTGAGATCAAGAACAAGAAGGCAATAGAGACACATGAGTTAGACAGGTTTAGGCCGCCAGTATGACGTAATACCCTACTCCTGTGGTCTATTGGTTTGTATTAGCTATCGTATGATATTGCGTGAGTTTGGAGGGGGTCCCTGTCCGCCTTATATAGTCCGGGGAGCAGGGTTACAAATCGGTTAGATCTAAGAGATAACCAGAAAGTAATAATTGATTACAGGAATCTTGGGATCATACATATCCTAACAGATCTTGTAGTATCTCTAGGATATCTTCCATATGTCTTGCAGGAGCCGCCGAGCAGAGTCGTGCCTTGCAAGGCGCCATCTTGTGGGCTGGGCTGCCCCTAGGGGCACAGCCCATGTGGTCTGTCATGGATATCCGGGGTCGTACCCCCCACAGCTAGTCCCCAAACGCCTTGTACCCGTTGTGCAACGCTGTTTTGCGCTTGTCCGCGCAAGTGCAAACAAAGCCAAGCAGTAAAACTCATGATCTGACCACCGTGATGAGTTGTCGAGCAGTTGTCGAGCAGCGTGGACCACAGCCAAGCAGTATGATCCAAACATGGCTTGCCATAAGGGTGTAAGGAGCTCAAGTTCAGAATCAAAAATTTCCTCGCAGTGGACCAAGTGTGCCCACTTAGAGTCCGACCACGCGAGTAGGAGATAATCTTCTTCAGCCTCAAGGGGCGTAGAGTCTATCAGAAAAAAGCAAGCACATTCACCGTGAGGTGAAGTGTGCCCACTTAGTCCCCGAGCCTGACAATAGATGACGTAGTCATTTGGTGCTAGGGTCCAAAAATAAAAAACCAGCCGAGCAGGCAACTAGTCCCCGGGCGTAAACCGAAAAGCACATTCACCGCAAGGTGAAGTGTGCCCACTTAGTCCCCGAGCCTGATAGTAGGTGACGGAGTCACGTGGTGCCAGGGTCAGAAATAAAGAAATAGTGAAAAACCAGCCGAGCAGGTAGCCAGTCCCCGAGCCGCGAGCGAAGATATCGAGAGAAATCCAACTATGGAGAAAAAACCAGAGGAATGGCTGTATAGTAACGGTTATTGAGCCTCAATAAATGGCAGAGAAGTCAGCGATTATTCGGCAATTAACAACTGACGACGGCGATAAATGAGTGACGTGGGCTGCGGTTGCTTGAAAGCCTAGGTTACGACCCATTAAGCCGCGCCGGAGAATTCAGAGGGGCACAAGTCATGGGAACGGTTCCCCGAAAACCCTCGAATGCGAAAGGGTGGGGAAAGTGCTTTATAACTGCGCCACCGCATCCCACGTTCCCACCTTTGCCACTCTGCCATTCCGTCTTCATCCTCAAACCTCGCGTTTCCAGATTCGCTTCCACATTTGCTTCCGCTGCCGAATCCCAATCACATCGGAGAGATGGCGCCAAAAAAAGGAGTTGCCAAATCGAAGAAAACAAACCCCAAGAAGGCGAGCGCCTCGGCGCCCGGTGGGACGAAGAGTGGGTGTCGTCACGAATGGGAGAGGCGGAGCTTAACAGATTGGTGGAGGCTGGCGTACTTCCTGACCGTGCGACTGCTAGATGGCGACCGGCCCTCGCTGAGTCCTTCCCAACGCCTCATACCGATGAAGTGGTGGTATTCGAGGACTATTTCTAGCGCGGTTTGGGATTTCCTGTTCATCCATTCCTAAGGGATCTACTAGAGCTTTGGGTGGTTAGTCTGTGCAACCTCCATCCCAATACCATTTTGCACATCTCAATCTTCATCCACTTTTGTGAGGCATATCTCAGAATCCTCCCCATTTCAACCTATTTCGTTACCTATTCTGGCTAAAAAAGAGAGGTAGAGAGTATCTTCAAGATATCTTCCAGATGTCTTGCGGGAGCCGCCGAGCAGAGTCGTGCCCCGCAAGGCATCGTCTTGTGGGCTGGGCCGCCCCGGGGGCGCAGCCCATGTGGTCTGTCGTGGGTATCCAGCAACACACCGGATATCACGGTTGATGTTCCTATTGACATGCGTGGGTATCACGGTTGATGTTCCTGTTGACACGGGCTGTGCCCCTAGGGGCGGCCCACATGGACCCCGGATACCCATGGCAGACCACATGGGCTGCGCCCCTAGGGGTGGCCCAGCCCACAAGACGAAGCCTTGCAGGGCACGACGCTGCTCGGTGCCTCCCGCAAGACACTGGGAAGATATCCTGAAGATACTATGAGATCTGTTAGGATACGTATGATCCCATGATTCCTATAATCTGTTATTACTTTTCGATTATCTCCTAGATCTAACTGACTTGTAACCCTACCTTTCGGACTATATAAGGCGGGCAAGGACCCCCTCCAAACTCATGCAATATCATACGATAGCCAATACAATCCAATAGACCACAGGAGTAGGGTATTATGTCATACTGACGGCCTAAACCTGTCTAACTCGTGTGTCTCTGTTGCCTTCTTATTCTTGATTATGCACATCTCTGTTGATCAATCAACCTTCATGGGATACCCATCGGAGGACTGCCGATGATATTTTGTTGACAGGTATGATGCTAGGAAGACCCAGCCTGAAGAAGAGATCCTCCGCCAAGTAAGTGTTGAAGTTGCTTTCAGCATTCTTGCATTATCCCTAGAATGGCATTTTACTTTTGCTTATATCAGGGTACAAAAAGCAGCAAGTACCAGGCCACAAAGTGAAGAACCCTAGGTTGAAGAGAACCGCATCCTGAAAGTGACCGAGTGGAAGGAGGCTAGGCAGGTGGGCCTATGTCCCCACCTAAGGCCACTAAAGCGCCACAGCCATAGGGTCCAACGTCCCCCGATGGTAGGGCAGATCAAGCTGAGCAGCCAAGTACCATAGAGTATGTGGAGGCGCCTGGTGATGGGGAAGCTCACCAACCACTGGGACCGAAGCCAACGGAGTTCACCAATACCAAAGATGGGTAGAGCACAAGAGGTAGCGTGAGTACTCCTACTCCGAGTATGCCTGCACCAGACGTGGCGATGATGAGTACCCTGCTGGTCAAAGATGAAGAAGTCATCCCGATCACTTGACTAGGTACCAAGCTCTAGACATATAGTCTAGAGTTTACTAGGTGAATGAAGTCTTGGTCTGGGTTGTTGAACTAGGCCTCTGTCTTTGATAGCCAGCTGAGGGTATGTCTTGTACTTTGTTGCTTCTTGCTCATTAGTATTTGCTGAGTTCTTATTTGTGGAAACAGTAGTATGCCCAGGACTCAGAGCTAAAGGCCTCCATCAAGGTCTAGGAAGTCCAGGTAGGGGTCACCAGGTTGAAGGAGGAGCGGGCCAAGAAGGAGGCCGAGTGGAAGTCCATGCAGGAGCGCCATGAGGAGACTCTGCATCCTCCGGTCTCAAATTGGTGAAGCTGAGCGCCAAAAAGTAGCCGCCAAGGAGAGAAAGAATAATGCCTTTGATTCCTTGTTGAAGATGCTAGAGAAGGCTGAGCTCTTTAATACCAAGTTGAAAGGTAAGAGAACTATATGGCTTCTCTACAGTTCTTGAATGTAGTAGTCGGTGATCATGATGATGACCGTGTATGGTCCTCTTTGCAGATGAGCAGGTCAAAATCTGGCGGCTGGAAGGCGAGGTGAAGGAGCTAAACGAAGCCCTGAAGACCAAGCACAACCAGGCTAAAGAGGTAACAGAACGAGTGAGTGAAGAACTCGCTCGAGCTAAGCTGATGAAGTGGGGAGCTGATCGTGATCTGATGTAGGCTCTGAAGTCGGTGACTGACATGAAGACCTAGCTAGAGACGGTGCAGGCGGAATGCAATACACTTGGGGAAGTTGTGAAGCCATTCGCCCTCCTTTTCTACACTCCAAAAGATGGTGAAAGAAGGTCGGTGGACATAGTGAAGCAGATCCCTAGCCGTTTTGATGGCTATGTGCACGGAGCCACCAAAGTCTGCATTCGTAATGTACTTGGGATGCTTCGGGTGCTATATCCAGCTGTAGATCTTCATCAGGTGACCATATACTATGATAGTGAAGAACACTTGGTCGCCGTAGAGAGAGCTGAAGAAGAGCTGGATGGGTTGGCCACCACCATAGCCAATGGCTTAGACCTTAGGATGGAGAAGCCTGATGAATAGGCTTGTAGTAAGTTTGTGAAAAAACTTGTTTAAGTCTTTGTGTGCCGAGTGGGCACCATGTAAAAAACAATATCCTTTTGCCGACATAGGCTGTTAGTTTAATGAAAAACTTAGCCTATGAATTTCAAATGTGATGCGTCTTATTAGGGTACTTAAACGCCTAAGACGGTTTATCCTAGTTAACTTTTTTGTGTAAAGTTAACTCTTTTAGACTTGGTAATCTTTTGAGTAAGATTGCAGTCTGCTTAGGCTACAAGTTTGTCTTGTGGAGTTCTTTACAAAGACGCGTAAGACTAAGTAGCCAAGGTCAATGTAGTCGCTATGATTATAATCATGTTAGACCCTTCCGTCGATGTTAAGTGTGCGAGGCCACTTGTTCAAGGAACCCTTATAACGATTGTTTGTTGTTCGGATCCCATCCCCTAGCTAACAAATCAGGTTACTTGCTTCTGGGAATCACTCTACCTAGGACTAAATGTCGGTAACTGGCTCCCTACCAAGGAGATGTAAGTCGTCCGAGTAGGTGGCACATCTCATATAATATTGCCCGGTACTCGATACAAAGAGTAAGAACTGTGTGTCGAGTGAATTTATCATATTTAGAGATGTGTAGCCAACCAATCAGCAACTGTATTTCTCGTATATGATGTATCAAAGGCTGCATAAAGGAGAGACAACTGGGAAGTCATGTATCTTGCATAAAAGTAAAAAGACAAGTTTATGTAGCGAAGAACATTGACTCTATATTAATAATAAAGAATCTTAATTAGAGAAGCTAGAACACTGAATTTACTTAAACAAGAAAACTACTTAATAATATTAAGCGTAAAATCTCTATAGCTGGTCAATGTTCTAGGAGTTAGGTATGGGATTGCTGTCCTCTTTGATTAACTCGAAGGAGCCTGGCTGAGTAACTTTAGAGACGATGAAGGGGCCTTCCCAGGGGCTGAGTAGCTTGTGCCGTCCTGAGGTATTCTAGATACGCTTGAGGACTAGATCTTTGACTTGAAAAGTACAGGGG
Source organism: Miscanthus lutarioriparius (assembly GCA_904845875.1). Taxonomy (NCBI): domain Eukaryota; kingdom Viridiplantae; phylum Streptophyta; class Magnoliopsida; order Poales; family Poaceae; genus Miscanthus; species Miscanthus lutarioriparius. The sequence continues at coordinate 30,748,155 of CAJGYO010000016.1, read as the reverse complement.
CGCACATTCTTGTCGTAGTGACATCATAGGCCTTTTAGGTATCTGGCAGTCTAGAAGAGTGCATTAAGCTTGATTTCTTCAGCACCGTCAATTTCTAGCCGCCAAGTTTCGTAGGCTTCGCCTTCGTTGTACTGTTCGACCCTAGGAGAGTTCCATATCAAATATACTGGCAAGATGGCTTCCGAGCCATAAACCAGGAAGAAGGGTGAGTACCCTATCGCTCTGCTTTGTTGAGTACGCAGTCCCCAAACTACCTTGGGTAACTCATATATCCACTTGTCGTCGTAGTCTTTGAGCTCGTCGAATAGCCTGGGCTTTAGTTCGGCTAGCAATAGCCCGTTAGCCCGCTCTACTTGGTCATTTGTTTGAGGATGAGTGACAGAAGCGTAGTCGATGCGGATGTCGCAATCTTGAGCCCAACTTCTAAACTTGATAGCTATAAAGGGTGAGCCAAGATCTGTAATGATCCGATTGGGCATGCCGAACCGGTACATAATATCTTGCATGAACTCGACTGCCTTTGTAGCGTTGAACTTGATGAGTGGTTTGTACTCTATCCACTTAGTGATCTTGTCGATGGCCACGTAAATGTACTCAAAACCACCTGGTCCATGTTTGAGAGGTCCTACCATGTCGAGCCCCCAGCATGAAAAAGGCCATGATGGAGGGATGCAGATGAGGTTGTGAGCTGGGACATGGGCCTATTTGGCAAAAAAATGATAGCCCTTGCAGTGTCGTACCAACTCTTTCGTATCTTTCAGTGCCGTAGGCCAATAGTATCTTGATCTGAAAGCCTTGTCGACTAAGGTCCTAGAGGCTGCGTGGTTGCCACAACACCCAGAGTGGATTTCTTCCAAGACCTGCCGCCCTTCTTTAGGTGTAATGCATTTGAGGAGAACACCAGATGATGCGCCTCATCGGTAGAGCCTGTCTCTGACTAAGACATAATTCTTGCTTCTACGTGTGATCTGTTCTGCTTCTACCTTGTCGTCAAGCAGCTTATGGTCTCGGATGTAATCAATGAATACTTGCGTCCATGCCGAGTTGACCACTAATACTTGGACGTCAGGAGTCAAGGTACTAGTGGATGTGGAAGCTTCCTGTTTGATTGAAGGGACTTTGAGTTCCTGAACAAACACACCAGGTGGTACCTGTGCTCTATCTGATCCTAACTTGGCCAAAACATCAACTGCAACATTGAGATCTCTTATGACATGGATGATTTCTAAGCCTTGGAAGTGTTTCTCAAGTTTATAGACTTCTGCGCAATAAGCATCCACGGTCTCCTTGACGCAGTCCCAATCCTTGTTCACCTAGTTGATAACCACAGAGGAGTCGCCATAGATGAGTAAACGCTTGATGCCGAGTGAGACTGCTACTCAGAGGCAATGAAGGAGGGCCTCGTACTCAACTTCATTGTTGGTAGCAGGCCATAGTATCTATAGAATGTACTTAAGTTATTTTTCATCTAGAGAGATGAAGAGAACGCTAGCCCCTACACCTCCTAGCTTGAGAGAACCATCGAAATACATCTTCTAATGGTCTAAGATGAATGTTGGAGTGAGCTGCTAGGTTTTGGTCCACTCGGCTATAAAATCAACCAAGACTTGAGATTTGATAGCCTTGCAGGAGGCGAACTCAATGCTCTGAGCTCCGAGTTTGATTGACCACTTGGATATGCGTCATGTTGCATCTCGATTGCGTAGGACGTCGCCGAATGGGAAGTCGGATACCACTGTTACCTTATGTTCATCAAAGTAGTGGCGTAGCTTGCATGAAGTGATTAAGAGGGCCCAGAGGAGCTTTTGCACATATGGGTACTTGGCCTTGGATTCTGATAGCACCTCGCTAATATAATAGATAGGTCATTGTACCTTATATACGTGTCCTTCCGCCCACTCCACGACAATTGTAGTGCTGACTACCGTGGTTCTAGCTGCAATGTAGAGTAGAAGTGGTTCTCATTTCTCGGGTGGAGTAAGTATCAGAGAGGTAGATAGGTACTCTTTGAGCTTTTGGAAAGCTTCATCAGCTTTAGCTGTCCACTCGAACTTGCTCGACTTCTTCAACAACTTGAAGAAAGGCAAACCTTTTTCCCTAAGTCAGGAGATGAAATGATTGAGGGCAGCCATACACCCTATCAGCTTCTGAACATCTTTGATGTAGTGAGGTTGAGTCATCTGAGTGATTGCTTGAATAAGTTTTGTACTAGCTTCGATACCGCGATGGCTCACGAGGAAACCCAATAGCTGTTCGAAAGGAACTCCAAACACACACTTCATTGGGATAAGCTTCCACTTGTACTCACGAATATTGTCAAAGGTTTGTTTCAAGTCTACGATCAGAGTAGAGGGGACCTTGGTCTTGATGATGACATCATCCACATAGGCTTCTACATTATCACTGATCTGCTCGCTTAGGCATGCCTGGATAGCATGCTGATAGGTTGCACCGGTTTTTTTTAACCCAAAAGACATGGTCATGTAGCAGTTGGCACCAAACAGAGTGATGAAGGATGTCTTGCTCTGATCTTCTTTACGGTGGGCAATCTAATAGTAGCCCGAATAGCAATCAAGGAAGGGCAAAAGAGCCAACCCAGCCATGGAGTCTATGATCGGATCAATGCGAAGTAAGCTGAAGGGATCCTTCGGGCAATGCTTGTTAAGATCCATGTAGTCCACGCACATGCTCCACTCTTTTGAGTTCTTCTTCTGGACGAGTATAGGATTGGCCAGCCAGTTAGGGTGAAGGATTTCCCAAATGAGCATGGCTGCCAATAGCTTAGTGATTTCCTTCTTGATTGTGGCTTTCTTGTCTGGTGAGAATCATCATAGACATTGCTTGACCGGCTTTGAGCCAGGGTTTAAATCCAATTTGTGCTCAGCTAACTCTCTCAGAACACCTAGCATATCAGCCGGCTTCCACACGAAGATATTCTTGTTTTCCCTGAGAAAGTTGGTGAGCATGAGTTCCTATTCTTTGGAGAGGTGGGCACTGATGATAGCCGCCTTGGAGAGATCACCAGTACCTAGATCAATCTCGATGGTATCCATCTTAGAGAGCAGTGCAATGATTCCCACCTTCTTAGTCAGAATCTCCATGTCTTCCAGCTTAGTCTGTTGTGCAAGGTTGGCGATCTCCTGTGCTTCATAGGCTTGCTGCGCTTTGGCTGCAATCTGGATGGCTTTCGTGTCGCAGTCATATGAGCGCTTGAGGTCACCTCAAAAGGAGAGTACGCCATTAGGACCTAGCATCTTGAGCAAGAGGTATGGGTAATGTGGGACAGCCATGAACTTGGCCAAAGCAGGTCGACCAAAGGTAGCATGGTATGATGATTCAAAGTCGGCCACCTCGAACTTGATGAACTCTGTTCGAAAGTTGTTTGGGTGACCAAACGTGACTGTGGCAGAACCTCCTAAGGAATTGGGCCCACATGCACCTATCGTTGTCTTAACAGACCTCGGATAGCGTACACGAGTTCCCAACAACTCAACAGGTCTGTCGGGTGTCCTCGGGAAACCCGAATCATCCACGTTTCTCTTTTTAAACAGGATCCCAATCACAGTCATTGCAGATTACAACAGTTTATTCAAATATATATACCAGAGTAAAAGATAGCGGAAGTCTTAAATTAGTATTATTACAAACCAGTTGTTTTCAAACTTACAATACCATAAGTGTCATACGACCATAGTAGCGGGATAATATTACATTAACTTTATTTATCATACAAACTAGTGCCTTGTCCAAAGGCCATTCATCATTCCTCATCATCATTGACTTCGAACACAGACATGCAGCAGGGACCAAAACAAGCCTGCGCATGCGACTCACCTGCAACAAGGGTTAACAAACCCTGAGTACAAAAGTACTCAACAAGACTGACCCGACCAAAAAGGACGAAGGACTTAGGGATGCAGGTGTTGGGTCAAGGTAAGGATGTAGCAAGATTCAAAAGTTCTTTGCCAAAAGCTTACTATACTTCATTCTATTTTCAAGTTTACCACTAATTTCTTTTAGTTCATTATCTCAACTAAATATACATTTCCCATATTCCATTCCTTCTCATTCCGTTCTTTTCATATTTTTAGTAATTCACCAAGATTGCATTGCTTCTGTAATGAATCGAGTCTCCATATCCGCGGAGCACCGGCAATTCGAATTGACAAGTCCCAGCTGGGGATTCCTTATCACACGACATATGTAGAACTTAATCTTGCATATATCAACCTCGCTACCGGATCCTCCTATACTAAGCCGTCTCCACGCCACCCGAGAGCACAGCACACCTCAAATCCGGCCACATTCCAGCCACGAGGGTACACGCTACTCCCGCCATCTCTCCACTCCCAGTGCGCGGGCATTCGTCTTAGCATCGGATTAGCCGAAGTAGGCTTACCGGAGTATGTGACCAGTACTACAAAGTGTCTCGTTCAAAAGATCCACAATGAGTGGCCTTTAAGCGACATAGTCGGCAACATTACCCACAATTCAAGATAAGTCACCCGACTAGTCTCTAATTCATTCTACATCTTTTCTTTCTTTGGCCAGTATGCCATCTTTGATTGTATCGAAACTTTTACTTTGAAAGCCTACCATAAAGCATACTAAGCACACTACGCCTTTATAAACAAAAACATCTTCAAGGATGGTAAACAATTATCAAGGTAGGTAATGCATCAAGTAGGTAACATTTGAATTAAACAACTTAATGCAATAAATAACATAGGTGAGAACTTTTCAAAGTAAACAAGGTAATGGCTTAATGCATAAACCGGCTTGCCTTCGTTGATTTATCTCGTGTTCCGGATCAAGTACCACAATTATCAAATCCTGTGACAACCGGGATTCTTCCGAACTTGCTCAACTAGGATCGCTTTCGTTCTCGGGTTCTACACGAATTGATAACATATGCTTTACATGATGATAAGGTAAACATGATGCTTTCACGGCACATGAAATGTAAAAACACCCGCAAACGATTTGATTTCGCGGTACAGTTGCAAGCCAACAAAGCCAACTTGCAATCCTACCATTATGAACCACACATGTGACTTGACCAAATGGATCTTGAAACCCTACTAGTCACAAAACATGACCAAAACAAGATCCAACACTAATCAAACACTTAGGGTTTGCTTTTATCTATTTTTGAATTAATTTGGAATTAAGCTCAAAAATAAACTTGTTCCAAATGATCTCAAAAATTTACACAAGCATCCTCATGATAAATTAGTGTACCAAAATAAATTTCATAATTTTTGGAGTTATACAGTGGCCTACAAAAATCATGGAAATTGCATTTATTAATTAATTGACTGAATATTTAAACATTCAAAATTTATCCAAATTTCAAATTTCAAATTTTTAAATCATACTAGAACATGTACAGAAGCTACACAAAAATTTTCAGAATTTTTGGATGTGTAAATAAATTCCTACAAAATTGCAAAATTGCTGCACTATTCAAAATCGGAAAATAACCAAATTGCACTGTTCTCTCTCTTACTCTCACTGACATGTCGACCCCGCGTGTCAGCGTCACAGAGACAGGGCGCGGCGGCGCTGCCGACTCCGACCGGCAAAACACGCCGTCGGTGAGGCTCCGGCGAGGGGGCTAGTACCAACATGATCACCACCTCACGGCGGACCTATCCCGACCCTTGGACAAGCAGCAGGCACACCAGAGATGACACTACGACGACCATGGCGGCTACGGCGGCGATAAACGCGGCGGCCCACGGCGTATCCCCGGCAACAACACAGTAGAGCCTAAAGCGAAGGGCGAACACGATCGAGGACTCACCACGAACACGATGATGGGCTTGGTGCGGTGGAGATGGTCTGGAGCACTGCCACCCGCGGTGAGGGCGGTCGCGGCGGAGTCCGACCGATCCACAGGAAGACGGGTTGCGCCGGGCGATTCAGCCAACACCAATGACGATAGCAAGTCGAGGAGGAGCGCAAGACCAATGCGGTCACGATGACGTAGCTGGAACGACCGACGCGGCTCGACGAGGCCTCACGGCGAAGCGGCGAGCTACACGGGTGGAGGAGCAGAGCGGAGGGAAGAAATGGGAACGACGGCGGCTCTCGTGGCTATTTATAGCGGGATGAGCTCGCCTTTGCGCGACAAATAAGACGACGGAGACGCCACGGCGACGGTGACGTGCTCTTGGCGGAAAGCGGCGCAAAAAATGCTCGGCGGCGGCATTGCGTATGCCAAGCGGTGATGATCTCTGCATCAACAGAAATTTTGAAATATTTACTGAATTGCCATCGAGTCCATTTTGCAAATTACTTCCAAATTTTCTATAGAAGTTGAAAATCTCCAAAAATGAAAGTTGCTCAACTTTTCAAGTACTACAACTTTGGTTTAAGAAACATTTTCAAATTCTGCCTCCATTTTGAAATTCAAATTTGGGGTACATTTAAAGATTTGAATCATTTCAAAATTACTCCAAATTTTATATGTAATCTTGAAAACTTTGAATACCAAAGTTGATCTACATAAAATAATCTCCAACTTTGCTTTTTTCCTCAACCCCAAATTCCTCATGGATTTTGAATTAGTCAAAAGGGCAAAAGGACTTTTATAATTTGAAAATGAATTCAAATTTGATTTGTCTTCCTTTTACTTAGACTTTGATTTTTGACCAGTAACATGGCCCATTAGGGTTATTTGAGTCAAAGAACATATGACCTCACATGATCACATGAAATTTAACCCCGTGGTCATGATCTCAGATTTAGGGTTTTTGAAACACATCACATGAAATAACAACATTATGAAATAAACCTTATTTAGTAAATGCATTCAAAACTTTATACTAAATGAATGCTTTGCAATGCACATGATGACATGTCAAATTTTAGTATTAGGTCAAAACACCAGAGGTGTTACAACCCTTCCCTTAAAGAAATCTCGTCCCAGATTTAAAACTTTAAGGCTAAGTAAAGGAAAAGGAAATGTGTCAAGCTAACACATTACAACTTTATTCAAAGGCTAACGAGGGTTTTTCCATTCTCATTAATAACAAGACAAGTTACAATATAGACAAGGTATTGCAACTAGATAGAAGCGAAGAAGTCGGAAAGTTCTCTTCTAAGTAATCCTCGGACTCCCAAGTAGCTTCATCTTCCGTGTGTTGATTCCATTGTACTTTGTAAAACTTGATTGTACGCTCTCGAGTGACTCGATCTTTCCGATCTAAGACTCTAATGGGGTACTCTCGGCATAAGTCAAATCAGGTTCTAAATCTACACCACCAAAGTCGATCTCCGATCGTGTACTTGAAGACACTTCTTTAATTGAGACACATGAAAGATATCATGTACCACCGACATGTGCTCGGTAACTTGACGCGATAGGCGATCGGTCCACATCGTTGTTGGATCTGAAAAGAACCAACATAACGGGCGCCAACTTTCCCCGAATCCCAAATCGATGAACTCCTTTCATCGGTGATACCTTGAGGTAAACAAAATCTCCCACTTTGAATTCTAGCGGTCGTCTCCTCTTATCGGCATAGCTTTTCCGCCGGGATTGAGCTACCTTCATATTGTCTTGTATGAGTTTAACTTTCTCTTGACTTCCTTGACCACATCCGGTCCAAAGAACCAACGTTCTCCAACTTTTCCACCAATTTAACGGTGTTTGGCACCTCTGACGGCCATACAAAGGCTTTAATGGTGCCATTTTAATACTCTCTTGATGGCTATTGTTATACGAGAATTCAGCTAAGGGAAGGCACTCATCCCATTTTAGCACCAAAGGAAAGAACACATGCTCTTAACATATCTTCAAGAATTTGATTTACCTTTTCTTGGTCTGTCTGTCTGCTTTTGCGGATGATAAGCGTAACTACGGATAAGTTTAGTTCCTAAAGACTCATGTAGACTTTTCCAAAACTTGGATATGAACAATGATCCTCTGTCAGAGACAATGGTCTTGGGTGCCCCATGCAAACTGAAAATTTTATCAAGATAAAGCTTTGCATACTGCTCCGCTCGATATTTATCTCTGACTGGCAAGAAATGAGCTATTTTGGTTAGACGATCAACAATAACCCATATAGAATTGTAGCCTGCAGATGTCCTAGGCAACCCTACTATGAAGTCCATACAAATATCTTCCCACTTCCAAGATGGAATTGGCAACGAATGTAATGGACCTGCAGTCTTCATATGAACTGCTTTGACTCTCTGGCAAATATCACACTTGGCCACATATTGAGCTATTTCTATTTTCATTTTGGTCCACCAATATCTTTTTCTCAGATCATGATACATTTTGTTGCTACCCGGATGAATGGAGTATCTTGTAGAATGAGCTTCATCAAGAATCTGCTTTCGCAGCTCTGGATTTTTGGGTACTACCAACCTATCCTTGAACCATACAACATCTGCTTCATCAATCTTGAAACACGTTGGTCTTCCAGATCTGACTTTATCCTTAATATGGGCTATGCCCTTACTCTTCTGTTGAGCAGCAATGATCTGATCTTTGATAGTGGACTCAACTATAATATTGGACAGGGAACCTTGTTCTAAGATTTGTAAATCCAGATGCTCCATCTCTTGACACAATGTTCTCTGCATAGTTTCTACAATTAGGCAATGACAATGACTCTTGCGACTCAGGGCATCGGCAACCACATTAGCCTTGCCCGGATGATAATGCACTTCTAAGTCATAATCTTTGATAAGTTCTAACCATCTTCTTTGCCTCATATTCAACTCTGACTGAGTAAAGATATATTTCAAACTTTTGTGATCCGTATAGATATGACATATATTGCCCAATAAATAATGTCGCCAAATCTTGAGTGCATGAACAACAGCGGCTAATTCAAGATCATGGGTGGGATAATGTTCTTCATGTTTCTTAAGTTGTCTGGAAGCATATGCTATGACTCTGCCTTCTTGCATAAGAACACAGCCAATACCAATTCCAGATGCATCACAATAAATATCAAATGACCTCTCGATATCGATTGTGCTATCTATCGGTGCGCTTGTCAAAGAACTTCTTCAATGTCCGAAAGGCCTCTTCACATTCTATTGACCATACAAACTTAGTTTGATTTTTCAAAGAATCCAAGAATTGGCTTCGCACTCGGAGAAGTCGAGATAAACCGACGGTAATACCACCCGCCAAACCCGTAAAACTACTTAACTTGATGTACAGTTGTAGGTGCTTTCCAATTAAGGACTTCTTCTACCTTGCTCGGATCAACAGACTATACCTTCAAAGAGATAACACATGACCCGTAAATTGTACTTCCTCTAACCAAAATGCACATTTGCTGAACTTGGCATATAGTTGGTGATCTCTTAACCTTTGTGAGAACAATACGGAGATGTTCCGCATGCTCCACTTTGCTCTTAGAATAGATCGAGAATATCGTCAATGAACACTACTACAAACTTATCCAACTTAGGCATGAAAACCGAGTTCATCAGTACATGAAGTGAGCCGGGCATTGGTCAACCCAAAAGACATGACTAGATACTCATATAGACCATATCGAGTAGTGAACGCCTGTCTTTGGCACATCTTCTCGTCTGATCTTAATCTGGTGGTAGCCTGATCTCAAGTCTATCTTCGAGAATACCTTAGCTCCCGCTAGTTGATCAAAAAGCAAATCAATTCGGGGTAAGGGGTATTTGTTCTTAATGGTGACTTCATTTAATGGCCTATAGTCAACACATAACCTTAAGGTTTGATCCTTCTTCTTCACGAAAATAGCAGGACATCCCCAAGGTGATGAACTGGGTTGAATGAAACCCTTGTCTAACAACTCTTGTAGTTGCATTTTTAATTCTGCTAATTCTTTCGGTGGCATCCTATATGCTCTTCTGGACACTGGTGCTGTCCCTGGTTTCAGATCAATTCTGAACTCTACGTCTCGGTCTGGTGGCAGACCAGGCAGGTCATCGGGAAAGACATCCGTAAACTCACCTACCACTGAAATTTTCTCGGCTCCTTCAACAATAGTTGCACAGACTGTGTCCACTGTACTTTTAGGAAAGGGAAGTTGGATGAGAAGTTGGGTTTTGCTGCCAGGCGCATTTACCCTTACGGTTCTATGCAAGACATCTATGATAGCCCCGTGTTGGGTTAACCAGTTCATACCAAGGATCACATCTATATCTTGATCCTTTAATATCAGCATATTGGTAGGGAACTCATAACCTCCCAAATCAATAGGTACATGCTGAACTACCTCCCTTGTACAGATTCGTCCCCCGGGCGACTGTATATGATAGGGCTCTTTTGTTTCCCCAATAGCTATCCCATGCTTCACAACAAATGTACGATTGATGAACGTATGGGATGCACCAGAATCAAATAAGGTAATTGCAGGATGCTTAGCAATGGGAAACATACCCATCATTACTTTGGTTCTCCTTCCGAATAGCCTCCACTTGAGTATAGAAGACCCTTCCAGTTTTCTTCTCAGTCTGTCCTTTTGATTGTTCTGAGCATTACCCTTGTACTGATTCTGAGCTGGAGTAACAGGGGCTTTGGGTGCATCAGGATTGTTCTTTCTAGGATATGGACATTCTCGGAAAAATGCCGGGTTTACCACAATTATAACATGGAAAATTGTGATTCTGGGGAGTAGCATTGCGGTTTGCATTATTTGTATTGTTCTGCTGCTGCGGTGCTTGATGAGTATAAGGCGTATTAATTGCAGGGCGAATAAAGATTTGCTGCCTGCTTTGGCTTTGTTGTGGGCGGAATGGTGCACGCCATGATTCTCGGATGGTAGATCACCTTTTGACGCTTTCCACTTGATGATCCGGAAGCAAAGGACCTCTTTTTCTTCGCCTCCTTGTGTCTCAAGATAATTCTCCTCTGAAGCGATAGCAATGTTGACAGTCTCATGATAAGTTGCGTTGCCACAAGTTGCCATCATGGTCTGCAGTTTGGTGTTTAGACCTCTCATGAAATGATTCTTCTTTTTCCTGTCAGTATTCACATACTCTATAGCATATTTGCGACGGTGATTAAAACGCCCAACATAATGCATCACCGGTGCTCCCCTTGCTTAAGAGCCAAGAACTCTTCCAACTTCATGGTCATCACACCGTCTGAATATAATGTGCCCTAAAGGCATCCTTGAACTCCCTCCAGCTTGATTTGGTGACCAACGGGCTGTCTTGCTACCAAATTTGCCCACTGTGCACCAAAGCAGCTCCTCGGAGTTGTTGTGTCATAAACCTTGGTTTTGAACCTCGATGACAATGGATCAGCTCGAACTTTTGCTCTATTGTCCTAAGCCAATCGCCGCCTTCTAAAGGTTCGTGCGCTTTAGAGAACACAGTGGGCGTGTATCAAGAAAATCCACATAGGTTGACTCGTCATTTCCATTACGACGACCATGATTAGGGTATGGTGCCTTTCTTTGGTTCCGCCGCCAATTCCCTTAACAAAGATAGCATTCTCTGCCGTGGCATTGACGAGTCTTGGCTATGGCATCTGCCATAGTCGAAGGCATTGGTGGAGGATTTGGGCACTCATCATCGTCATGTGAGCCACTAGCACCAGATTCGGGTGGTAGGACGAGGCATCCGTTAGAGAACACATTTACTTACATTATTCTTTATTAAAAGCATTTAAAAGGTTGCATGCTACAAAGGGTTACTTATTTAAATTACATGTCTTGTATCCCACAAGACAACCCCAGTTTTACTAAGAAAGCAAGAAAGGAACTATTACTACTCCGAGCTCTCAGGTCATCAAGATCCGTGCCCATATCGGACGAAACCTCACTTTCATCCGAGAAGTACACTAACTCCTCGTGATCCTCCTCCTCTTCTTCATTCTCGACTTCTCCTGAGCTACAATCATTTCTTCATCTCAGAATTTCACCATCCCCATGAGGTGGATGAAGTTGAGCGCATCTGATAGGTGGACATTCTCATGAAGAATGGCATTGTCCATCTCCGTCTTCTACATAGAACTCCAACTCATGGACGCGTTCATTGGCCGCATCCTCTCGTGTCCAGGCTTCATTCCTCAACTCGGTATTCTTGGTGACGTCCCTTTCCATTTCCGCCAGCTTCTCTTGATCTTTTGCATGAGCTCGACGAAAAGTGTTGAGCTCCTTGGTAATGTTCTCCATGTTGGCGGAATTGCTTGAAGATCCTTCATCTCCTAGGATCCTGGAACTTCCTTCACCAAGCTCACAATTACGCGGTGCCAACTGATGACGAGGGACTCCGTGAGGTCCAGTGGACTTGCGTGCAGTTATCTTGGTCTTTGCCATAGCCTGTAGAATTTAGGATGGGACTATAAGGATAGCTTGAGGATAATGGAGGTTTAGCAAGAATGGGATTGACATTACTTACCCAACCACTTTTAAGGGGAATCATTATGCAAGGTGTTCAATCATGATGCATGAATCGATCTTACGAATCCGAGTACAAAAGATTTATACAATCAAAAGTACTAGATTTTTAATACATAGGACAAACCTAATCATATTATCCGCCACAAACTTTCAAATAAGATAGGATTGAGGCTAGATTAGAGGAAAGAAGAAAGAAATTTGAACCTTTAAAATATCAAGTTTACTTTCTTTGATCCAAATCAATTTGAAGGTTTTCCAAAGTAACCTACAATGATCTTAGATAGGTCCCTTTCTCGATACCACCGTGTGCGAACCTCCTAAGAATTGGGCCCACATGCACCTATCGTTGTCTTAACAGACCTCGGATAGCGTATACGAGTTCCCAACAACTCAACAGTCATCGGGTGTCCTCGAAACCCGAATCATCCACGCTTTCTTTTTAAACAGGATCCCAATCACAGTCATTGCAGATTACAACAGTTTATTCAAATATATATACCAGAGTAAAAGATAGCGGAAGTCTTAAATTAGTATTATTACAAACCAGTTGTTTTCAAACTTACAATACCATAAGTGTCATACGACCATAGTAGCGGGATAATATTACATTAACTTTATTTATCATACAAACTAGTGCCTTGTCCAAAGGCCATTCATCATTCCTCATCATCATTGACTTCGAACACAGACATGCAGCAGGGACCAAAACAAGCCTGACGCATGCGACTCACCTGCAACAAGGGTTAACAAACCCTGAGTACAAAAGTACTCAACAAGACTGACCCGACCAAAAAGGACGAAGGACTTAGGGATGCAGGTGTTGGGTCAAGGTAAGGATGTAGCAAGATTCAAAAGTTCTTTGCCAAAAGCTTACTATACTTCATTCTATTTTCAAGTTTACCACTAATTTCTTTTAGTTCATTATCTCAACTAAATATACATTTCCCATATTCCATTCCTTCTCATTCCGTTCTTTTTCTCATATTTTAGTAATTCACCAAGATCTTTGCATTGCTTCAGAATGAATCGAGTCTCCATATCCATGAGCACCGGCAATTCAATTGATTCAAGTCCCACTGGGATTCCTTATCACACGACATATGTAGAACTTAATCTTGCATATATCAACCTCGCTACCGGATCCTCCTATACTAAGCCATCTCCACGCCACCCGAGAGCATAGCACACCTCAAATCCGGCCACATTCCAGCCACGAGGGTACACGCTACTCCCGCCATCTCTCCACTCCCAGTGCGCGGGCATTCGTCTTAGCATCGGATTAGCCGAAGTAGGCTTACTACGGAGTATGTGACCAAGACTACAAAGTGTCTCGTTCAAAAGATCCACAATGAGTGGCCTTTAAGCGACATAGTCGGCAACATTACCCACAATTCAAGATAAGTCACCCGACTAGTCTCTAATTCATTCTACATCTTTTCTTTCTTTGGCCAGTATGCCATCTTTGATTGTATCGAAACTTTTACTTTGAAAGCCTACCATAAAGCATACTAAGCACACTACGCCTTTATAAACAAAAAACATCTTCAAGGATGGTAAACAATTATCAAGGTAGGTAATGCATCAAGTAGGTAACATTTGAATTAAACAACTTAATGCAATAAATAACATAGGTGAGAACTTTTCAAAGTAAACAAGGTAATGGCTTAATGCATAAACCGGGCTTGCCTTCGTTGATTTATCTCGGGTTCCGGATCAAGTACCACAATTATCAAATCCTGTGACAACCGGGATTCTTCCGAACTTGCTCAACTAGGATCGTTTTCGTTCTCGGGTTCTACACGAATTGATAACATATGCTTTACATGATGATAAGGTAAACATGATGCTTTCACGGCACATGAAATGTAAAAACACCCGCAAACGATTTGATTTCGCGGTACAGTTGCAAGCCAACAAAGCCAACTTGCAATCCTACCATTATGAACCACACATGTGACTTGACCAAATGGATCTTGAAACCCTACTAGTCACAAAACATGACCAAAACAAGATCCAACACTAATCAAACACTTAGGGTTTGCTTTTATCTATTTTTGAATTAATTTGGAATTAAGCTCAAAAATAAACTTGTTCCAAATGATCTCAAAAATTTACACAAGCATCCTCATGATAAATTAGTGTACCAAAATAAATTTCATAATTTTTGGAGTTATACAGTGGCCTACAAAAATCATGGAAATTGCATTTATTAATTAATTGACTGAATATTTAAACATTCAAAATTTATCCAAATTTCAAATTTTTAAATCATACTAGAACATGTACAGAAGCTACACAAAAAAAATTCAGAATTTTTGGATGTGTAAATAAATTCCTACAAAATTGCAAAATTGCTTGCACTATTCAAAATCGGAAAATAACCAAATTGCAATTTTTCTCTCTCTTACTCTCACGACATGTCAACCCCAGCGTGTCAATCATCACAGAGCAGTATACGGCGGGGCGCTGCTTGACTCGACCAAGCAAAACACGCCGTCGGTGAGAGGCTCCGGCGAGGGGGCTAGTACCAACATGATCACCACCTCACGGCGGACCTATCCCGACCCTTGGACAAGCAGCAGGCACACCAGAGATGACACTACGACGACCATGGCGGCTACGGCGGCGATAAACGCGGCGGCCCACTGGCGTATCCCCCTGGCAACAACACACAGTGAGAGCCTAAAGCGAAGGGCGAAACACGATCGAGGGGACTCACCACGAACACGATGATGGGCTTGGTGCGATCGGAGATGGTCCTGGCAGCACCCAGCCACAGTGAGGGCGGGCCAAGCGGCGAGTCCGGCCGGCCACGGAAGACGGGTTGCGCCGGGCGATTCTGGCCAACACCAGCGACGATAGCAAGTCGAGGAGGAGCGCAAGACCAATGCGGTCACGATGACGTAGCTGGGAACGACTGACGCGGCTCGACGAGGCCTACGGCGAGCGGCGGAGCTACACGGTGGTGGAGCAGAGCAGAGGGGAAGAAATGGGAACGACGGCGGCTACTGTGGCTATTTATAGCCGGGATGAGCTCGCCCGGCTGCGACAGCGCACGACGGAGACGCCACGGCGACGGTGGCGATGCTGCATGCGGGAAAGCGGCATAAAACGCTTCGGCGGCGGCGAACAAGTGGTGCCATGCAGTGATGATGTCTCATTGTCAACAGAAATTTTGAAATATTTACAGAATTGCCACTGAGTCCATTTTGCAAATTACTTCCAAATTTTCTATAGAAGTTGAAAATCTCCAAAAATGAAAGTTGCTCAACTTTTCAAGTACTACAACTTTGGTTTAAGAAACATTTTCAAATTCTGCCTCCATTTTGAAATTCAAATTTGGGGTACATTTAAAGATTTGAATCATTTCAAAATTACTCCAAATTTTATATGTAATCTTGAAAAACTTTGAATACCAAAGTTGATCTACATAAAATAATCTCCAACTTTGCTTTTTGCCTCAACCCCAAATTCCTCATGGATTTTGAATTAGTCAAAAGGGGCAAAAAGGACTTTTATAATTTGAAAATGAATTCAAATTTGATTTGTCTTCCTTTTACTTAGACTTTGATTTTTGACCAGTAACATGGCCCATTAGGGTTATTTGAGTCAAAGAACATATGACCTCACATGATCACATGAAATTTAACCCCTGTGGTCATGATCTGTATTTAGGGTTTTTGAAACACATCACATGAAATAACAACATTATGAAATAAACCTTATTTAGTAAATGCATTCAAAACTTTATACTAAATGAATGCTTTGCAATGCACATGATGACATGTCAAATTTTAGTATTAGGTCAAAACACCAGAGGTGTTACAGTGACCGGGAGCATGATCTGTCCAAGTGGCAAGGCAGCCTTGCTAGGTACTATCCCATAGAAAGGGACGTCAATGGGGTGAGTAGGCTAGTGAAGTCCAGGCCTATCTTCTTTAGCGTATCTGCAAATATTATATTCAATCCTGGACCTCCATCAATCAGGACCTTGGGGACTATCATGCCAGCTATTGTTGGACCTAGGACGAGTGGATAGTGGCCGGCATTAGTCACGCTAGTCCATTGATCTTTTCTGGAAAACTAGATCAGGTGCTCAGACCAGTTAAGGTACTTTGGTGTTGAGGGTTCTCCTGCCATGATGTCCCGAAGAGCCAACTTCCCTGTATGCTTGTTTGATGAAGATGGTAGCCTCACAAAGATCACTATGATTTGGCCCTTAGACTGTTTTAAGCCAGGGTCAGCGTTGTTGTCTCCATCTTTATTTTTATTAGCTTTACCCTTTCCCTTATTGCTCTTACCATAGAAACCTAGTTCTCAGAGTTGTCTGCACTCGGCCACCGTGTGCTTGGCGTTCTTGTGGAAAGGGCAGGGTAAATTCTTGAGGTCTTCGAACTTCTTGTTCTTGTTGGACTTCTTGTACATGTCCATGGAGGCAAGGGTGTTATCGAGTCCTCGCTTTCTGCTGGACTGCCCACCTTGATTGTTCCTAGGGTTGTAGCCTCTGTTGTCTTGCTGTCCGCGTGGAAATCGCTCTCGAGTACGTTCCTTAGATGCAATCATCTTCCGTACTGTATGCTTGAAATCTTCAGCGGTCTCTAGATTTTCATCGTAGAACTTTTCAAACTACCACTTGTACTTGATCCCATTGGTGAACTGATCAATCACCTCCCTGTCTTTGATACCATAGACTTGGGCTCATAACTCAGCAAAGCGGCCATAATATTATTGGAAGGTTTTGTTAGGTTTCTGCTTGTAGGTTCTGAGCTCATTCCAAGTACTTGGGTGGGTGAGGACACCACAAAAATTTTCACAGAATTTGTGCTGAAGTTGTCCCCAAGTATCAATGGAGTTGGTTCATAGCTTATCAAACCAGGCGAGAGTCACCGTGTCGAGTGCCATGGGAAAATATAACACTTTGATGTCATCGTCGCCAACTACCAACTCGATAGACTGAGAGTAGATGCACAACCATTGGTTGGGTTCTGTCTTCCTGTCGTATTTGGTATGGTTGGATGACTTGAACTTGTAAGGGATCTGGACGTAGAGTACTTTGTTAGAGAAACAAGGGAATATGTGTGGCGCGATGTTGACCTCCCTATACTCGGACTCACCTCTGCCTTCCTTGTTGTTGTACTACCGGTAAGCTGATTATGTGGCACCCTGGTTCCTGTTCTGGTTGCCCTGCGGCCCTAGATGAGAGTGGGCTGGTACTCATTGTCCTCCTCCTTGATTACCCAATGGTCCTAGATGGGAGTGGGCCGGTGCCCACAAATCTGGTCCTCAGGAAGGGTTAGCTTGGGATGTTGCTTTTGCAGCCAGCATCTGAAGGGTTGTGCATTCTAGAATGACTTTGAGTCATTGTTGATCTGGGGTAGGGTTTTCTATGGCCGCCATCTCTTCTACCAAGGCATAGATGTTGGCGTAGGGTGTAGTGAAGACCCTATGGTAGGCTACTTCCATGAACTTAGGCTCAAGGTTGCGTGATGTAGAGGCTTTGATGGCATCATAGTCTTGGCATTGTCGTTCTACTTCTTTGTCTCGCAGGCGCTATTTGTATGCTGCCTCCGTAGCTAAGCATCTTTGTTCAACGTCTCGACAGGCTGTCTCATACTGTTCCCACTCTTTCTTGCGATGGTGGGCGTGGTTACATCGAGCCTACCATGCCTTATTCTTCCTTTCCCTGGCTGCCTTCTGCTCGTCTGTCTCTCCGTTAGGAGCTGGAGTATCTAGGAGATGTTGGACAAAGTCTCCTCCCCCTCTTGAATATCTAGTGGATTAGGCATAGGGATCTAAGGTGGTTGCCCAACCATAAAGACTTTTCTAGAGTGCCTTGTGGCCGAGTGAGTTCCAGATTCTGTAGTCGTCGTGCTGTCCAAGATCTCTGTAGAACCGTGATCGTTGTCGTCCGCTAGAAGAGTTCTATCGTATTGATAAGGCAAGAGTTCCACCATGTCGACTAGACGAGATGGATCTATTGAAGAAGTGTCAGGTCGAGCACCTAGCCAATGGATGATGCCTCCTTCGGCTATGATGGATAGAACCAGACCCTTCTGGGCACCCGTTAGAGGAATCTCTTGCTCAGACTGCACGAGGTAGCTGAGCGTATCTTAGTAGATTGGAGCTGAGTTCTTGAGTCCGAGTGGAAAACAAGTTGGGCCTTTGTCTTGGACTTCAGATGGGATCCCCAGCCCAGACAAAGGTGACATGTCCGAGTAGGAGTCTTGATTGATGATGACCTCCCATGTCTGAGTTGGATCGGAGATCGAGAGGTGCGAAAACTTCTTAGCGTGTTAATCCAACGTGGTCATTGAGACATCTGGTGAAGCTTGAGGCACCGAGATCTCCATGAGATGACTTTGGAGCTTGTTGTTGTTGTCTGCCTTGCAGATCTAGGAGCCGAAGATGAAGGTGGTACCCGCCGAGAAAATCATGTCATCAAGGTCCGTCGAGCTCTCGGTCGTGAAGTTGTCAAAAGCCCCTACCTGACGTGCCAGCTGTCGGTGTTTGGTGATCGGCAACTCATCACGGGGGTACCTAGGACGATGTTCGAAGGGCTTCGGCATACGCAAAACACGACAGTAAACGCAAAAGAGATGAACGGTTTATACTGGTTTGGACCCTCTTGCCGAGTAATAGCCTTTACCCTAGTCGGCGTGTAGCCTTTTGCGTTGGATTGATAACAATGATTGTTAGGGTTACAAGGGGGTGCGCCATACCTCTCTTTATATAGGGGAGAGGGTAAGGGCATGTATCTAGTCCTAGTCGATTATAAGAGAAGAGTCCTAGTTCTATTACAGAATCTAGCTTTTATAGTAAGCCGACTAAGTCGATTTGGAATAGCATGAAGTCCATGCCACCTTGTCTCACGTCCTTCAACAGATCGTGGGCCATCCCAGGGCCCATCCAAGTAGTACCCCTGTGGGAAATCCCTAGGACCCTGGTCTATCAATGTGTAGATTGCAGAAAAAGGTCAACGTCACTAGAATTCAAATCACATCTCAAGTGACAGAAACAAATGCTGCACTACTCACAAATTCCATCTTGTGAGTCATGGTGAGTTTGATCAAGAAAGGTGAGATAGTCTTGCTCATGGACTTTAAATTTGATGAGTAGATATCTTTTAAGTTTTTGCATTCCACTACATGTTTACTTCAACTAATCCATGCATCCATCTCATTTTGTTTAAATTTTCTCATATCAAATCCACAGCATGTTTTGTTCCATTCATATATCCATCCCACTTGCATCTTTAAAAAAAATCTCACCATGATCATGCTCTTTCATCTATAAATTGAATACATCTCTATAGTGCTTTCATGCTATCGTTGTCTGCCATAGTAAGTTTTGGTTTGGAAGTACTGCACATACTTCCATAGGCGTTTAAATTAAGCGTAGTGCTTAGGTTAAATAGCCTTCCTTAATCAAATTAGACATGGAGTCTAGTTTGGTTATTGAACTAAAAATTGCTTGTGTAGACACTAGATATTTTGTTGGACTAATTCCTATAGGAAACTCTCAAATCTAATTTGGGTAAGTCAAGAGATAAATTCACACCGGAGATGGAGCAAGGCATATAACGAATTTCAATAACTTTGCACAAAGAAGACATAGCTCATTCATCACGAATGGAAGAACTATGAGTATCAAGGTTTATTCACTTATCTTTTGTTGAAAGTTATCTTTGCCTTGAACCATGCTAGAATGCAACAAACACATAAAAATTGCTATAAGACATGATAAACAAAATCTATGCTAAGGTAATTCTAAAAATCATCCTTTCATTAGCATAGAGGGAAAATCACAAAAATTATGGACAACAACCCATTCTTCAAATTCATTATATTCCCTCGGGTATGTGTCCAATAACATTTTACAGGAAGAATAAATATAAGATATGCCTATTTATGGTTTGGTATGAACCTACAAACCCAATCCAAACCATCACTACAGCTATGGAAGAAGGTGAGTGCCATCAAACGGATCTATAATAAAAGCCCTCACTCATAGGAAGTGGACAGGCTATGGTAACATCAAAGACAACCTAGCTTTGAGCCTTCCCAAGACTCAAGCTAGGATGCCAATGAGAAGCAGGATGCAATCCACCTTGTTTTAGCCAGAATATGCCTACTTTCATCATTTTCGAAAAGACCATCTCGCCCATCAACAGCAAGGACTAGGATGACAAATGCCACTACATCATGGCATGTATCCTCGTATCAATAGACATCATCAATCCATGGTGGTCTATCGACGGTGTCTCATGAAATCATGGGCATGAGAAGTCATCCCAAAGCCATTGGAGATGAAGCTTTCATGCAAGTACCCATGAGGTTCCTTCTTTAACCATCAAGATGACTGGAGAATCGCTAACAAACAAAGAAAAACACTCTCCACCATGCCGTTAGACAATCAAGGAGGAACTTCAATTTGCATCTTCAATGAACCCCAACTCATCAACCAAAAATCAATAGAAATCAAGAAAGGTTGATGGAAGAAGAGCATGCAATTGTCCGTATCCTCATCTCCATGATCGGATGGTGCAAAGAAAAGCTAAATGCAAGAAGAGGTCTTGCTCAATGGACCCAAAGCCATGAAGCCCTCATAGATAGGAATGAGAGGAGTAGAAAGTCCAAACAAACTATCGAAAGAAAAGGACAAAAGGATGGCATGATAAAAGGATGAGAAAGAAAGAGTACAACATAGAAGACAAGATGCTCATGAACAGCTCAAACAAGGAAAGCTTCAAGCAGAAGAAAAGACCATCACAAGTCATCTACCCCTCATCATAGGGAGCATGACGCTCCAATGATGAAGGTAACATCTTAAGTTAAGTGGTCATTATTTAAAAAGCTTTCCTTTTATCTTAGTATTCACATAAATAAAGAAACAAACATGTTTGAGTTACAACTTTGCTTGATTCAACCTGATTAACTCAACATGTCTTGTTCCTTAAGCTTGTTCATAGCACCACTTTCTTGATCTCATAGCTTAACCAAATGAGCTAAAATTTTGCATATCTTATCTTTGGAAGATTATAGTCATAATCATGTAAAGTTTGATACATTTTGTAAAGATGGACAATCCTTCCATAGGTTAAGCAACTCCACTCTTTTTGACAAATGTATTCAAATGTCACAATCATCCTCATTTTATCACCCATGTTGTAAGAACGAACAATACACATAACATCAACACTTATCATGATCCAATGTGCCTAAGGCTAGAGAATAATAAATAAAGTTTTGGTTCTGTTGGTATTTTTCCACCAACAGAGCCCATGCACTTGATCTCTACCTTGTCTTTATGAGCAGAACACAATTCGAGCAAAGTGTGGGGGAATCAATCCCCCAAATTCTACAAGTGGAAGTTCTGAACTAACAATAATGATGCACTCAAAATGTCGCCATCTTCTACTACTAAAATGTTGAACAAGGAGGAAGAACAAGTCAAGAAAGATGAACCTGTCAAACCAAAATCAAATTCAAAACCAAGACGGGTTTGGTAGAAGAGGGTGGCACCACCATTGGAAGTGCCACTACTAGAGGCACCACCACAAGAATTCTCATCCTCAAGAGCGAACCGAGGTACTCGATCAATGAAACTTCACAAGGAGGAGTTCCATTCGAAGGACTTAAAACACCGAACCCTCACCGAAAGGTAACTCGGTAGTTACCCATGTTTATTTGTTGCATTTACCATTTTCATTCATGTCTTGCTTCTAAAAAATGATAAAAATAGTAATTGCATAATCATATAAATTAGATACATAACTTTTAAACTTTAGCATGTTTAATTCTGCATAGCATTTAGAAAACCTGTATGCATGGCATATATAAAAAAATAAAAAAAAAGTTATAACTCTGCATAATAGACTTAGTTTAGTTTCATTCTAAGTTTTGCATCAAGAAAATGTTTAAGCCCCATATGAGCAACCTTGTGGTGTGTAACAACCCATATGAATGTTCATTGTGGTGGCAATAAAAAAATCATAAAACTTATAAAATAAAATAAGTTAAAAGCTAGCTTGGGGGAGATACATCACATGAAGAAGCTAGCTTGGCAGACGCATCTCCAATTATCCAGGTAAGTATCTTTTCGCTTCATTTTATTTTTAAGCATTTCTGACAATAAGATAAAATAAAACAAAAGGTGTGTGTGATAGTTTTCTTTAATGTTTTTTGGTTCCTATAAAATAAAATAAACATAGTTGAGAGTTTAAGACTTTCTCTTCAAATAAACTTTTGATGGACATGATGAATAGTTGCTCTGTTGTAATTCCTTACAAGTGCCTAGTTTTCAGTACGAAATTCTCCCGAGTATTGGATAGACTTGATTTGATATAAGAACTTACTTTGAACTTGAAATTCATGGGTAGCATATGCTTGATCTAAGTCTAGGTGGTTGATGGATATGATATAAGATGGTCTGAGCTGCTATTTATCTAGTTCCAAAGTGAAACTAAGTTTCAGAGTATTTTCTTTTGAAAAAAAAATCAATCATGATGAGTTCCTTTATGACAGAGCTTGAATTCCTACCAGAACCGTATATGTTATTTAGGCTAGGAAAACTTTCACTTATTTGTTGCTTGTTTTGTATTGACTTTTGTCAAGCTTTGTTGACCCTTATGAGAGATTTGTCATGCTTTTAAAATCAAGATCACGTACACTCTACCCAAATATGCACTACTCCTACACTAGGGGTAGGCGCAAAAACATGCCTTCTATTTAGATCCACCCAAAAAAGTTTTACTCCTACACTGGGAGTAAACACAAAAACATGCTTGTTAGGTTTTCCATCAACCAAATAAATGCTCCAAGTTCTTATTGTTATCTCTCAAAAGTTTTGTTGTAGAAAAGAGACAGGGGCTATTAAAAATAGAGAAAAAAAGAGTTGAGAAAAAAATGGACACAAAAGTGTCCAAGATATTAAAAACAATAGGTACTTAGATGCCCGCCTAAAAAAAGATAAAAGAGAGAAAAGAATAAAGATAGCCCCTGTTCTCTCACAAAAATATTTCCATGTTTCAAAAGAGAGATATTTTCAAGGAGCATAGTAGAATTAGATTAGCTACTTTATATATCCACCAAATATTCCACACACATGCACATCTTGATTTGATTGTATGATATTTTTCTCTTTGGATCCATTGCTTGACTTTGCAATATATGCATTGCAAGTATGCTCTCTAGTTTTATCCCTACCTATCAACTCCACAAAGGCTCTAGGAAGAAAATGCAACAATAAGATACGCCTTGGAGAGGATCCACAAATACCACATATAAACAAAGTTTAGAGAGTGAGGATCGAAAAATACCACATATAGAGGGATCTTAGAGTGTCATACAAAGGAATCTCTGAGTTTTATTTGAAAAACTTATAAAACCTTCGGAATAGGGTTGAGCAAAAGAACATGAAACATAGTGCTTGACTTGATCATTCTATCTTTCAACTGCTCAAGACCCAAGTGAAGGCTAATAAGCCCCATGGTTGGAGGTAATATGGGTAAGTTTGAAAGTTAAGTCAATTTATTTTAATTCGGACGAGAATTTTTGATCGAACGCCTATGTACTTTTGGGGCGTGAAAGCATTGTAGCAACTCTAGATCCATTGTTCAAGTTTAACTTTGATCAAGGACTAGCAAAGGTTAAGTGTGGGGGAGCTTGTTGATGGTCGTTAACATCAATCATAAACCGTCAACATATCCTACATATATACTTAATTCCATCACCAAACATAGGTTTAGGGGTTTAAACTAATGAATTCCATGAACTTTGGTGAATATGTGAATGCAGAAGGATTTATACAAAAAACCATCCCTAGGACCACTGTCATACTCTCCAAACAATCAAACCGACATCAACAAGTGAATCAACTCGCAAAACCTACGGAAAACAACTCAAGACTGGGACAGGCCAGCCAGCCCCACCTATAGGCCGGCTAGCCTATGGGGTCCACATGTCACCCTCTCCTTTCTACATCGGTTTCCCACCGCCTTTGAGAGTCCATCTCCGCCGTTGCTCAAGGTCGGTTCATCCAACGGTGATCGAGGGAGTTGACGCAGATCGATGACATGGCAATGCCATGCCCCCTACTCCATCTCCCCTATATAAGGCGCCCCCTACCCCCTCTAGGAGATCATATCTCTCATTCAGATCAACACACATTAGGAGGATTAGGTCTAGAACTCTCTAATATAGTAGATTAGTAGCTTGGGAGTGAGGGTTGAGTTGGGCTCATGCTCAAGTTCCAGATCTAGTCTTGAAGGCTAGGCAAAGCCTTGTATCTTCACTTCTATATCTTGTAAGACATTATCAATTTATCATATTCCTATCTATATGGCTATGCTTACTTTGAATATATATCTTGCTTAGTTAAGGTTATCATTACTTTTGTATGCGGATTCATAGAGCGCTTAGCCTGCTAGTTTACCAGTTGGGCTAAGTAGTTGAGCCTCGTGTAAGCATGGTGCTTATACGATGCTCTGCCTATGAGTGCACCCTATTCCCTAGCCATATGGTAGTAGCGGGAGGTGACAGCCATGTCTATCCTCTATAGTCCACCCCATGTGAGCAGGTTCTTAAATTGTAGGACCGTAGTCGCATCAGTAGAGTTATCTTTTGCGAAGCTCTACCATCTAGCGGCGTCCCAAAGTGCACAAGAGTAGAGTTAGTCTTAGCTATAGTTGGTTGTACTTTGACCATGTAATAAGAATGTCATAGGAATCTACCTCACCCGTTGTTCTCCCAAGTTGACAAGTTATTTATCTTCAATGATTTATCCCCTGAGTGTCATTATACATCATTCCTATCATTACATTTACCCTTGCTCTAGCTATGCTGGTATGTTGACTGATAGATATTCCTTTATTACTCAATAAGTCTTTACTCCATTTTTTCTTGTGGTTAAATATAAATAACGATACTTGGAATACTCCTGGTAAAATGCTACAATGGTGTTCTGTGCGCTTGTGGAATCCTTCATATTCTATTTGCACTTATAAATACCAACACTTAGCCTTCACACCATTGGCACCCTTGGTAAGCAAATAACAAGAATCAAACTTAATTCAAGATACATTAGCATTCTTGTTCTTGTTTTTGCAATCTTGCTCTATATGCCCAACTTGCTTGCATCTATTGCAAAACCGACCAATGCCCCTCACAAAACTAGTCTTGTGAGTGACAAAAGCCCCCTTGCCCTTCTTGGGGTATAGCCCAATCTCTCTTTGTTGAGATAAAACCTTTGGCTACCCAAGCACTTTAGCAAGTGGGCATCTCCACCATAGGCATTGCCTAAGGCATGAGTGAGCTCATTCACTTCCTTCCTGAGGGTCTCATTTTCCACCATTAGTGAGGGATCACAAGTGAAACCATCACTCAAAGGTGAATAAGAAGTGGAAGTGCTACAAGAGAGGTTAGTGGGAGCAACAATGATAGGTTCATAGAAAGATTCATTAATTAGATCACAAGTAGAACCCACATCACATGTTAGAACAACCTCCTTTTTGCCTTGATCAAGGAGGGAGGAGTGAGCTTTTTCAAGACTTGTGTGAGCCTTGCCAAGCTCCTCATGTTGTTCCTTTACACTCTCATGAGAAGCATTGAGCTCATCAAAGGATTGCTTGAGAGCTTTGAGCTCTTTTCACAACTCTTTGCACTTTTTACTCTTTATCTCAAGACATTCATGAGCTTGTTCTAGCATGTCCATGACATCTACCTCCTCATCACTATCACTATCACTCACATCCTTTTGTACCTTAGTGGTCTTATCCATGAAGCATGATGGAGTGTCGAAGAGAGAAGGCTTGTTGATAGCAATGCTTGCAAGTGCCTTCTTCTTGGACTTCTTGTCATCATCACTAGAGTCACTATCCTCAGATGACCCATAACTATCCCATGTCACCACATAGCCTCCACCCTTCTTTTTTGGAATGTCATCTTCTTCTCCTTCTTCTCTTTCTTTTCTTTCTTCTCCTTCTTCTTCTCATCCTCATCATTGTCACTATTGTAGGGACAATCTACAGTTGAGACTGATAGCAAGGCCTCCCAAGGAAACCAACAGTTGAGACTTCTACCACCGATGGGTTAACAGTAGATGCGGTAGTGATATTTTCTTAGTCGTATGAAAAGCCGAGCCGACTAGGTTACGTGTTATGGTCGTCGGCCCTCCACGACCGTTTGGTCTATCGGTGGTGAAGTCAGCGTGAGTTATTTCCCAACTACCCACAACACAGTTGCATCACCATTACTTGCACTTCTCCATCTTCAAGGTTGGCCTATTTAACCAGGGTCTGGATGCACCTCTTGGGCTCAATCCACACACTCTTAAATCCACACACTCGTGAGCGCTACTGTATCTTTCCTCACCACCAAGAAGTGCTTTGTCTTCATCCTTGCACCTCTCATGACCTCCTCCTGGCCATAAGAGGTGCAAGACAGAGATAAAGCACCTCACCGGATGTTTGGAGAAGGCCTTCAAGATTGGGTGCTTTAGATTCATAGCCTTGCTGCCCTTTAGCATCGAGATGCATATCTGCATCCCTTGACACTAAGAGGTAGCAAGATTATGGAATATAAAGAACCTCACTGAGATGCAGGTGCAAGTTTTGCAAGGTGCTCCTTCTCCATCCTTGGCGAGGTGTTGCCGCTGAACAGGAGCTTGACCTTGATGATTGCAGATCTTCTTGCAGATCTTGTGTTAATAGAAGATCTGTAATCATCTGGTTCTCTCCTGTTCATGGGCTCCATACTCGATTAGGGGTGCTTCAAGTTTGTGAGGTGCTCATTCTTTAAGATTGGGTGCTTTATATTCCATCTCGTAGCTCTCACGATCAAGAAGTAGATCACATCCCTTGGCTGTGAGGATTGCAAAATGGAAGGTAGAGAACCTCACTGAGGGTGAAGTTTTGTGATGTGCTACGTCGTTCTTTAGATTCCATAATCTTTATAACTCAGATGATCTGTTGCTTTCTATGTGCAAATCGCCGTATGGTACGGATCTGTTATCGCGTAGACCTCAATGGAAAATACGTAAAGAAGTACTATCAAAGTATTTAATTTGGGTCGATGCTTGATAGCCAAGTCTCATCGGCTCAAAATAGCCGACACCTAGAGTATCGCCTTTAGAACAAAAAATAACAATAAAAGACATAGGATCAAAAGTGACATTCAAATAGTAGATTGTTTACTTATAACTTATAAGACCCTAAATATAATCTATGGTCCTAGGAAAACATTGTTCACAACATCTTGTGCATGGATGGTCACTGTGATAGCCTCGGCAGCATCAGTGAAGTCTCCAATCAGGTCCTCTTGATCTTCCAGCCGATCAATATCCAAAAAACTAGGTTCCAAGTGATGGAGCTCGTGCCCTAAATGCAGTTGCACTGCAGCAAGAGCGGCACCGGCACCATAGCGGACGCCATGAGTTGCCAC
Organism: Miscanthus lutarioriparius; assembly: GCA_904845875.1. Classification (NCBI taxonomy): domain Eukaryota; kingdom Viridiplantae; phylum Streptophyta; class Magnoliopsida; order Poales; family Poaceae; genus Miscanthus; species Miscanthus lutarioriparius. The sequence continues at coordinate 30,720,356 of CAJGYO010000016.1, read as the reverse complement.
TTCTCTGGCACAAACTAGGATATCCTGTAGGCAATCTTCAAGAGAAACACCCCTGGCGTTGACTGTTGCAACTACGCCAAGTACTGCACGTTGGAGGGTCTCATGGCAATTCTCCAGGTCGATCTCCCGATGATGAGCCTCCTCGATCTTACAACGAGAAGCAGCCAATTGTTCCTCAAGATCTAATGAAAATGAAGGGTTACCGGATAAAGTCGCGAATATAAAAGCAAAGATTCTTCAAAGAAATTTTATTGGCTACCCTAACAAGAGCTTCCTCAGCCCTCATTTGAGCAACATTGGTCTCTTCTTCAGATGCAGAGAGGGTTGTTTTAACGGCATCGAGACATTGCTCGAGCCGACCTACCTCAAGCGTGGCTTCAGACTACAGGTTTCGGGCCTCCCTCCTTTCACAGATAAGATTCTTGATATCCTGACCTGACTCGGAGGATGAATATGAAGATGAAGATGAAGATGAAGATACCATAGACCCAGCAATATGTACAATTCATTGTTGTCCAACCTTCGCCAGAGTTGGCTGATGTATCGTAGCATGAGAGGTAGCCCTACATATTCAGAGGATTAATGCAAGGCAGACATAGAGATAAGAAATCATTCCCTCTCACCCTTGGCGACAAAGAGGGACACGAAGGCACGGAGGTGGATCCGTGGCTTCTGGAGTTTCCTCTCTTGGACATTGTTACCTCAGTCTTTTGTTGATTTTGAACATTGTTACCTCACTGTGATGCTGGTGGGGTGTTGCTTTATATGTGAAACTGCCGTATGGTACGGCTTTGTAATCGCATCCATTGTTATTGTAGAGATCAGTACATTTATTATGCAACATCAGCTGATGAACTTTGTCATATTAGCATCCATTGTTATTGTAACAAGTACACTGTGTGTTCAGTAAGCTACTAAGGCCCAGCTGAATTAGTATCAACATTGTACAATTATGTCACTGTCAGATATAAATGTCGTTGAAAAAATTGTATCACTACCGCTATTCGCTGTTAGGTGCTAACATCTTCTTGTTGTAACCTGCAAAAATAATGTTCATAATATTTTGTTCCTTTCCAATGTTCAATTTCTGTATGACACGCGCGTCGTTAGGTGCTACGTACCATCTTCTTTAAGACCCAATCACCACCACCGGTAGCCTTCACCGTCGATATCATCAAAATTTGCAAGTCAGCGCGAGACTCCCGCATGTTTTTAAATTTTTGGGTGCATTTGTAGTTAGCTTAAAAAGACTGCTACCCACCCAGCCGCCACCATGTCCATCTCCTCCTCAAGTGCTACTATTCCTCACCTACTAATCGGCGTGCAAGCCGTCACTCACCACTGACAAGCTAGTGCTCCTGCGCCAGTATGCCTCATCGACACGCCCGCACCGATCCACCAGTAACTAGGCTGTTACTCATCACCGCCATGGCCGCTCAAGCTCACTGCCGCAAGATCCAAAGGCAAGGGTAATGCTTTCTCGCATTTCCCTTATCCATGTTTCTTGGCTTTTTATTCCCCTCTTATCTCATCTGAGTACGAATCAAGCTTCCATCTAATCATCAAGGAGCTCACGAGCACATCCCCATAGGTGCTCCTACTCTGATTCAGGTGATAGCGTTGCCACTTCTATCCATGGCCCCGCTCCACCACATCCTAGTCAAGATGAAGGAGGAGGCCACCAATAAGAGGAACGAAGTAGACATCATCATAGATGATGTCTTGGTCCTTATCCTCCGCCGCCTCATTGCCCGCACCTTGTGCAGCTGTAAGTGTGTGTGTCACTCCTGGTACCGCCTCATCTTCAAATTCGAGCACTGTAAGGAGCTACCCCAGTTTGTTGCCAAAATCATGTATGGCAACTGGAAAGGCAAACACCGATTCACCAGCTTCACCGGTGAATACCCCTCCTTTTCCTTCTTGCCCTTCCCCATTCAGGATTTGAGTCTATATATAGTCCAATTTTGGCTTGGTAACTAAACCAATGGTATGTTGAATATTATTAATTCTGTTGTTTTGCATTGTGCGGGTTTTGGAGTCTCTGTGCTTTTTAATGATTTTCCTACAATGGCTATGGCAGGAAGAAGAGGGGTTCCATGCTGCATTGGCTGCCAAGCTAATCAAGGAGTGCCAATCTGAAGGAGCGGAGCACATCTACCTCATTTTAGTTACGTAAATCTGTAGGGAGCAAAATATTTATTATGCTATCTATGTATCACCTGTGTTAATTCATCAGTTGACATAGTTGTTATGTTAGTGTCGAGCATTGTTATTATAACAAGTACTCTTTGTTTGTGGACATGATGAATGATGTGTAATGATTATATCTGTATGGTGTGTGTTCAGTAAGTTATTAAGGTCTATCTGAATTAGTAAATACATTGTAAAAACTGGATGTAATTCTGTCACCGTCGAATGTAAGGGCCGCTGGTTGTTTTGTCATCGCCGCTGTGCCACTTGCCTTTGGTGAAGCAGATGGCCATCACCACCGCTACTCATCTAATGCGACAGGGGTCAATAGTGCATCACCACCAAATCGTTTAGTAACCCGACATCGACTAAAGGATCATCACGAGCAGATCATACTGCAACACGACGGAGACCATGCCCTATGACCAGACGGTTCATACGCTGAAGCAACGGTGATGTTCACCTAGACACAGGCGGTCACGCTCCAATGCGATGGAATAAGGATCTGATCACATACGGATCATAAGCCATACGGCGGTGTTAGTGCATACCCACACATGCAGGTCATGCTCCAATGCGATGGAATTAAGGACCATATCACGAACAGATGATAGGCCAATACGGCGATGTAGTGTACACCACAGATGGTCTTAGACAGCGACGGTGAGGGCTATGAGTATCACTACCGATAGCTTACTACCAAGGCCAAAATTGGACTATGATGTGGGTTACGACGCGGCTGTGAAAGGTGCGAGTGTAGTAGTGTTTATTTTTTCACCCAAAGCCTTCAAGTCATTGATGATCACTTGCAATCTATGAAACATCTCTAGAATGCTCTCATCATCCTTCATCTTGAAGCTTGTCAACTTATCCTTGAGAATGTACAACTTTGCACTCTTGACCGCCGATGTGCCCACATAGGTCTCTTACAACCTCTTCCACACTTCACTAGCTCTATCAAGATCCTTGATTTACTCAAACACCTTAGAAACAATGGCATTGTAGATGGTGTTGAGAGCCTGATGAGGACATCACTACTTCGTTGCATACAAGCCAAGGAGAGGGGCAGGTCAAGCATGGGCATCCAATTCATCTTTCTCATGGTGGAGGCCTAGTCCAACTAAAGTTGGAGCCCATCTCGGGTTCCAGGACCTATCTATCATAAAACTGGACACACGAGCGCGTTCGGGCTTCGTTTTCGACGATCCACATATGTATGGAAAGCTAATTAGATAAGGAAGCCAATGCAAGTGGTCTCACATCAAAAGCCCTTCAAAATCAATAGGAATCGTCGAAACAAGTCAACGTCTAGAATCTAACAGGGTGCTGCGACACCGTCTTTTGGTCTGTTGGACAGTGTATCGTGTTTGGGCCCATTAGGGGGCGCGTGCAGGGGGGTGACGCCCAAGACTCTATAATTAGCAGCCATCGCTCTCCTTAGGGTTTGGGTTTTGTTTAGTTCTTGATTTCCTTGTGAAACATGCTTCGTTTTGCTGTAACTGTGCCGCCAAGGTCGCTTGCTGTGAACTAGGGCCCTAGTTCTTGATCTTGTTCGCCTGTGGCGATTAGTCCTTTTGAATAAAGACTTGAACTCCTTCTTGTTTTCATAAGCCTCATATTTATTTGCAATTTTAGATTGCGTTCATCCCATTCTTGCTTATGTTCTCGATTCGCTTGCAGAAAAGCCTTCTCGGTGAGGTCAATCGCGTTTGCGTGGTTGATAACCAACGGAGCAAAGGTGTAACAGTTGCGGAGGTCCGAATCAGTCTTGGTTCGAAGCCTAGATCGTGAATGTCGAGTCTGCACCAATCGACGCTATCATACCTTTCGGAAGATCGGGCCTTGTCTACATCAAGTGGTATCAGAGACCTTGTTGCCCGTTAGGTACAACTTTGTTTTTCCCTTTAGATTGTTACTGTTTTTGCATTACCTATAGTCCACAAAAAGCCAAAAAAAATACACCGCCACATATTCCCTGTCCTATAGCCTCATTCTGCTGTGCAATTTCATCTCTGTTTCACGTTATTGAGTTTGTGTCCTAGGGCAAGTTCTGGTTGCTGGTTTTAGATCGTTTTTTAGTCCAGTTTGTGTCTTTTCCTTTGTTTTTCATCATAATCTGTGAACACCTTCAAGTCTTGCTATGTTTCCTTTGTAAACATCAAACCCTAGTCCATGCCATCTAATTTGTTACACTTATCTTCACTGTTCCATCTATCCATAGCCGCTGCAACAACTTTTGCGCGCATTGCTCCCGATTGCACCGCCTGTTGCTTTGGTAAGAACACTTGTAAGACCGTGGTAAGACACTTGAGAGTTGAGTGCCTTGTTTTTCCTTGTCCACAACCTAAGTAGTTGTCGACACTGAATTTTCGTCCCATGCCGAGGACACACACAGCAAGCCGGAAGGGTTCGCTCGATGGAGCAGATCTGCCAAGCTTCAGCGCAGGGATGGTCGATCCTGCGCGCTCCTCTCGAGGCATGCCAATTAATTTGACCCTGCAATTGACAAGGAGAGAAAGTTCATCAGTAATTAAGGGTGGAACTTGCCGGTGTTGCCAGACAGTCCCAAATGTGCGGCTATGAGAGCCGATATGAAAGGAGATCAACTAAATAGTTGATTCCAGCATATTCATGAGAATAAATTGATTAAAGCTCATTGGGTTGTATAAGAAGAATCGGTTATCATTCAGAGCAAATATCATTGATCGAACAGATATTAATCAATGACAATAAGATGTCAACAATGATCAATCTGTGCTGAGCCAATAATTGTAAGTAATCGAACCCCTTTTATATAAAGAAACAATTCAACATCACTTAACCGCTTAATAAAGATAAATCTAATAAACATGTTAGATCTCATCTATCAATATGACTAGTGGGGCATGAGGTAGAATCATGCATGCCGTAGAAATAACAATAGACTCGATGATCCTAACTCATTATTAATATCAGTGGGGCATGAGGCAGAATCATGCAGGCCGTATAACAATAATAAAATCCTGGGGCTAACATATCTTTCAACCTATCTTTACTTCAACGGTCTCGTGATGCAAGCTGTTCGTGAAAGCGCTCGATATCGGCTAAAACAGCCGATTCAGGCATAGCGCACAATTAAAGTCATGCCTTATCAGGAATAGATCTACCAGATAACGGTCCCCACTCCATGGTGCTAACAGTGGGGTGTGAGGCAGAATCACACAGGTCGTGATAACGGGCCATGAAACGGTTCTCGCTAGCCAATAAGTCTACTCAAGACGCAACACGCCTTAACCGCACGCTATGCACGATCAGGATTGACATAAAACAGCCGATAAAACATAACTCATCGTTTAAGGTATAGATTAGATCAATTTAGATTAACAAACGATGGGCCAAACAAGATATAAGGCCGATCTAGATCAATCCCAATCGGGCAGAATGATATTGTTGTAATTAGATAAATAATGAAAGCAATAAGCAATATCAGTAACTTGATGAATCTACCAAAGGCTGCCATCCTAAGGTAGAGCCGATAACTTGACCTTGATCTAGTTCATGCAGTGGGGGTCGACCGGATCGATGTAGTCATACTTGAACTAGGCAAGAGTCGATAACTAACTTATACCAGAGTCGCAGTGGAGGTCGACCGGATCAATGCAGCCGTATGAACAGAGTTATAAGCCATGACGGTACTTACAACAAGCAGTGGAGGTCGACCGGATCAATGCAGCCATACTTGCTGAAGAACTCGCCGAGATCTACCTACTCCTACTCCTAAGGGTGGCCAAAGCCGAAAAAGTAATTGACTTGTATTTGATTGATTGGTTGTCCTTTACAATACTCGGGGCTTGATATTTATACCTGGGACTTGTGCATGACTCATGTCTAAGCACGACTCATCAAAATCTTGACCCTAAAGAAAACATTCCTAATTTTACGATAACTTGGACTCTAATCTTTCCCTTTTTGTAGAGTCCAACATGTTTCGTCCTAGTGTCGAGCATAGCCTTTGTCGTTATCCGTTGGTGTTATCTAAAGAAAGCCGATTCTAGTTTTAGCATCTGAATCAGTTGTTTCTGATCTACACGCAACTGATCCCTTGATGACACGATCTTGGGAGATTCTAAGTCCCTGCAACTCTTCTTCCAAATTTTGGTGTAAACACATGCCCCCCAATTTTGGGATAAAAGTAATTTTATTCCAAAATTATCATGTCTGTATCCCTGATTAGTCCATAGTCATGGGTAGAGAACCTTGATCTGGGGTCCACTGTCCATTGCCGCTTGCGTCAACTCATGAGCCTATGCCTCAAAACTTTTTGCAAGGGTGTCACTTCTTCACGGACGCATGGATTCATCTTCCCGGGCCGGCTATAAAATGCATGTCTGACCCTGGAGGGAGCAACCCAACAATCTAGCCATGTTTTCTCCCATCTACTCCCTCGAGTGCTCCCAGTTCCGCTGGACCCTCCATGGTCTGTCTTATGAGGATCTCAAGCGGCTAGAAGAATTCTTGTGCATAGGGTGATTGAGTCACTTATTCTAGCACCTCGTTGGGCAAGAAGACTAGCCATTGCGATTAGAAGAATTCTTGTGACATCACCTGAGTCTTCTTTCCATGTCCACAAGGTTGTTCTAGTGTTTACGAGGGTCAGAAGGTGTGTTCACCTTCCCCTTGTTGCTCCTCCAAACGCTCATCGGAAAAGCCTCAGGCTTCTTTCCCATAGTTCCTCAATTTATCAAGAAATTTGTTGAGCATATGTTAGGTGGGTGAATTTTCTTCTTCTCTGGTATAATTTATTGATCGGCCGATGCGACTTGGTTCACAATGAGTTTCGACCTTGCGAAAATCTGGACTCCCTTCAATCCAAAGAAGTTCTGGTGGATTAGTCTCTGGTCAATGTACCCACCCTATGATATTTTATAATCTAGGGAAGTAATAAATTCGAGTCCGTTATCTCTTTGTTATCTGTCCCCTGAATTTCCAGAGTGTTGATCCGTTTTCGTTTCCGACTTCAATTTCACACCTCCATTGGAATCTATCTTCTCGCTTTCCCGGGCTATATATATGGGCTATGTCTGTGAATCAAAAAACAACCCTCTTCGTCTCAACCCCTCTTCGTCTTCAGTACATCCTCTGCCTTTTCATAGGTTCGAGGTCATGGAGAGCAACAAGAGGTCTGCCAAAAAAGCCCTCAATGGATCCACATCATCACGCCAACGCCCTCGTCGTCAAGAGGACGCATCTTGGGGTGTTCCCATCGCTTCGGATCAAATAGCCAACTCCGCCCAGCCCTCAAGGTCATCTTTGGCACCAATCCAGCGATCAGCTTCCTTGTCACCCGAGGCAATAGATCAGTAATGACGATCTGTTGGCCTCTATCGATCGGATCGACCAGCATCTAGCCAACTGCCTCTCCCTAGCAGAATTGGCTTTGGCCATGATCGAAGACCGATCCCCCCCGAGGTCGGCCTGGTGAGGGAAAGGTTGGCCAGGGCTGAAGCTAGAATCATGGGTGAGACACCTGCCATTATTTCTCTGTTTTCCTTGATTTTACCCTCAAGATTCCCGATCACCCTTTCCTTGAATATTTCAGATCTAACTGCTCAGTTGGAGAGTCTTCGATCAGTCGCTGATCATGTGGTGGGATTAGTCAATGCTAGGGGCGCCGTTCTGGTGGTTCGCTTGCATGACATCCCAAATCACATCAGGGAGGTCGCCCTTCATGGCGTTCATCATGGCGCTACCATGGCGTTGGCTGCTACACAAGCCCGTTCGTGCCATAATCTTCGGCTTCTTCCCCATGGTTTTCCAGACGCAGTGCACCCTGAGGATCATGAGCGCTTGGCTGAGGATTTTATGAACGCCGCCAACTCTGTAGCTTTCAATACCCTGGCCAACGATATAGTAGGCAAAGTATTTTCTAGCCAGTAGCTTGTAATAGGTGATGTTTAACAAATAACTTCCTCGCCTTGAGTGGTTTCCCATTGTTTCGTGCTTCATACTCATCATTTTGTTTGTGTTTGCTTTGCTTCTATAGGCGATACGCACCATATCGGCTTTTACTCCTTTGGGTTCATCTTTTGCACTAGAGACGATATCTTTTTAATATTGGCTATTAAAGCTATCGACCGAACAGATCGTTTATTAAGTATTGATCCAAACGCTAGGATAATATTTCTTTAAATATTTCCCGTTGATTGCTCGGCCAAATTCTTCCTCTCCTTTTAATGTTTCTAAAATATAAGCATTACTAGGTGCACAACGTTTGATCCGATAGGGTCCTTCCCAGTTAGGTAACCATTTGCCGAATTTACTGTCCTTTGATCCGATCGGCAATTTCACTTTCCAGACCAAGTCCCCTTCGGAGAATTGCTTAATTTTGACCTTTTTATTATAATATTTTGCAATCCTCAGTTTATTGTCTTCGATATTCTCAAGAGCACGCAGTCGAAGGCAACTCAAGTCTTCCAAATTGTCTATCATAAGATTCTTGTAGTCCTTAGTTGATAAATCATTCTGCAGCGTAACACGCCTTGATCTAGTCTGAACTTCCCAAGGAAGAACTGCATTATGGCCATACACAAGTTCATAAGGTGATGTTTTAATTGATCCATGGCAGGCCATCCTATATGCCCATAGCGCCTCATTTAGCGTCGAATGCCACTTCCTTGGCTGTTCCTCGATCTTTTTCTTGATCAACTTAATCATAATCTGGTTGGACGCCTCTGCTTGGCCATTAGCCTGGGCATAGTACGGGGAGGAATTCAATAGCTTAATCCCCATACTGGCAGCAAAATCCCCAAACTCCTTTGATGTGAACATTGTTCCTTGATCGATAGTTATAGTTTGAGGAATCCCAAAACGATATACAATGTGTTCCCTGACAAAATCAATCATGTTCATTGAGGTTACCGTTTTCAAAGGAATTGCCTCAACCCATTTAGTAAAGTAATCTGTTGCCACCAATATGAACTTATGTCCTTTGCTTGAAGGTGGAAAAATCTAGCCAATTAAATCAATTCCCCAACCCCAAAACAGCCACGGTTTAATTATTGGATTCATGACCGATGCAGGCGATCTCTGAACATTACCAAAATGTTGATAGTCCTGACACCCCTTGTAATATTCAAAACAATCTTCTAGTGTCGTTGGCCAGAAATATCCAGTTCTACGAATAATCCATTTCATCTTATAAGCTGATTGATGAGCTCCACATATCCCTTCATGCACCTCACCCATCAACACCTTAGCTTCTTCTTGGTTCAAGCACTTGAGCAATACCCCATCAACTGTTTTATAGTATAACTGATCATCTAACAAAACATACTTAGCCGATTTATATCTCAGCTTCCTGGTAACTTTCTGAGACGGGTCTCTAAGGTAATCGGCTATTTCAACTCTCCAATAATCACTTGAGGTTTCACTACTCAAGACTTCTTAAAACACTCAATATCTTGATGCACTTTGAGCTAGACGGTTAGCTTCTTGGTTTTGTGCTCTCGGAATATGTTGGAAAGAGATATGAAGAAATCCCTTGAGTAACTTTTGGCACTCGTCGTAGTATCTTTTCAAAGCCTCTTCTTTGCACTCGTATAGGCCGATCAATTGATTAATAATTAACTGTGAATCTCCAAATACTTCAATTGCTTTGGCCTTTACTTCATAAAGAAGTTGAAGTCCCTTGAGAATAGCTTTGTATTCCGCTTGATTGTTAGTAACCATTGGCTCAGTTGGAAGAGCAAACTCAAAACTTGCCCCCCGAGGCGAAATAATAACAATACCGATGCCACCACCCTGCTTGCATGACGATCCATCAAAGAACAGCGTCCACGGCATCGGCTCTACATAACTAATGCTTGGCTTGTGATGTTGGGTGATAAAATCGGCCATTACTTGTCCTTTGACTACTTTAGCCAATTCGTACTTTAAGTCGAATTCCGATAACGCAAGAATCCACTTTCCCACTCTTCCATTCAGTATTGGCATTGATAACATGTGCTTAACCACATCAGCCTTGGAAACAACTATACACTTGGCCGATAATAAGTAGTGTCGTAATTTAGTGCAAGAGAAATATATACACAAGCATAATTTTCGGTGGGAGAATATCTCGTTTCTGGATCCAGTAGTCTTCTACTTAGATAGAAAACAACTCTCTCTTTTCCTTCAAATTCTTGCATCAGGGCCAATCCAATTGTCTTGTCATCAGCTGATATGTACAACTTAAATGGCTTACCTTGCTGAGGAGGGACCAGCACAGGTGGACACTTCATATATTCTTTTATTTCTTCGAACGCCTTTTGTTGTATATCACCCCACTTTTTTTATCATTCTTCAACTTCAACAAGGGAGAAAACGGCAGGATCCTCTTCGACAAATTCAAAATGAATCTTCTGATGAAATTAATCTTACTAAGCAGAGATTGTAACTCTGTTTTGGTAGTCGGGGGAACTGCTTCATCAATTGCTTTCGCGCTTTTCTGACCAACTTCGATTCCTCTTTCGTGGACCATGAATCCTAAAAATTGCCCGGCTGATACTCCAAAAGCACACTTATTAGGATTCATCTTCAAACCATGCTTCCTCGTGCATTCCAGAGTCTCATGCAAGTCAGCCAGGTGTTCTTTGTATCCTTTGGATTTTATCATCACATCATCGATGCAGATTTCAGCAATCCTGCTGATCAGCTTATGGAAAATGTAATTCATCGCCCTTTGACAAGTTGCACCGGTATTCTTTAGTCCAAAGGTCATCACAACCCACTCGAATAGACCGATTGCACCGGGGCACCTGAAAGCGGTCTTTGCTATGTCCTCTTCAGCCATGAAAATTTGGTTGTATCCTGCATTACCGTCTATGAAGCTAATAACCTTGTGCACGGCTGCTGCATCTACCAACATATCAGCTATCGGCATCGGATAACCGTCCATAGGTGTGGCTTTGTTTAGATCCCTGAAATCAATGCAAACTCTCAATTTTCCATTCTTCTTATATACAGGGACAACATTCGATATCCGCTCTGTATATCAGAACGATCGGATAAATTTTGCTTCCAGTAACCTTTCAATCCCCTTTTTATATCATCAAGCACGTTCGAGTTGAATCTCCTCGGAGCTTGTTTAAACGGTCGATATCCAGGTTTGATTGGCAGCCGATGTTCAACAATCGATCGGTCTAAACCAGGCATCTCATAGTATTCCTAGGCAAAGCAATCTTTAAATTCCTTTAATATGTCAATTAATTCCCGCTTATACTCTGGATCCAACTTAGCGCTTACGTACGTCGGCCTAGGTCTATCTCCAGGACCAATATCTACTTCTTCTAATTTATCGGCCAACGTGAAGCCATGTCCCAGTTTCCTGTCTGTACCATCTATTGGATTATCCATTAATACAAATTTTTAAAGCCGACTGCTTGGATCGGCTATTGGTTTTCACCATTGACTCTGAACTCTAACGGCAACAGAAAAGTCATTTGGATATTAGCCGATGGTTGCTTTCTATCGACTATTTGCTTGGTGCGCCACACTTGAGTCTTACTGGATGCCTGAGCCTGTTCCATCTCTTTATTCCTTAGGCGTTGCATCCTTCTCTTCTGGCTTCTTGTTAAACCTCCTGGGCACCACTGGCTTTCCTTCCACACATATCTTCTTTCAGTGCCTTCTTCTTCATGATCAGCCCAGTCCTAATCAACGATTCTTTTTCCAAGCCGATCATGAACGCTTTTATTTTTTAAGCGTCGATCCATGTTATTATGATAATGTGCCTCTTGAGCATGGATAGACCGGCGGTTGGTTTGAGACTGCCTATACTCCTGATATTGATTGCTACATTCTGGACAGTCATGTTTGGTAGGCTATTTCAAACCTTCATTCCAGCAATGTCTGAAGAAAGGACAATTCCAATGTAATTCGTCCTATTCCCTTTAATACCTCTCTTGTTTCAATTGATGCTAGTATGCTTGATCTTTTAACCAACGCTGGTAATCCTTTTCCTTCTGCCGCTGTCATTTATTCAATAGAATACGAGATGTGACCTACAGCTTTGTCGTCTCTGCTTTTGACGTCTTCCCCTGCTCGTATCGACTCTTTTGCTCGGCATGATGTTTTCTAATTTCTCTATACTCATCAGCCGATATTTGCATCTTGGGATCGACTGTTCCAGCTTCTCTTGATTTGGTTGATGTTAGAACCTTAGTTTTTCCTTTGAATAACCCAGCATCAACCATGTTTTGATCTCCTAGGAAAGGATTATCATCAACTTTCATTTTTCGAGGCGTATCAAATTTGAGCCTCCCCTGCTGAATAGCTCTCTGTATATGCTGCCTGAAGATTCTGCATTCATTAGTAGAATGGGAAGTAGCATTATAGAACTTGTAGAACTTTTTATTCTTCAACTGATCAGGGGGCAACATGACATGACCATCGGGCAACTTGATCTGCCATTTCTCAAGCAAGAAATCAAAGAACTTATCTGATTTGGTGACATACAAGTCATAGCTCTCCTCAACTCCTCTCCCCCAAGGATTTGGCACCATTACAATCTTCTTGCCCCAATTCCATTCAGCCGCAGCAACCTCTTCTTCCTCATCTTCATAATCGTCATCAACTGAGTATGGATCATAAGCTTTGACTACTGTGGTACTCTTCTGGAACCGGGTATCTCTGCGCATGCTCTAGAATTAGCTATTGAGTGCTGCTACTCGTTGAGTCAATTATCCTAAGTTGTCAAATTCTTGTCCTAGTAGCTTTTCTTTCCACATCGGTAGCATTCCTTGAATAGCTAAAGCAGCTAGTTGATCATCGGCTAAGTTTAAGGAGAAGCACAAGTTCCTGGTTTCTCGGAACCTCTGAAGAAATTCAGTGCCTGATTCATTAATCTTCTGTCTTATAGTCGTTAGATCGGTAATCTTCTTTTCTCTAGTCCCAGTGTAAAAATATGTATGAAACTTCTTCTCCAGGTCAGTCCAATTGGCAATGGAATTGACTGGCAATGATGAAAACCAAGTGAAGGCTAGCCCCGATAAGGACAGAGAGAAGAAACGAACTCGATGGGCATCCTCAACTGATGCTTCGCCCAACTGTGTAAGATACCGACTGATATGTTCTATCGTTCTTGTACTGTCTTGGCCAGTGAACTTAGCGAATTCTGGGAGTCTGTAATTTGTTGGAAGAGCGACCAAATCATATCATTCTGGATATGGGCGTTTGTACGAAAAGGTCAGCCCTTTTGGCTTCAGACCGAACTGATTCTTCATCATCTCGGTCACCCTCAGCAATAATTCATTAGCTTGCAGATTTGGATTTCTCTGCACCTGCTGACCCATCTGTGAATTGAAATCACGCGTGCCTTGGTATCCTGGATTTGGCATCACATGGAGGGTGTTATAATCCATGCCATAGTGATAGCCTTATGGAATCTCAATCTGTTGGGTCCTTTGCTGGCTTACTGCTTGAAGTCTCTGATTATAGACATAAGGATCTATATCTCTACGAATCCTTTGAATTGATGGTGCAATTTTTTGAGCCAACGATGGTATATGGCCTGATGTGCCAAAATTGATCACCTGGTTCTGATTTTGCCCCGCCGGCTGTTGCACATGCTGTACTGATGGTCTAGGACTATACTGTGTTTGATTTGTAGTAGTTCCTTGAGTTTGCTCAGATGAACCCTAAACTGTCTGGACATCACCACTACCAGTTGGTGCTGCTTCTTGATGGCTGGTTCTTGAGTTTACTTGATTGGTTCTTTGGGTCGACAGATCTGGAATATTGTAATAAGGTAGTCCGCCTTGACCAACTGGAAATCCATGAATCACCTCTTTCAAGGCGTTATGGAATACGTCCACGAAAGCTTCGTTATGGCTTGATATGGCATCATGAATAGATTTGTCAACAACCTCTTTAAAGAAACGCCTATCTTCAGCTTCAGTTGTGTCCGTCTGCCCATGTAACAGAACTCTTGGTAGTGGAAATTTCTAAATAATTATGTTATCGTGTGTTTTGGTGTAGGACAACAAACATTTGTTCTAAAACTCTTCTGTAGCTTTGCTGATGACACCCTTATCCCCATCGGGTAGATCTTCATAATGCAGCATAGGGATGTCGTTGTTGTTGTGAACCGCCATGATGATTGTGGTGTCCCACCGGGCGTGCCAGAAACATGTGTCGACATGGAATTTTCGTCCCATGCCGAGGACACACGCAGCAAGCCGAAAGGGTCCGCTCGATGGAGCAGATCCTTCTAGGTTCAGCGCAAGGATGGTCGATCCTGCGTGCTCCTCCCGAGGCATGCCAGTCAATTTGACCCTGCAATTGATAAGTTGAGAAAGTTCATCAGTAATTAAGGGCGGAACTTGCCGGTGTTGCCAGACAGTCCCGAATGTGCGGCTATGAGAGCCGATATGAAAGGAGATCGACTAAATAGTCGATTCCAGCATATTCATGAGAATAAATCGATTAAAGCTCATTAAGTTGTATAGGAAGAATCGGTTATCATTCAGGGCAAATATTATTGATCGAACAGATATTAATCAATGGCAATAAGATGTTAACAATGATCGATCTGTGCTGAGCCAATAATTGTAAGTAACCGAACCCCTTTTATATAAAGAAACAATTCAACATCACTTAACCGTTTAATAAAGATAAATCTAATGAACATGTTAGATCTCATCTATCAATATGACCAGTGGGGCATACGGCAGAATCATGCAGGCCGTAGAAATAACAATAGACTCGACGACCCTAACTCATTATTAATATCAGTGGGGCATGAGGCAGAATTATGCAGGCCGTAATACAATAATAAGATCCTGAGGCTAACATATCTTTCAACCTATCTTTACTTCAATGGTCTCGTGATGCAAGCTGTTCGTGAAAGCGCTCGATATCGGCTAAAACAGCCAATTCAGACATAACACACAGTTAAAGTCATGTCTTATCAGGAATAGATCTACCAGATAACGGTCCCCACTCCACGGTGCTAACAGTGGGGTGTGAGGCAGAATCACACAGGCCGTGATAACGGGCCATGAAACGGTTCTCGCTAGCCAATAAGTCTACTCAAGACGCAACACGCCTTAACCGCACGCTATGCACGATCAGGATTGACATAAAACAGCCGATAAAACATAACTCATCGTTTAAGGTGTAGATTAGATCAATTTAGATTAACAAACGATGGGCTAAACAAGATATAAGGCTGATCTAGATCAATCCCAATCGGGCAGAATGATATTGCTGTAATTAGATAAATAATAAAAGCAATAAGCAATATCGGTAACTTGATGAATCTACCAAAGGCTGCCATCCTAAGGTAGAGCCGATAACTTGATCTTGATCTAGTTCATGCAGTGGGGGTCGACCGGATCGATGCAGCCATACTTGAACTAGGCAAGAGTTGATAACTAACTTATACTAGATTCACAGTGGAGGTCGACCGGATCAATGCAGCCGTACAAACAGAGGTATAAGCCATGATGGTACTTACAACAAGCAGTGGAGGTCGACCGGATTGATGCAGCCGTACTTGCTGAAGAACTCGCCAAGATCTACTCTACTCCTACTCCTAAGGGTGGCCGGAGCCGAAAAAGTAATTGACTTGTATTTGATTGATTGGTTGTCCTTTACAATAGCCGGGGCTTGATATTTATACCCGGGACTTGTGCATGACTCCTGTCTAAGCACGACTCGTCATAATCTTGACCCTAAAGAAAACATTCCTAATTTTAAGATAACTTTGACTCTAATCTTTCCCTTTTTTAGAGTCCAACATATTTCGTCCTAGCGTCGAGCGTAACCTTTGTCGTTATCCGCTGGCGCTATCTGAAGAAAACCGATTCCAATTTTTGCATCTGAATCAGCTGTTTCTGATCTGCACGCAACTGGTCCCTTGATGACACGATCTTGGGAGCTTCTGAGTCCCTGCAACTCTTCTTCCAAATTTTGGTGTAAACAGTAGTTGGTAGGGATAATACTATTTGTGTTGTCTTCTCCTTTCTACTAAGCATGTCAGGAAAAGCTAGAGGCAGCGGCAAAGGAAAAGGGGACACACCTATAGATTTCAATGACTGTGTTTCCAAGAATGAGCTCCGTGCCGTTCTTGATGACAAGTTCAATGAGATCCTTCAACAAATCACCAACTTGGCCAAGAGGATTGAAGATGTTGAACAACGACATCCTGAATCACGTCCTGAAGATGCTGCTAATGATGATCTCTCTGAGGAGGAGGATGGCGACGTGGAGGCTGAAGCTGAAGCCGAAGCTCGACGATGTGCTGAGGATGCACGTAACCATAATCGGTTGAACTTTCATCGATGCGGTATGGGAGGTAATAACCAAGGTAATAATGATCCTTTCTCTAAAACCAAGTTTAAGATACCTCCTTTTTCTGGTTCTGCTGATCCTGAAGCATATTTAGATTGGGAGATGGTTGTAGATCAAAAATTTAGCTCCCATCAAGTACCTGAAGAATATAGAGTTAGACTTGCTACTAGTGAGTTTACTAGTTTTGCTCTTTTCTAGTGGAATGATATTTGCAATAATGTTAATGCTAATGCTAATGCTAATGCTAATGCTCAAATACCTCAAACTTGGACTGTACTTAAACGACGAATGAAATTGAGATTTGTTCCTCCATACTATCAGCGTGATCTGCGATTAAAACTACAACGTTTAAATCAAGGTAGTAAGACTGTTGAGGAATATTATCAAGAGCTTTTAATTGGTCTAGCATGTAGTAACATACAGGAGGATGAAATGGATAAGTGTTCTAGA
The DNA here is from genome assembly GCA_904845875.1 of Miscanthus lutarioriparius. Taxonomy (NCBI): domain Eukaryota; kingdom Viridiplantae; phylum Streptophyta; class Magnoliopsida; order Poales; family Poaceae; genus Miscanthus; species Miscanthus lutarioriparius. The sequence continues at coordinate 30,703,406 of CAJGYO010000016.1, read as the reverse complement.
TTTTTTGGAGGTTTGTGTCATGAAATACAGGATGTTCTTGACTATAAAGAATGGACTAGATTTTTCCAATTATATTATTATGCTCTTAAAGCTGAAAGGGAAGTACAGGGACGACAACCTAGGTGTTCCACGACTCCGTCCACTCCTTCACGTCCAACTGAGGTGAGTAAATTTTCTAATGTGCAGACACCACCAGCGCCTGTAAAGAAAAGTTCTCCTATCACACCTTCTTCCAGTGGATCTGCTACACCTTCCTATAGCAGCTCATCTAAAGTTGTTTGCCACCGCTGCAAGGGCATGGGACATATTGCTAAAGAATGCCCCAGCAAACGCACACATATTGCTACTGATGATGGTGGGTATGCTAGTGCTAGTGATGAAGAGAATGAATTTGCACTTACAACTAATCTTTATGCAGATAAATTTGTGGATGTTGCTGAAGATCCTGATGAGGTAATTGATAGTGTGGCATGCACTGCAAACTACAAATCAATCCTTGTTCAGCGTGTTTTGAGTACACAAGTTGAGCCAGTAGACAAGCTACAACGCTATAATTTATTTCAAATGTTCCTCATTGTCAATAATTTCCGTGTTCGTGCTATAATTAATGGAGGGAGCAGCAATAACTTGGTAAGTTCTAAGCTTGTCAAGACCCTTGGTTTATCTACACGTGCTCTTCCACATTCATACCATGTTCAGTGGTTCAACAATAGTCGTAAGGCAAAGGTAACACAATCTGCTCGTGTGCATTTTTCTATTGGATCATACCATGATTATGCTGATTTTGATGTCGTGCCTATGCAAGCTTGTTCACTTTTGTTAGCCCGCCCTTGGCAATATGATAATAATGTTGTACATCATGATAGGCAAAATAGATATACTTTTATGTTTAAAGGAAAGACCATTGCTTTACTTTCTTTAACTCCTGCTGAAATTGTGCAATATGAAAAGGAACTTGCTGAAAAGAAAAAGAAAGGCCATGATAAAGACTTTAGCAAACCAGCAAATGATCCATCAAGTAATATGAAAGAAGTTTTATTTGCTCTTAAATATGCTCTTGCTGATCATGATGAACCATGTTATGCTTTAACTTGTACATCGCCTATATGTCCACTTGGTCCTACTTCTAGTGCTGTGCCTCTTGTTGGTACTAACCTTTTGCAGGAGAAGGAGGATGAATTCCTAGCAGGGAGGCCACCATGGCAGCCGCCTTTGCGAAGGATTGGGCGCCAAGACGAACGTCTTCTTCCGGAGCCATCGTTGCTGTCATCCAATGGAGGAGACGATCTACTTCAGTCGAGGATGACTTCAATTCAAGAAAGGGAGGATGAGGAGGACATCACTACTTTGTCACATATAAGCCAAGGAGAGGGGGAGGTCTAGCATGGGCATCCAATTCATCTTTCTCATGGTGGAGGCCCAGTCCAACTGAAGTTGGAGCCTATCTCGGGTTCTAGGACCAGTCTGTCATAAAACTGGTCACACGGGCGCGTCCGGGCTCTGTTTTCGACGATCCACATATGGATGGAAAGCTAATTAGATAAGGAAGCCAATGCAAGTAATCTCACGTCAAAAGCCCTTCGAAATCAATAGGAATTGTCGAAACAAGTCAGCGTCCAGAATCTGCTAGGGTGCTGCGACACCGTCTTTTGGTCCGTTGGACCGTGTATCGTGTTTGGGCCCATTAGGGGCATGTCCAGGGGGGTGACCCCCAAGACTCTATAATTAGCAGCCGTCGCTCTCCTTAGGGTTTAGGTTTTGTTTAGTTCTTGATTTCCTTATGAAATAGACATTGTTTTGCTGCAACTGTGCCGCCAAGGTCACTTGCTGTGAACCAGGGCCCCAGTTCTTGATCTTGTTCGCCTATGGAGATTAGTCCTTTTAAATAAAGACTTGAACTCCTTATTTTCATAAGCCTTATATTTATTTGCAATTTCGGATTGCGTTCATCCTGTTCTTTCTTGTGTTCTCAATTCGCTTGCAGAAAAGCCTTCTCGACGATGTCAATCGCGTTCACGTGGTTGATAACCAATGGAGCAGCGGTGTAACGGTTGCGGGGGTCCAAATCAGTCTTGGTTCGAAGCCTAGATCGTGAACGTCGAGTCTCCACCAATCGACTCTATCATACCTTTCGGAAGATCGGGCCTTGTCTACATCAGAGCCATTTGTGTTGTATTGCTTGTTCTCTAACTCTCTTGGGGTAGGATTGGTGGGATCAAGAATCACATAATCATTTTCGGTCATATCCCACACCTTGTTATTGATTGAACCCAAATACATCCTCATCTTTCTCTTCCAATAATCATAGCATGTGCCATCAAAATGTGGTGGTTTACCCCCAACATAGTTGAACATGATTTGAGCCATCTTTTGACACCGAGGTTGTTAAGCCTTCAATCAAACGGTGACCACAGCTCTGATACCACTTAAAAAGTCCTAATATGGGTAGAGGGGGGTGAATAGCCTATAAAAACTCTACAAAATTACTAGAGCAATTTATTAATACGCTAAATGGTGAAATACGATTTTGTTCTAGCTCTACAAGCCTGGGTTGCTACTTGCTAAGCTAGTGAGCTCTCAAAGACTAATTAAAGAGCCTCACTAACCATACTAACAAGCTCTCACAACTAGCTATACTAAAGAGCTTGACACTAGGCAAGAAAGTAATCAATGTAAATGCAAGAGAGATTGTGGTGATTATACCACCGCATAGAGGGAGATGAACCAATCAATAAGAATATCAATCAATCACTAGGAGAAATCCAATCACAAGATGACACACGATTTTTCTCCCGAGGTTCACGTGCTTGCTGGCATGCTAGTCCCCGTTGTGTCGACCAACACTTGGTGGTTCGACGGCTAATAGGTGTTTCACAAACTTAGTCCAACAAATGGACATCGCAAGAACATACCCACAAGTGAGGTAACTCAATGACACGAGCAATCCACTAGAGTTACCTTTTGGCTCTCCGCCGAGGAAGGTACAATACCCCTCACAAATCACCGGGAGACGGCCACGAACAATCACCAACTCATGTCGATGCTCCTTCGCTGCTCCAAGCCATCTAGGTGGTAGCAACCACCAAGAGTAACAAGAAATCTGCAGCCACAACGATCCCCAAGTGCCACTAGATGCAATCACTCAAGCAAATACACTAGGAATCACTCCTAATCTCACTAGATGGTGAATCAATGATGGAGATGAGTGGGAGGTGTTTGCTTAGGCTCATAAGGATGTCAAGAATGTCAAAGTGCCAAGAGAGTGAGCCCTAAGCCAGCTAAACCCTTTAAATAGGCGCCCCAAGCAAATAGAGTCGTTGCTCTATCGGGGGCCGACCGGACTGGCCTGACCGGACGCACCCCAGCATCCGGTCAACCCTGCTCGTCCACATGTCCCACCATTTAACGTGCACCGCTGATCTCCAATGATCTAATGACCCAGCGCAATGGCTAAGTCACAACTAGACGCGCAGTAGTGAGACCGGACGTGCCTTCGCTGAGTCTGCTCCACGCACCTCCACGCCACCAAGCGCTAACCTAACGCACCGCACCGCGACCGGATGCTCCATAGAGGTGGAGTCCGATCAACTCCAGTATGCACCCCGAGAGGGTTTTTCGAGACCAGACACGTCAAGTCGGCACCGACTGGACGCGGCTCTGAGTCCGATCACCTCTACGCCGTAGGTCGAGCTCCAACGCCCCTACGTCAGCGTACGTCACACGTGACCTGATGCAGCCCCTGTGTGTCCGGTCACGCACCCTCGCATGCGTTTGATCGTGAGGCCGAGCGCCTCCTTCTCTGTGCTGACTGACCGGATGCGCCCGGGGTGAGTTCGATCACCCCGGCGCTAGAGTCCGGTCACTGTTGTCTCCTCCTTTATCTTTTTCTAACACCCCAACCTCTTCACCCTTGCTTCCAAGTTGCTAACCACAAAGTGTAGAACTTGTGTGCACGTGTGTTAGCATTTTTTTCAAAGCATTTTACAAGGGTTAATTGTTAGCACACTAGATCCCTAACGCATATGCAAGAATCATGTCACCTAGTGGCACTCGATAACCGCTTAGCCAAAGATCTCTCCTCTTTATAGTACGGCTATCGATCCTAAATCACTCACACCCTCTATGGTGTCTTAAGTGCAAACCAAAAATGGCTCCTATCATTATACCTTTGCGTTGAGCCTAATTTTGTTTTTCTCTTTCTTCTTTTCAAATGTGAAGCACTTGATTCATCTTTTTGTGGCCATCACCTTCACCATGACCATCATCTAGCTCCACCACTTGGATTGGACTATCTTATCTAATTCACATACTTAGATCAAAGGTTAGTCCTAGGTTTCATCAATTATCCTAAACCAAACTAGGGCTTTCACCGGTGGTGCCGGCACCAGCGACGTGATGTGCCTCCTTCTCTGACAGCCAACGAAAGGAGACGACACAGGTGATGTTTCCCGTTGGTAACCCACCCTCCCCATCAGGATAGCTTTGGTGGGATACGAGGCTCCAGTTTCCCAAACCCAAACCCACTAAATATCCCTATCTAGAAAACCAAACATGGGTTATTATATCCCTTTCCCACCCTCTCTATCCCATGAACCAAACGCCACCTAAGAATAAGGGCTTAACGATAGAATTTGGTGGCCTTCTACTTTTGAGGGCTAGAGTAGAGATTCTCTAGAGTACTTTTTTTGCTTCAGCCCTCAAAAATAGGGTACGGACTTCAATAAGGATAGTCTTGCTAAAGTTGTTGAACATCTTCAACAGTTTGGTAAACCAACTCCCAATCTTGTTTTTTGGCATGAAAGAAAAAGACTCCACTCCTACTGCTCTTATCCTCTATGCGTGCTTCGAAAAACGTAGATAGTCACACTAAGAGCTACACGAACAACCCATACTCCATATCCATTTTTTATGTTGTTGTTCGGCCCTCAAAAATAGGATAGGGACTCAAATAGGGATGACCTTGTTAAAGTTGTTGAACATCTCCAATGGTCTAGTAATCCCACTTCCAATCTTGTTTTTCGTGATAGAAGAAAACTCTACTCCAACCGCTATATCCTAACTCTCAATCTATACGTGCTTGGAAAAATGCAGGTATTCATGCGAAAAGCTACGTGGACGACCCATACTCCCTATCCACTTTTTCCTCGGCGCTCTCAGTTACCCCCAACTGCCACCGCCGCCGCCTTCGCTTGGAGGTTCATCACATTGAATTGTCAGACACTATTTTCATATCTGAGAATACTAGGCGATAGAGCATGCAATGGAAATTCTACTTTGAGGTTTTAGGTGTACTACCTCCGTCCAAAAAAGAATGCACTATGAGTTGTGTGCCACACAAAGTGATTCAGTTTGACTAAGCTTTTATTGAATGGTGTTCATATTTATAGCACTAAATTAATTTATTATGAAAATATATTTCGTAATTAATCTAATGGTATTTATTTGGTATCACAAATATTGATATTTTTTATCTATAGTTGGTTAAACTTTTTTTTCTCGAATACGCAAAAGATTTGCGCATTATTGTAATTAAGAAGAAGAGTTTAACCATACAAATAACGCACTCTAACGAGCGTCCTAGGAGATCTACTGGTTGACCTTCCTAGTATACAGATTCAAATTTTGATATTACATAAATGGTACACAATCGAGCTGCTGTTTGCGCGCTCCTACTCCGTCATCCGAGAAGAGAGCGCTAGTACGAGTGGATCTTCTACTAGCCCTATTGTTGGTCGTTTGAAACAACTCGTCCAGAGCTGCAACTTGGCTCGACATCAAGTTTCCTGTGAAGATGGCGTCGTGTGCTCGCTTGGACGCGGATGAAGTTGGTGTCGCCTATGACAGGGTGCCCATCCTTTTCATGAGGAGTACCTCGCCCCGCTTGGAGGTCGGTACGTGCGCCAGCGATTGAGCGGCAGTCAGTCTACTCCTGGTTGGCAGGGGCCTTTTGGTTGCCGCCTTCTGCCTTGTTGGAGTGGCGATTAAGGGTGTCCTTCGCTTGAGCTACACCTTCTCGGCAAACCATGTGAGGCGCCGAGCGGCCTCGCACGGCATGGGTGTCGTGTCGCTGTTCGGCTGGCCGTTCTTCGTGGGCGTAGAAGGGTTGGGTGTGGCTTGGCCGTCCTATGTCGGTGTAGAAGTACCCGCCATGTGCTTGGCCGGCTCGAACCCAGGTGGCCAGACCTCACCATCCTCTCCTAGCGCCTCAGCATCCGTGACAACGGGTTGTCCCATCTATGGTGGCGAGCCTTGCACAGGGGACAACGGAGGCGAATCCGTCGTGTACTGAGGAGCCATCGCGGGGGGAGGGGGGACGGGTGTCCACCAACGAAGCTTGAACCTCATGAGGGGTGGTTGTCGTAGCCTACAGGCACAGCGAGGCGACAATCTCTTCCAGCATCAGGTCAATCGAGACGACTCAAGTGGGAGGCCCTGCGCCCTCGCACAGCGCATTCGCCATCGGATCTGGCTCGAGGAAGCAACGTGCGCCAGTCAAAGCTAGCAGGAGGCCGACGGTCGGTAGGTGCGCCCATGCTGATGTCCGGAGCCGACCGACCTAGGCACCGCTGGTGTCGTCTCCGGCTTTAACGGATGCCGTCGGCGCCCCCCGCGGCACCCTGCACGGTCCATCCGAGGCCGGTGGACTACCGAGGGGTGCGTGGTAGGAGGCCGGTGGGTTGTCGGCACAAGCTGAGCGACGAGGCAGGCCACCACCCTTCGACGCCGACTTGGACCGCTGGCAGTCCTTGGCGAGTTGGTCAAATTTAAGGTATTAAAACATAACACTGTGCTAGAATTGTACTATTTTAGAAACAGAGGTAGTATTTTTAAGGTTCTAGGTGAGTTGTACCAGAATGGTCGGCCATGGTCTAATTGCGGCCGCTTCAGCCTGTTCGGTTGGCTGGTTCGTATCATTGCTGGTTCGTGAAGAAGTACTGCTGGCTAGTTTGTGTGAGAGAAAAATATTGTTTCGGCTGAAAATTTACGATCGTTTACGACAAGCCACAGCCAAACAAACAGGCTGTAGAAGATCATTATGAATATCTGACCACTATTTTTAAATCTAAAAATATCAGGAGGTAGAGCCAGCAATCATTCGGTTTTGAAGTTTTTGGACGTGCGCTAGGGTGCCGAGATGGTCAGTCACGACGAAAGTTATTACAAAGGAACCATCCGTGGACCATATTTCTTTTACCTAAATATAATAAATCTCTGCACCTAAAAAAACCCTAAAATAATCACCCGGTGTATCAAAAATCGTTGAGGATGGCCTCATCGCCCATCGTTCCCCTCAGCGGCGTCGGCCATAGATTTGGTCGATCTGGCAGTTGGGGTCGTGATTTGGCCAAAGAAACCTCGATTCGGTTGAGTAATCTGGGGGAAATTTGATTTGTGCAGAGAAGAAAGTGAAGAGGAGAGGAGGGGATGGAATCTGCCGTGCGCCCGTGCGGGAGGCGGAGCGGAGATGCGAGGATATCGTACCAAACGCGCGCGGGCTGTAGGGTGTCGTTCGCATCGCCAGGAGCCGCCGCTCGCCTCGCATGCAAGCAGCAAGCATATGTGGCCGGCCATGCTGCTTCACTATGAGTTGGGTGGAGCAGTCGAGATTTTTGGGAAGGACGAAGCAGTGCAGCTCGCCGATGCGTGGATGATAACGTGCGGCGGACTGTTTCTTCTTTTCCTTTTTAATTTGCAAGATGCTTTTGGAATCCTAGGCCCTGTTAGGAGCCGAACGGTTTCAAAGAAATAGTATTTTTCTTCGAAGCAAATAGAGCCATAATTGAATTAATTATTAAATGATTACCACATTTTAGGTGTGTACTGCTGAAATAAACTGTAAGATAAATTATTATTAGTTTTTTTCCAGGTTTGTGGAGAAGCTATGTAATGCTTGGATTTACGTAGCACACTGAAGATAACATGACAGATGATGGTTCTTTTGATTTTTAAGAAAAGTAAATGATAAAGATCATTAACCGGGTTTCGTACTAGATTTATAGATTTATTTATTAATATGTTTGACTAAACCCATGAGTCGTCATAGACGTAGGCAAACATTCATAGCCCCGTGCGCATATATCTAGTTTTAAGAAAAATTATTGGACTTATTTTTTCGTATATTGTCCCTTTGGGTGTTAAAAAATAAAGAAAATACTAAAAATAAGCGAAAACAAGGAAAAATAAAAGAAGTGAGACGCGGGTTCGACATCAATCAAATATCGAAATTTCTCACATCCAAACGCCATCACCACGCACTTATCGGTGAAACCGCGCCATGGCCACGGCGGCGCCCGCGCTGCCCACCTTCCTCCGGCTGTGGCCGGCCTCGCCCTTCCTCCTCTCCCCCAGCCCTCACGTCCCCAGTTCAAGGCGCCCCACTCCGTTGCGCCTGAACTCTCTTCGCCCTGCGAGGCCGCTCTTCCCCATCTCAGGTTCGTTTGGTGCTTGCACTACGGAACTTGTGAGCGCGTCCCGCCTATGTACTGGGCTCGCGTTGGGGTCCCTCCCTCATTGATAAATAATAACCGCCGCCTCGTGTGCTGCAGCTGTGGAGAAGACCAACGAGGCTGCTGCGGCCGGGGAGGGTGAGCTGGAGGGGATGCCGCCCGAGTTCTACGACGAGGTATGCGCGTATCTTTGCTCGTCTATGAATTTCGTGGTTCGGTCGTTGAGGAATTTCATCGCGCGGGTGATAGTATGTGGGTATCTTTGCTCGTTCATGAAGTTCGTTGTTAATTCGTTGAGGCATTTCATCGAGCGGGTGATATGCAAGCTTAATCCCATCTCGTTAATGTGAATGAGTGCTAGGATCAACAAGCATGCTGTGAACCAGGAAATATGTATATGCTAGTGTTAGAAACATTTCCTTTCTGGAGAACTAAAGACGTTTTTTTTTCTTTTCCCTCTTGTTCTTTAGATACATTGGCAATCCACAAGGGCTGCAATTTGCATGATGCCACCAGAAATCCTCTATTACTGTAATTAGCCATTTCCTTCTGTTAGTCTATTTGCTAATGTGGACCATGGATAAAGATTGCCGTAAGCACTAATATCTCGGTCTTTCTCTTTTGTCTTCGGTAGGTATTATCAAATGCACATCTGAGATGGTTCGCCATGTACAATTTCTGAATTATTCTGCTACCATCAACTTTTAGCCTGTAGGACCAAGTTATTGTCGTCATGAGCCTTCCTCACAAATTGCTCACTCTACACCGACTTGACATAATAACTTATGTCAGTGCCATCCATCTCCATTCAGCGTGATCAGCTGGGGCTGGCTGGCTGGCTGGGCTGGCCAGCCCCCTCACAAAAATACTGTTTATCTGAACCAGCCAGTAGTACTTCTCTCTCACATAAACGAACCAGCAACGATACGAACCAGCCAACCGAACAGGCTGACTATGACTTATGTTCGAAGTATTACCTCACCTGTACTGTGATGTCGAAAACTGCTTACTTCCCTAAGATTTTATGGTCATATCATATCTGTACAATGTACACACTCAGTAAATAGCATCATTGATCAGATTTCATTTATTTGTTATGTTTATATGAGTTGGCAGATGGTATCATTGATTTTACTTAATTCAGAAGCAACTATTTTGTCAGCAAGCATACAAACATACACTTCCACATGCAGGAGTGGCAGGCCCGTCAGCGGAAGAGGACTAAGGAGTGGCATGCATATCGGCAGAAAGAGGAGGCCGAGGAGGAAAGAATAACAAATGAGTACCGAGAGATAGGCATGCGCCTGAAAGCTTACCCACAAGAAGAAGTTCGCAAAGCTAGAATTTTAGTTTCAAGTTTCATAAGAGCTGGTGAAGATGTTGAGGAGGTAACATTGCATTGTGCCTTCCTAAAGATGCAATTAATTCCTTCAATTTTCTATCTCATGTTTCTTTCCCTTTATCTTTATGATACAGCAGTTAGCCATAGTTTAGTTGATTATGGAAAGTAGTCACAATACTGGAACAGAGTGTGGATCAATTGCACTGAAAATATGGCTCTTTCTTGGGTGTTTCAGTGACCTAGAAAACACTTAGATATAGGAAAATTATTGTAAGAAAGGTCATTCAAGCTGTCTTGTATGAACAAGTTAAAGTCTTCAAAATTACTCATTGCAACTCACAGATGCCTGCACCAAGCACCGCTCTAGTCTCATAAGATCTATTCTCTCTGATAGGGCCATTGGCCATAGCTGTCATCAAAATGAAGCCAACCAAAATCCATGTAGCCATGTTACTTTCACTTGTCAATATATTCACCATCTGACTCATCAAAAGTAGGACTCCGAAGTGTGAGCATCAATGCATTGTTGTGTGATTATTCTCGTACTAATACATTAATAATTATAATTACAAGACTATGTGAACTAAAAGTTACAGTTAGTATTTCCTAAGCTTGAGTTTTGCTACCTAGGGCACTGTCTTTCAAAAATTCATTTTGGAGAAGTTTTATTTTATATTTTTATTGATGAACTGGTACGGTACTCATATGCAGGAAATTGAGAAGGTTGCTGAAAGAGGAGAGCTTACTGAACTTGTCCTTATGGTCATCTGGAATCGACTTGATGTTGCTCGCCGTGATGTATGTAAACTCGTTCTCATAATTTTGAATTTAAAATTAGAATATTTTCTTAAATAGAATTATTTTCTAAGAGATCTTAAAATCCCAATGTGCCATATATTAGTTATATATTTTTCTTTCTCTATGTTAAGACTTTTAAGAGATATGTTTTATTATCACTGATTGAACTTTCTATAGCACTACCACAGTACTAAATATTGTTTTTTTTCGAAAGGCACCAGCAAGAAATTTGCTGTGCATGTATTAATAGAGTAGAAGCAAAGTACAACAAAACCTTTACAAGAAAACCAAAACAAAGAACACAAACCCAGGGCTACTGTTGTTGCGCCGCCACAACAACGACCGCAGGAAGACGCCTTCAGCTGGCAATTGCTGCTGAAGCAATCGTGGTCACAGGCAAGCGTGAGTGGGTGCCTCCGCGCCGGTCTACACAGACCGCTTCCAGCCAAGATGTCGCCGGCCCCCACGGGTCGCCACCAACCACCACTACGGCAAGGACAAACAGCACAGGCACAACGGAGGATCTCCTTTGCGCTGCCTCCAAGGAGGGAAAGACGTCCACGGATGCCTTCAGCACACTAGTTTTTCAACTGGAGAAAATCCTTAGAGAGGTAAGGGGTCTCACAACAATACCTCCATGGAGGGACATGGCGCTGATGCGTCATCATTGTTGGCATCGGCACAAAGCCAAGCAAGGCTTTCGCCCGAGAACCCTCCACCCAATAAGGTTGCCGCGCCTGAGCAAAGACCGCCGTCATCGTTCTGTCCAGCCACAGAAAACCGACAAGGAAGCATACCAATACTAAATAGTGTAACCTGTAAACACTGTTTACCTCAGTTCCTTACTACTTTTATGTCTGCACCCTGGTTCAAGAAGTATCTGGGTTGGACACCCTCACGCTTGCTGCTGCTTTGCCTTTGTATGATTGTATCCCTGCCAACATGGGCCCATGGGCCACATCCTGAATTGATCCCTGCTTAATAGTCCAATGCACAATATCGGCCCAGTAGTCCCTAACATTTCATTGTTCACCGGTGGATCTTTATGCTTTCCAAAATTCTCAGCATGGTAGAAAGATATTTAAGTTTTTAATATGACTGGACTATACTTTTTGGATATTTGACATTCTGTTGTACCTTCAGGATGAGCGGGATGCCATCAGAAGCCTTGATCTCTTGTATAGAAGGGTAGAGGTAAGTGACTTAGCTGTGCCTTTTATCGTAGTTAGATGATTTTGTATCCATATAAATTCGAGTATTCAGATATTCCGCCTTTTTCTTCCAATTAGCTCATTGGTGTGTGATGGGATAATCAGAAATGATAATCTTAATGCAGACAGAGATTCTAAAGAGTGAAGCAACTCCTGCCATGAGTTTGCTCAATGAGCTCCTTAATCTTCATGATGGAGGCGACAATGAAAAGTGGTTAAAGAAATGTAGAAAGCGCATGCTTGAAGTCTTTCCAAGAGAGGACCCATTCACTGTGGTCTTTCCTGCTGGGTTCAACATGGAGAATGTATGCTATTTCAGTCAAATTGACCTTCCCATATCTTCTGAAGACTCAGTACAAGATATGTCAAACTCGAGCATAGCAGATTTACGGAAAAGACACTAACAAATTTTAGGTGTTGACTTACATGTCACTGCTCTTAGACATTGCTACTGCATTTTTTTTTTTGACTTGCGCAGAAGTATATAAAAAGAACGACCTGCAGGGAAAGACTGTCCCCACGGCCATTGGTCCTGTTCGCTTTGCTTATCAGCCGTACTTTTTCAGCGAAGAAACAGTGTTTTCCTCTCACACCAAATCAGCGAACAGTACTTTTCAGCCTGGTTTTTCAGCAAACTTGCACAGAAGTATAATATAATTTAGTAAAAGTAGGACAGATACAAGACACCTGTAATTGGTTCTTCAACATATATATTGTTGGGCCCTTTGTCATGCAGATCTCTTAGTTTTTGTTGAAAGTTTTGAAATCATTGATATAAGAAACAACTCAATTTCTTTCTGAAGAAAAGCATACATGATTATCAATATAGACATTATTGCCACATCACCTTAGCAAAATAATTGAGTCTCAATAAAATCAATAATATCCTTTTCGATTAATGATTGGATTTAGGATCTACTGCTTCCTTTTAAAATGACTTCTCTATTTTTTTTTTCTTGGTCCTAATGTGGTAAAGAAATATTCTGGATATTCTTTTTTATATATCATTCCTGAATTATTTTTTTTCAGCATGAAGGGCGAATTGAGCTGCCGCCTCAGGATGACGAACTTCTTCTGAGAGTGGACTTTGTCAGGGAAGTTGATGAGCTGCTGAAAGAGGTTCAAGCTGAGCAAGACAAGAAAAAGCAACAAATTGGATTTGACCCAGAATCAGTTGCATATATGCTGAAGCAGCAGGAGAAGATGCAAACCATACGTCAGGTAGAATCTCTCCTGGACTTGGCGTCCTCCTTGAAATGGTGAGGATTGAGTAGTATCGAACAACTATTCTGTCTGCTTAGAAGCTAAAAGTCATTGACTTTACATTGTACTAAACAGTTAGAGGGAGAAATCTTGGTTTTCAGCTAGTTAGACCGATAACCATTCTGGGTAGAGCCATGCGATTTACTTCGACATCCATGTACATTTGTATGTGTAGAGATGTATTACTATATATCAATGTATGTCTGCACTGCTAATGAAAAACCTATCTGAACCCTTGATGTCCGATACCAGTTGAATCTTCACTATTGCACTCATTTTAATGTTTGAAATCAACTGATGTGAAGTGGCGGTGTCTACCGCTGGAGGTAGCCTCCAGCTCCATTAGCAAAGGTTGAACCAGGTGAGCTGCAAGTCAAGTTCTCGTATCTGATGCACAGATTCAATTGCAGAAAAAAGTCGTGGTTTAGTAATAGTTCTGAAGTATTTGGAGACTTGGAGTTCACAAGGTGAGCTGCAAGCCAAACAAGTTCTATCGTATCCGTTGCCCAGATTCAAATTGCAGAAAAAGTTGGCGGTTTAGTTTTGAAGTATTTGGAATTTACATGGAAATGAGGGATGAGAATCTGGAGGGATACGTATTTTGAACAGCATTAAGTAGCGTTCCCAGCTTCCTCCCTATCAGGTTCTGCCGCCCAACAGCTACCAGCAACCGGCGAGAGCCAGCCACCACACCACAGGCAGCATCAGCAACTTTTTTTTCCTTTTCTTTCTCCGAGATTTCTTTATCGATTGTTGCACACAAAATTTTCCATAAAATTTATGCCGTAAATCAAACAATCATGAGGAACCCACTAATTGAACAGAATGGTATTCCAAACTCACACGAGAGAATGTCGACAAAGACTCAAAAGGAGGAAAAAAATCAAAGAATGTAGACAAAAGGTAGCAAATCATCCTTGTACACGAGTGTTATTGAAGCATGAACAGTTAACGCTAAAAAAATAATTCAAATTTGTTTTCGAAATCGGAGTAAGCAAATTCAGATCACGCCTGCAAGAATTAAAATCGCCAAGAATTCCATCATACGTCAATAGCTCGATTAAAAAGTTCCTCCATAGTATCTGGTCATCCTGTGCCCATACATGACACACGTTATTGTTCATGAAACCTTATTAAACATTTTTTCAAAAACATTATTAAATATTCGACTCATTTTCTTTTCATCAAAATCCTTAAACTCACATTAAGGCATGTTTGTTTGTCCTGCGCAAAACCGCAGCATGAGCAAACTGTCGTATCTGACGGGGTGCAGTGAGTAGCCATTCCGTAGACCTACACATCAGGCCTTGTTCGCTTGAGCTACTTTTCGGCCATGGAACAGCGTTTTTTTCTCACAACATTTCAGCATAAGCCAAGTTTGTGAAGTCAGAGTTTTCTGTAAATAAACGAAATCAAATGATCACCATGAGAAAAGTATGTTACGTTGCAATGCGTCAGACGATGCAATCTGCGGGGACAATACAAATGCGGCATCCGCAGTTGTGGCCAATACACATAAAATCTTGTTAATATTGTTAGGGTAGGAAAATGGACTTTTTCCATTAATAAATACAAATTCACAAACATGGCAAAGGAAGCTATCAGCTTACATCTCAGGTTGTTTAGGTTACAAAAAGGCAGTAAGAAACTAGACATACCATTCATCTGTGAAAATGAGGAACTTTATTATCATAAACATTCTCATCTACAATTTGCATCTTATTGGAACTGACGGGCCCCTCATAGTTGGTATCCGTTGCTGAAACCACACGGGCTTCCTGTTTGAGATCAGAAACTAGGAAAGAACCCTCTTTGATTCAAACAAAACACAACTATGTGCCTTCACTTGATACGAGGAAAATCCTAGCATTTGGTGTATTTCAGGACTAGACTCTCTTGAAAAGAAACCTGGAAATGCAAGTGATGTATCAACCAAGCGCAGCCACATGGATCCTTCTGTAATAGCTGGTAAAGTAGCACTCGCTGACACCTCGTTTGCATTGAAACAGATATACAAATCACCTCCAGTTGAATCTGGCAGCTTCTCATCCAGCTCCGCATTTATGTGCATGCAAAGAAAGTTGCTAGTAGGATCCTCCCAACGTGGTTCAGATAAATCACTCCCATACCAATGTATATTTTCAAGTTTTAGAAATTCTCTTCTCTGGAAAATGTCTGCTCGTCGACTCCTTAGTGCAGATAGAAATGAAATAAACCCGGTAACTTCCTTAACAAAAGCTGTCTTCAAGGCTTTCCAGTTCAGAGGCCCTCTATCCTTGTATGATGTTGAACCAGCAGCAGAGTGTCCACATTCATCTCCCATGTTAAGAACAGGAATACCAAGGGAAATAAATAGAATAAACAAGAAATTGCGTATCTGCCTTAGCCTCGTTTGAAGGACTGCATTGTTCTCTGATGGTCCTTCTTCACCACAATTCCAGCTGAACTCAGAACCAAACTCATCACAGCTGAAACTCACTAGATCAACAAGAGTGAGTCCAGAATTCCTGGATACATAATTGAACGAAAATGCTGGGCCCCTTGAGGAAAATAAGTCCCCACTGCCACACAAACGTGTAGCAAGATCACTGATTAGTGCTTCTCCCTTAAGAAACTTGCGCACATCCATAGAGAATTTTGTGTTCATCTCAGCCCATCTTTTCCAATGAGGGAATGGGAATTGCACATTAGATATGTCAAGCGGAGACCAAGGATCTGCAATGATCTTAGTCTTTGAAAGAACAGGGTCAAATACTATGGCTTCAAGAAGTGGAGGCCGTGAAAGGCCCTCACCACCTAGACCTCTGACAAGGAAAGGGGCATTGATGAAGCAGAACCCATCAACATGGAAGTCAAGCACCCAATGGCGGAGGCTGTCCAAAATGAGCTTCTGAGTCACCGGGTGGTTGCAATTCAACACACTTGCCTTGCATCCAGCAATTCCGTCAGCAATGTAGTACGAGGAACCATCAATGCCTCGGAGCGATATCATCTGACACTCTGCTCCTCCTTCAGCAGTATGCGTGAAAACAACCTCCAAGAGAACCTCTATTCCATTTCTGTGCATTGTTTTGACCATATCCTTCATAGACTTGATAGCTGAAACACTGGAGCGTTCACTGCTATACAGGCTCATAGGTGAAAAGAAATGGTACAGAAAATATGGTCCCTTCACTTGGTGGAATGGGAACACTGGCTCCAGCAAGACTGCATTGACACCAAGATGCCTGAAGTGCTTCACCTTCGCAGCCATGCCAGAGAAAGTACCGGCGACATCGTCTGCCAGCCCACTCGACCTGTCCTTGGTGAACAAAGCCACATTTGCCCGGTAGACCACCAGCTTCTCCAATGGCAAGCACGGGTGCTTGTCCCTGCCCCAATTGTAGGTGGGTGCATTCTTCAAGGACGCGAGGCACCTGACGGCTGACAGAATTCCGATAGGGAGAGGGTGGACACACGCGAACACAGAGGAAGCAAAATGTTTTTGGTGCTGCAAGCGACAGCTTTTCTCTTGATGTTTCATTTCTATATAAAGCAAAATTACAAGCTAAATATGGATACAAAAATGCTGATACAATCACAGCATGCTCGTGCGCAATTGTTGCCATCCCAACAATCTGGGGCATGCCATTCTTAGCACAGCCGGCTAATCAATTTCCTACTTACTAAAAAATGCTCAGGGCTTATTCAAAACAACGGCCGGCACAGCTAGCCCATCCTCATTAACAGAGTCGGCAGGGACGAAGTCCCCGATCACCTTGGCGTACGGGTCGAGCAGCGGGCGGTCAATGCCAAACATGGCGAACAGCCCGCTGCGGAAGCCGTAACTGTCGTATCCCTTCACGCTCTCCATCGAGACATGCCAGACATCGCCTGTCCGGTGGACGTACGGGTCGAGCTCGATCTCCAGTGCGGGCTCGTCCCCGCCGCCTCCGAACAGGCAGAGCACCATGCCCTTGGCGCTCTTGCTGTAAACCGCGAAGTTAGCGGCCTCGTTCTTGGACAGGGACAGGCCGAGCGGCGAGGGGCAGCCCCGTCCGACGCCCACAGGCACGCGGAAGCTCGTCCCGCGGTGCGTCCGTATCTCCGCTCCCGTCGCGTCGGCCAGCGTGAACGAGACGTGGAACGGCGCGCGGGCCCCGCCGTAGGACAGCTCAGCCGCGAGCGCGCCTCCCGGCGCGGTAGGGGCCAGAGGGACGCCCTCGCCGGAGCCGGCGGCGCGGAGCACCAGACCGCCGCTCCGTCCATGGGAAGGGGCCTCGACAGCGACCGCGTACCCCGCAGCGCCGTCTTTCCCGGCGACGGCCACGTCCACCACGCCGTCGTCGTCGGTCCGGAAGCGGTAACGGCAAGAACTCGCCGCCGCGCGGGCGAGGAGGGGACCGCAGCGGGGCGGAGGGCGGCGGGGCGTGGGTCCGCGCCAGGAGGATGTGGGCGGGGCCGGCGGCGCGGGGAGGGAGGAGGCCATGATGGGTGGGTGGGAAAGGGAGCGGCGCGATCAGCGGCTGGGGAATTGCGTCGAGCAGTCGGTGGGCATCGCGTGCTGTGCGGTGCGAGGGAGAGGGGGCACGAGGCCTGTGGAGTGGAGTGGCACGGGGGCGCGGGCGCTCGGTCGAGTCGTTCGTGTGTGCGGGTCCGTCTGGACGGAACGGACGTCCGCACAGTATCGTATCGGCCGCAACCGCTCCAGACCTCCAGTGTTTTCCTGCCATGTGTGGATGGCGTCAGGCCGTCAGCTTCTATGAACAGAAGATCTTGTGCAGGATGGGCATGGAGATGGGGCGCACGACTCTGACGTCTTGTCCTGGCAGAGCTGAAGCTCTGAGATAGTACACGGCTTTGTTGATTTTTCGGGCTAAAGTTTAGCCCCGTCCCATCGTATATTTGACATATATCTAAAATATTAATATAGATTTAAAAAATAATTAATTATATAAATTACGATTATTTTACGAGACTAATTTTTTAAGCCTAGTTCATAATCAGGGCCGGCCTTGAGGGCGGGCGGATGGGGCAGTCGCCCTGGGCCCCAATTCCCTGGGCCCATCCCAGGTATATATACCGTATATTGCGTGGTTAAGAGGCTAAGAGCTTTAAGCAGCGAATAGTTTCCGTCGTTGCTACCTGCAGGTATGCTGCCTCTCGCTGCAACTGCAACAACCTGACGATTCTCATGCGAGCTATTTTTGTGAAGTCGTTTGGTTACTGCAGATAAGCGCGGTGGGTCCTGATGGCTCCAACATATAATTTAGGCTCAGTTATTATATATATAACATTATATATATTATTATTCTTTATTAGAGATAGCACATTACGTTGCATTTCATGCAACTCGCTGCTAACTTGCTTTCTTCATCTTCTTCTAATAAACCAAAATTTACTTTACCGCAATTTGCTAGCTTCCTTCACTATCTTCTTGCATCTTCAAAGCGCACATGATTATGCATGCACCCGTACAGTAAAATCTTAACCTGCTTCTTTTATTTCTTTTTTAAATATTTTGTACAAAATCTAGTCAAACGGAAAAAAAAATGAGTATGAGTAGATGAATTAATACAATCACACATAGAGATTTATAAAGAAGTTTTTTAAGAGTAATTCAAGCGCTTCAAGAGATCCAAACAAGATGGTGATATGGTTGTCAAGGAACCAGAGTATACCATCATTATAGTGACAGAAAATTTGAAGGTATTTTAATATATATATATATGTATGTATGTATTGTTTCTTTGAATATCGCTTTTGTATAAGTAGCTAAGCGTTTATCATTAACTATTTTATACATATAAGTGTTTAAGCATGTGTATATAAGGGGCCCCTAGATTTTGGTTTTGCTCCGGGCCCCTAAAAACTCAGGGCCGGCCCTGTTCATAATTTGACAATGTGATGCTACAGTAAATATGTGCTAATGACGGATTAATTAGCCTTAATAAATTCGTCTCGTTGATTATTGAGGACTTGTGTAATTTGTTTTATTATTACTATCCGAACACTTCCATATGATACCTCCATATGACACTCGATGTGACACCTCTAAACTTTAGCCCATGGATTTAAACACCACCTTAGATAGTCTTTCGTTCATACTGATGGATGAGATCCTATCTTATTTCGTTATGTTTTTGTTTAAAACCGTCAGACATAAAGACATTCACCCTGTTCGCTTCAACTATTTTTCAGTCAACGAACAGTATTTTTCTCTCACGACAAATTAACATAAGCACAGCATAAGCCAAATTTCAGCATAAGTGAACAGGGTGATTGTTTGATGAGAATATTTCAGTAGTTTCGAACTTATCTCATCATGAAAAATGAGAAGCACACTTATCCATCCCTTCTTTATAGCGTCTCTTTTCCATTTTGCACCATTTTCCCAACACGTCCCTCCCCCCTGGATGTTACACCCGAAAAATTTTATTTTTATTTGGAAATATGGTAGAAAATGCTAAATAAAATAAATAATTTTAACAAAATTTTAAATTTTGAAAATATTTTAAAAAATTCAATTTAGAGAGTGAAAATTGTTATTTATAAATAATTTTTGGATTAATTTGATTATTTGTTACATGATTGTATAGAGTTTTTGTGTGTGAAATATCTTTCTAAATATTTACAGATGAGCTTGGGGTTTGGTACCAACCGCTTATAAAACATCGAATCGAATATCTAAGGTTATGTTTGGATCCTTCGAATTAACATCTATTCTAATAATCATAATTTAGGCATAGATTTATTAAGTTAACATGGATGAATATGTAACGTACATGTATGCTATTTATTAAGTTAACATGGATGAATATGTAACGTACATGTATGCTATTGTTGACTATATATGGGGAAGATATTTGTGTGCTGGACAAGACGTCAGAGTCATGTGCTGGCAGAGCTGTTGTTGACACAAAAGAAAGGATATGTCCAAACATAGATTTATTAAGTTAACATGGATGAATATGTAACGTACATGTATGCTATTGTTGACTTGGGGAAGATATTTGTGTGCTGGACTACTGCTACATGTGAGGGAGCCATCGAGTATGGTCTAAGTTGCAGGGTACAAACCATGCACGGAGATTAGCAGAATTATTTCTACCTTTCACCCCCATGAATTTAAGACAGGTATATATCTAAACTTTAGATAGTTCTAGAATATCAAATTTCAAGTCAAATAGCACAATCCACAGACTAGATTATAATTATGATTTTCTTTAAAGGAGATCAACTCAGCTTTTAGAAAGCAAATGAAGTATTTACAAGCTAGGGATACCGGTTGGGCTGACGTTCAACCACAAAAGCTCAACATCGAGCAGTCCAAGGACACATAAGAAGCAACCCCAGTTAAAATTAACTAAAGCTGAGGTCAACAGCGTGCAGAACAAGAAAACTAAAGGTGCAGCCCAACTAAATCTCAACTATATCTAAGGTGTAGCTATTGAAGGAGACGCTTCTCATCCAATCAGCCACTGCGCTTGTCACCTTCTCTACCTTTCTCATGTCTTTTTCTTTTAGAAGCTGTGCCCACATTTGCATAAAATTGAGACCCATCGAAATCAGACTCGCAGGGTTGGAATTCTCTCACATGAAAAGCATTAATCCACTAGTGTTGTCACTCAATTACCGAAATCCAAATGAAGTAGTTAAAAGAAAAAGAAATCCAAATGAAGTTTTTTGAATGTCCTATATTTACATTTTGCAAAATCCAAATGAAACTTTTAAATGTCCTATGTTTTTATTTTGGACGTTTATTGTGTTCTATCATGAGTATAAGGTTGTGACAACAATGAGATTGCGCTTTCTTGCTGATCAAAACCATCGACCTGATCAATACACAATAAATGTTCTATCCCTACAATTTCAGTAAGCAAGTCAGTTTTACATCTATTTGTTACGTTCACATCTTATTCAAAGAATATAATTTATTCAGACTGATTGAACTGTAAAATTTCCTAATTGCCGCTCCTAAGTCCTAACACTTTCCCTATTTATTTAGGTTCTTGTGTGAAATGTACCTCTAGACCTAGATGAATCAGTTACTGAGCATGTTGAGCACTTCTTGCTGTGAATCACCGTGATCATTACCTCAGTCACTAGGTTCTAACTTTTATTTGATTCTTTCCACTGTAGTACTGTCAGGATGACTTATATGATCAGGATTCAGGCAATAAGAAAAAACAAATAAAAAGTTTTTTATATTTCAATTTTCGTTTTTTTCTTTGACTGTACTTCTTAACTCTTCAACTGAAGCTGAAAGAGTGGCTTCTTTTCCTGTACTCTTCTTTTTAAATGAGAGATCCCATGTCCATTCCAGTGCAGATTTACATTTGAATTTTGTTCTTTGTGAATTTAATATATTCCTTGAAAAGAAAAGGTGCAAAGGCAGAAGCATAGGCTGAAAGAATTAGTAATTCCGTAAAAGGTTATCCTGCTGGTGCCGTGCAAAGTACAACAGCTCAAGAAGTGAAACTTTCTTTTGTGTCCATGTTTGGACAAAAGTCATCTCAGTCTGATCATTCTTTCCAATATGTGACACACTATGTACATTTCAAGACCTCGACCATATCCTTTCTTACAAAAAGAAATGATTAATTCCTGGTACATATACACATTACGAAACCTTGTCCAAGAATCCATCCGATCAGCGCTTGCAATTCACAAAGCTTACCACCAGCAATGAGACCTCGTAAAATACTTGATACTGCAGCTTTAGAGAGCCCACCTTCCATACATTGGTTGAAACAGCTAAGTGCAACCAAGAATTTTCCCTCTTTACAGAGACAATCAATCAAAAGACTGTAGGTGATGTCATTGGGAGCAATACCTTTCTCAATCATCTCATGAAGCAGGAGACAGGCCTCATAAGATTTCCCCAGGAAATTGAGATGACGGATCAAAGTATTGTATGTCACAACATCAGCGACAAACTCTTCACTTCCAAGCAAGCAAAGTGCTTCATGAAGCTTCCCAAGTTTACAGAGACTGTGGATCACAATGCTGAAAGTCCAGCTATTTGGAGCAATTCCCTTCTTGACCATATCGACGAAGAGCTTGACAACAGCCAACCATCTCCGATCATCACAAAGCCTCCTCATCACAGTGTTGTAGTTGACAACATTGACATGCCATCCAATCTCTGCACTACACTCCAAGAGGCACTTTGCAGCCCAAGCAGTTGACCTGCGGCAAACCCCATCAAGGAGGATATTCAGAGTAATCTCATTGGGACGCAGCCCAACAGACAGCATCTTATCTACCAATGCAAGGCTCTTATCTACTCTGCCATTTTTGCATAGTCCATCCATGTAAGTACTGTGTGTGATTGTATCTATTGTCCACCCTTTTGCACTGCTCTCCTCAAGAAGCGCATCTACTTCCTGGAAAGCACAAGCCTTGCATAGAGCTTCAACCAGGACATTGTAAGTGGCTGTGCTTGGTGCAAAACCAGCTCCAATCATCGTTTCCAAGAGATCCTTGGCCTCATGTATCATCCCACTCGTGCAGTAGGCGTGCAAGATAGGCGTATACGAGTGAGCATTGGGCTGGCACCCTTCCTCCAGCATCAAGTCCAGCACGCCAAGAGCCTCAGCCACCCGCCCGGCACTGCACAGCCCAGATATCAGCGTCGAGTAGGTGACTACGTCCGGGGCCACGCCGTTCGCCGCCATCCCCCTCACGACCTCGTAGGCCGCGTCGAACCAATGCAAGCGGCAGGTGTACACCCCGACGAGTACAGTGCACGCGGCAGCGTCGGGCACGACGCCATCGGCGGCCATGGCATTTAGCACCGCGAGCGCGGCTCCCGGTTGAGACGCCGATGAGAACGCCGCGGCGGCCGTGGTGAAGCAGGCGGCATCGGGGCGGCGCCCCATGAGGCTCCGCATTTCGTCGAGCAGGTGCAGGGCCCGCTCAGCGCCGGCGCCTGGGTGGTCACCGCCATTGAAGCAGCGAGCGCACAGATGAGACGGTTGTAGTCGTACAGGTGTGGGGACCGTGGTCGTGACGGAAGAGGCGGAGGCGGGGGCGGGGGCTGGTCGGAGTGTTCCTTCGCGATGGCGGCGAAGTGGAGTAGGTAATCTCGAGCGGACTTGGACAAGAGGCGTAGATGCAGGAGACGGGCAATGGGAGGAGAGGGGGAGGGCATAAGGAGGTGGGGGAGACTGGCGGCGACATCTGAGAGCGGCAGCGGCGGCGGCGGCTGGCTGCAGCTTTGCTGCCCGGAACGCATGGAGGATGTCTGCCCACACACGGGTTAGGTTTACCAGAAAAAGGAGCGGTGAGATGATAGACTAAATTGCACGGAGTATTGAGCTGATTTTGTTTGGTCCTCAAAGTATGAAATCGTACTCTTGACTCTCTAATCTATTTAATTCGATCAATGTAAGTCCTAAACAGCCTAGGCAGTGTCAAGCAGGTGGCTACCCACGTAGGCGGAGGCGGTGCGGGCGGAGAGCGAGGAGCCTCAGGCTCGGACAACCGTTTGCGCCTCCGAGCCTGCCGCGCAGCAGGACTCCGAGCCTAGAGGAGGTTCTTGCTGACCTCCGAAAGCGGAGATTCGAGCACGACGCAAGCGACGCCGGGAGCTCCCCCTCGACCCACCTGGGCACGAGCGAGAGCTCGGTGAGCGTGGACAGCCGGCCCAGCGCTGGGTCCAGCCGCCCCGTCAGCCCCGGAGAGCGGGGGTCGCCGAGCGCGAGCGCCGCCACCCGGTCCCGTCGCAGAACACGCCGGGGAACCCGCACGGATGGGCGGTGAAGTCCCAGCCATCGAAGAACTCGGAGCCGGGCATGTCGTCCAGCGACCGCCGCACGGCCTGCAGCGCCAGGAAGTCGACCGGGTCAAGGATCCCCGCCGCCGGCCACGGCTGCCAAGACGACGCACGCCACGACGGCGCCGAGCCGCGCGGTCACCGCCATTGCCGTGCTCGTGCCCCTGTTCATGATGCATATGGTGGGCGGACGGGGACCCGCCGAGCCCGCCGCTGGCCATAAGGTACCGCAGCAGGTCGTCTCCTCCGTCGTCGTCGTTGTTGTTCCAGTCGATGACGACGTCGCCAAAGCCGCCGCCGGTCCCGGCGTCGGGCACCTGATGATGTCGCAGTACCTCAAGTCTGAGTTGCTGTGGCCATCTCGAGCTGGGCGTGGTGGTAGTCGGTGTCGTTGGCCGGAACGGCGGCGCGGGTCGTCGTCGTTGTTATTCCCTCGGAAGTATCGTCCATGCCCGCCGGTCCCAAGGAGACGCCCTTCTTGCGGACGCGGCAGAGGACCCAGTCGTCAAGCTGCACGCACCATGCATATGCATGAAGATGAGTGATACGTAATGACGCTGGTAGTCAGGTAGTAGTGGCAGTGCATAGTTACACACACGTACATACCCTCATGGAGTTGGCGGCGGTGGGCCTGGCGAGCACCACGGCGGCGTCGGTGTCGAGGAGGCGGTACTCGTGCATGACCCACTCCGTCTTGCTTCCCTTCGGGGAGCGCCCCTGGTAGAAGACGAGCGCCTTCTTGACGCCCAGGCAGTGCGCGCCGCCGGCCGCCAGGATGGGCTTGTCGGTGCCGGTGGCCTTCCAGTAGCCGGAGCCCGCCGTGCGGTTGGGGCGGGCGCCGTTGGGATACTTGCGGTCACGAGGGCTGAAGAAGAACTACTCGCCCTCGCCGAACATGGCCTTGTCTGCATGCATGCAGCATATATATATGGACGACGGTTATTAAGTTGATCTCGTGCGTGCACCATCATCAGTCCACACACGCACGTTCATGCATATATACTATCTGTATCTTCTGTACTAATGCACGCATCGAAATAAAAGTCATCGTATTATCTAGTGAATTTTGACGCCCAGGGCCACTATCTAAGTGAGTGAATCACCAGTTTTACAGGCTTACCGGCTTAAATACTCTATAGATAAGAAAAGCAACAAAGAAAATGCATAATCAATAAAAAATCTACAAAAAACTGGATATAAAAGTAGTGAAGGATATACATGTGTTTCTATCTTTATGAATCCAGAGATCTGCAATGTACATCATTGATTCATCCAATCTTAATAAAATATACAGACGGTGCCATCTGCTATGTTAGATGCATACATGAACACACCAATGGAATTTGGGTTGATCTAGATTGGGTGGATGGATGTTTACATTGGTTCAGAGGAGGGGCGCCGCCTCTTGCTGGTCCGACGACCACCAGGCCACAGCAAGACGTGCATGCTATGGACACAGGCTGCAGTGCCGCGGCTCAACCTCTAGGCGCCGTCACGGCTTCACCTCGCTCCGGCCTCCGGGGGGGCTGCTGGCTGCGTGCCGCGCACGACGGACAGCTGCTAGTCATGCGCTAGGGGTTTGGACATTAGTGAGTGCGGAGCGCCTAGTGAGAGGCGGCGTGCGAGAAGAAAGCTGAGCGCTAGGGAAAGGGCTAACGTACCGCGACGCAGGATGCCCTAGGCGCGAGGCCGAGCTGGGCAAAACTGGGCCGCGCGACCATGGGCTGCGAGCTTGGGCCAGGAGAATTTAAGAGGGACATAAGAGGTTTTCTGGGCCACGCGTAGGGTCGTGGCCCTAGCCCAATATCCGCCCCTGCTTGTGTACGTATATAGGGCCTCTTTGTCACGGTTTATGCCGGCTTCGGCTTCATCTATTTTGCGCAAATCGAGGCACTATAGCGTGAAGCCGTTTTGTAAGCCGATGTTAAAATGAACTAGAAGCCGAGAAAAGCCAGTTTTTCTGGCTTCACCAGCTTTGGCTTCACCGGTGAAGCCATTTTGGATGAGCCGTGCCAAAGGGGCCTATAGTATCAAACAAGCAATAAGCCCTGTCCGTGCATAGTTTGTATCTAGCAGACAAGACAAAGAGAAGGAGACGCTGCCAGTGCTAGCTAGCTAGAGTACTTCCCTTGTTCTCAACGACCACCACCCAGTGTGCATCGATCGATCGCCAAGACGACCCACGCCATGACGGCGCCGAGCCGCCACGGTCACCGCCATTGCCCCACCGCCCCACGGCGTCCTCCATCATGAGCTTACGGTTGGCGCCACTCCACCTCCTCCTCTGCTGCTTGGGGCTCCACCGCCATGGTGGTGGACGGACGGTCCACGCCGGCGTCCGAGGTGCGCGAGCTGTTGTCGCCCGTGAAGAGCGACGCCACGGTACGTCCTCCACCTGAACTTTATCAGAATCGGCTCGCCGCCACCACACGTCTTGCCTCGGTGCCTGCGTGGCCCTGGCACCGTCCGCCATCACCGGGGCCTTGGGCTTCCTCAGCTTGAGCAGCAGCACGAGGAACCTGGTGGTCGGACGGAGCAGCGTCGCCGGCGGTGGGACCACCGCGGCCTCGGCCTCGGTCTCCGCCTCCACGGACGGCGCATCGACGGTGAAAGGATCAAGATGCCCAAGAGGGGGATGAATTGGGCTAATTCTAAATTTTTCTTGCAATAATTAAATCATATGGTTAGCCCAATTAACCCCTCGTGCCTAGAAAAGAGTTTCTAATAAACTAACGCACAACGGACTAGCATCCTATGTTCCAAACTTACTCTAGCATGGCAATTCTATGAATGTAAAGACAAGTATTGAGTTGCTCAAAGTAAATGCTCAAAGTAAATGGAGAGAGAGAGGAACGCGGCGATGTTTTGCCGAGGTATCAGAGAGTCGCCACTCCCCACTAGTCCTCGTTGGAGCACCCGCACAAGGGTGTAGCTCCCCCTTGATCCGCGCAAGGATCAAGTACTCTCTACGGGTTGATTCTTCGACACTCCGTCGCGGCGAATCACCCAAAGCCGCTCACAACTTGAGTTGGGTCACCCACAAGGTCCACCGGGTAATCACCAAGCTCCCAATCACCACCAAGCCCTCTAGGTGATGGCGATCACCAAGAGTAACAAGCACGAACTCTCACTTGACCACGCGAAGCCTAATGAGAAGATGGATGCACACTTGACTACTCTTGATTCACTAATGAGGCTACTCTCTTGGATTCTCAAATCTCAATCACCTCACTGGGACCTTGCTCTTCTTGGCACTCACAAACGTGTTTCTCAGCTGTTGGAATGAGCAAAAGTTACTCCACACATGAGTGGAGCTTCTATTTATAAGGCAGCCTGAAAAACGAATTGTTATGTGCCTCTACGGGGTGACCGGACGCTCCGGTCAGTTCAACCTACGAACCAGAGAAAATGAGTTGACCGGACGCTGACAGAGTCCGGTCACCACTGACCGGACGCGTCCGATCACATTAAAACCTTACTGGAACCTTACTGTACTCGACCGGACGATGAACCCTCAGGGTCCGGTCAGTACTTACCGGACGCGTCCGGTCGTAGATTCTCTTCTCTGAAACCTCTCTGGAGTTGACCGGACGATGCCTTTCAGCGTCCGGTCACTTGACCATTCTAGCGTCTGGTCGCACCGAACGCAGTCCCTTGATCAAATGAACTGACCGAACCCTGTGGCCTGCGTCCGGTCGCACCGGGGCTAGCGTCCGGTCAGTATTTGATCCTCCATTCACCTTCAACTCTCGATCATGTGTGAATGAAGTTTGCTCCATTGGATCTTAGGCATATGTAGAAGCTACCTAGAGCTAGTTTAAACAAGAGTGCACCACACCTAACTCACTAGACTCATCTAGGTCAAGCTACCCGTTCATACCCCCCTTAGTACGGCCAAAGGAAAAACAAAGTCCTAAACTAGTCCAAGTGTCACTCCAACTCCAATCGACACTTAGAACTAGTCATCCTTAACCTTGTCGTTCATCCTTTGAAAACCGAAACGATTTCCATCGTAGGGGCATGACCACCTTGATTGCTCAATCGATCACCATTACCATGACCTAACTTAATTGCCTCTGCAAAACACACGTTAGTCATAGTAATCTTGTATTGTCATTAATCACCAAAACCCAACAAGGGGCCTAGATGCTTTCAATCTCCCCCTTTTTGGTGATTGATGACAATACCACCTCGAGTATGTGAAAGAGTGAGGTTTTTGACGGACTTGGTTCATATAAGCTTTTATCGATAAGAACAAAAGTGTTAGTCAAGCTTATATGATCCAAGCCAACACAATGTACTCAAAAGATATGAAGTATGCATGAGTACAAGAAACAAAACTCATTTGCATCGGAGTATAAATGCGGAAGCAAAGGCAAATAAGCATAGCACAAGTGATATGACATATAAATAATGTAAAGTAGAGAGCACACATGTCATATATCACAATTACACAGATATCACTATCACATAGATATAATAATATGCATGAAAGTAAACACACGAATGCATAATAATAAAAGTGTATCACACATAGAAACTCCAAATGCAAAAAAGAGAAACAAAGCTAATAATCTAAGCTCCCCCTAAAAAGACGCTCCCCCTGAATCTACATACTCGTCCCTCTCCCCCTTTGGCGTCAAACACCAAAACTAAGGGTCGGTCGGTGGGGCTGCAGCGGATGAGTCGGGCGCTGAAGTACGTGTAGCAATGTGGAACTGGGCGCCATCATCATCTGACCCTGAGCCCTAAACTGACTGACCCTCTGAAGCAGGAAGTGTCGCTGAAGCAGTCTGAGTCTGAGCTGGGGCTGGTGCTGCCTGTAAAGCTGCTGGTACATCTGTCGTAGGATCTGAGGAAGCAACTGAGCTGGGAAGCCTCTGCGTCGTCACGGCGACTGGAGCTGTAGTAGAAGGACCTAGGGCATGCATATGTGGCAGTGTAGGCATCCCTATCAACTCGCTAAAGGATGCTCCAAGACTCCTGGATACTGACGTGTCAGGCACAAAAAGCGAGGGTGATTACTCCGGAGTGAAACCTGTCTGTAATGGAGTGAACTGCGGGGCTACCACAGGTGAAGACAACCACTGGGACACCTGAACTAGAGGTGAAGCAAACTGCACTGGAGGCTGTCCCTGACTCTGAAGCCCACTGGGCTGTACAGCTGGAGTCGTCATTGTGGTGGCAGGCTGAGCAAGCTAGGGCGAAGGCTGTGGCTGTGGAGCCCCAAGAGCTGTCACTACATGCTGCATGAATCCCATGAGCTGCTGCTGCATAAGTAACTGCTGCTGATGCATCTGCTGCTGCTACTGCTGGAGAAGCTGCTGCTGCCTCTAGAACTTATCCTGACGAGCCTGGAACTGTGCAAAGTTTGCAGCAGTCTCCTGTGCCTATCGTGCCTGATCCTGCTGCATCCGCTCAAGAATGGCAATCAATGCAGGGTCCGTCTGTGGTGCTGGTGGAGCTGAGCTGGAACTGCCGGTCTCTACATCATGTCTGCGTGGAGGCATATGAGGAATCGGTAGATAGTCATCATCCGAATTATCACTGGACTCAGTCATCCCCTGCTGTGCCTCAAGCTGCTCCTCCTCTGTAGCGACTATGCCTCTAATGATCTCGTCCTGCTGAGTTGCTGACTCTGGAACATCTGGACGATGACGGGGCTGAGCGGGTGCCTGTGGAGTGCTGTGCCTGATCCTCTGTGCCATGTTATATGCAGGAAACTCTATGGTGGCAGCCTTGTACTCTGCAACCATCTCAGGGGTCCTGACCTGCACAGACTTTAGCATCAAGAATGTGACCCAATGAGCATAAGTAAGTTGTCTCCAACCCTTGAAGCCCTCCGCAATAGTATCCTCCATCTCTGATAGAAGGAGGTCCCAAATGTCGAACACGGTCTGCTACATCAGGGCATTAAGGAGCCAGAGCTATAGGTGAGTCAGACCCTCTCTGTATCCCAACCTGGGAAGTAGTGTCCTCCTGATAATGGCCTCTAGCACTCGAGCTGTAGGTGTCAGGTCACTGGGGTTCCTCCTCGACCCCTCACCAAAGGGCTCCTTAAAGCAATGGCGCACAAGATTAGTAGGGGGCACCAACCCTCCATGAGGATGCCTGGGAGGCTCCTGCTGTCCATAACACACCTCATGCAATTTGACAGACTGATCCTGTAGCCTCAGTATCTCCCGGGCCCTGAAACTCATCACCCTGTAATCTCTGCCATTAAATGCAAAGTGAATGAAGTTGTGATGCGGATCAACGTAGAGTGAAGCATAAAACTGCTGAACCCAAGATGGTACATATACTCCTGTCCGGCCAATCAGATCTGCGAGCCCCGGCAAATATGACAAGTAGGGGCGGATGTGCTCTCCAGCTGCTGCCACAATAGACTCTAAACGGTAGACTCTCTGAGATCTGAACACTACCCCACTGTTGAGATAGGCATTATAGAAATCCTCTTGGAGTGGCGTGTAGAACCCCTCTGCTGCTCTCTCATCCCTCCTCGAAGGAAACCACACATTGAACTCAACAAACCTCAACTGGCGAACCTGTCTGGCTGTGGCGGCCCTCAAGTCAAGGTGTACCACTGGAGGCGGACCCTGTGGTCTAGGCGGTGGGCGTGAACCCCTGCTGAGTAGCTAGCCTCGGTGGTACTGTAGCATGGGTACGACTAGAGCGGCGAAGCTAGGGTTGTGGTGCCTGCTCTGTCTCCTCTGCCTCCTCGGCCTGCTAACCCTCCTGAGTCTCCAGAGCTGGCTGAGGCTCTACTGGTGGGGGCTGCTGCTGTGAAGTCCCTTGAGGCTGACCCTCACCAATAGTATACTGCCCTCCTTCAACAGTGACAGTCCCTGGTGGACTACCAAGAAGGCGCTGAACTCTCGCTGTCATAGTCCTTGCATCTGATGAAACTGGCGGATCTGCAAACACAACTCCGCTGCGAGCACCTCCTCGCTTGGCATGTTCTGCGGCCTCTGCAACTGCTGCTGCTTTGGCGGTCTCAGCATCTGGGTACTTGCGCTTTTTGGATGCAACCTTCTTTGTTTCCTTGCCTTTTGGATCTGTGGGCAGGCGAGGCGGGGGCCTCCGATCATCATCACCTGGACCACCACCAACATTCTTGGTGCGAGCCATCTGATCTGACAAGAGGATGAACTGTCGCTGACAAGATCAACTGCCACTGACACTTTTGAGGCTTGGCCTCGATCCGTACTCGTGAGCTTGGCTCCGAGTTGCTGACAACTGCCACAGAAACCTCAACGGCACCGACTCGCTGCACGATAGAATAGATGGATATACACATAAATACACTATATCTAATAGATGCGAAAGACCTAGGAAGCAAGCAATGTAGGTGCGAGATTGAGACGATGGGCAAGCTACCTGATGAACCGGCAATCCGAGAGAAGGAGAGAAGCGTCACGCGGGGGAAACCACGGAACCGGGGCTAGGGTTTGGGTTGCGAAACACTTCAAAGAACCGGCGACCCTAGAAGCAATTGAAAACAAAGCTTTGAAATTTATCTAGATTGCTGGCAAAGTTCAGTCAATGCTAGGGCACGGCCTTACCGGAGAAGCTAGGGCACGGTGAAGCAGGGTGGTGAAACTTGGCGCGGTGGCTCTGAGACACAAGAAACCAGCGAGGTGGACCGGCAGGCACGGCGGCGCTTGTGAGGAAGAGGTGACCGGGCACGGCTCGGGAGGCGCAGGGAATCGCCGGTGGCACTTGGGGCTGCGGTGGAGCGCAAGGGAGCATGGCGTGGTGGCGCTTGGGCGGAGCTTGCGCGGGCGCGGCGAGCAGCGATGGAGGCGTGGGACAGCGGCGGCGTGGAGAAGCTGCGGCGGCGCTGGCTAGGGCTAGGTCACAGCGGATGCGGGGAAAAGAACAGCACGCGCGGTTATATGGGGCACCCAACCCGACAGAATAGGAAACGGTAGAAAAGTCCTGAAGCCGCACGAGATCAACTGACCGGACGCTCCGGTGGTAGCGACCGGACGGTATCACCCAGCGTCTGGTCGATTCCAGAGAGGTCCAATTCCTCTGGAATCACGACCGGACGCGTCCGGTGGTCCATGACCGAACGCAGGCAGGGTCCGGTCGGTACAAGCCTGTTTTTCCTTCAAACGATCGGACACAGGATCCCTTCCTGACCGGACGCACAAACACAGCGTCCGGTCACTCCTTCAGCAGCAGTTCACCTCCTATGAACTGACTGGACGCTGGACAGCAGCGTCCAAAACAGCGTCCGGTGCACCTTTTCCAGCAAATCTTCAAAGTTCCTTCGCGCTGCCTGTTCCCAATCGAGTCCCAACATGGATAAGATCCAAATAAACACCAATTGGGATGGATGTGAGTGACCTCTCTCAAAACCCTCATATTTTTCAAAATATTTTGCCTTAGGCTATAATTCTTTTTAAGAAAATAGGCAATAAGAGGGTAAATGGAACAAAACGACAAAACAACATCCATGTACATGCAATGCTATGTAAGTAAATCTAGTTGCTTGTCAAGTTTGATCCAAAGTTAAGCTTCTTCACACGCTTTCCGGCGGTTATCTTAACCATGTTAGACAAGCCCTATATGTATTGCCAAAAGTTAAACATGTTGTATATAACAATGAATGCAAGGGACAACACAAGCTCAATTTTTAGTGAAGTTGCTAAAATCAAGTACATTGAGCTCATTTCGCAATCTACAAAAGGTTGACTCATCTAGCGGTTTAGTAAAGATATCCGCTAATTGATCTTCGGTCCTTACACCTTCTAGTGATATATCATTTTTGGCAACATGATCTCTTAGAAAGTGATGGCGGATATCTATGTGCTTGGTGCGAGAGTGTTGAACCGGGTTATTTGCAAGTTTTACGGTGCTTTCATTGTCGCACAAAAGAGGTACTTTTTCTAGAACTATACCATAGTCTAGCAAAGTTTGTTTCATGTATAATATTTGTGCACAACAAGCACCCGCGGCAATGTATTCCGCTTCGACTGTGGACAAAGCCACACTATTTTGTTTCTTGGAGGACCAAGACACAAGTGATCTACCAAGCAAATGGCACCCTCTGGATATGCTTTTTCTATCAACTTTGCAACCGGCATAATCCGAATTGGAATAGCCCACTAATTCAAATATAGCTCTTTTGGGATACCAAAGGCCAATGCTTGGTGTGTACTTGAGATACCTAAGGATTCTTTTTACGGCAATTAAATGTGTTTCCTTAGGATTAGCTTGGAATCTAGCACACATACACAAACTAAATATGATATCGGGCCTAGATGCGGTTAAGTATAACAAGCTTCCAATCATAGAACAGTAGAGAGTTTGATCAACCGGGTTACCTCCCTCGTCTAGGTCGAGATGTCCATTGGTAGGCATTGGTGTCTTGATTGGCTTACATTCATCCATCTTGAATCTCTTGAGAAGATCTTTTGTGTATTTCTCTTGAGAGATGAAGATGTCTTCTTTCATTTGCTTGACTTGAAAACCAAGAAAGAATGTAAGCTCACCAATCATGGACATCTCGAACTCCTTCGACATCAATTCACCAAATTCTTTGCATGAGTCTTCATTTGATGATCCAAAGATAATATCATCAACGTATACTTGACAAATGAAGATGTGCCCATCAAGCTTCTTGGTGAATAGTGTGGTGTCGACCTTCCCAATGGTGAAGCCCTTCTCAATGAGAAAGTCCCGGAGACGCTCATACCAAGCTCTTGGGGCTTGCTTAAGCCCATATAATGCATTGGACAACCTATAAACATGATTAGGATATCTAGGGTCTTCAAACCCGGGAGATTGATCAACATAGACTAGTTCATTAATAAAGCCATTTAAAAATGCACTTTTCACATCCATTTGATATAGTTTTATTTCATAATGTGATGCATATGCAAATAGGATACGGATGGCTTCTAATCTTGCAACCGGTGCAAAGGTCTCTCTAAAATCCAAACCTTAAACTTGAGAGAACCCCTTTGCCACTAGTCTTGCCTTGTTCCTCACAACAACACCTTGATCATCTTGCTTGTTGCGGAACACCCACTTTGTTCCAATAACTCTTGCACCTTTTGATCGCTCTTCAAGAGTCCAAACTTCATTGCGAGTAAAGTTGTTCAACTCTTCATGCATGGCATTGATCCAATCCGGATCTTTAAGAGCTTCTTCTACCTTGGTAGGCTCATAGCAAGAGACAAAAGAGTGATGAGCAATAAATAAAGCAAGTTTTTGAGATCTAGTCATCACTCCCTTTGATGGACTCCCTATGATGAGATCTTGTGGATGATCTTGTAGTAGAGGTGTATTTCTTCTATTGACCACTTGAGGGGGAGGTTGTGGAGCATCAACATCTTGTGCTTGTATCACCATTTGCTCATGGGAGATATGAGTATCTTCATTTTCTACTCTCCCATCTTTTTCACCATTTTGTGGCACACTTGATGAAGAAGGTTGATTGATGACTTGTACATCATCTTCATCATCTTTAGGCTTCATGTCTCCCACCGGAATATTCTTCATGGCCTCCCTCAATGGTTCATCACCTACATCATCAAGATTCTTATGTGCTCCTTGGGAGCCGTTAGATTCATCAAATTCCACATCATATGTTTCTTCAACCAAGCCGGTGGCATGATTAAATACTCTATATGCTTTGGACTTTGATGTGTAACCAACAAGAAAACCAATATCACAACGCCTTTGAAACTTCCCTAGGTGTTGCCGCTTCTTGTAGATGTAGCATTTGCAACCAAACACCCTAAAGAAAGAGACGTCCGGCTTCTTCCCATTGAGCAACTCATAAGGTGTCTTGCTAAGGAACTTTTGAAGAAATAGACGGTTGGATGCATAGCATGCGGTATTGATTGCTTCCGCCCATAGAGCTTTGGGTGTGTTGTACTCATCTAGCATTGTCCTTGCAAGAGTGATCAAAGTCCGGTTCTTCCTCTCAACTACACCATTTTGTTGAGGAGTATAAGTTGCGGAGACTTCATGCTTGATCCCAACTTCATCACAATAAGCTTCAATATTTGTGTTGTCAAATTCTTTTCCGTTGTCACTTCTTATCTTCTTGAGCTTCACTTCAAATTCATTTTGAGCTCTCTTGGCAAACTTCTTGAAGCAAGATGCAACTTTGGATTTGTCATGAAGAAAGAATACCCATGTATACCTTGAATAGTCATCAACAATCACAAGACAATAGAGATTCCCTCCCAAACTCTTGTATGTTGTTGGTCCAAATAAATCCATGTGAAGGAGTTCTAGCACTCTTGTGGTTGACATGAAAGCTTTGGTTGGATGGGTATTTGCAACTTGCTTGCCGGCTTGACATGCACTACAAAGCTTGTCCTTTTCAAACTTCATATCCTTCAACCCTCTCACCAAATCATTCTTCATAAGCTTCTTGAGTGAGCTCATCCCGACATGAGCAAGTCTTCTATGCCATAGCCACCCAAGTGTTGTTTTGGTGAATAGACAAGTCTTCAAATTTGCATCTTCGGAGGTGAAGCCCACTAGATATAAGTTGTTGTATCTAAATTCATTGAATATCACTTTTGTCATCTAACTTGGATACAACAACCTCCTTCTCGGTGAACAAGCATTGGAAGCCAAGATCACACAATTGTCCAACAGATAGCAAGTTGAAACTTAATGAAGCAACATAAAGCACATTGGAGATGGAATGATCATTTGATATTGCCACTTTGCCCAATCCTTTAACCTTGCCCTTTGAGTTATCTCCAAATATAATTTTCTCTTGTCCATCTACCTCTTCATCTAGTGAGGTGAACATACGAGGATCACCGGTCATATGTTGAGTGCAACCACTATCAATAACCCAATGACTTACACCGGTCTTGTAGTTCACCTACACACAAGAGATTCAAGCTTTAGGAACCCAAACTTGTTGAGGGTCCTTCACCTTCTCAACAAGTGACTTAGCCACCCAAATCTTTTTTGGTCTATTCTTGTTCGGGGGTCCTAAGAACATGACTTTCATCTTTCCATTAGAATCCTTTCTAAGCATGTAGTGAGCATTGAAGGCAAAGGGTCTAGCATGCTTAGGCAAGGGTTGTGGAGGTGGAGTTTGGCATTCATGAGCAAAGTGACCTTCTTGTCCACACTCAAAACATCTCTTTGGCTTTGGCTTTGATTGTTGTTGTTGAACTTGAGCCTTCTTCTTCTCTACATGTGCCACATATCCAATGCCACTTCTATCCATCTTCATGACGGTGTTCATTAGAAGCTCACTTTGAAGATGCTTGCCTCTTGCAAACTTGCTCAATCCAACCTTGAGATGTTCTTTCTCTATCTTGAGCTTTTTGTTCTCTTCCTTGAGAATATCATTGTTCTTTTCTTCCTTTAGCCTCTTGTTCTCTTCTTTGAGCTTCTCATTCTCAAGGATCAACTCTTCATCATGATCAAGGGTTTCTAGCACAATGATGTTGTGGCTCTTTATCTCTTCAAGATCTTTCATGAGCTTCTCATTTGTGTTCTTGAGCTTGACATATTCATCATAGTCATTGCACACAACCACTTGCTTGCCTTTGCCACTAGATCCTTTCTCAATGCTCTCATCAAATAAATCATCACATGATGTAGCTATATCAATCTTAACAACATGGTTAGTAGCATCATGTGGCTAATTTGGTAGAAATTCTTGAGCAATGACAAGGATATCATGATTGATCTTAAGAGTTGTATACTCATCTTTTAGTTTGTTGTGACTAGTGATGAGCTCATTGTGCACCCACTCAAGTTTATCATGTTTATCTTTAAGCTCTTTCTTTGAAGATTTTAGCTCCTTGAGTTTGGATGATATAGCATCATTAGTTTCTCTAAGCTCATCATTAGTCTTTTCCAATGTATCGCACTTAGCTAAGAGTGAATCATTTTTAGCATCAAGTTTTTCATTTGTAGCTCTACTCTTTCTAATGATCTTAGTGTAGTTTCTTAGTATTTTGACAAGATCATTATATGTAGGTGAATCATCATCATTGCTATCGCTATCATCATCACTAGCTTGCTCATCATCACTACTATCATCATTTTTAGTTACCTTGCGTTCACCTTTGGCCATAAGGCATAGGTGTGTAGAGGATGATGGCGATGGTAGCGGTGAAGATGCAAGATCAATAGCAATGGCGGCCATCTTCTCATTGTCACTATCATCATCGGATGATCCACTTGATGAATCAATGTCCATGAGCCAATCACCGACAATGTAGGCCTTTCCACTCTTCTTCTTCTTGTAGAAGTCCCTCTTTTTGCCATCTCTCTTCTTGTATGTCTTGTTCTTTTTCTTCTCATCTTTATCTTCATTGCTTGAGTCATCTTTCTTGCCCTTGTTCTTGTTCTTGAACTTGTCTTTCTTGGGCTTTGTGCATTGATGAGCTAGATGGCCAAGTTCGCCACAATTGTAGCAATCCATCTTAGAGATTGGTTTTCTTCTTGAGCTAGTGAAGAACTTCTTCTTCTTGCCGTCAAACTTGATGCCACTCTTGTTTAGCTTCTTTAGCATCTTGGCGGTCTTCTTCACCATGAGAGCAAGACTTTCTTCATCAACTTCATCTTCACTTGAGCTTTCATACTCAAGTCTTGCCTTGCTCTTCTCTTGGCTAGCTTTGAATGCTAAGTCTTTATCTTTCTTCTTGTTAGAGGTTGAGCCATCTTGTGGGGTGATGTGCATGTACATCTCATGAGCATTGATCTTTCCCAAGATTTGTGTTGGTGTAGCGGTGGAAAGATCACCTTGGTGTAGCACGGTCACAATATGCCCATATTTTTCAATGAGGAGGACACTCAAGATCTTTCTCACAACATCAGATGGTGACATTTGAGTGAGTCCAAGCACATTGACTTCCTCTACAAGAAAATTCAAACGTGAATACATCTCATTAGCACATTCTTTGGAAAGCATCTCAAATGAATTTAGCTTTTTAATCACAAGATGATAGCGTTCTTCACACTCACTCTTAGTTCCCTCATGGAGCGCACAAACGTCCGACCATAGAGCATGGGCGTCTTTGTGGTTCCTTACGCGATTGAACACATCTTTGCAAAGGCCTCTAAAGATGGTGTTGCGAGCCTTTGCATTCCATTTTTCATAATTAACCTCATCGCCTTGAAGATTAGTAGCATCCCGAGGTTTTGGGAAGCCTTGCGAGGCGGCTTTAAGAATACCAACATCTAGAGCCTCTAAGTACGCCTCCATGCGGATTTTTCAATATGGAAAGTCATCTCCCTCAAAGATAGGAGGTGGTCCATCCCCGTGAGACATCTTGCTCTAAGCGGTTAAGCTTAAAAGTGTGAGCACGAGGCTCTGATACCAATTGAAAGGATCAAGATGCCCAAGAGGGGGTGAATTGGGCTAATTCTAAATTTTTCTTGCAATAATTAAATCATATGGTTAGCCCAATTAACCCCTCGTGCCTAGAAAAGAGTTTCTAATAAACTAACGCACAACGGACTAGCATCCTATGTTCCAAACTTACTCTAGCATGGCAATTCTATGAATGTAAAGATAAGTATTGAGTTGCTCAAAGTAAATGCTCAAAGTAAATGGAGAGAGAGAGGAACACGGCGATATTTTGCCGAGGTATCGGAGAGTCGCCACTCCCCACTAGTCCTCGTTGGAGCACCCACACAAGGGTGTAGCTCCCCCTTGATCCGCGCAAGGATCAAGTGCTCTCTATGGGTTGATTCTTCGACACTCCATCGCGGCGAATCACCCAAAGCCGCTCACAACTTGAGTTGGGTCACCCACAAGGTCCGCCGGGTAATCACCAAGCTCCCAATCACCACCAAGCCGTCTAGGTGATGGCGATCACCAAGAGTAACAAGCACGAACTCTCACTTGACCACGCGAAGCCTAATGAGAAGATGGATGCACACTTGACTACTCTTGATTCACTAATGAGGCTACTCTCTTGGATTCTCAAATCTCAATCACCTCACTAGGACCTTGCTCTTCTTGACACTCATAAACATGTTTCTCAGCTGTTGGAATGAGCAAAAGTAACTCCACACACGAGTGAAGCTTCTATTTATAAGGCAGCCTAAAAAACGAACCGTTATGTGCCTCTGCGGGGTGATCGGACGCTCCGGTCATGATGACCGGACGCTCCGGTCAGTTCAACCTGCGAACCAGAGAAAATGAGTTGACCGGACGCTGACAGAGTCCGGTCACCACTGACCGGACGCGTCCGGTCACATTAAAACCTTACTGGAACCTTACTGTACTCGACCGGACGCTGAACCCCCAGGGTCCGGTCAGTACTTACCGGACGCGTCCGGTCACAGATTCTCTTCTCTGGAACCTCTCTAGAGTCGACCGGACGCTGCCTTTCAGCGTCCGGTCACTTGACTATTCCAGCATCCGGTCGCACCGAACGTAGTCCCTTGATCAAATGAACTGACCGGACCCTGCGGCCAGCGTCCGGTCGCACCGGGGCCAGCGTCCGGTCAGTATTTGATCCTCCATTCACCTTCAACTCTCGATCATGTGTGAATGAAATTTGCTCCATTGAATCTTAGGCATATGTAGGAGCTACCTGGAGCTAGTTTAAACAAGAGTGCACCACACCTAACTCACTAGACTCATCTAGGTCAAGCTACCCGTTCATACCCCCTTTAATAGTACGGCCAAAGGAAAAACAAAGTCCTACTACTTCAAGTGTCAGTCCAACTCCAATCGACACTTAGAACTAGTCATCCTTAACCTTATCGTTCATCCTTTAAAAACCGAAACGATTTCCATCGTAGGGGCATGACCACCTTGATTGCTCAATCGATCACCATTACCATGACCTAACTTAATTGCCTCTACAAAACACACGTTAGTCATAGTAATCTTGTATTGTCATTAATCACCGAAACCCAACAAGGGGCCTAGATGCTTTCAGACGGCCACCGCCTTGGCGGCCCCGGGCACCACGACGTCTTCACCGGCGGCCACGGCGAAGTTGAACTCGACCCGCTCGTCCTCAGCGTCGGACGTGGCGCTCTCGTTGCTGGGCACGGTGAACTCGAGGTCGAAGAAGGAGGCGTCGTCGTCGTTGCCGTCCTCGCCCCCGCCGTCCTCGCACGCCGACGCTGACGCCGCGATGGTCGTGGTGGCGGCTGCAACCGCGGGCGCGCGCTGGCGCCGGCCACCACGCTGGGCGCCGACTACGGATGGAGGAGAGGAGGAGGTGGTGGCGGCGGCGGCGGCGGCGTTGCAGTTGCAGCATCAATGCCAAATAGATGAGCAGCAGAGGCCGCGCGGGGTGGGGGCGTGGGGTTGGACGGGGAGGGCGGCGTTGACTTTCGACGGGGGCAGAGGGTTGGAGATGTACCCGTCGCTGATCGTGGAGCAGAAGATGCAAGACGAAGACAAAGGCCGTCCGCCGCCTCTGCTGTGGCCATACGCCATGTCCACGCTTAAATCACGTCCACGTGGACGATCACATCAGCTTCTAGCCTTCTTATATCTATTTTAAACTTAGATGAGATCACTTAAATACATTAGAGAACTAAACATATGATTTCTTAGTTTGACAATCTATACAAACCCGCACAGTGTTTTAAGGACCGGCCGTGCAGTTTTTTTTTTCCTGTCCGCAGCGGACGCAGCCTCCGCTCTTGGAAGTGGAATCGCGGCGCGCCGCCTCCACCGGCCTCCCACGCTCCTCTCCCACTGCGTGAGTCCGTGCCCGCGAGGCCGCGAGCCGCGCATAGCGCAGACAACCGTCGCCTCCCCAAAGGTTGGTTTTTACCCGCCACGCTGGCCCTCCCGCCCCCACGCACGGAGGATGTTCGACGAAATGTCCGCAGCCGACGCCTTAGGTACAGCTAGTCGGCAGTCGTGGGCACGCTGTTGCTACTCGTGGGGTGTTTCTTTGCGCGATGGTTTTTATTTGGGATTCGCTTTGCTTCTATTGAGGCCTGCGTTCTGTTCACGCGGGACTGTCTGCTTAGGATTATTACCTACTACTCCCTCTATCCAAGTTACAAGAATGGGGTGAGTTAAAGAATGCTTTCTTTGAAATATACCTTGTTTTACTTTGTGTATCGATCTCTTAGATGGTCCAAGCAATTAATATGGCTTACATTGTTCTGCCTAATGTTGAAAGAAGAGATTATAATATGTTTTTTGGTATGTTCATATGCCTGTACATTCTGTTTTAGTTGTGCCGTGAGTTATTAACATACAAAATTGCTGATCATGCCATTCTCCACTTTGCTTCATACTTCTCAGTATTAGTTCCGTTTCATTGTTATGTAAAGTGAGTTTTAATCTTAACAACCTTCATCTGTGGTCCTCTTTAGCCTTGCAAGATTGACTCTGAGGAAAAGGCGAGGAAGGTTGTAGGGTGCTTCCGTGCTGTCGTCAAGGTGAATACCGATTTCCTACTGTACTACTACAAGCAACTACTTCCGATTATCTCTACTTTTTTACTTAAATGATGCCCAAGTGAAATCTCAGCACTGGGGTGTAGGATTTAGAATTGTGGCACTCAACTTTCGGCTTTCAAACATGTGAGAATCTCTGAATGCTTAAGCAAATGGGAAATGCCCTAAAGATGGGAAGTTCATAATAAACCAATTTGAGGTTGAAATTTTGTTTTGCAAGGACCAGCCAAGACAACATAATATATTTACTCTGGGAGCTTGCACAATATGTGAAGTATTTGTTTTTTTAGGAACATTGGCTGGCTTCTAGCATGTGAGGCGGTTCTCTGTCTTGGTACTTCTGAAAAATTGAAGGGATTAGATGGAGCTGGTAATTTCAGGGCACTGAAAACTGCAACTGACTTTTGCAAAGGAGAATATAAGGAGTAATAAATTGTTGAAAATTGTCAAAGCTACCAGACGGTGGGGAGAAGATAAGGAGGCAGAGAGGAGAAGCTGACTTATGCAGAGAATAAGAAGGGGGCTGCTTGAGTTATTTGCTTGGATGATCTGAGCGCAGATATGGGGAGCATAGTACTATCCGTTTTGGCTATGGAGTTTTCATGTGAAGTTGTCTGTTTAGGCTAGCCGGGTATGTGTTGTGAAGTTGTGTTGCTAGAAAAAACTAATAGCTTTTAGTCACTAAGTTCTAACTAACAAGGCCACCAGTGGGTACTAGATATATTATTGTGCACTTTTGGTATGCCTCACAAGGCTATTTAGCTTTATTTGTAACACTTAACTCTAATCCTAAACCAGGAGGAAATTTCCCTTTTCTCATTTTTTCATCACTATAAAAGTAAAAGGTTGATGTTGCATATCCCTGTGGTGCATACAATTAATTAGTTATTCCAACAAAGAATTATTCAGAAAATGAGTAGAATATGATTGGGTTAATCTTATTCAATCTGAATTTTTTTCTTAAAAAACTTGCACGGAAGACATCAAGCATTCAAGCTACACTAACATGAATCCTGGCTGGTGGCCAGTAGAGAAGGTGATCCTGTTTGTCTTCAAATGTGAGATGTCAAATTTGAGATTATGTTAGGTTGCTCAATGTTCGAAGTTGATGAGGATTTCATCTCACCCTTTTCTCGATTGGTTCTCTTTTAATTTTCTTAATGAATTCATCTACCCTCCAGTGGCCTCCCACAATGGTGACCATGCGCCTGCAGCTTTACAGAACCTCGGTTCGTCACACTGGGGATCATTAATAATCCACCAAATGCAATGATGCGCTGCGCAGCCTTCCGAGGTTTGATTTCTCACATCATGGTGTACTGATGTTGTCAAGATTGATCAACTGATTGCTGTATGATTGGATCTGTGTATAGTTGAGTTTCATGCAAGTAGAGAGCATTTGGAACACTTGCAAATGAATGCGACTTTACCTGAAATTGTTCTACATAATTAAAAAATATAGGTACTTTATTTACAATTAATAGAAATGATTTTGTAAACCTAGACAATGCAATGCCCTGGAATGTATCTTACTCGTCCATTCTTCTTTACCATCAGTGCCTCCAAATATGGCGATTTGGCCACTGAAAACTTAATGTTTGATGCAGTTAGCTAGAAACTGAGCTGCAAGTTTGTGAGTATGATTTAAAAGCACACAGATTAGCCTACAGATTATTGGATTAGGTGTAAGATTAGAGGTTTTGTGCATCTTCCTTGTGCACTTTGATTTATTGAATCTGCGTAGTTTGGTTTCATCTAAACCTTGATATATATTTCCAGATATGCAATTTGGGCTTCGATATTTTCTTTAAAGAGCTAATTTATATTTTATTAATCACTTGTGCATTTACCCTTTCTGCTGGGAACTAAGCCTAACGGTTCGAGCTTTGTACATGGAGCCTTTCAGCGCGCTTTGCTTAGCTGACGGGAGAATAAATGAACAGGGCACTTTGTCTCTTGACAAACAAGAAGCTAAACAAAGGAAGTTGTTACCTCAACCGCTACGCTGGTGAGTTGGCTTCCTTCCCTGTTCCTTCAATACAAAGATATATGAGGGTTTGAATGCTCGATGGATGCAGTGATTTGGTTTAGTTTAGTGTTACTCTTGATTTAAGCTGATTTGGGTTGGTGGATTGGTAGAACTGCCATTACAAACACTCTGTTTTCTGTATGATTTGAGGTGTAGAAATGTAGGCAATGCCATGGAATGAAAAATACAATGTATGTTTGTCCTGGAAATCTGAAATGTATAACTCTGCAAATATGTTTCTTTGGTTTTTTTCCCCCAAAATAGAACCATCTGAAGTTTCACTCTGCCAGTCTGCCGTATTCTGAAGCTCTTGCATTATCCAAACACATTTGTTATGGCTTTTCTCTTTCTAATCTAAAATGTGTTAGCCTATAGGTTGGCCTGAATAAAGGTTCCACACATTTCTAACTAATGACTCGCTATTACTTCACATGTGTTGAATATTTTTCACTTTTAGAACTCTCTTTACTGAAGCTGCAGAAATTCGAACAAAAAGGGGTGTGCAGTTCGGGTGCCTTTGTCAAAATGACATCGATTTAGTTTTGAGGGAAATTAATTACAGTTAGTTTTGAGGGATTACACAACATTGGTCAAACTGGTTTTGGTTCCACATTGTGTCTCTTTTAAGTTTAGCAATATTTTTGGTTCATATTTGAGGCAGATTATAGTCTTGGGAGGTCTGCAAGTTTTAGTCTTCCTATTGCCTCCATTGGTTATAAAGGTGGTGTTCATGTCATCCATAGTGTGGGAGGAGAGGAGGTTTCATGCCCACAAGCCTCATGTAATAAGATCTCAACTTTTTTTATGGTTGCCAACACTATCTTTGGTATATTTTATTCAAATAGAATGGATATTGTTATGTAATCGATCTTATACTGCAATCTATCCAAAGTTCAAAATAGTTACTCCGCAATGATGACTAAACTTCGCAATGATGACTAAACTTTGGTCCTTACGTGATGGAAATATGCACGTAACAACACATTTAGCTAGTTAAGACTTAATAAGAAAAAGAATTGACCTGATTTATAAGGAAAACTGGTTTTGAAAACCTATCGGATGCACAGTTTATTAAAGAAAATCTAGAAACCAGTGCGTTTCAGAAAATACCAATGATGATGCCTGCAACAGATATACTAATGTCAGCACAAAGGAAATCTAGAAATGTGCCACCCACAAAGGGCTCTTTTTCAAGGACGTCTTATATGACTATCATGTTGACTGTGTGTAAGAGACTCAAAAATATTATGAGAAGGTGCTTTTTT
This sequence comes from Miscanthus lutarioriparius, assembly GCA_904845875.1. Lineage (NCBI taxonomy): Eukaryota > Viridiplantae > Streptophyta > Magnoliopsida > Poales > Poaceae > Miscanthus > Miscanthus lutarioriparius. The sequence continues at coordinate 30,658,907 of CAJGYO010000016.1, read as the reverse complement.
AAAAGAAAATTGATCCTCAAAAAGCTTATGCTTTGGAACCGGTTGCATTCTCCCGGAAAACCTAGAAGATTCTCTATGCTGTTAATTCCGAGAAGATCTAATATGGAGGATTTTGCTATTAGGGAGTTCTATGTAGCTGCTTCATAAAAAACTTAGGAAAAGTTGGACCGTAGTAACTCTGTATGGTCCTGCTCGCGATGATGAAAAAGAACAATTTCTTATTGAACTGTCTCAATATACTAAAGGTTCAAAACAGAATTTTGTGGGGAATAAAAATACTAACATGTTTCATGTAATCATAAACTCATATTAACTTAGGCCTTGTTTAGTTCCTACCCCTAAAGTTTACTCCCTATCACATCGGATGTTTGGACACACGTATTGCGAGACGAATTTTTTAAGCCTAATTAGTCCATGATTTGACAATGTTGTGCTACAGTAACATGTGCTGATGACAGATTAATTAGGCTTAATAAATTCGTCTCACGGATTACTGAGGACTTTTGTAATTTGTTTTATTATTACTATCCGAACACTCTTATGTAACACCTCGATGTGACACCCGATGTGATATCCCTAAACTTTCCTCTTTGAATTTAAACACTATCTTAGACAAATTTTCAGACTAGTGGGAAATAGTACATATGTAGTACGAGTAATAGTCAAGCTGAGCTGACTCTTGAAAAAAGAAATTGGCATGGTGAGGGAGATGAATTCATTTGCCATTTAATTCTTCGGCTGATCAATGTCAAGGTATGTTTGGAGCCTTTGCATCGGTTGTGGTTGCCTGGTTGGAGCTGACTGTAAACCAGGAACTTTTGATCAGATCTGGGTGTGGTGTAATTTGTATTTGCCTAAGGCAAAGCAGTTTTGCATGGTTGGGCTTGCTGCCATTTGCTGTTGCTGGGCACTTTGGAGGTTGCTTTGAAAAGAAAATTGGATAGATCTCCTGGACTCCTACTGAGGTCATTTGCCTGGCATATTCATTTGTCTCTTGGGCAGGTTTACACAAGGACAACTAAAATCGGACGCCTACTCACTTTGTTCGAAAAGAATAACTATGAGAGTTGTGCTAGTCAAATTGGTTTAAATTTGACCAAGTTTATAATGAATAATATTAATATTTATATTTCTGAAAATATATTCTATAATTAATTTAATAATAATTATTTTATATCATAAATATTAGTATTTTTATAACCTTAATCCAACTTTAAATATTTTTTAGCTTAAAGAATGAAAAATTTATTTTTTTATGACGGAGCCAACTTTCTGCGGTTCTCAACCAAACAGCTGCCTAATTAAAGATACGAAGGCACGCCGAATCGGCGGCCTTTCAGGGTGTCCACGTACGTTCTTTTTAGTTGGTGCGTTAGATCAAAATTCCACGGCTCAGATGAAGCGCGTCATAATCGGCCTTCCTCCGTGCATTCGGCAGTGGATAGATGAAGCAAGTGTCTCTGGTGATTGTACGCAGCATGCAAATGGACGGTGGCGCGTAGCAGGGGACGATGGATTGTCGGCATGCATGGCCGGTGCCTAATTACCGTGGTGGTTTGCACGACGCGCGCATGATCTTCTTTGGGGCCAGAACATTTGTACGCTTCTAAGCACGGCTCCCATCCCGTCCCCTGCCTCTGGTTCTTATCCCATCCCCATCTCCTTTTCTCGATCGCCACAGCACCCGAACCCGCCACCTCCAACCCTAGCCGGACAAGCTCCACCTCGCCCGGCAAGACCGGTCCCTCCCCGCCGGCCCTCTTCCTCCTCTTCTCCTCCTCCTTCCCCACCAACCCCTAGCCCCGACGAGCTCCACGACCACATCACCCATGCCCAAGCAGGCCGCCCTCCTCGCCGTCGCCTCCTGCCACGGCCTCTTCGACCTCCCCTGCGTCGGTCTCCCCCTCCCCGACACTGTAACACCTCTGGTGTTTAACCTAGCATTAAAACTTGACATGTCATCATATGCATTGCAAAGCATTCATAAAGTAGGAAATTTTGAATGCATTCACTAAATAAGCTTTATTTTATAAAGTTGTTATTTTATGTGATGTAATGTGGTTCAAAACTTTAAATAAAGATCATGACCACAAGGGTCAAATTTCATGTGATCTTATGAGACCATGTGTTAATTGACTCAAATAACCCTAATGGGCCATGTTACTGGTCAAAAATCAAAGTTAAGTCAATAGAAAAACAAATCAAATTTGAATTCAACTTCAAATTATAAAAGTCTTTTTTTGCCCCTTTTGTATATTTCAAAATCCATTTGAAATTTGGGGTTGTGACAAAAAGAAAAGGTGAAGCTTATTTTATAAGGATCAACTTTGGTATTCAAAGTTTTTAAAGTTTACATATAAAATTTGGAGTAATTTTGAAATGATTCAAATACTCAAATGCACCCCAAATTCAAATTTCAAAATGGAGGCAGAATTTGAAAATATTCCTTGAAGCAAAGTTGTAGAGTTTGAAAAGTTGAACAACTTTCATTTTTGGAGATTTTCAACTTCTTTAGAAAATTTGAGAGTAATTTGAAAAATGGACTCAGTGGCGATTATGTAAATAATTCAAAAATTCGATTTGAAGCCGTCGGCGCCACGCAGCTGCTTGCCGCCAACCTTCTTCGCCGCTTTCTCGCGCGGTGACACGCAGCCGGCACCGTGGCGAGCTCGTTCGTGCGCTGTCGACGCCGGACGTCTCCTTCCCGTCTATAAATAGCAGCAACCGCCGCCGTCGTCCTCCGTTTTTCCTCTCTGCTCTGCTCCGCCACCGATCAACTCCGCCGCTCGCCGTAGCCGCCGTCGACCCCTTTCCATCATGCCTAGCTAAACCAGCATGATCGCCGTGACCTAGAGCTCCTCGTAGGCTTGCCGCGTCGCTTAGGTTGGCCGAAATCGACCGACGCAACATGTTCTTCCCCGTGACCAGCCGGAGCTCCGCCACCATTGACCTCACCATGGCCCCGTCGTTCCAGCCCGTCTCCACCTTCACCAAGCACATCGTCGTAATCGCGGTGAGCTCCTGAGCGTGATGCTCGCTTCGCTTTAGCTTCTACTGCATCATAGCCATGGTTACCCCGTGCGCCGTCGTGTCCACTCCGCCATGGCCGGCGTGGCTCTCTCTCCGGTGCGCCTACTGCCTTTCTTAAGGCTGGGATAGATTCGTGGGGTAGAGTAGGTCGTGCAGGTGCGGTCTGCCTCGCCGGAGCATCACCGCCGGCGCGTTTTGGCTGACCGGTGATGGCAGCGCCGCCGTATGCTCGATGTTGTGTCACTGACGAGCGGGACCGGTTGTCAGTGAGAGATAGAGAGAGAACAGTAAGGTTTTGTTATTTTCTGAGTTGTGAATAGTGCAGCAACTTTGGGATTTTATAGGAAAATAATCATAGCTCCAAAAATTCTAAAAAATTTTGTGTAGCTTCTATACATGTTCTATTATGGTTTAAAAATTTGAAACTTGAAATTTGAATAAATTTTTAATGTTCAAAAATTTAGTCAATTAATTGATAAATGCAATTTCCATAATTTTTGTAGGTCACCGTATAGCTCCAAAAATTATGAAATTTATTTTGGTACACTAATTTGTTATGAGGAAGCTTACATAAAATTTTGAAGTCATTTGGAACAAGTTTATTTTTGACCTTATTTTCAAATTAATTCAAAAATGAATAAAAGCAAACCCTAAGTGTTAGGGTTAGGGTTTGATCTTGTTTGGGTCATGTTTTATGACCAGTAGGGTTTCAAGATCAATTTGGTCAAGTCACTTAGGTCATAAACCCTAGATGTTAGTGTCAATTGGCTTTGATCTACAACTGTATCGTGAAGGAAAGTTGTATTCAAGGTGTTATTACATTTCATGTACCATGAAAGCATCATGTTTACATTATCATCATGTTGAAGCATATGCTATTATTTCATGTAGAATCCGAGAGTGAACCGATTCTAGTTGAGCAAGTTGTGGAAGAATCCTCGGTTGTCTCGGGATTTGATATTTGTGGTACTGATCCGGAACCCGAGATCGTCAACGAAGGCAAGCCCCGGTTTATGCATTAAACCATTACCTTGTTTACTTTGAAAAGTTTATCACCTATATTACTTATTACATTAAGTTGATTAATTCAAATGTTACCTACTTGATGCATTGCCTACCTTGTTAATTGTTTACCATCCTTAAAGATGATTTCATTTACAAAGGCGTAGAATTGCTTAGTATGCTTTGTGGTAGGTTTTCAAAGTAAAAGTTTCGATACAATCAAAGATGGCATACTGGCCAAAGAAAGAAAGAAGATAGAATGAACTAGAGACTAGTCGGGTGACTTATCTTGAATGTTGGGTAATGTTGCCGACTATGTCGCTTAAAGGCCACTCATTGTGGATCTTCTAAACGAGACACTTTGTAGTACTAGTCACATACTCCGGTAAGCCTACTTCGGCTAATCCGATACTAATACGAATGCCCACGCACTGGGAGTGGAGAGATGGAGGGAGTAGCGTGTACCCTCGTGGCTGGAATGTGGCCGGATTTGAGGTGTGCTGTGCTCCTCGGGTGGCGTGGAGACGGCTTAGTATAGGAGGATCCGGTAGCGAGGTTGATATATGCAAGATTAAGTTCTACATATGTCGTGTGATAAGGAATCCCCAGCTGGGACTTGAATCAATTCGAATTGCCGGTGCTCCGCGGATATGGAGACTCGATTCATTACAGAAGCAATGCAGGACTGGTGAATTACTAAAACTTGAGAAAAGGAATGGAATGAGAAGGATTGGAATATGGGATATGAACACTTAATTGAGATAATGAACTAAAGTACTTAGGGGTAAAACTTAAAAATAGGATCAAGAATAGAAAGCTTTTGGCAAAGAACTTTGAAATCTTGCTACATCCTTACCTTGACCCAATACCTGCATCCCTAAGACCTTCGCCCCTTTTTCGCCGGGTTAGTCTTGTTGAGTACTTTTGTACTCAGGGTTTGTTAACCCTTGTTGCAGGTGAGTCGCATGCGCAGGCTTGTTTTGGTCCTTGCTGCATGTCAGTGGTTGAAGTCGATGACGATGAGGAATGATGAATGGCCTTTGGGCAAGGCACTAGTTTGTGTGAAATAAATAATGTTAATGTAATATTATCCCGCTACTATGGTTGTATGACACTTATGGTTTTGTAAGTTTGAAACAACTGGTTTGTAATATTAAAACTTAAGTCTTCCGCTTTATAATCTCTGGTATGTATATTGAAAATTGTTGTAATCTGCAATGACTGTGATTGGGATCCTATTTGTAAAAGATTCGTGGATGATTCGGGTTTCCCGAGGACACCCGACATACCTGTTAAGTTGTTGGGAACTGGTGTACGCTATCTGAGGTCTGTTGAGACATCGATAGGTGCACGTGGGCCCGATTTCTTAGGAGGATCTACCACAGGCACCTCGCCCTGGTGCAGCCCCGCTGTAGGGGAGCACAGCAGGCGACAGGACTGGCGCCGCCCAAGCTTTGCGGTGTGGCCGCAAGGACGCTCACAGGCGGTTTTCGCCTACCGTGCGACCTCCGTCGTCCGCTTAGCGCGGCACCGTGGCACCACCACCGGACCGCGACCCCGCCTGGGGCCTTCCGACGGTCGTGCGGTGTGGCATCGCTTCACCACTCTCACCTGGCTGCGCACCGCTCCAGCCCCGCGGCCTCGCCCTAGCCGCGGGAAAATCTGCCAGTTCCCGCGCGACCCGTCGGAGCGCCCCGACGCAACAGCACCGCCGCTGGCCCACGACCCCGCCAGAACGCGGACCTGCCTGTGCCCTCCGACGGCCGCGCCGGAGCACCGACCTGGCTGTCCTTAGTCCTCCCGCGGCCCCCGCTAGACCGCGCAGCGCGGCATAGCGCCTCTGCCGCGACGTGGTCCACCAACAGTGGACACCATGGTGCTTATCTCTCTTTGATCCCATCTTCTACTAACGAATGCCTCACTCATGGATGCTTTACACCACGTGCTCAATGATTTGCCTATACAACAATGCTTGTTGCTAACCAAATAACCATGCCCACCTTTCTGTATGAACAGAGATGCAGAGGCACATATCTACATGACTTTTTGTACGTGTCTCAGGACATATTACGGTTTCATGCAGTTTATTGGCCAGCCATGTTAATGTCAACAAGTTTAAGTGTTCCTGATACAGTTTTTGGTCATGGATTCTTAACAAAGGTGATCTTACTTATTTACAATTGTACTTGTTTCCACTTATAGAGTCCTGATGACAGTATAGCACTCTACCATAAGTACAAAAAAGTATCTAGATTCCCAGTCACCTTTCATGTTTTATCTCAGCAAGTCACTTTTATTTTATGCACCAATGGCTTCTATTTTGAAAATTCTAGGATGGCATGAAGATGGGTAGGTCATTAGGCAACACACTTGAACCAAAAGATCTGGTAGAAAGATTTGGCGTTGATGCTGTTAGGTACTTCTTCTTGCGGGAAGTAGAATTCGGCAATGATGGGGACTATTCAGAAGAACGCTTTATCAATATAGTCAATGCTCATCTTGCTAATACAATTGGTATTTCTACTTAAATTACCTTTGTTTCTGAAACATGTATATACTTTTCATGTGTGCTGAAATTGTTATGTCATTTGCCTTCTTTCTTCAATTGGTGCTCCTTGTTTGTGTTACCTATGCATCTTTACGTGTTCATAATGATCTCACTTACTCACTTGAACTGGAAACCTCCTTAATCGTACACTTGGGCTACTAAAAAAGAATTGTAAATTCAAACTAGCTTTTGATTCAATTGCTGCTGCAGATGGAAGTTTGTTCAGAGATAACATAGAAAACCTAGTAGGTAGGTTTTCATGGTACCTTTTAAACTGAGGAGTGGAGGATAAAGGATTTAATTATAAACCATGAGTTTGTGATTGAACCGGTAGTCTAGTATGTATATAACCAACTGTATAAAGATTTAAAGACTTAGAAAATATAAGGTCTACAACAGTAAATTTGTTTTTACTCTGTCAACAAGTGTTGCCAATGATGTGGTGGGTCCATCTGTAGTTTGAACTCATGAAACGATGATGGTCTGCCTAAGAAGTACCACACATTCACATACCTGTTGTGTCTCTGTTGAATCACCGTGAAATTGTTTTTTGGTGGACAATGCAAAACACCAAGATGAAAATCTTTTCTTTGCCATCAAAGATGTGAAATTGTTCTAGAGATTGGTAACCTTGGAAACTTGTACGTCGATGAGCAAGCACATGGTCCTGTTTCGAGCAAGGGGTGAGAGTCTTTGAAAAGGCTGCAAAGGTAAACATGTAAAAACTATTTTTTACTCTCATCTTTTCACCTATGTTTCAAATTGAATTTGCCAAATCTGAAATGCTGAAAAAATTCAAATTTGAAAAGTCAAAACATCTAGTCAGTTTGTAGCTTATGAAAGTGGCCTCCCTTGGAGCCTCAAAATACTATTGTTGTTATACATGACTCTTCTGACAGCATCCTAGCTCTGATTTCACCATTACTGGTATACTCTCTGTGATATCGAACATCAGCGATGAATCTTATATGTTGTGACAATATATCTTAAGGCCTTTTTAAATGGTCAATGATTTATCTAATGTTATCTGATGTATATGATGCATGAAGCTCCTTATTAGCTCTCTACAAAACTTGTTCCATTGTTGTGAAATGTTTGGATGGAACCATAAATGATTGTTATTTCAGATGTTGTTTGGCAAGCTATGATACACATTTTAGAGGAATTGCACTCCGCGTCTGTACTTTTGTGATATGACTACATGGCTTAATCTGTCTCAACTTATCTACAGGATCTCGTACTTATTTTAGAGACAATGAGGATAATTGCAATCGCACTACCTCCTATCACTCCAAGCCTTTCTCTGAGGATTTACACATAGCTTGGTTTCACAGAAAACCAGTTTAGGGTGTTGAGATGGGTATGTTCTTATATCACAGACGTGCTGTATGATTCCATTCTTATTTATACATGTTCATCCTCAACAATACAATCAGGCATCATCAGGAAAATGCAGTCTTCAATCTTTTATGAATCTGCCTCAATATTTTCCAGAGCATGTAATCATTTTCAACTATTTCATTAGAAGGATACGAAATGGGGAGGCCTTAAAGCAGGCCAGGTAATGTCAAAGCCAAAGCCAGTGTTTGTAAGGATAGAAACCGAGATGAAAGAGGATGCCCAAGCAAGTTCAAAAGCAGCAAAAGGTGGGAAGAAGAAAGCACGCAGCAAAGGACTTGTAGAGGCATAGTTTCTGGTAGAACCATGTATCAGCATCGTTAAAAGGAGAATAATAGTGTAACATTTTTTTTGAAAGGTTTAGCCTATCTGTTCCTGAATTTTGTTCTTTGCGAACGTATCACGCATTGTATCGTGTAGATAGTAAAAAAAGAAAGAAAGAAAAAGAAAGAAAGGAAGGAAAAACAAAAGAAAAAAAGGTGAGTCTGATGCTCTGTCAGAAAGAAAGTTTGGATATTTGCTTGTAGAGCTGGCAGCGGATTTGGATCATCCAAAATCTAATTGGATACTATTTGTTGTTTTGGCTATGCTTGGATAAGGTCCATTTGGATTTGGATATCATCCCCATGTATGATTCAGTATTGTTTGAATTTTATTGGAGAGCAAGTTAAAAAATCCAATGTCTATTAGATATCTTTGGACTTGAGAGAGTAGTTTATAATGTCTAGCATGCATTTCTAACTAATGTCTAGCTGACTAGCTTAGATTTCTAACTAACGCGGGGTTGACATGTTGACTTTGATGCACTAATATACACAGTAGCTGGTTGTTATATTGAGTTATTTTAAATAAATTTTAATTGATTTTTAAAATTTATGGTCTCGCGGTCGCTGGAGTTTGCGCTGGGATCGGGATCGCATCGTAGGCTACCAACTCGACGATGACTGGTGCGAACTGTCCACACAGAACGGTATGGGATTTGCTCTGATCTGTTGTCCCGTCCGATCCCACGGTGAGCTGAGACTCACCGAGTGGTGGTGCCAAGTGGCTAGGATAGGCCTTTTGTAATGATAGAGCGGTCATTGGTCCTAGCGCAGTCCACCATTGAGTCTAGCGCGGAGACCAATAAAAGGAAAGCGGCAAGATTTTTGCGCGCATGAGATGAGCAGTGTCCGAGGCTATTCCCTAAGGTATCCAGAAATTCGCTCAGTAAATTTGAAAGCACTGGACATCTTCACCTATGCATGGTGGGTCGAAAGGAGGTAGACACATTTAATGCCTTCCCTCCATGCTACCATCACATAAAAACAAGTCGGGCAGGTGGACACATTTAATGCCTCTCCTCCTTACCATCAGATAAAAACAATCCACCGACCATGTAAGAACATTTGTACTTACACATGCATCCATGCATCTAATAGACGGACGGTGTGCATGCATGGCCGCTGCCTAATTAGCATGGTGGTCAACACGCATGCGAGTACGCGTGCGTGCATGCTGCTGGGGCCTTGCTTGCTTTGCATGCATGGCCGGTGCCCCAGCTGTACCCATTTTTATCTCCTTGTGAGAAGGTAAAATTTTATGGCCTGTCCTTTCTCTACGAGAATACGTCAAAAGTGGGCCAATGGCAGCAGCAATGCATGCATGCACGCCTTTAAACCAGCAGTGACTTCAGGCCAACTAGCACCCATCCCCACAAAAATACTAACACTTCAATGTCCTTTACCCATACAAGAACACAATTTGCTAAGTAAAAAACCAAAGTACTATTGACATGTTTAATAAGCATAGATGTTTAATAGCCAGGATGGATACGACTATGATAAGACATAAGATGCATGCGCCCATGAAAATTGAATGTATATAGAATTCAGGAATCTCTAGGTCTGTTAGCTATGGATACTGAACAACTGGAAGCCTCCAGGGAAGCACTGACTAAAGCTAAAATGGGAAGGGAAAACAAAAGCAGTACGCATGCTTGTAGGACAAAGACGAAAAGTAGGGATCTTCATCAGTTCTAAGTGTTGTTCAGCTTAGCATCTGGTGACGACACGTGGTCGCCATTAATACAGCTACCATACTTGCATCTGCACCCATGCATGCAGAGGCGCCCGTTCCTTGTGACTTTGTGCTTGGCATCGCCTGTGGTTCACGCCTGCCATGACCCGCGTCTCCCTGTACTCTTTTCTGGCCTCTTTGTCAGAACCTTGTCTTGCAGCCGTTTTAATCATTAATGGCCTCAAACATCGCTCGCCCCGAACGTGCGAAAAATTTAGTCGATTCATTTATAGTGATCTCGTGCTGAAACCTTGGTGGACCACGCCAGGACCACTGGCCACTATGCCTTTATAAGCAGGGACTGGCTTAACCATTGGTACCACCATTCGGTGCACTTTAGCTCGCCTAGCTTTTTCCTTTTGAGCCAGCTTTTCGCTTAGTCCTTCCTTGCAACCACCGCCAGCGATGGCAGCAGGCTGGGTTAGTAGTTACTGCCTGAACACTAAGGGTTTTCCTAGGATTCTGTATGCCATCCTGCAAAAGCTCTGAGTCAAAGATCGTCTCGAGTATGAGGGTCGTGAGTATGAAACACATGGCACTAAGCGGTGTGAAGTTACCCTTTATATTGGGAAGAGTGAAGAGTTCCTCGATATCACTGAAGCCTGGAATGTGACCGCAATCGGGTTTTGCTTCATCGACACCTACCAGGTTGTGGCCCGCAAAGCCTTGCGGTACCTTTGCCAGATCTATGAAGAGCCCGTTGCCTGTACCCCCATGAGGTTCTTTCCACCTTTGGAAAAGAATCGACGGGCATGTAGGGCTCGCATGGAGGCTTTGCAAGGGCGGGATGCGCAAGAAGATAGTCCTACCATGGTGCACTTGACCATGTACGTGCTTGCTCTAGATGAGCAGTATGACTGGCAAGCCTCGGAGCTGAGGAAGTACCTTTGGTGAGCCAAGGAAGCCGAGATCTTCTCCAGGATGCTCCAGGTGCAGCTTGCCGAAGCGCATGCTAGTGCGGCAGCCGCTGAGAGTCGAGAGACTGCCATGTCGGAAGCTCTGAAGGAGGCTGAAGATCGACATGCCCATCAGTTGGGAGAGGCCTACCTTGTCACCAGGGCCAAGCGGAGGACGCTGGCTGCTAAACGGCAGTATCCCTTGATCATGGAGGGGATCCCTGTCCACCCACCAGAAAGAAGGAGAACCATGCTGCAGTACCGCCAGCACCTCCACCCTCAGAAGTGTCAGAAGTAGAACCCTTGATTCCTCTCACTCAACCATTGCTAAAAGAGGAGGTAGATCCATAGCCAGGGCGGTAGAAGAATCCGCCGAGCCCGAGAATGAAGATGCGTGGTCTAAAGTAGATTAGTTACCTTTGGATGATGTACCCGTAGTTAGTAGTGTCTTTCGTCGCTGTCCACCGGTATTGTAATCTTTCCATTGTATTTCATCCGTAGTTATTGAGGTAGTCCAATCATAGGAAAGGTGAACGATGTGTCGAGAATGGGAGAGTAATTGCCTATATGTTGTACCAGCATAAGGACGTTCGGAATATGCATTTTTTATTTCGCTGTGTTATTGCGTCCATCTACCTTAAGTCTCATTAGTCGTGCTTAGGGTTTTCGAGGGCGATGTTAAGTGGGTTACAAGAGAAATTACCATTCGGGTGTGAGCAGACCAGCCATGACTGGATAACATAAGACATTGTATCGACTAATTGTGCATGTCCCAGCAAAACACTTGAGTCTCTTTAAATCAGATCTGTTGTTGGATTTGAAGTCCTTGTCCCTTGTTGCGAAAGGAAACCTTGTTGTTTGAATCTTCCCTTGCAATACTCCTCTGATTCTGTGGTCTATGACCCCACCGTCTTCATTGCGTGTAAGTTGGTAGTGGTTGCCTTGTTAATAGCTTATGGTACCGCGACGAAACCGAGGGCCCCTGTGGAATAGCTTCCACATGGTGACACTTCTCGGCACGCGCTGGTATCGAGGTTGTTGACCAAGTACCTTTACCAAGTTACACCGCCATACCGCTTTTGATACAAATGTTTGGGTGTTTGAACGGGAAATCCACAACGGGTTGATGAAATAGTGTTCTCTCAAAGTAAATAAGAGGAGGTGGTTTCAGAGGAAGCATGTATGTTGCGATCTCACTTCATACAAAGGTTGGCGCATATTGTGGACAAGGAAGGGAAGGAAAGAAGAACACCTGGGAAAAGTTAGCCTTGGATAGTAGGGAGTGCTTAGAAAAGCCTGAGTGGATGTCAAGTCCCAAGCATTGTGCCCAGCTCGACCACACTACGCATGTTGGGTCGCTGTCACTGCGTGCCCCGCGGACGCCGTCGGTGTTGGGCCCATTAGCACCCTGTCCTCGCATGGCCATGACATCATGACGCACTTGCCGTCCTCGTGCACTGTGCGCTTCTACTTTTCCCGACCTCCGGTACGCTCTTGATACTCGACCTCGTCCCCATACCGGACCCCCCCTCCCTTCTTTCTTCCTTTGGGGACAAGGCCGCCCGCACGCCTCTCTCGTTGAGCAAACCCTCTCTCCTCTCCTTTATTCCCCCCCTCCGCTCGCTTGCACAGGAAGCACGCCATGGCCGGCTATATCCCCACAGCGTGAACCAACAGTGTATCCCATCCATGTCGTCTCCACTTCCGGTGCACTGCGCCCCATCTCTGTTCGCCACTATAAGATGCCCTTGGTCCTTGCTCTTCTTCTTCATCCTCGTCCCTCTCGAATCCGAAGTAGAACTACGAGATCCAGTCGTCATTGTGGAACTAGGTTCATCTGACAGAGGTGATGGTGTAATCTGAGAAGAAGGGATCTGGTTTTCGAAGAAGTTCAAGTCTATCGTTGGTTAGTTTGGTCTTATGGTTCATGATGTTTGACTTCTCAGTCTCCTATTTCTGGATCTGTTGGTCATACGCCATGTTTTGGATAATCACTATCTTGTTGTTTCTCCATTGCCCTCGTCTATCTCGACTTCTAGAGTAAGCCTTGGTTGTACTAGGTTGCTCTTAACCATGTAATTTTAAATCCTGGTGTAATTTAGTGTTCGATGCCGTGTAATCTTTCGTGTGATTCCAGATTTATGAAATGTGTTGTAGTTTCACCTAAGGGAGTGGATCATAATTCACTCTTTTGTAAACCCTCGCGTTAGGAGACATACTTGTGTTGTAGTTCTTGCTCTTTCCACATATAATGTAATCCTAGCCAATGTTATGCTTCGAATCTAAGTGTGTTAGTTGCTTGAGCCCAACTTCATCAAATACTTCTTTCCACTAATATGTTATTGATTTGCTGGCCTACAATAGGCACCATGTAATGACAACCAACCTCTATGTTCGTTTACAACATTGTAATGAAAAAAACCATGTTACCTTTCCTTCCCATATTTACCCGTTTAATGTACCAAATAGGCCAACATTTCATACCAACGCGATGAGAAAACATATTAGACATATGAGCTACCTATACCAAACACTTTACCCGCAGCGAAGCACGGGCAGCCGTGGCTAGTATATAGGAAGTGTGTTGTCTCTCCTCATATTTTACCGATGATGCCCTAGCAGGGTTTCCTCCCAAGTGAGTCCCTTGTCCCTTCTACCTTGGAACATCTGGTTTCTTGTGAGACCTGCTTTATCGTTTTGTTGGCAGGTGCCTTCGACCAATAGACAATAACCAACAGTAGTACAGTACAAAGAGAATTGGTAGAAACATTACCTCAGCAACCGACCAAAACTCTATTTTGACGTGTTGTGCATACGCCAAGGCAATGCCTCCAAGAAGGTCTATTCATGGCACGCTGCCTTCCTCCCTTTATCCCTCCCTCAACACCCCTGCAACCAAGCTGGACGAATTATAGAGGAGCCAAACACGCTGCAAGCTTCTTCCCACGCACTTTCGCCTTCTCTCACAAACCTGGGTTAAATTCATAGAAATTTGTAGCTTTATCAATGCCAACCTAAGCACTGCTGTTCTCCATTGCTATCCATCCAACTTACAGAGTGTTCTTGTTATATGCATCCTTACCCTCCTTGGGTGGGGAGAGGTGATCATTGGTTGGTCTCGCTCATGTGTTCAAGCATGGGGATGCTCAACTGCGTCGACACAAGCTCAGATCCGGCACAAAACTACAGCAGCAACAAGCAGCTCCGACATCGCCCACCACCTCGGTGTCGGAGTCAAATATCGTTGTGCCATCGTCGGCCGATATCGATGCCAATGATGCCCTAGCCAGCCTACAAGCCCTCAGGTTCGACGGAGACATCGACAGTGAGATCCAGTCACCGGACATTCCCATGTGGGAGTCGCTCTTCGCCGAGCAAATGGGCGCCTCGGGGGGTGACTTCCTGATGTTCTCTCCTAGGAGGGACTTCACGGCAACCGGAAGCCCTAGGAGGTACTTCGTGGTCTCCTCTCCCAAGAGAGACTACATGGTGTCTTCCCCAAAGAGGGACTACATGATGTCTTCACCGAGGAGGGACTTCATGGTGTCATCCCCCAAGAGGGAGTACATGGTGTCCTCACCTCGGAGAGACTCTTCCCCAAAGGCGATCACCCTTCTCGGCCAACCTCTTGACCCACAAGGCGTCCACCAGCAGGGGGGCTACGCGCATGGACTAGATCGGGAAGTGGCCACGGCCCAACCAGTCACGACGGGCCTTGCCACTAGTAGAGAACAGACCTTTCATCCGATGCTAAAATGAGCTCTAGTCCCAGTATTTTTTGTGTCCGGGACTAGAGAGACCTTTAGTCTGATGGTGTCTTCAACCGGGACTAAAGGTCCCTACCCAACGGCTACTGCGCTCGGCACAGTGGCAGAGGACCTTTAGTCCCGGTTGAAGACACCAACCGGGACTAAATGTGGACCTTTACTCCCGGTTGGAGCCACCAACCGGGATTAAAAGTCCTCAACCTTTAGTCCCGGTTGGTAACACCAACACCAACCGGGACTAAAAGTAGACCCTTTAGTCCCGGTTGGTAACAGGTCCCCCGATGGGTTAATTCAAAAGGGAAGCATCCCATCTATTGTTAGATGTGTTGTGTAGATGGGGTGGTAAGCTACGCGCGAGGCAATACATGGAGTCTTAGGTTTGAATCTCACGGGACGCAGCGGTGGGAGGCATTATTTTTTTTAAAGCTGGAAGAACCTTTAGTTTCGGTTGGTGTTACCCACCGGGACTACCTTTAGTCCCGGTTCCTGACCCAGGACTAAAGACCCTTTAGTCCCGGATGCTTACTTCCGGGTGAGGAACCGAGACTAGAGAAATTTTCACCGATAGTAAAGCTCTCTTCTCTATCAGTGTGCTAACCATGGCAAGGGGAAGTCGCAGAGCCCGCTGCACAAGGTGTACATCAACAACGCCCACAGCAACAGCGGCAAGCAGAGCACCGGCCCGTCGTCTCTCTCGTGCTCGTCGTCCTACGGCCATGGTGAGAACCTGTCCCTGCCGTCCATGGAACCCTCCTTCCTCGACGACTACAAGTACAAGGAGGGAGGTTACCTAGGGTACCAGCAGATGCTGGGGAAGCAGGCGGCGGCCGGAATAATGCAGAACGGTGGGAGCTCCGCCACAGTCACCACGGTGGCTCCTCCTTCGTCCTCTCAGCTGCCGACGCTGTCGGAGTGCCTGGCCATGCCGGAGCCAGCCTACGTAGGTGCAGAGGAGGCGGCCGCAGCAGCGGCAGCCGCCGCCGGGCTCCAGATGGGCGTCGGCTTGACGTCTGACTTGTACTACGCAGCACAGTTTGGAGGCGGCGGCGATGGCTTGACGACGTTGCAGCACCAGATGGCCAAATCTGATCAGTGGGCAGCTGCAGCAGACTCATCCCTGCACAGCATGCTGGGTTCAGTCATCCAAGCAGAGGCCGAACAGGTAATTAATTTATATTTATTTACCATCTAACGAACGTTAAATAACCTAAAAACATGATTTGCAAAACCTTCTTCAAAATTTGACATATTTTTCACGAACGGGTACATGTACCCATATTTCATTAATACGAAAGGAGTTGTTTTAAAGCATCGATGAACTCTGGCTGTTCCATGTCCACTGGCAAGACGCTAGCATGCATGACCAGTCAGGATATGTCGATCAGCTAGAGCAAAAGCCTAGCAGCTACAACAGAAGCAAAGGACTATATGGTCGTGGATACAACAAGGCAAAAGCTTTTGGACCGCTTAGCCTACTCGTCGTCTGTCACTCCTCGCTTGGCCTATACGACGTCCGTCCCCGGATCACGACGCCAGCCTCTCCCCAGAAAGAGGACCTTCATGGCTTCCCGCCTTCCAGGGGCAGCGGCGTGGTGAAAGTCCGCTGAAAATTTGACATATATTTCAAACATAGGTATATTCATTTATTGTTTCGTATTATGTATAGGTTTGTAGCTAGATGAGAGGTAAAGGGCTTTCCTGGATTGGCCAAATGGTCACAGTCCCATGCATGCATGCATATGCATGCAAACGGTTGCAGCTAGAGGAAAAGATGCATGCATCCATACGCGTTATTTGTGTGAGGAAGCAAGGTAGTTCGGTCACCGGTTACGATTGCTGTTTTGTCGTACGTAGGCGCGTTAACCAGCATGCCAAAGTAAAAGTGGCCTTGATAATGCTTCTAGTTGGCATCTGCGTAGAGACCTCTGCGAGGATTTGGAATGGAGCCACAGAGATATAACTAGATGCTTAGGATATTTTGAGATCATCGATACTATCGGAACGTGCGTACGTGACAATAGTGCAGTCCAAAAACCACCGTGTTGCTTCTCATGAACACGTGTCGTTTACGCACGCGAATTCCGTTGGACTTTATTACGATCAGGAGTACAGTTTTAGAGTTATAATATATTTTGATATCAAATTATTTTTGGCCATCGAAATAATTATTTTCTGATCAATTTATTTTCTGATCAATTTAGAGTTCCTGTGATGTTCCTGCTTATTAGGGTGTTTATTCTTGTTTTTTTGCTAATATTTTGTTTGATGATCTGAAGCGATTGCTTGGTCTAGGCCCTCTTTGTAGCGCTCCTAGGACCACTCTGATAGCAGCTCCATGGCTTCACAAACGATAAGGGATAGCAAGCGACATCTTCGATTCGCTCCTTCCACAAATCACTCTCTGCAGAAATCCTCCAAGGGAGCCCAAAATAGTATCTTCGCCCTGCTCCTTCATCCAAGCACGTGGGCTCTCCTAAACTACCCTTCATCTAGTGTGTGAGGAGCAGCAGGCGGGGCAGAGGCGCCGAGCTCTACCGGACTCCCGGCCTTTGCCGAGCGCCCAATGCTCTCGGCAAAGACGATCTGACGCTCAGCAAACTATTTGCCGAGAGCAGCTCTCGGCAAAGAGCCTTCGGCAAAACATCTACCGGCAAAGGATTTTTTACCGAGAGCCCCTCTCGGCAAAACATTTACCGAGAGTAATGGCAAGGCTCTCGGCAAACTCTAGCTCTTGGCAAACTGGCGCGCCCTAGAACGGCCAGGCGACGGGTAACGGTGTGACAGCTTCTTTGCCGAGAGCGCGTTGTCGTTTAAGAAAAATTCTTTGCCGACAAAATTTAATGACTGCGCAAAGAATTATAAAAAAAAAAGATTTGCGGCCGAGGTGGTTTTAAAAAAAAAGGTTTGCCGAGAGCCGACCACCAAGCTCTCGGCAAAGAGGAAGATTTGCCGAGAGCTAGCTCTCGGCAAAGAGTCCAGAGAGTTTTTTTTTTATTATTTTTGTATATATTTCCAGCTTCAACGACACATATTTCACAAATATAACACATCATCCATATCACATATATCACAAATATGTCATCCACATCACATGTCTCACATTATAATCCATCTAAACATCTCAAATCCAACAACACATGTCCATCTCAAAGTGCTAAGTTCATCTCACACAAGTTCATGTCACAAAGTGCTAATACATGATGAAGAACAACAGGCTCACTCCCAAGGCTCCCACCCTCCCGACGGCCCAATTTAAATTGCTGCGGCAAGTGACGACGGTGTGGATCTGGTAGTACCCGACCCTCCCGTGATTTCTTCGATCTGGCGGAAGTTGTGGATACTGGTTGGTGCCACGACCCTCCCGACGACGGTTTTACTCGGGCACATCATTCAACCCACCGATTGATTCTCGCACAAAGGAGAAGAAAAATTAGTAATTATAATAATACTAAGGCATATAATTGTAATCTAAGCGTAGACAAGTCAAAATTTGCGAACTAGGTATAAAATTGTAATCTAAGCCTAGACACATCAAAATTTCGGCAGCACACCTCCCCCGCACGGTGGGGTTTCCAAAACACGCAAGAAAACCAACGGCGCACGATGGCCGCCCACCACATATCAACGGCACGATGGCCAACACATATATATATCAACGGCACGAAGGCCTCCCATCACATATCAACGACACGATAGCCGACATGCACAAAGAAAGAGCTTTTGTTAGAGAAGTTGAACTCACGTATGAGTAAGGTGGGTATGGGTAAAGGCGGTGGAGGAGCGAACAGCTCTAGTGGCGCTGGACGACCCATCGTGGCGCCAAGACTTGCCACGCATCTTGAGCCAAGGTGTCAAACCTCGCCCGCTCGCCCCCCCACCTCTGCCGCCGGCCTCCCGCCCCTCTGTCGCTCTTCCTCCATCCTAGCCTTATGCTCCTCGGCGCATGCACTGGGCCTATAATTTTTCACCGCATTGTTACAAGCAATTTCGAGGAATGTAAAACCAATGAACGCAATAAAAAATGCAAGTAACTCAGTAGTCTTTGCCACAATGATGCGTCAAGTGTCCCGCCTTGGGCGTATGGGCACGCTACCGCTCGTCTTTTGCTTGCGGACTTGACTGAGAGAGTGGGAGTGGTGTGCGCGGTCGAGCGTCTTTGTTGCCGATGAGGTACCGCCCATGCTTCTTGCCTCCTCCCACCCTCATGACGATGTCGCCGTCAATGTCCGCGGTGTGCGGATCCCGGTCACCCCATGGACTCCCTTGCCGCCTCGGTAATCGACCGATGATGCACTCGGGGATGCTCGTTGGTGAACGACTTCGGCTGGGTCGTCCGGGTTCCAGATTGATGTTGTCTATCGCCTTGCCCTTGTGGGCCGTAACCCATGACTTGAGCTCTCCACATGGCTGGTTTTGATGTGCGTACCGATCGTGAGAAAAAACAACAAGACAATTATAAATCATGCAGGGAATAAACGTCTCGAAAGAATAAATGAAGCTACACCAAGTCACGTACCCATCTAGCCCCGAATTGTGGATGTTAAGGTTGCCCGGGTGGTGTGATACACTGCATCAACAAACGTCGTTCCGGAGGACGGTGTGGTTATCCGCCCAATTGCCACTCACCCACCGTCGACCATCATTTGCCGTGCCCACGCTTTTATTGGCGCACTGGCCGAGAGGCAGGCACTGTACGACATCAAGTACATTGACAGATATAAGAACAATTCAAGCCTACCCAATCTCGTAAGAAATCAATATTGATGTTGTATATTTACCTTCAGGTACTGCTCTTTGGTCAGATGCATTAATCTTGCATCTTCTTTCTTTACCTTCCGATGCTCGTAGACGGCATAGTAATCGATGATGGCCTGGAGCCACGCCTCGTAATGCATGTCTGAGATGCGACATCTAAAAGATTTGGCCGACGCCTTGGCCGCCCTCGCCTCGTAGCCCTCGGCGCATTTGAAGAAGTCCTGCATATAGAAAAGATGTATCAATACACCGGTTCAAGAAACTCTAGCGAATGCAATGTATTGAGCAAAGTAGTGGGAGGAAGACTTACCCAAAACTCACACATAACCCGCTCCACGCTTTACGTGCGTCTGGCCGTCTCGCCCTCCGCATCGTGGCGGCGACGTAGTGCTCAGACGTGTAGGCGGCTCGAGCTTCTTTGTTGCGTGCGCGAACCAAGCCCGGGAAGTGTTCCCTGCAGAGAAGACCCAGGATGCCATTGGGCAACCTTTTGTGAGCACCTAGGACCACGACCTTCCAAGACCTGCGTAAGTAATTAAGAAAAAACTGTTAGTTTCCATTGTGATTCTATCATATGTAGGAGCGAAAAAATGTAAAAGTTACGTACTTTTGCCCAACGGGTCGAATGACCGGGAGCCTCGTGTATCGGCCGCTCGTAGGCTCACGGACCTCGTTAGTAGACACACCGAGGTTCTAGTGGAACTGGAACCTCCCGCCTCGGCCTCCTGCTCATCCTCCCGCTCCTCCTGCTGCGTCCGGTGCTGCTGGCCTCTGCCTGCGGGCCTCAGCTCGTCCTCTCCTGCTAAGCCCGCTCGTCCACCTCTCTTCCTCCCGCCTCCTCGGGCTTTGGTGGTGCTGCTTGCTGCCGCCGAGGCGGTGGCGCCCTAGGCCTCCTCCCGGCCGCCTCCTCCTCCTCCCCGAGGTGGTGCCGACCCCAGCTTCACCGAGGGCCCCGTGTCTTGCCCCCGTGTCGTAAAGTGACCTGACCGCCCGCAAAGCTCTGCGGCCCGCCATCTTTGCACAATCACCTACAAGACATAAACAATAAGATCAGATTAGATGGATCATAAACAAGACATTATTATAAAGAGATGCAAAATAAATAAAGCATAATTAAAAAATAACATAATATTACATGTATTAGAAATCATCATCCCCATCGGGATTAGCTGGATCATAGCTTTCATCATCACTATCAGCCATGTCGAAATGTTCAACACTTTCCAAAGGAGCAACTATGTCATCATTGCCATTGCCAATATGTAATCCTTCAAGTAACGCCAAGTCCTTCGTATTTTCCACCTCATCCCCCTCGTCCACATCAACATCCATTTCATTGTCTACTTCCATTTGCATAGCTCCGGTTAAGTCAATCTCAAAAGTTCCTTGTAGGCCCTCTTCTTGATAGAACTCTCCATCATATGTGTTTAGGTCGAAGTTGTAGTCTTCGGCGTTTGGGGAAGGTGCTTTACCGTGCGGCGATACCTTGTGCACAATATCCCAACCCTGAAGACGAGGGTCCCTTTGGCACGAGTAGGGGAGATAATAAACTTGTGTGGCCTGTTGAGCCACAATATAGACATCCTTTCCGCCATAGACGGAATCCTGTCGAATTTCTACTAGCCCAAGGGAAGGACTTCGTCTCGTTTCTTGAGGATCAAACCAATGGCATTTGAATACGACAAGGTTAAGAGGTTTGCGACCACGAAACCTAAGTTCGTATATTTCTTCAATTCTTCCATAATACTCGGCCCCATCAAGGCCACCAAGAAAAAACTCCGAATTCGTGGTTCTTCGATTGGGCCGGCTCTCGCTGTCAGGTCTTGTTGTGTGAAATCGGTATCCATTCACATCATAACCAAAAAATGACTTGACCCTATGTTCAAAGCCATTGGCAACCTGTCTCAACTCTGGATTCATAGTCAAATCGGTTTGGCTCTGCAAGGTCAAGGAGGATAGATCGTTAAATTGGAATGTACAAGCAATCGGGAATGTGAATCGATTTAACGAGCTAAATTGCATAGTACCTTTTGTTTGAACCAAGAAATAAAATCGGAGATTCCATTTCCCACTTCGATGAAGAATGGTGTCACATTCTTGCGGGGTAGGTTCCCTTGATAGATGCCGCCTCATTAATAAACTCCCCAGTAACAACGAGAAACAAGAAGGTTGGATGCGTAATGTTGACGGCATATTTAATTAACAAGTTCGTGCAAGAAGCCACTTCTTTGCATGTACGGCTCCATTTCGGTAAGATTGGTGAACACATATATAATGATTGTGAGCCAATCTTCGTTCAACAACAATGAGGTCGCATCACTCGCACTTCCAAGTTGCCCTTGGAAAAGGCCGAGTTTTGATTCATTTTCACCAAAGATTGTAACGAGGGGGTTGATTATGCACGCTAGGAAGCTTGTCACCATAGTATGCTTGTGTGAAGTTAGTAACCTCCTCTAGAACGAATGCCTCCGCCATGGAAGCCTCGATTTTGCATTTGTTTCTGCATTTCTTACGAAGAACCTTTAGACATCTCTCGATTGATAGCACCAACGGGCCTACACGGCCCCCCCTATTCGTGCCTCATACGGAGGTGCGAGAATCAAATGTCGTGCATCGGGTTGAAGAAGCCGGGTGGAAAGATCATCTCCAACTTACAGAGCAACACAGGTGCTATTTTTTCCAATTCTGCAACCACGCTACGAGATAACTCCTTGGCACAAAGCTGGCGGAAGAAATAGCTCAACTCGGCTAGCGTCTTCCACACATGCTCAGGGACATAGCCTCGAGCATCGCCGGAAGAAGACACTCAATCCATATGTGATAGTCATGACTCTTGAGCCGTTGATTCAAAGGTAGATAAGTTCACTCCCCTCCTCAGATTCGTTGCATACCCATCAGGGAACATTAATGTTTTGAACCATTCTAATACTTCTCTCTTTTGTTCCGGTTTCAATCTGTAATCAGCCTTAGGCCTTGTCCATTTCTTACCACTTCTAGGAGGTTGCATGTGTTGCTTTGGTCTATCACATATCGTTGCCAGGTCCAGTCTCGCCTTTACATTGTCCTTCATCTTATCCTTAATGTCCATGATCATTGCCCAAAGCGCCTCGGCAACATTCTTCTCGGTGTGCATTACATCAATGTTGTGTGGAAGAAGAAGGTCGTTATAATAGGGGAGCATCAACAAGGGCGACTTATGAGTCCACATATGCTCCTCACCATATCCCACGAACCTACCATCTTTTTCATTGATCCAAAGAGCATCTATCTGATCATGAACCTCGGCACCGGTCATCATCTCAGGTGCGCGGGTCTCAGAACCATGACACCTTTAGTAAAGTTCTTGATGTCTCGTCGAATGGATGCTCGGCGGGGGAATTGTCGATGTTTGTCGAACACGGAATATTTGCCATATTTCCGCAGCCAATTGAACTGCAGAGCTGCCTTGCACAAGGGGCATGGAAACTTCCCGTGAACACACCAAGCGCTGAATATCCCATATGCTAGGAAGTCATGCATGGAGTATTGATACCAAACATGCATGTTGAAGTTTGTCTTTGTAGCTCGATCGTATGTCCATACACCATGGTCCCAAGCATGGACCAGGTTCATCGAACAAAGGCTCCATGAACACACCTATGTTATTCCTGTGGTGTTCGGAATTATCAACGACAAGAACACATTACGTCGTTGGAAGGAGACGCCGAGGGGAGATTGAGAGGATAACAAACATGGGCCAACAAGTGTATGGGGCAGCCATCATTCCATAAGGATTGAACCCATCATTGCCGATTACAACACGCACATTACGTGCCTCCCCACTTTTATTACGATGAATGTTATCAAAGTGATGCCATGCTTCACCATCGGCCGGATGTACCATCTTCTCGTGGATCGTATCTTTTTTCCATTTTTGTGCCATATCATCTCGCTTTCATGGACTCCTCTGTCATGAATAACCATTGGATCCTCGGTATGAATGGAAGGTACCGTAGAGATTTTCACGGGTACGGACTCGCCTCTTCTCACCATCACTGAGTCTACCTCCGGATACCTAGAGGATTTACACTTTGGACAAGACTTTGCATCCGCGTGTGCTTTTCTAAAGAGGACGCAACCCTTCGGACAAGCATGTATCTGCTCATACGGCATCTTAAGTGCACGAAGGACCTTTCTGCGATTCGTACATGTTCTGTGGCAGAAGGTGACCGGTCGGAAGGATGGAGCCAATAACTATCAACATTTCATCAAAGTTCTCTCGACTGAGGTTGAACTGGGACTTTAAGGCCATTAAGCGTGAAATGCCATCAAGCTTTGAAATCATGTGTGGCCATGAAGGGTTTCCCTGCTGCAGACAACATGTCGTGTACGCCTTTGCGCTTGCCTCTCGCTCCTCCTCCTCCTCCGCCGCCTCGTCCATCAAATAAGTGTGCTTCGTGAAAGTCATCTAACCAAGCTGCTACCCCGGCATCGACATTGTTGTATCCTCGACACGTGGTCTCACCACCTCCTCTCTCACACGATCGGCTTCACCGTGGTGGGTCCACTGGGTATAGTTTTTCAGAAATCCATGCCTAGCCGGATGTGAAGTCATCACCTCCTTTATCCGCCTCTTTACGTTTTTACAGCTTGATGTAGGGACAAAAAAAGCGGCGCGCTCCGGGAGCTGGTCAAATACTTGCTTGATGAAAGCCTCGGTCTTGTCGACCCATTCTCTCCGGTAATCTCATGGGCGCTCCGCGGCCCGAGTACATCCACTCACGGTCATCCATCCTCTAACATATATATCACTAAGTAATAAATATAACCATGGACTTGCATCTACACGCCGTTCCTACCATGCATAGGTAAGGATAGGTCCTAATCCCACTCGAGGATGCGAGATGGTGTTAGTTCCCATGGTGCGGTCCTATCCAAAGCAATTTCGGCAAGACCTCCCATTGTTCTCCAAATACACGTCCCGGCAGGAGATCGTATCCGGAGAACAACAGAAGGTATTGTCGAAACTCGCTCTCGATCGGAGCGAACCATGGAAACTAACACCATCTCACAAGCATCCTCGCCTGTCCAAAAAACGTGGACAATTGAAATGAGATACGGTTATTGATATGCAAAGATCTCGCATATTTCTAACCGTATCTCTTTCGAACGGGAGACACCTAACTGGGTTACGTGGAGATACATGACTAGGACAAAGAAAGAGTGGTTATACCTTAGGTGGCGGTGAAGTCGCAGAGTGGTTATACCTTAGGTGGCGGTGAAGTCGGCTAAGCGGGGCCGTGGCGGGTCGGTGCGATGGCGAGGCGACAGCAAGTGGCAGACACAGGGACACCGGGTACTCCGACTCGCTCCTGCAAAAAGAAAGAAAGAAGCAAAATAACGTCAACTCAAAAATTCGGCAAAGATCTCCCCGAACGAGCGGTGAGGTTTCCAAACCTGAAAGAAAACCACGACACGATGGCCGACAACCACATATATATCAAGGAACCACATGCACTTAATTATCAACTACTACTACTCTAACTACTACAACTACTACTATCAAGCTGATAAAAACTTATCTTTCCCATCTCATTCAGTTCCATCATTTTTCGTTCTCAACATTCGTAAACACTATCAAGCTTAGAAAATTGTATGACTTGACCGAAAAGCTTACACAATTTCCACTGCCATATCTGGTGGCACAAAGGGAATTGGCAAATATGTTTGTGCATCATTTCAATCAAGTTCGCTTCTCGTGGAACAGTACATGTTTGAATTCACAAGCAATACATTCCCTGTTAATCCTATTTTGCCTTCTCATCATTTCAACCAGCAAATAATTTTCAGACACTTTGCTTGTCTATAGCAAACAATGTGACAAATGGATTTAGGATGCACAGTAATTTAGTAAATGCAGGAATTCTCCTTTTAAGAAATACAAATTCGGATATTTCTATTTTTAACATTATAATCCAGTTAGCCTCTTTTTGCTCACGGAGATAACTTAGTTTATTTGACAAGAAAACAAAGTACTACTACATGATACATTGCAACTGTGCACGAGGAAGAAGTTTTAATTAAATTCTTTAGATGTTTCATCACAGGTGCCAGCTCAGTAGCTGTTTCATCATTCCATATCAATCACCAGCCCATAGCAGCCAAGAATCATCAGTACGGAAGAAAAAGAAACTACTAGTAACTCTCGCCTGAGCTTAAACATATGAGAAACTGTCATCTGAGTTTAAACATCTGAGATAAACAAAATGTCTGAGCTTAAAACCACACTACATTACTGTCAAGCAAACGACATGCAGCAAAAGATCTTACCCTCACAGTTACCTCTAATAATAATGATAGTTATTTTAATTTAATTGCATTTTATATACATAGCATACGACATTCAAATCAAAGCAGATCAATGGATGCAGAACCGCATGCTGAAATGAAATTAGATTCGATCCGAATACAAATTCACAAAGCATAAAGGGAAGAGAAAGGGGTGGGCATACCTGTTGGGTGGCCGACGAAGACCTGACGAAGGGTACGATGAAGACGCCAGCGCCTGGCGTGCGGCGGCGGCGGCGACCTTGACTCCTGGCGTGACGGAGGCAC
Organism: Miscanthus lutarioriparius; assembly: GCA_904845875.1. Lineage (NCBI taxonomy): Eukaryota > Viridiplantae > Streptophyta > Magnoliopsida > Poales > Poaceae > Miscanthus > Miscanthus lutarioriparius. The sequence continues at coordinate 30,632,859 of CAJGYO010000016.1, read as the reverse complement.
GGAGCAGGATGGGGCGGGCTGGCTCGGGCGGAGCGGCGGCGGCAGCGCGCGCGGCTGGGCGTGGCGGGCTGCGGCGGCGGCGGGGCTGCGGCCGAAACGGTTCACGCGGCTTGCGGGGCTGCGCCGAAACGTTTAAGTGGTGAAGCCACTTTGCCGAGAGCCAGATCTGGGAGGCTCTCGGCAAACCTTCCCCTTTGCCGAGAGCCCTCAGATTCGGCTCTCGGTAAAGTTATTTTTTTTCAAATTCGGTTCGAATTTTTTAACTAGCTAGCTGCACAAAAAAATATAAAAAAATAAAAATTATTATTTGCCGAGAGTAGCTCTCGGCAAACCTATTCGCTGAGAGCCCGCTCTCGGCAAAAAATTGATCCAGGCCAGGTAAAAAAAAAGAAATATGCGCTGAGAGCGGGACTAGTTGCTCTCGGCAAAGAGTCTTTGCCGAGAGCAATCCCCTGAAGCTCTCGGCAAACCAAATCCAAAAAAAAATTAATAAACAACAAACGGCTCCGGAAAAATACGAATTTTTGCCGTGTTACAACTTATGCTCTCTAATGGCTATACAAAAAGTTTGGAACTCCAAAACTAATTCGACCGTGACATTGTTTGAAAATCCTAATGACTCCTTCTCAACTTTATGAAACTTATTCGGAGATGTCTCAGATTATAAGAATCATACGCAACCACTTGTGCGAAACATTTTCAATTTTTACCACAGCCTCCAAGTGTGATACCATGACTTCATTGCAAATATCACAATTTTCCGACTTCGTTTCCTTTTTAAGAATTTTTAAATCGTTAAGCAACATATGTTCGTGGTCTTCGATTCAGAAAATAAAAGGTGAAAAAACGTCAACAAGATGTTATTTGCCCTCAATAATGCATAAATAGCATGAATATCATTTTCTACTTAATTTTTTCCCGTGTTTTTAATCAATCGCTATTCAAATTTTAATCGATTAAAAACTCATAGAAATGCAATTAATTAATTATATATAGCAAATAATTACAAAAATACACAAAATTTTAATATTGAGTACAACCTGTAGTATGTCTGTAGAGAAAAAAGTTTGGAGCATATGAAATAAAAAATTATTTAATTGGAGAGAGTTAGGAGAAGAGAAACACATATACATGAAATATAGAAACCACATTTGCCGAGAGCACGGAGGGGCTCTCGGCAAATTTTTTGCCGAGAGCGACTCTCGGCAAAGAGGTTTGCCGAGAGTAGTAATGTGGAGGGGCTCTCGGCAAAGCGGTGACGCCGTCGTAGCGGTGAGTATTTGCTTATGGGCCCGCTGCAATGTTTTGCCGAGAGCCTTATTTTGCCGAGAGCGCCGCCTACTGACAAAGGACCGTTTTGCCGACGGGCATTTTTTGCCGAGCGGCTCTCGGCAAAACGGCCCACTTCGCCGAGAGTCAAGCTGTTTCTTGCCGAGATGCAGCCCCACGGCGATCCCATCACTTGTCGACAAACCGATGTTTGCCGAGAGCCGCTCTCGGCAAACGTTTTCTTTGCCGAGAGCCCGCGTTTTTGCTCTCGGCAAAAATATAGGATCTCGGCAAAGGACGTTTTCCCGGTAGTGGAGGTGGGCATGGCGTGGGGGTGGAGTCATGGCAGACTAGAGCGTCAAGGTGCAGCGACGGACCTAGGTTTTTACCTCTGGGTATGCGCAGCAAAAAAAATTCTTATGCAATTCGGTAAACCATATATAATTTAGTAAATTTTTTCTTTTTTTCTTTTTTTACATTGAAAATTTCTACCTATCTCTATGACTGGCGGACCCCAGGGTATGCTGTGGCCCACCCTACATACCCTGTGGGTCCGTCCCTGTCAAGGTGGAGTCACAGTCTCGATGGGTCACGGTGCACCGAAGCCTCTAAGCGAAGTGTCGTGTTGCACGAGAGGAGAACGGAGTCCAACAAGACGAGTGGAGAGGAGAAATAGTGGGGGGCAGGGTCGGAGAGGGGTAGGTGTGGAGGCGGTGCATTTGGGAGAAACCGGAGGCATGCGGATGAAGCAGGGGATATAAGGGAAATATAGATACAGAAACATGAGGATGAAAGAAAATAAAAAAACACAAGGGTCTTAAGGACATTTCACCATTGTCTATCAGGGAAGTTTTACCAAACCTTTTTCACCTGTGGAGTAGCTCCACCAGACCAAGCTAAAAGAAACTGCTTCATTAGTGAATCATAGTTGTACTAAACAAGTCCTTAATAATCTTGCGCATGTCTTTTATCTGGGGTTGCATCATTTGAGACTTTCTGAAGTTCCGAGCAGTGATGATATTATTGCTACATGTGCAAGGGTTTATCTTGGTTGTGGGGTCTTTCATCACCCAATATAATGGTCAAAACTTCGATTGGCTTTTGGTACAACATCTCTGATTCATATTAAGTTGGGCCTAGTTGGAGCAACTATACACAATAACACAATACTGCTCCTATATATATATATGAAATCAGTCCTTAGGAAAAAAAACCGCACAAAAATCCCCAAAAATTAATCTAATTAACAGTGCTAACTCCATTCACTGATGATGCACGCAGGAACAGGACAGCGGTCTTCAACTGGTGCATCTGCTCCTGGCGTGCGCCGACTTCGTCTCCAAGGGGGACCAGCCATCGGCGCTGCGCCACTTGCACCTCCTCCGCCGCGTGGCCTCCTCGCTGGGCGACTCAATGCAGCGCGTCGCCTCCTACTTTGCCGACGCCCTCGCCGCCCGCCTCACCCTCTCCTCCAACCCGTCCTCCTCCTCCTCCGCCTCGGGCGGTGGCCACGCCACGCCGCGCGCGGCGCGCGGCGCGGCGCGGGCGCGGGCGTAGCGCCCTACACGTTCCCTCCGTCGCCGGACACGCTCAAGATCTACCAGATCCTGTACCAGGCCTGCCCCTACATCAAGTTTGCGCACTTCACCGCTAACCAGGCCATCTTCGAGGCCTTCCACGGCGAGGACCGCGTGCACGTCGTCGACCTCGACATCCTGCAGGGCTACCAGTGGCCGGCGTTCCTGCAGGCGCTGGCCGCGCGCCCCGGCGGCCCGCCGACCCTGCGGCTCACCGGCGTCGGGCACCCTTCGGCCGCCGTCAGGGAGACCGGGCGCCACCTCGCCTCCCTCGCCGCGTCCCTGCGCGTGCCGTTCGAGTTCCACGCCGCCGTCGCCGACCGGCTCGAGCGCCTGCGCCCCGGCGCGCTCCAGCGCCGCGTCGGCGAGGCGCTCGCGGTCAACGCTGTCAACAGGCTGCACCGCGTTCCTGGCGTGCATCTCGGCCCGCTGCTCTCCATGATCCGCGACCAGGCGCCCAAGATCATGACGCTCGTCGAGCAGGAGGCCGGCCACAACGGCCCCTACTTCCTGGGCAGGTAAGTCATCGGAAATCGTTTGATATTGCCAAGATAGCCTTGTTGGCACTTGGCAGTGAAGATGGTCAACTGAAAAATCTTTTGATTTCGTATCAATAATTCATCACTAATTACCTTTGATGAGGAAGTACTAATCGTGTTGCACTCTCGTGGTTGATTGTATGTATGAAGGTTTTTGGAGGCGCTGCACTACTACTCGGCGATCTTCGACTCGCTGGACGCGACGTTCCCGGCGGACTCGGCGGCGCGGATGAAGGTGGAGCAGTGCCTGCTGGCGCCGGAGATCCGGAACGTGGTGGCATGCGAGGGCGCCGAGCGGGTGGCGCGGCACGAGCGGCTGGACCGGTGGAGGCGCCTCATGGAAGGCCGCGGCTTCGAGCCTGTGCCGCTCAGCCCGGCCGCCGTTGGCCAGAGCCAGGTCCTGCTCGGCCTCTACGGCGCTGGTGACGGGTACCGGCTCACCGAGGACAAGGGCTGCCTCCTCCTCGGCTGGCAGGATCGCGCCATCATCGCTGCCTCCGCGTGGCGGTGCTGATGATCGTCATTCGTCAGTGCTCGTCGATCGTCATCGGCGCGGCCTCAGCGGAGAGTTGACAACTGTTAGGTTTGTCTGTTGCATGGATGCATGTGTGGTTATATTTGGATCCTTAATTAGCTTCCTGTATGATTGTGAGATTTGTCATGTGAAAAATACAAGATAAAGGTATACTCTGATGGAGAGGAGCAACATATTAAAGATATATGTTGTTGAGCCACTGATGATGAAATTAAGTTTGATTTACTTGTTTTCACATATACTCCCTCCGTATCACAAATAGGGGACGTTCTAGAGCCGAGCGGAGTTTGCAAGTTAGAAGACGTCCACGCGCTGGAACTGGGTTTTGGACGCGATTGCCCCTGGGCCACGCGCGCCGCCCGTCCGCTCGCCTCCCTCGCCATCGCGCGTGCCTCGATCGCGTCTCCTTGACTCGCCTCCCACGCGCGCCGCCCGTCCGATCGCCCTGCTCGCCTCCCTCGGCACTCCTCGGCTCGCGTCCTTAATTATTCGCGACTCACCGTCCACAGCTCGCTCGCCGCGAGCAGAGTCCGCCGGCTAGGGTTTAGGGTCGGCGTGCACGACTCGCCGCGGAGCACGCACGCTCGCCATCTCCCTCAGTGCTCGCCATGGAGCCCGGCGCGGTGGACGGCGGCACGGTGAACGGCGTCCCCGCGGTGGACGGCGGCGCGCGGGTGATGCTCGCCGCGGACGTCTGGCCGGAGTCAGAGGAGGTCGCCGCGGTGGACGCTTGGCCGACTCGCGCAGGAGGATGTCGGGCCGAGGTCGCCGTGGAGGAGGTCGGGCCGACTCGCAGAGCTCACCAACGCGACTCCGTCGACCAGCCGCCGCTCAACAACGCCGAGACTCCGTCGACCCACCGCAGAACTCCGTCGTCGCGCTGCAGGACTCCGTGGACATGGTGCTAGAATCCTTGCCGCCGGGGGCGTTTGTATGCGGCCGGTGTCATCTCATCCATGAGGATCGCGAAGCGTGGAACCGTGCGCACTCTCGGTTCTATCCATGCCCTAGTTGTGGTCTCGTCCACTCGGACTATGCCATCAACGCCATGCTCGGCCGCATCAAGGTGAACTGCAAGCTTTTCATGGAGCACTACAAGGGCTTGCTGCCGACAAAGCATCGGTAAGATAACTTAGAAAGGATGATTTAGTTCATGCAACAATCGGCAATGATTTAGTTCATGCAACATTACTAGAAAGCAAGATGTCTCTACAACAAAAGCTAACAAGCATCATTACTTCATGCAGCAAGAGTAGCCTCGGATTCATGTAGCAATGATGGATCACAAGGGATATAAGATGGCAGCCTATCTTCTTTTTCTAGTGTTGCTTTTTTCATGTGAGGTATCTTAAACTTGTTGCAACCTTTTACTTTCATTGCTTCGATGAAGACACCTTTGTAGTGTTATAAACATCCGGTTTGCAAGGTGTGGCGAGTACTCCATGAATGACTACAAAACAATTGTGCAACAAATGAATGAATGAAAAAAATTTGTTGTTAACAAAAAAAATTGAAATATGTGTGAACAATTTGAATTGCTTCCATGAATTGCAAATTACCTCTTTGACGGCTGGAACTAAAGCCTCTATAGTTTTTGCATCCTTCTTATATTGAATTGCTTGTATTGCTCTAAAGAAACTCCAAATCAAGAATGTTGAAATCCGAAGAGTTTGGAGGTTGACAAATTAGGCGAATATCAAATCCTCCTAGCTTAGCGACCGCACAAAATTCCGGATCATCCAATTTCAAATGAGATGGTGCATTATCTTGTTGGATGAAGATTGGTCTACCCACATCTTCTCTTGACCATTTGATCTAATGACCGGCAACACTTGGTTAATCATGAAATCCCTAATCACATCTCTAGTGACCATGTAATGGGCTTCATAACCATGTCTCCGCAAACACGGCCGGTCCTCTCGTTACTTCTCATAGCCTAATACAAAAGGCAAGGGAGAGAAGCGATGGTGTATTGAACTTCACTAGTCTTTATGGTGGTAAACTTGCCTCGTGCCGAAGTTGCCTTCGGATAGGATTTCCCGGCCCGCCAGTTGAGGTCGCGGCGCGGCATCTACTCCATGGATCCGTTGGGTTGTTGTTGTTGCACGGACCCAGCGTTCGGTTTTAAACTACACACAACTAATCGCGGCGGGAACGATGCACGTGTCCTTGATGCACCCACAGACGCCGACTTGTGGGGTCAAGGAAACACGCACCGCGGCTGTAACGTGGGGCCACCCAGCCCCGTGGCCGTGAGCACACGAGCAGAGCTGTCCCGCAACAGAACAGAGCGACCGCGCGGATCCCCCGAGATCTGCACCGCCGCCACTGACAAGCGCAGCCCCAGCGGCTGGCGTGGTCCGGGCTTCAATCATGGGAAAAAGCAGACAAAAAACGGTGCTGCGTGAAACCGTGGAAAAGCCCCTGTAAATTCCTAGTAATTACCGCCTATGGCTAGGCAGCAGCCAGCCCAGCCGCTGAGCCGGGCGAGCGCCAGCGGCAGGCGAGCAGCACCACGCTCCCAAAGGCGAGAGGACGGGGACAAACACAGCACAGGCGCGGCACGCGCGGGTGCACTGCCACCACTGACCGAGGTCCACCAGGCCCATCGGCGCCGCGTGACGCGACCCACGCAGTCAGTCCCTGACGCTTCGGACCCGCTGAAGGTGGGGACCAAGTGTCAGTGGGGAGGGCAAGACAGTAGAAAGGGCAGTGAGGGTGAGACTCCACCCGTCTCACTGAGCCCCTCGTCAGTCGTCACGCCGACCGAGCGGCTGGCTGCCACCACGCCTCGGGGCGAGCAGCAGCAGGAGGGGCAGGCAGGGCAACAACTCTTGGTAGATCCACCACCCGCCCGCTTGCTCGCCCACTCCGCCTGCCTTGCTCCGCTTAGCTTTGCTTCTGCTCTGCTCGGCTTGCGGGGGTTTGCGGGCGCAATGCGGTGAAAGTGGTGGTAGAGTAGAGGTGGGTGAAGGGAAGCGGAGCTGCGGTGGAGAGGAGACGAGATGGGGTGCGCGCAGTCGCGGATCGAGAACGAGGAGGCGGTGGCCCGCTGCAAGGAGCGGCGCCAGCTGATGAAGGCGGCCGTCGCGGCGCGGAACGCCTTCGCCGCCGCGCACTCGGCCTACGCCGCCTCGCTCAAGGACACCGGCGCCGCGCTCTCGGAGTTCGCGCACGGGGAGGGCTTGCCCCCGCCGTCGCCGCCGCCGGGGGCGTCGGACGAGACGGCGGCGCCCGTTGCCGCGCAGGGCGGGATCGGCGCGGCAGCGGCGGGGGCCTCGGCGTCGGGGGCCGACGCGATAATGCCGCCGCCGCCGCCGCTCGACTCGCTGCCACCGCCCCCGCCGCCTCTGCCGGATTTCTCGCCGTCGCCGGCGAAGATCCACCGCTCCATCAGCATGCCACTGCCGCCGTCGTCGGGCAACAAGAATCCTGCCATGCTCCACAGCGACTCCATTAGGGAGGAGGACGAGGACGAGGACGAGGACGAGGCAGAGAGGGAGGAGGAAGAGGAGGATGACGGCCACCTCGACGACCGTCGGCAGCGGTTGCGCCACCGCCCGCCGGTGCCCCAGCCCTTGTCGCCGCCGCCACCGGAGACGCCGGTTACTCCTCAGCCTCCGCCACCTCCTCCCCCGCCCTCGTCGGAGATGAAGGCCGGAGTTGACACGTGGGACTATTTCTTCTCCATGGACGAGGGGATGGCCTCCATCGCCCCTGATGATGAGGAGATCATGGCGGAGCCGGAACCGCCATCGCCACCGCGCGTGCCTCATTCCCCTCCGCTGGCGGCCGTGCCGCTATCTGAGGAGTTTGGGGAGGAGCCGCGGACGCCGGAGATGGCCACTCCACCTGCGTCTCTGCCTCCGAAGCCGCTGAAGCACTCGTCCAAAAAGAAGGGAAAGGGGAAGCTTAAGGCGGCGCACCATCAACACACAGAGTCGGCGCCACCGGTCACGCTGGTCACCGGTGGTAGGGCGGGTAAGGTAGTCCACGCCGAGATGCCGCGTGTGGACCTCCTCCGCGTGCTTGCAGAAATCGACGAGCGGTTCTTGAAGGCGTCAGAGAGCGCCGGTGAGGTATCCAAGGCGCTGGAGGCCAACAGGATGCATTACCACTCCAATTTCGCCGACAACCGAGGTCAGTGACTTGATTGTGCCCTCATACGTGCCAATTTTGGATATTTTAGTCTCCCAGGTGGTGGCCTTTTGTGTCTGTTGTTGTTGGATTTGTAAAAAAAAAAACCAGTTTTGCTGATGGTGATAGTGATGCGATGGATTCTTTGGTAGATAGAGGTCAAGAACTAGTGTCTCAGAGGTTGGTAGTGGTGGTGGGGCTGTTGCTGAGTCAAGTGAGCTCCCACACTCCACTATCCCATTTTCCCCAACAGGTAACATGCGGGCGTACAAGGCGTTTTGTAACTACTAGGCAGCTGTTGGTTAACAATGTTTCTGGGACAATCATTGGTGCACTATCGCTTCATTATTATTCCGTCTTACATATAGTCAGCATCTTGATCAATGGATGACATATTGTAACCGTGTACTGAACTTAGAATGCAAGTTCCATAGTGATGTAATTTTTCTATGCAGTTTGTCCTGTGTGTAAGCTTCAGAATCTTGGCTGTGTTTTCTCTTTTATGGTGAAGTGGCAAAACCAGATTAGATCAATTGTGAAGTAAGGCTCACTAAAATTGACAAGAATGAAGAGAATAAAGCATATGATATCTTCTTATGAAGAAACCAAATTCTTAGACGAACAATAAATTATCACTGATAGTATTGTGTTGCTAAATTATCACTGATATGTTTTTAATTTTAATAGCTGATGAAAACTGCCAGTGCTTTAAAATATATAGAATCATGGACAGGAATCATAGTGGTGGGTAGTAATTGTGTTACCTGTTTGATTTGTATATACATAACACGTGAAATATTAATTGTGACTAAGGATGGATAACCAGTGTGCATTCCTTTTAGCATACAAGCAGGGAAGATTTAAGTACTATCTGTCTAAACATGGCATTCAGAATATGTATGTTAATACTATGTAACTATGTGGTTTTTCATTAATTATCTGCATAGTGTGACACCTTGTCATTATGAGGTTCCCATGTGCAAAAGGCACCTCCATCTTTTGTCTTCCATCTGGTCACATATGCTGGGCTGCTGGAAATTCTTCCTCATCGTTGTAACTAATTTTTACTTCCATTGCATTCTAGTCTTCCATCGTTGTGACAATTTTTGACTTAAGTTGTGTTTGGGAAAATGATGGTGGATGCCATCACAGTCACCTGTGCGCTTTCTTTTGTTCAACTGTTTCAAAAATCAGCTGCCTAGCTTCTTTGGTGCCACTTTGGTGCATAGCGCAACTGATTTCTGCTTAGCTTTCCTGGTTGGGGATTAGGCACTAGGCACCACCCCTGGCTGCCTAGCATAATACAAATTAATTTGTTATTATACAGAATTAAAAAAGAGACAAGTTTGGCTTATTCTTTCATAGTAACAAAACTCTAGTGACGTAGTTAAGGGAGGCCTTTTTATTAGTATGTTTATGCATTCTCCTATGTGATCCAATGGACTAAAATGTGTCACCACTGCCAGTGAAGATGACATAGCTATTTTGATTATTTTGTGTCCAAATGCATAAGAGTCCTTAATCTCTTCTGCTAATTTTTTCTATAAAAAGATTGCACCAGCTGATCAATAGTTATGCTGTATTCTTTTAATTTACTTGAGCATTAGTCATAATAAAAAATACATTCTGCCATGCTTCACTTGCACTTAGTGTAATATAGCTGTCTACTTACACTCCTTCATTTGATCATGTTCATAATAACTTTTGCAGGGCATATTGATCATTCTGCAAGAGTCATGAAAATAATTACATGGAATAGATCCTTCAAAGGAATGCAAAATGGTGATGATGGGAAGGATGACTTCGAAAATGATGAATTGGAGCCCTTGGCAACTGTAGTAGATAAAATCTTAGCATGGGAGAAAAAGCTCTATGATGAAGTGAAGGTACATCTCATTACTTAGTTTTTTTTATACCTAGCAATATGAACTTTTATATTCTGTACTGGTTCTATGGAATATACGGAGTTTGGTCTGGTGCACCTGCAATTGCTTTCCATTTTCTGCTGCAAGTATGTACTGGTTTTCAACTTTTTGCCCGTCCTGGTGCCTTCCTCTAGTTTAAAGCACAAAAGGCGCATGCCCAGGCACTAAGACAGGAGTAGCACAGTAATAGCTCCTCAAGGAGTAACCAGGTGCAGTGCCATGCCACTGTTGTCAAGGCGTGCAACTTTACCTCCCAAGTGCAAGATGCATGGTGCAGAAGCACTTGGCCCAGCTATTGCCCGCCGGACGGTCTTGCTGCAATCCAGTGGATTGAGCTTCCAGTAGATAAAATTGGAGTGCCCATGAGTGGGACTGCTGAATCTGCTGGTACCCTTGACCCCTTACATCATTTTGCCGACAGCGTTGATGGCATCAGTGCTTATCATTAAGGACAAGGCAGAGGAGGAAAGGTGGGTGTGGGTGTGGGTGTTGGGGGGGGGGGGGGGGTGTAAAGATGGCAACAGACAAGAAAACCCCGCGGGCACCGGACCTGGTGGGCGTGGATATGGGCGTGAACCTGTGCCCGTAGGCACGGGCGCGGGTACAGAGTTGTACCCAACGGGCAAAGATAGACGGGTAAGGAAATCGCAAACCCACCAAATCTGCACTGACATGTGGGGCCATTATAGAAGAGGTATATAACTTCAGATCTTAGGGTTTGATTCATCCCAAAATCGCAATCCCCACTCCCACCAGCCGAGCAGCGGCCGCCGCCATCCACGTGACCCCGCCTCCCTCCCCACTCGGTCGCGCCTCCCTCGTGCCCCAGTCACCTAGCGGTCGCGACCCCGCCTCCCCCGTTAGTCTGTGCTCCTCCACTCGCTGCGGCAACGTTGCACCTCCCCCGTCACCCAGCGGTTGCACCCGGCTCCTACTCCACTTGCGGTGGCGGCGTTGCACCTCCCCCGTCACCCAGCAGTCGGGCACGGCTCCTGTTCGACTCGCGACGAGTCCCCCCCGCGGTCCTGCTGCCTTCGGCGTGCAGCGAGAAGGAGCGGGTCGGAGGCTCGGAGCTGCTCTGCACCGGGTCGCTCCACGCCGGCGCACACGCGGTTACCCTTTGCCTATCCTCGTCCTCGTCAAGCCGCCCCGTCCAGCTGCGGTCCGTCGAGCCGCCTGGCAGCCGTCGTCAGTCATCCCGTCTCACTGACGCGTCGTCCTCTTCCAGATCTGGCGGGCATACCCGTGAGCAAGCCATGGCCGCGGATAACGGGCGCGGTCACAGGATAGCGCCCGTGGCGGGTGCGGGCGCGGCACAAAATTTTGCTCGCGGGCGCGGGCATTTTTCCTGTTGCCATCTTTTTTGGGGGGTGGAGGATGAGGCAGCAGTTCACTGCTTCTATTCGACTCCTAGATTGGGTGGTTCTCATGGAGATGGTGGTTGAAGATGAAGCATGCCATCATTGTTCGTTTAGGTGGCTTCTGTAGATCAGATGGGAAGAGTCCTGGACCCCAGTAGCACCCAACAACATGGTTTGGGATGAGGTATGCTGTGGGCTTGTTGGGCACGGTTCAACCTCTGACATCATCTGTGACCTCATCTGCGGCTGCTGCCTTTCATCAGGCATACATGTGCCGTACTGCCTAGGTGATTTAAAGATTTTGTGCCTAAGTGTGTCACTTTTGAGTGTACCATGGAAGACCCACTGAAAAATATTTCATGTCAAATTATGCAGTATAAACTTTTATGCAATTATGCTGCATGGGAGTAAGGAATTTTTAATAGTGCACTTAATCATAACACTTAAATATGGCAGAGAATCAAAGTAATATAACTTTTCTCAATATATGAATGGAACATATGGTCCATCATGTGAATGGAGGTTTGACATCTAAATTTCTATCTGGCTATTGTAATCTTAAAGTTTGAAGTGAAGATTTGGTGTCCAATTTTCTATATCTGTTTATTGTAGTCTTAAAATTTGAAGTTTGCATTCACTACAACTTTTCAACATGGCTGTATTAATATGTTTTTTACATGTTCCCTAATATCTGAAACAAAATATAGTACCAATCATATAAGTTTTCTGTAACATTTTTGCTTGATTAGAGAAGGATTAGGCAACTCTGTTATAGTTATAAATTTGACATTGATGCTTGTTTCATTTGATGCATTTGAACTGTATGGTTTCCACATGGCTGTTGCTAAAATTCTCCCTTGTCCTCATCTGTACAGGCTGGTGAGATTATGAAGCTTGAGTATCAGAGGAAGGTTGCTTTGTTAAATAGACAAAAGAAACACAATGCTGCCATTGAAGTTCTTGAGAAAACGAAAGCTGCGGTAACGCACTTGCATACTAGATACATAGTTGATATGCAATCAATGGATTCGACTGTGTCAGAAATTCAGCATCTCCGTGATAATCAACTTTACCCAAGACTATTGGATCTTGCTGACCGGTACCTTATCTGGATCTTTTTTTTTTCCTATCATGCATGATGACAAACACTGAACTTTTCAGATGAGTTTTTACTTTTTAGAACACCAATACATCATTTCGTTTCTGTGTTTAATATAGTTGCATGCAATTTTTATGACACCCCTGTATGCAGCACTTCTCTTCTGATTCAGTAACAATCAATTTTGAGCTTACTCACAGCATCAACAGTTTATTGTGAAACCTGACTTGCTGTGCATGAACAGGATTTTTTTTTAGTGGCATCACATATTGTTACTCGCTTTGTTTGGTTTATTAATTTCTGTTAAATGAATGGTATAGTAGCCCAACAGTTTTTATAATCTATATTTTCTGCTATCATTTCAGGATGGCAAAAATGTGGGAGGACATGCACATGCATCACGCAAACCAGCTGGAAACTGTCCTAAATCTGAAGTCAGTTGATATTTCTGATTCCAGTATTGAAACAAGTGATTATCACCACAGCCACACACGACAGCTGCGAGATATTGTAGATAAGTGGATAACAAATTTTACTGACCTCATGAACTATCAAAAGGAATACATAAATGCTCTCTATAGCTGGTTGAAGTTGAACCTTATACCCATAGAGAGCAGCTTGAAGGAGAAAGTAACATCACCACCCAGGATGCAACAACCTCCTATCAAAGCCTTTCTTCAAGCCTGGAATGAGCACCTAACCAAGCTGCCTGATGATCTTGCCAAGACAGCCATTGTCACTTTACGAGCAGTCTTGGATACCATATTAGGTGTTCAAGATGAGGAGTTGAAACAGAAGGAGACCTGTGAGCAGACTCGTAGGGAGTACATGCGTAAGGCCCGGGCCTTTGAGGATTGGTACCACAAGCATTCACAGCGCAAACCGTTCGACGTTGATCCAGAGAGCGGTGAGGGGATAGGACATAAGGATGCAGTCACAGAGAAGAAATTCGTGGTGGAGAGCTTGAAGAGCAAGCTTGATGATGAGATTGAATCCCATAATAAGCTATCAAAGCAGGTCAGGGAGAAGTCCCTCTCAATCCTGAAGGCACATCTGCCAGAGTTGTTCCGCGCTCTGACCGACTTCTCCAGCGCCTCTTTTGATATGTACTCGAAGCTGAGGCTGATGTCGTTGATGCAGGATCAGGGAAACAACTAGATGGATAATATGTATAGGAGTTAGGATCAGTAATATCCCTCCCTCCCTCGCCAAGTGTTGTAATGCATGTGCTCTCCTACCCCTTTTTGCGGTATGTGTAATAGGCTAGTAGCTCTTTGGATGAGGATAGTTGGGGATGGTGCCTGTTCTTGTTTAATTTATTGAATTGATGAATTCATCGGGTACTTTAGCGTGGACATGCTGGATAGTTAGCTTGTGATGAACTGGTTACAATCTGTGAGGGTGAAAGCCGTGGTCTATGTAAATGGCAAATTTTGTTGTGATATTCATCCCTCCAGTTTTCTGAGGCACCTGTGACAAGTAGAGAACCTGCACTGACCTAAATTGACACCTGCGTTTTCTTTTTTGAAGATATCTACGTTTTCTCAGATATGAACGTAAATTATAGCTGTATGGTGCTTTTTATCAATTTGGGTTCTGAACTTGATTTGGCTGTCTTTTATCCCGTCGGTCTTCAGTCGCAACGGAACCAGTGATGCTGTATTGCTGTTGCAATGACAACCTTGCTGAAGAAAGAGATCATTCTTAGAGCCCGCGAGAATGGGATTTGGGAGTGTGGACATGCCGTCAGCCACAACTACCCATGTGCCGCCTTGGAGCTGCCGAACACACCTGCTGGGGAGAAGGCTAGAGGGGAGAGAGGAGTTGAAGTACCACTATTGCCCAAGTTATCAACAGTCCCATACCAAGTGTTTCTTGGCATTGGGACTTTATAGGATCCAAGTTTGCTAGACAATTTACAGCCCGCTAGGCAGCCACCGTTTGCTAGTCAATTTGGCTTAGTAGAAACAATGTTGTTTCTGAAAAAAATATCATTATTCTTCTTAGGTTATCTACATGGTTATACACTCGCTCTATACATAGGCTATTCTACAAGAGCCGCATATGCAGGACTTGATCGTGGTGGCTTCACAGCGGTTGGTGTCAGCGGTCAAGGTTATTTTTTTGGGCAGATGAGTGTCAACTAGTCTTCGTACTGATGGTTACTAGAGTGTGCGTGGTGTTTTGCTTTTTTGTGGCTGTGTGTTTTATTTAAGCAGAGATCGGAAGGCATTTTTCAAAACTTTGTATCACCTCAATGTAATGTTCTTGAAAATTAATAGTCTTCCTTTATGGAAAAAATGATACGAGAAGGAAAGGGGAAGAAAAGTATTGGCAACAATTCGAGTGTGATCAGGACCTTTCTGGTCTCGGTGTCTAGGGCTCTCCCTAGGCGACTCGAGGAAGTTACGGTGGTGACATCCGGTTCGTCGTCGTTCCTTCCTCCTTTGATCTCCTAGTGCGTGTTGGCCTTGGAGAGTCCTGATTAGGTTTCCCTTACGCCCTGATCTCCTGTTTCCCTAGATCAGTTTTGTTGTGTTCGTCTCTTTCGTCCTGTCTCGCTCGTCCACAAACTCCCAAACCCTAGACCCTGCTAGCCGTCTGCCACCTGTGTCCACTCAAAGTCCGGATCGTCACCAGTTTCTGCTGATCGAAGTCCTTGATGTGAGTGGGCTCCCATGGAGGGGGTAGAAGGGTTGATGGAGAAGCTTGAATCTGTCGGCGACGGAGAAGTAGAGCATCAAGCAGCTGGCTAACCAGTCCCGCGTGCCCAATGAAGCTCATGGCGTGGAACTGTCGAAGCCTGTCTGAAACTCGGTTGGATGATCATAGATTGGAGAGAATAAAATTCTCTCTGGGTTCGTCAAATATGGTGGCGGTGAAAGAGGATGGAAAAGGAGGGGGAATTGCTGTGTTGTGGAGGAGGGGGTCAATGTGATTTTGAGGAACTATTCGATAAATCATGTTGATGTTGATGTGGTGGAAGATGATGGATTTTGCTGGCGATTCACAGGCATCTATGGGGAGCCTAGAGTGGAACACAAATATCGCACGTGAAAATTATTGAGAGACCTCCATGGGCTGCGAGCTATGCCGTGGCTATGCGCAGGTGATTTTAATGAAATTCTTCACCATCATGAAAATGAAGGGGGAGTGCCAAGGTCACAGTCCTATTTGGACAGCTTTAAACATGCGTTGGAGGACTGATTTGGGGTTCACAGGGATGTTTTCACCTGGTGTAATCACAATCATAACAGTGATGATTATATAAAGGAAAAATTGGATTGGGCAGTAGCGAATGGAGATTGATGTGTTGCTTGCTTTCTAGATCAACCATTTTTAATTTTTTCAACTAAGCATATCAAATGTTTCTTAGATCACCACTTATATTTTAGCCTTTGAAGCCACGCTTGGTGAACCTACAAAAGGCGGCAAGTCCCTACACTAAGGAGAAATGACCTCGCTCCAAAGAACCATTCTTGATACTCACTTTAGATAACTTGATTGATTTATCCAAGTGATGGACTTAATTTGATGAGTAATCTTGAATCCTTCTTTAAGTCCTTTTCTTTCTACTTGTTTAAGTCTTTTTCTTTCTACCAAATGATCTCCAATAATCACAAGAACTTAAACTCTATCTACATTTTGAGTTTGATCTTGATCTTTAAATTAAGTACCAAATGTGTGCCAAGTACACTCCATAATTAAATGGCCTTATACTCTTTGCTTGTCATGCTTCTAGATCAATCCAAAATCGAACTTAGGTACCTCAACCACTTATAATCATATTTCCAGCTTGATGACCTTTCAATTATAATGACTATTGACCAATCCAATAATTGTTACTTTTCTGACAGATTCTGTATCATTCAAAGATAAATCCATAACTCACAATGTATAGATCCAAATACCACGAAATTCTGTGGAGATGTTCTTCAATAAGTCATCTAGCAGATGTAAAAATTTGGTCTTCATTTGACTTATATATTGCTACCATATTTCACATCTTTCCATACTACTATATGATGAAAACTGTTGCACTATAGCTGACAAGATCTACTCCAAAACCGAAGCATTTCTTATTCAATTCTTATAAAATTCATACACAAACTAACACCATAAGTCTAGAGCAAAATTTCAATTCAATCCAAATAGATTTGATCATTCAAACTCAGACTTGATCTCAGCTAGCTCAGTTTTTATAATAAAGGACATATTTCAATACTTGAGTTATTCTTCTCCAAAAGAGAATTAAACTTAAAACTAACTTTGTTTGAATACTTTCACAAGACATATATCCATTCAATCCACTTATTAAAAGTCATCTTATAAACTTATCCAACTCAAATCAATCCAAACTTTTACTAATCAATTAATCCATTCAATCATCTCATAGCAAGCAACATGTGTATATCCAATTCAAACATCTTATACACACCCAAATAAATTAGATCAACTAAGAATATACCTTGGTTAGTTCATGATCATCCATAGCAAGTTTCAACTCAAATTTTTATAAGCCACCAAATAATCCAATAAATCACCACAACTAGAATTGTTGCACTTATATGTTGTAGCACATTTGGACTTCACTAACTTGACTTGGCATTGGGATAGAATAGCACTAAGCTTTAATACTTGACTCAAGATATGATGAACAATAAGAATTTCATTGAATCAAGCCTCCAATGCCATGGTACCTACAATCAATCATCCACTTTTTGATGGTACCCAAACTTGTTTGGATCCTCTCAAGTTAGGAGCAACATACTTAGGCATAGCCTTAGTATGAGTAGCGGGATGTTTAGCAATAACAACCGTAGAGGTACCATTTCTATCCTTCCTAAGTATAGAGTCATCATATTGAAATAGGCTTAGGAATGTTACCTTGGGGACATGAATTAGCCATGTGTCCCCTTTTTTGACATGAGTAGCAATTTCTCTTGGATTGAACCCTTTCTTCCATGCTCTTGTATTGCTTCTCCTTGCCTTGCCTCTTGGGAATTGCTTGAGCCTTCTTCTCAATCTTGGTAGGACACTTCGAGGCAAAGTGTCCCATATCTCCACACTTAAAGCACTTGATGTGAGCATAGACTTTCTTCTCTTCTTGATTCTTGCTCATCATCTTGGCATCTTGAATAAACATTTGATGCCTTGCTCTTTCACCCCTTCTTGTTTTCTTCATCTTCTTCTTCATGTCACCACCATCTTCATGGTTGATCTTGATTTGCTCTTGGGGCTTCTCTTCTTGCTCAACTTGTGGCTTTGATTGAGGCTCTTCTTGTTGCTTCAACACTTGTTTGGTTGGGCACACAGAGGTAAGATGACCCCATGTGCGGCACTTGAAGCACTTGACATGCTTTAGCCTCTCTTCTTCCTTCATCAACTGTCGCTAGGATGTGTGTGTGGGGAGGATGATGATTCGATTGTGAATCATCTCCCATTTTGTATTCAGACCATGGTTGCCGCCGAGAGGGCGGTCGTTGAGTAATGGAATCATATTTCCATTTAAAAAAAAACAATTCGAGTGTGATCCATGATGAGATATAGTTGTCTTGCCAATGCGGTAGTAAGAACGGCGACTGCATGGTTGGGATTGTCCTAAGTGACTAGAGGTACTTCCTCTATTTTTAAATATATATACACTCCTTTCCTTTTTAAATTGTATTTTTTTATAGTTTTGTCCTAAGTCAAACTTTTCTAGTTTTCACTAAGTTTATAGAAAAATGCATAAACATCTAAAGTATCAAACTTAATCCATTAGATACACCATGAAATATACATTAATAATGGATTGATTGATGTTGTAGATGTTCATATATTTTCTTCATATTTTTTTGGAAGTTAGATATATTTCACTTAGGACAAGACCAAATGGCTTAAGATTTGAAATGGAGGGACTATTGTTTACAACTAATGAATTTTTAGTAATTGTCATATATTTAAGGAAGAAGAGAGCAGTTTTTTTTCTTTAGTTCTTTCTTAAATGTTAATATGCAGTGCAAATTATATCTTAGGTGCAAACATGTAACCATTACAAAAAACACATTTTGATCATTCAAAAAGATTTAAAACTTGGTACATCCATTGCCCACTCATATATGTACTCACATGCAAAATTTGAGATGCAAACATAAACTTGAAAAATTCATACAAAAATAAAAAATTAGGTGCATATGCACTACAAGACAAAAATCTTAAATTTTTGTGTTGTAGTGCAAATGCATATTGAATTTGTAATTTTCGTATGATTTTTTTCAAGTTTGAGTTTAAATCTCAGCTTTTGCATGTGGGTTTATATATGAATCAACTATGGATGTACCAAGTTTCAAAAAATTTTGAATAACCAAAGTGTGTTTTTTGAAATGGAAGGCGAGACGGCGAGAGCGTTACGATGGGAAGGCATTGCGGCGATTAGTACCATATTTTTTTCCCTTTGTTTAATGACGTGTGTGTGCTGCAAACCAGATAGGCTGACTATAACTGTACATAGGGGCATTCGGTAATTTCACTAGCAGCATTGGTGCCTGTGCCTGGTTCTACAATTGTGTTTTTTGGGACGGAGGAAGTATATGAAAGTCACTCAACCCTAAAGGGTGTGTTGTGAAGTTCAAAAAAAAAAAGTGCATTGTGTTTCTCGTGGTATCACAAGACCGGGATCTCATCCAATCACCTTGTATTTCCACTAGCCTTCTGAAACCATAACTCCCTCTCCGCGTCGTGTCCACCCTTAGCTGCCGCCCCTCCCTCCCTCTCTGCACCGGGATCCCCCGCTCGCGTCCACCCCTAGACGCCACCCTTCCTTGGGATGCTGTCTTTTCTTACCTAGCATCGCACCTCTCACTCGTGGCTTGCTCGATCATCTTTCTAATCAGTATCTGTGTCCTCCCGATCGTCTCTCGCACACGGGTACCTGCGCCTCCAATGTTAGGCATCAAGTTTGCCACCTCTTCTTGACCCCCCCCCCTATCTCAGGCGCCCCATTGGGGTGCTGCCGCCTGACTCCTAGGCGCTCCTCCTCTTCAACACCCTCGTCACCGTCAATGTCAAGATCCACGTTTCGATCACCATGGAACTGAAGATGCCCAACTTCTCCAAGTGGGCGCAATTCTTCCGCCCTCTGTGCACCTAGTTTGTGGTTCTCGACCACATTGATGGCATGCCCCGGTGTCCCACTGAGCCTACCTAGCTGCAAACCGATGCCCGCATGCATAGCTAGATGTACAAAATCGTCACCGATGACCTCCTCGATCTCACCATGAAACAAGATCAAGATGCCACACGCTTTGGGCAGCCATTGAGAACCTATTCCAGGCAGTCAAGGGACCTTGGGCCATCTTCGTTCAGAGAGTATGTTAAGAAAGCAAATTAAATTAAATAACAGTGACAGAGATCGTAACTTGTAACAAATATATTCACATGGTATGATACGAGAATAAGAACCGATTATAATGCATACACACATGAGTCTATGTTATATTGATTGTAATGGCAAACGACCTATGAAAATTTTCCTTGAAGACCAAAGCCATCTCATGGTCAAAAGTTTTACTCAGTCATACATGAGGTACCAAAGAAGACAACTATACTTTAACCTACGACTACGAGGCGACCACTCTCACATTATATACAAGTTGTCGCCGCCGGGCGCCGGCTACCCGGCCCGCGGCAACCGTCAGATGAGGACGTTTGGTGGTCGTCTGTGGGCGACGCAGCAGAGGTGATTGATGGTACGAGTGAGCTCAATCACGTTGATGACTGTGACGCAGAACATTGGGACTCAATCAAAACTTGATCAAACGGAAAACAGGAAAGATAAGTACTCATCATAACCCAGGAAAGCCAGAAAAGAAATATAGGGATATGAAACTCGTTGAAAAAAAAACAGCCAGAGGCGTGCCGTGCTTGGGCAAACATGACTACATGAGTGTTTACCTGTGAAAGGTCTTCCCGTGTTAATAATCACTGAGAAAGCATGGTATATAATATATACAAGGGGTCCGTCATGTATACACATGTACTAATTTATTTTGACCTGATGATAAAACATTGTATTATACACCACTGAGAAAGAGAGACGCGCACACTACAATATAATCACTGTAGCAACGTTATATATTTTTCTTTCAACAGATATATACCCATATAAGATGATGATAATTGATCATCATGTAACAGTGTTGTTGCACTTTTGTAAGTGGTCCTTTCCCAGTCGTTTTTTCATTTCCACATATATCTGCCATTCTTGATTAACTGTTGCTTATTCTTCTGCCCTCTGGTATATAACAAGTTATGTTCTGTTTCAAGCTTGAAGGAGTAATAAGATTTTGATGTGCGGTGATGATGGCTAGTGTCCTTGATGCCCTTTTCTCTTCATCTCCAACCTGCAGATGTTTTTGTGACACGATATGACGGATATTATTAGTGTCTACCATATTATTTAAAATGGTTACTACATGTGCAAAATACATATACATAACTGCCCTCTAAACTCTCAAATCTTGTACTCAATATAATGTGCTACCAAGACTCAATACAACATATATCACTGCACAGCAGGTTTAATTTAGCGTTAACAAGCATTGGTTAGGGCGTGAGCACCGAATTGGTTTCATGCATATTGGTAATTAAATAGATCGACGAGTAATGTTAGTTCGGTATTGTGATCACTCTAGAGGCAATCAAAGGACAGGGGGAAGTATAGTGGTTCAGCAAAATTCTTGAATGGCTAATTTTTTTATTCAACTGTTTTAGTAATAAGTTGATTGTGTGTTGCTATTTAATTAGTGTTTGCACACAGGGTGAACGTGCCACTCAGGGAATGCTCGCACTTCCTGCAAAATACAAGCTCACGCACATACACATATTCACAAATATTATATATATTTCCGAACATGAATGAATATGATTTTTTTCTTATATTTCTCAAATTTAATTCTGAAAATAAAACTAGAATATTAAAAATATTCTTTCATTTTCATCTGCCCATATATATATATATATATATATATATATATAGAACGAAAGCACACCCAGCAAGTGTCCTTTAGTTAAGCTTATTTACCGCTCCAGTGTCGCTAAAGAACAATATGTCCAGTTCCACTTGGGGCAAACACGCAGTAGTCTTGAATAATTAAGTATCAAATGTTTAATTCATTGTCTTAATTAGCTAGTGCTCTTCAACATATCTTTAGCATGGCATCTCTCGGCAGACCATACATACGCGTTCTGTATCAAGAAAAGGGTTATCATATGTGTTGTCCTCATTGAGTCCCAGCCCAACCTTATTTGTTTTCTCCTTTTTTAGAATGCATCGACACATTGTGTTTCCTCCTTTTTTTCTAGCTAAGATTGTAGTATGACACAGCTGCACATGTGCGATCCTGATTTTTTTGTGTAATATAAATGAAATGTGTTAACGTGATGGAAAGGGCCGGGTCCTACTTTGAAAATTCCTGGTACAGACCGAGGGAAGGCAGAGCCCACCACCACCCTACCGTTCCCCGTCATGCGGGTAGCTGCCTAGCTCTCTCTCTCTCTCTCTCTCTCTCTCTCTCTCTCTCTCTCTTATGCGTACTAATTGAATCAAAGGAACTACAGTTCATGAAAAAAGAGTAGAGATCTTAATGAAAAATAGTACTGGCATCTATCATTACAGGTTTGTCAATAAGATAAGTTTGGATTTCAACTTCAAGCATGCTCAGGAGTGGACTTGCATAGTCAAATGGTTTGGGGGAGATACACACTTTGGACAGCCGCAGATGAGCATGGTGATGCATTTCTTGATGATGTACAGCTTCACCTTCTGCTCCTTCGCTGCGCTCTCCAGCCTCCCCAGCCTCGAACCCTCCGTTCTCTCCGCCATATTTGCAGCAGCTATGGGCTTGATGTTGGCCGGGTATCTAGATATAGCTGGTGAGGAGATTGATCAGATTAGAAATGAGGCAGAGTATAGATATCTATTTGTGTGCGCGCGCTAGGCTTCACAGGGCATATGCAAAGTTAACACAACCACACAAACCCACATGTTGCAGTGAGATGCAAAGATATCAAGCTTAGCTTGGTGCTGAACTATATATATATATACCCAGCTCTTCGTCTCTCTTCCCAGTGAAGATCGATGCTGCTCGCCATGTAGTAGGCTGTAACTTCAGACAGAGTACAACAGGTCGGATTGTGCTAGTTGCAAGCTTACACGGTTGGGGTTTGCTGGGCTATCTTTTCTCATGCATTATCATCATGGTTGGCCACTATTCTTGGCAATACTGCTGGCGATGTTTTGTTTGTTGCTTACGGAGTTCCTGTAGGGCTTAAAATTGTTCCTATTAAAGCTTGTTTGGCTACTCTTGTATCCACCTCAATCCACATATGTAGTAGCTAAACAAGACCCTAGGTGGTTCAAATTTATAGTGGTTCAACTTGTTCGTATTAGGTGGTTCAAATTTACAGTGGTTCAAGTATATATAAGAAGGGGCAGGCCTTACACAGTTCCAAAAAAAGTTAATACCTTACTATAGGTATTACTATTCTTGGAAGCAGTGTTGATGTTGAAAGCACGTAGGTCTCTAGTTGGGTTTCGGTGATTAATGACTACACAAGACTATTGTGGCTAATGTGTGTTTTGCATAGGCATTATACGTTAGGTCACGATAATGGTGATTGTTTGGGCAATCAATGGTTTTCATGCCCCTATCAATGGAATTCGTTTCGGTTTTCAAATGATGGACGACACGGTTAAGGACGGACTAGTTCTAAGTGTCATTTGGTGTTGGGAGACACTTAGAGTAGTTTAGGACTTTGTTTTTTCTTTGGCCGTACTATAAAGGGGGTATGAACTAATAGCTTGGCCTACATGAGTCTAATGGATTAGGTGTCAAACTTAGCACTAGGTAGCTCAGAGAAGGCCCAAAGATCAGTTGGAAGCAACCCATTCACAAACTTGGTTGAAAAGGAAGTGAATGGATGATTTAGAGTAGCACCAGATTAATCCTATGGCAAGCATCAGATTATATGCTACACGTCGAGTATGGCTAGGTTCTGCAGAAGCATCAAATTAATCCAATGGTCAGGGCCAGAGACAATCGGATTATAAGCTACATGCTTTGCAGCTAGGGTTTGCTTAGCACACAGTGTTGTTGGATTAAAGGGTGGAGAGCATCAGAGTATTAGCTCTCAATCCGATGGCTTGCAGAGAGCAACCGGAGAGGTAATTGACTAGCAAGCACGGTAACAGCTAGTTTTGTAGGATTCTTTTAGTGATCGTTGGAAGGGGTATCGGATTAATCGGATGGTGCCATCGGATTATCCGATGATCCCGTTTCTGCAGCAGTGAGGTTCCAACGGCTAATTGAGTGGTTGGGGGTTATTATACCCCTCCATCTAGTCCAAGGAAGCTCTCTTGCCATTGGCTTCAGCTGGTTGCATCCTTTGGAGAGCAAGGGGGAGTTCATGCCTAGTGGGGTCATTAAGACTTGATAATTGTAAGATTAAGGACCTCATTAGTGCATAGGGAGTATGTTGACGTTTGTGAGTGCAAATATAATATCAAGGATTCCGTAAAGCGCACAGAACACCATTGTAACATTTCACCGGAGTATTTCAGGTATCATTATTTATATTTTACCATAGGAAAATAATGGAATAAAGATTTATTGAGTAATAAGGGAATATCTATTAGACAACATACCAGCATGACTAGAGTAGGGGCAAATATGATGATAGGAATTAAGCATAATGACACTCAGAGGATAGACCATTAATGATAGATGTAATAACTTGAGTGTAAAGTGGGTGAGGTAGATTCCTATGATATTCTTACTACAAGTATATGTACTTAATGATAGCAGAAGATTAACTTCATATCTATGCATAAGGGACATTACTAAGGAAAAGCACAAAAAGAGTATGCTATTCCATAACAACCGGGTCCTACTTGCCCTCCAGACGGGAGATGGACTATAAAGGACTCAACGAGGCTGTCACCCTCACGATTTACCACCCATCCGGAATGTAGGGTGCATCCACAGACAAACCGTGTATAAGCACCACGCTTACACACGGTCGGCCACTCAACCCATTCGAATAGATCTAGGCGCTTTGCGATCCTATACATAAACATAATGCTCACTCTGACTACTTGTAAGTATATAATGTAAGCATAATCATGTAAATAAGAATATAGTATATAAGCATTAAAAGGTTGTATTCTCAATAGAAATGGCCAAGAGTGTGAGCCCAAGCCGCCCAACCTCTATTTATAGAGGTCCCAAAGAAATAGAGCCGTTATGCCCCTCACTGGGCTGTCTGTGCGTCGATCGGACTCGACTGTCCATGGTGACCGGACACACCCAAGCACCAGATGGTGCCACGTGTTAGCGCCATTCAATGCCACGTGTTCGATCCCAACGGTTAGTAGCCGCGCGCCAACAGTCAAGTAACGACCGGACGCACAGGTCCATGACCGAACGCTCTAGGGTGGAATTCGATCGCCCACGCGTCAGCAACCACAGTGTTGAGACCGGACCTGTCACGACCTGGTCTTGATATACCTGTGAGCATCATCATCATGATCATATTTGCATTTGAAATCCAAATTATAGAAACTATACTGCCCTAAAACCTGCATTCAGTCTGTTCATTGTTGATTTGACGAACAGTCTGCCAGTACCACCAGACTATCTGCCACTTCATCTGCACGCCCTGACAGAGTCCATTCTCTATCAGTTAAACTTCGCCACCAGCGGACAGTCCGCCGGCACCGTGGAGTATCCACCACACCAGCCCATGCACTAGATGTGAGGTGTCACTTTGGGATCTCACTTGGCCCCACTTGTCATACCAGTTGTCCAGCTCATAGAACACCCAAATCAGAGCCCTTACCAACTCACCCATTCACTCTCATACTCTCACTCAATCTAGTTCATCCCTCTCTCTACACTCTCTCACACACTCAAGCAAGGAGAAGGAAGGGAAGGACAAGGAAAGGTGGGGAGGATTGGAGTTGTAGCAGCAAGAGATGACCAAGGAGATCACCTAGAAGCTCTCATCCACAAGAAGTTGGGGGTTGGAAGAGGGAGGAGCCCTCTCACCCTCACCACAAGGAGCTAGGAGGAGGAGAAAGCAAGGAGCAAGAAGATTTTGAGTCACCAAGGGGGAGATCCAGCTTCTACAACATCTTGGAGAGCCTTGCATCTTCCTTTTGCAGCTCTTGGTATGGATCAAACCAAGCAAAACCTAAAAACCTAGGAAATGTCAATTTGTGACCTAACTCTAGTTTGCACCCAATGTAGATAGATTCACCTAGCTAGATATGATCCGTAGAGCACTAGAAACATACCCTAGTGATGGTTTATACATGCAAATACCATAGGTGAAGATTTGGATTTCGAGTTGGTAGAAATGTTCACTACCAGTGACCTGGTGGAGAGTCCGACGCATCTGGCGGAGCGTCCGTCAACACTGTATGTCTGTCAGTCTACACTTAAACAGAACACATTATAATTCACCGGAGTGTCCGACACATTTGTCAGAGTGTCCATTGAATTATGATTTAGAGACAGAGAGCCTAGGCTACAGACTTAATCCAGCGGAGTGTCCGTCGATTTCATTGGAGTGTCCGTTGAATTATTAGCCAGAGTCAGTAAGAAACCCGAGTGTGACTAGTTCTTACCGGACGATCTGTCACCTCTGGCGGAACATTCTGATGAACCTGAACAGCAACACTAGTACCCTACAGACCAAACCTGACGGATGGTCCATCACCCTAATGGAACATTCCGTTGAATTATAGCCAAACCCAGAGAGGATTCCTAAAGACATAGACCTGGTACCAGAGAGTCCATGCCCAGTCGTAGAGAGTTCGATGGCTCCAGTGTTCTATTTTCACTAAGTCCCTAAACCACCGGACGGTCCGACAGTCACACCATACTATCCGATGCTTCATGCCGACAGTCCAATGATGTACACTTGAACGCTTACACATACATAATCAAACCTTAATTAAGTAATATCATTGCATGACATCCCATAGCATGTATCTTATGCATGGCACTCATCAAGAATCATGCATGTATATGTGATGAGATTCCCGAGGAGGCTTGGTTGAGGAGGAACCTCAAGCGGTGGAACCCCGATGAACCAAACGACGATGTCCAAGGAAGGCCCCTATGCATCCCTATGCTTTGATAAATGCATAATGAACTATGGTTAACTATTGCATCTTGTTGATGCCAAGAGTACTATATGACTAGATCAACCAAGAGTTACCTACTTGAGCTATCACACCTTGTTGATGCCACACACTCAACCATTGCTTGAATTTCTTTATTAATTCATGCTTAGTATGCTTAGATCTTAGAGTCGAGCTAATGATGGGTTTCTCATTACTCACGTGAGTTTAGGCATGATTGTCCACTAAGCAACATTGATGGAGAATGATCTAAAATTTGACCAATGATGAACTTGTGTTAATGAATGGTTGGTGAGGGGTTGGGTCATGGCAAGAAGGTGGTGATTTCTTGAATGACATAGCTCGCTAACTGGTTAAGGACAGTGTATCCGTGATAGCGAGTAAGAACATAAAATTGTACAGACCACTTGCCATAACTGATTGCGACCATTTTGTTCACAAGATTGGCAAGAAGGTGTCGCCAGTTAGATTGTGGTAGCATTAACCGGGAACCAACACTACTATAGAAAACTTTATGGAGGCAGGCGTTTTAGATTTTTGGAGGCGGGCAAAGCAACCACCTCCAATCAAAGGTCATGGTTAATGCGTAGACCACGGGTGCCCACCTCGGTTAATTAATACAAAAAAACAAAAACAAAAGAAAATCCTGTGGATAGGCTCGCTGAGCCCATCCATAGACCTGCCGAGCCCATCCACAAGTGGCGACCACCGCTTGTCGGATCTGCAGCTTTGCTCACCGGATCCGCCGCTCCGCTCGCCGGATTCGAGCTCCATCGGATAAGATCGGTCCCCGCGCATGGCACCAGGGAAGGAGAAGACCGGGCCACGGTGGAGGAGGAGATCCACGTCGCCTGTGCTGGAGGAGGAGAACCGCGCCACCAGCACCCCACGTCGGCCCCCGCACCGGATCCGCCGCTGCTGCCGCCGTTGTCGGATCCCGTTGTCGCTGCCGTTGCTAGATCCCGCTACCACCGCCGTTGCCGGACCTCGCGCCGGATGCGCCGTTGCCAGGCGCCATGGCCGCAACCATCGGGAGCACGTGGCCTTCACCACCGGTGCGCACAGCCCTTGCCTGGGTGCGCGGCACCCACCACCGGGCCCTCCATCGGGGGCACGCAACCACCATGGCCAGGCCCTGCGCCGCGGTGAGAGAGTGGAGGAAGGGCCAGAGGGAGAGAGAGTGGACGAAGGGAGAGAGCGAGGGAAGGACGATGCATCTGAGGAAGACTGTGGGGGAGGGAGAGGCCACCACGTCTGAGTGGTGGAGAGGCAGAGAGACTAGATAAGTGAAACTTTTTCTGAAACCCTAACTTTCCGTATATATATGAGGAACGTGATATCGGGCCGAGATATGGTCTGTCGGGGCCACTATTTTTGGAGGTAGGCCATATAGCATGCCCACCTCTGAAAATGTATTTACAGAGACGACCGCCTCCGTAAATCGATTTTATATGGCAGGCAAAAGTGACCGCCTCCGTAAATGAAAATGCCCGCCTCCGTTATTCATCCTGTATTTTCTGAGGCGGTTGGTTTTGTGACCGCCTCCATTAATTAAAGTGAAACTCCAAGCAAAATCAATCCTGTAGTAGTGCAATCGAACCTTTTGGGAACATCTGGGCCGGATTGGGGAAAGGTAGAAACATCGAGGTATCCCTTTTGTACTGACGGGTCTTATGGGCAATAACCTTTATTTCGAGTGGGGTTAGCTTGTACCATCTGCAGAGTGTTTATTCGAATGTAATAAGTTCTAACTTCTATATGTGGACTAGTGTTGGTCTTGGAATTCAGGACTCGTGGAAGATCGAGCTCCAACTTGCTAATTGCTTACTTCATTTAACTATGCTACGCTTGTAATACCAATTCTACAGATCACACTTGTTATTTATGATTCAAATGCTTTTATGCAAAACCAAGCATTCCTTGCTACTACCCAAATGCATAATCCTTGTTTACTATATTGGGTAAGTCCTACAGAGTACAATTGAGTACTCACCCTGTATGATTTTAAGTTTTGTAGGTGACGTAGCTCCCCTACATGTTTTTTTACTCAACCGAGTCCTAGCCAGATCAGGAGTGGAGATGGAGTTCATGTCCCGTAGATGCATGGATGTGGCACACTCATGCATCAGTTATCTTAAACTATATTATGTTAAAAGACTTCCGCTAGACTTCGATGTAGACATGTGATGTGTGACATGTGTGATGAACTAAGTTTGTGAACTATGGCTTGCAAACTTAAATACTTTGAACCTATGATGTAACCTAAGCTTGGTTGTGATGTACTCTCTCTCTTGGGCTGATCCTGGATGAAGGCTGGCACTAGTACAACCTATGGGGGATATACTGGGATGACCGATTAAGGGATGTATCTAGTGTAATATCCCCTGATGGACTATCAAGTACTCACTTAAGAGGGCATTGATCCTAATAGGACCCTCTATAGATTGACCGGACGAGCCCACGAGCAGAGTCCGATCAAGGCGGTTTTTACACAGAGAGGTTCCAGAATGCATTTTTCAAGACCGGATGCGTCCAATCTAAGGTGATCCAACTCCCTCAGGGTTCAGTCTTTCTCAGCTCAGCCCCTACGCGCCACATCACCACGACTGGACCCAGGAATAGTATTCCCGGCGTGTTCGGTCCTTCTCTTCTGCTAGAGTCAGGAGGACCAGAGCTGTGCCTCACTGCACTGGTTGACCGGACGCGCTTGGGGAGGGTCCGATCCTCCCGAGGCCAGAGTTCGGTCACTAGAAACTTCTCCTTTTCGACTCCAACTTCTTCACCCTTGCTCTCAAGTGCTAACCACCAAGTGTATCACCATTATGCACGTGTGTTAGCATTTTCACAAAGCATTTTCAAGGGTGTTAGCACTCACTAGAATCTAAATGCATATGCAATGAGTTAGAACATCTAGTGGCACTTTGATAACCGCATTTCACAACGAGTTTTGCTCCTCTTCATAGTACGACTATCTATCCTAAACCCACTCACATCCACTTGGTGTCTTGAGTGAAAAAAACAAAATGCTCTAAGTTTGAAGCTTGATCACCATCATCACATGTCCATCTTCACCTCCATGGACTTCATCTTTGCTCCAACACTGGGTGTATACTAACCTATCTCATATTCACTTAGAGCCAAAGATTAGTACTAAGGTTTCATCAATTATCCAAAATCAAACTAGGGCTTTCATATGCCTGACACACTCCTACGCCTAGCTACTCGGTCCAAGTCAAAGGTTAGTTGTCGGACCCTATACAGCTAAAGCCTCTCACAAGGGAGTGGGATTTTAGTTGTATATGGCCACAGTAAATCATTATAACATAATTTCTTGGGCCTTTCTTTAGCATGTGTGCTTGAATAAAATATTCTTCCATTATCATGCCTCATAGGTGTAGTGTTATATTGCATAGGATTAGAGCTATCGAGCAAGCAAATAGTGTCAGTAATAAGTCTAACAATTATAGATGTAAACTCAATGGGTCCAATTCTTCTAAATACACCTTGCCAATGAGCAACCATAGCTTTGACAAGAGAAACAAGAATCTTGTGAACCATAGCATACAACAACTTAAATCATCATTTCTAAGAGTCCTCACATTAGAACGAGGGAACAAGGTCATGCCAATCCAATGGTGCAGAAAGCGCAAAGTTGGATTATGGATCTCATTTGGTCTTAGGTGTTCACAATTATCAATATTAGTTATAGATTCCCAAAACTCATCTTTATTAAAAACGTGGGTGGCATGTTCCAAATTTAGAGAGCAATTCACATCAAAACCAAGAGCAACATTAACTTCACTCCAAGTAAGATGATAGTCTTGTTTAAACATGAGAAAAGAAATGTCATCTCTAGAAGTTTGAATGGAGCATAAGAAGTCTAAGGTAAGAAGTCTACTCCTTCCTTCATGAATACTCCAAAAGCCTTGCCACCCAACAACATTAAAAATAGTTTTAGATTCTAAGTCCATACATGTCTTGGCGAGGAGGTTTTGATCATATACCTTGTTGGCAAGGAAATTGTTCTGCTTTTGCTCGTTGTGGAACTCGAGTTGCATCTCAGGATCAACCATCCTTGCTGGAGCCGACTCATACGCACCATGGTATATTGTCCTTGTAACTTCCTCATTTGACCTAGAGAGTCGAATCTTGATGTCATGAGAGGAAGCACCTCCATGAGAGCCCTCATGGGAATTTTGGGAGAGCCTTGATGAGCTCCTACTTGTGGCATCTCACACCTTCTAGGCTATCTTCTTGAATGGGTTCTTCATTCCTGTAACAAGTAGAAAACAAGAACAAAACTTGTACACAAAAGATTAGTGTTAGAGGTTAGTGCCAAGTCAGTCGTTCTTGTGGGGCGTGGTTGCCTCCGCAAACCATTCTCATGGGTTGTTACACTCCACAAACCGTTCTTGTGGTATATTAGAAACCTCCACAAACTTTTTTGTTAGCAACTCAGGATCAAAGACAAGATTAGAAATGCAACTAAATGAGAAGGAAAAATAGAAAACGTGCACAAGATTCAGCTCAAAACGCTAGAAAAAACAAAGATGCAACTGAGCTAGTGGAATAGGTGGTCGGTCGACCCCCATCCCCCCCCCCAAATCCACCAATATTTTGTGAAAACAACTTTTCCAGTTTTTAGTAAAGAATGGGGAAATGGGTTGTCGAAAAATCAAACATGAAAATTCTAAATGAAAATGCAAAAAGAAAAATGGTTTGTCGTTAATTTTGTATCGACTAGCACCATGGGTTGGACATTTCGTTAGGTCTTTAAACACCCCACGATACAGGATACAATGGTTTAGACACGCATGTATTCTTTTCACACCCATCATCGTCAATGGAGTGATAAGCTTCTTTGCTTGATATGTGTTGGCAGGCACAAAGTTTGGTTTAGGAAGCACACCAGCCAAGAAAGTCAATAGGTCGTTGAAGCTCCTATTAGACCATCCATATTTGGCCTTCAAGATCAGCATGTCTAGCACATAATGTAAGCAAAGACCACCTTTTCTCACAACCCTTTGCCTCGTCATACAAACATTTTTTCTCACCTTCTTTAACGTCTCCACGTTATTTAGCCCTTTTGCAGCTTTCAATAGAAATTCTGCTTCTACATGGTGCAACATTTCCTCTAGGAAGTCTTCTTCTTCTTTTTCTTCTTCATTGTCTTCACCATTTTCCTCCCCATAATAACATTCTCCACCATCACCTTGTGTACCATCATCTCACATACCATCATGCATCATGACAAGATGGGCAGTGTCATCTTCCCTTACTTCTCACGCAATCTCTTCCTGGTTGCTTGCTTATGTACGTCTCTCACCATGATGATCTCAAATCATGTAGTTCTTCATGAAACCCCTTCTTACTAAGTGTGATCTTATCGTATTTGAACTAGAGTAAATGTACAAATTAACTAGAGTTGATGTGAGCCAAGTAAGTTGGGCAAAAAGGAGTCTAAATTGCTAGCAAAAATAAAAATTATGAAACATCATGCCTCTCTAGATCTCTAGATCTACATGACAATAAAAATTAGTGAAAGAAATGTATAGGTAAAATTTAAAAAGATTTTAGGGATGGCACAAACTCAGCTCTCAAATCCAACTCCTTCAAAGGTTGAAAGGGCAAAACATCCCCCTCTTTTTTGCAATTCCTCACCTCCAAGCGAGCTCAACAGTGGCATGAACAGCTATAGTCATGCATGACTATCTACCGTTGCGAGGAGGAAGAAGGGTACTTGTAGGGTTTTATTTTTAGGGTCGGTCAACTAAGAGCACGTCTCTGTAAATACATTTCAGACGTGTTTCACAACCGTCCCTGATAATCTGGTTCTTCTAGAGATGGTTCGGTAAAGACGTCGATCCCTAGAAATCCTATTTTCAGGGATGATTCTCTTAAAGAAACCGCCCCTAGAAATGGATCTGTTTCTAGGGGCAGTTTTCTTAATAGAACCGCCTCTGAAAATTAATTTCTAGCAATGGTTCGTTAGCTATGGTGCTCCCAGCCAAAGTTACGGTTTTCTAAGCGTCCGCCTCTGTTAAAAATGGGAGCCATGTGTCCAACTGGCACCCACACAACACGAATGGGCCTCGTAATTCAATTTCCTTCTTAGTGCATCGGCCACGTGTCCACACCCTTAGCCTGCCAATCCAGTGCTCATCTTGTCGTCTAATCACCCTCAGAATAGGACATCTTAGCAAAAAAAAAAGTATGTGGCTTCCAATGGAGAACTGTTACCGTGACAGTATGAGTGATGTGTCCTCTTTGCTCTCCACTGATATTAAGGAATAGCAACTGGACAGGTCCTAAACCTCCTGTGGTAATTGGACGCTACTACTGGAGTCCACGTTACCCCATATTGGCTTTGTTCGGCTGACCTTGAACCCGGCTTGATCCACTTCTTTTTTCATCCGGAACAATGTTTTTCTCTCACAGAAATTCAGCAGCTACAGTGTTTTTCAGCCGGCACAGTAACTTTTTTGGGTTAGCCGAACATGGCCATTATGGCCATATGTATGGAATCATCATTTACCATATATATGTGCATCAATGCATGCTAAGACGGGACTCGGGTCGGAGCTCGAAAGAAAAACATTACACCTAGTAGGAATATTGATTGGTCGGATACACATGGATTTATTATATACAAATATCACTATTTACTACTCCCTTCATCTCAAATTGTAAGACGTTTGACTTTTTTTGCCCCAAGTTTGACCATTCGTCTTATTAAAAAATTTGTGCAAATATAGTCAAATTGAAGTCATTCTTGAAGAATTTTTATTAATAAACCAAACCACGACGAAAGAAGTGATATTTTACACAAATTTTTGAATAAGACGAGTGGTCAAACTTGGTGTCAAAAAAGTCAAACGTCTTACAATTTGGGATGGATTGAGTATATTTGTAGTTGAATACGGATCCAAATATCCTCGGATACTAACGCAAAGCGGATAGTTTGAATATGGATTTGGATCAATTTAACTCTGTTGTATATAAATATCCATTTGTTGATTCTAGGAAACAAATCATATAATGAGATATCTAAATATAATAAGTATACTAAATTCTACTCATATAGATAAATAGTAATAAAACTACATTGTTAGTCATACAAATTATCATACCAAATTACTACAAATCAATAACCACATTAATTATGTGTGCATCATTAGTATTAAAGATAAAACATAGGTTATTAATTACTCATAGACACAACTTTTAAATTTATTTAACCTTTTAAAGTTGAATGCCAAGTATTAAAAAACCACATTAAATTAATGCCATTAGTTATACAAAAATTATTTAAAAAATTTATTTATATATCCTTATTAATATTAGAATTATTTTTAATCATTATTTTTAAAGAGTTTTAATGGTCCATATTATATAAAATCGATCATAATAACTAAAATTAACATAATTAGCCATATTAAATTAATATCATTAGTTATATAATAAATAAATATCAATTTATAATATATTTTTATTAATATTTAAATTAATATTATTAGTTATCACTTTTAAATGTTTTTAATGGTACATATTAGTAAAATTACAAATCAATACTATTAGTTATTTGTCTTAGAAACAACTTTTTAATAGTTTTACCTAGTGCTATATTTTTCATGGATACAAATGTTATCGGATATATAAATCTGGAATTAGATAGAGAAAAATAATAGAAAACATATTCAAATATATCTATTTACTATCGCATTAGAAATAAATACAAATATCTATACTATACTCCCCCGTCCCTAAATAACTGTCGTTCTCACTTCTCGAGAACTAACCTTGACTTATTTTATATAAAAAATATTAATATTGATGGTACATAATTAATATCATTAGATATGAATTCAGATAATTTAAATTTTCATAACTCTATTTTCACCCCTACGTGTGCCTAGTACACGTTAGACATGCAGTGTTATTCAGAGTAGCAAGCGTACGTACGCTGATTGACCATTCACCAGCTGAGAGTAGCAAGCGTACGTACGCTGAGTGACTGCAAAGCATGCATGATCCTCTACAGGATAGGTGCCAGACCTGTCATGACACTGTCGCTTGAGTCTCGAGTCTCGACAAACTTTTACATAAAAGAGATTCTGCGGTGCCGCCCGCCAGATCGGTCGGTCGGTCGAGGTAGGCCATGGGCGCATGCAGGCAGACAACGACGTGGCTCCCTCGCGCGCCACTCATAGCAGCCGAGTCAATTCGTTTTGAGTTTAACTAATTTTATATTAAGATTTGCATTGAAAATATACTTATTTAGTATAAATACTTTTTCCATAAATTTAGCTAAAACTTCAACAGCTTGACTAAAAATGTATCTAGGATTTTTTTAAAACGAAGCTAGTATAAGGTTGCATTGCTTAAGCTTCTAGAAAGTGCTTCTACCATCAAAAGACAACACAAATCAAGGAGGTGGAATCTGAAGCTGTTTTTTTTAGAAAAACCTCCTTTTATGTAGTGCAATTTTCACAGTATATTGGTCCTGCTTTTGATTTTCAGCTTTCTATTTTTTAACATGGTTGGAAATGGAGAGATGTTTCACACCTGTTTTAAAGGAGATACAAATAGAGTAGATTTTATAGTTGTGTCAAGCAAACAACTTACAGCTTTTCATACCATATATTGGCCCCGCTCGTTTCGCTGAAAAAACAAACCGAAGCACTGTTCTGACTGATTTGTCGTGAGAGAAAAACACTGTTCCGCTAAAAAAAAACAAGCTGAAAAGTACGAATTATAAGACAAGCGAACAGGGTCGTTAGCTCATGCTGGGGGTGCTTGAGATGACCCTGTGGCCTGTACAGGCTGCACGAACCAGTCCCGGTCGTCTGGTAAAGAATGAAGCAACGTTCAAGGGTCCTGCATCGCTTGCGTCCTAATCAGCGATCTAGTGGCTCGCCGAATAAACCAGTCTTCATCCTATTGAGCTACTGTGTACTGATCAGCTAATGATTCCACTTCACAACCTACTTCGACACAATCGATGTGTTCCCGATGCATAGTATTGGTGCTCAGTTTTGTGACCGGTGGAAAGGTATTTACCCCTTCTGTTTTAGGGCGCGTTCGGTTAAGGTGGAGCGAGCCCAGAAAAATTATTCCCACTAATTAAATATATACAAATTGGACAATCAATTTGGTTGGGAATTGTTCCAGGTAACCGTTCCTATGCTCAAACGTACAAGCCCTTAAATTACTAGCAAAACTTGTCTTGCGTTGCAACGGAATCAAATATATATTGAAATCAGAGTACGTATTGTCGCTACATGCGAGTTATTCTTACTCGCCCGCTCATATCAGCACGGCTCATGAGTTTGATCACATACAAGAAATAGAGGGCACAACCAATGCAACCTGCTTGATTTGTGTCCATCATTGTTAACAAGATGCGAGTTGTTATAACTCGTATGAGTACAAGTCATATGAGTCCAGATCATGTAAGTGAGATAGAAGAAACTATCAACTATCTGG
Organism: Miscanthus lutarioriparius; assembly: GCA_904845875.1. Lineage (NCBI taxonomy): Eukaryota > Viridiplantae > Streptophyta > Magnoliopsida > Poales > Poaceae > Miscanthus > Miscanthus lutarioriparius. Next base: position 30,596,743 of record CAJGYO010000016.1, on the reverse strand, counting down.
GAGTTAGGGAGAGGTGAAAAAATGAATAAAATTTTGGCTCATTAATATTAGGCCCCGTTTGAATCCTTTGAATTGAATTCATTCCAATAAATTATAACTTAGGCACATGTTAATTAAGCTAATATGGTTGTATATAGAATATATTTGTATACTATTGTTAGCCATATAAGAGAGATGCTTATATGTTGTATTTCTACTGTAGGAAAGTGAGTTGAAGAGTGTGCTATAAGTTGAAGAGTAGAAACATAGCATGGTGATATATAGAATGAATTTCCATCTCCCTCCCTATAAATTTGAGATATGCTTATATGTGAACTTTGAAAAGTTGTGGAATGTTAAATTTCAAGTTAAATAGCCTAATCCATTAAGTAGATTTCAATTTCTCTAAAATGAAAAGATCCAAACAGCCCCTAAGACATATAGATTTTATATTTTTTTATATTTATATGAAAAATAAAAGACCACCACAGCGGATAAACAATGGGAAGAGAAAAAGGAAACATAAAAATAAAACACTCAAAATAATAAAAAAATACGAAAGGAGAAAAACTATCATAAATCAGAAAAAACAATAAAAAATAGAAAGAAAAAACACTCAGAAACAGAAACACACCAGAAGGAAAGACACTCGGAATTGAAAATTCCAAGCACAAATGGACCAAAGAAACACAAACCGACCAAAAAAACATGAATGAAAAGCTTATTTTTCCCTTCCTTCCAAGAAAACTAAAGAAACACTATTGGCAATCCTTTGAGTTAACGAAATTAATATAATTCTCTGCGAACGTATTGAATAATAGAATAGGAAAGTAGGGATTGAGAATATCGGTCGCGTAGTGCAAGTGGGGGATGGGATTGCTCGTATTATAGGTCTTGGTGAAATAATGTCAAGTGAATTAGTCGAATTTGTAGAAGGGACGAGAGATATTACTTTGAATTTGGAATCCAAAATATTAGGACTGTATTAATGGGTGGTGGGTTGATGATACAAGAGGGTTTTTCTGGAATGTATCAATAACCTAGACCTAGATGACTTGTTTTCCTTTATCTTGCATATTGAAATGCTGTCCCTGCTAAGACAATGTTAGCATCCCGTTCTGGAGTTTTAAATTAGCATAAAAATCACTGCAAATCAAGCTTTGTCGCCACCGCATCACCGCTCCAGCCTCCAGCTTGTTGCTACACGGAAACAGACCAAACAAACAGCACGGACCAAAAACACAGAGCAAGTTTACAGTTAAAAAGAATGCGGAGGACCAGACAAAAGCATGGAATTTTTTTTGGCTTGGTATATAGATTAAATCAGACTCCATATTGTCACTAGACTAAATTTTTTCTCCTGTTGCAAAACAAAGAAATATTTAGATGTAGCATATCATAGCTTTAGTTTTCAGAAAATCTACGTGTTGCAATAGTTAAATATCGAGTTCCGTTGTTTTTTAAGAACCCATAAAATTATATAATCTTAATGTTTAATTAAAGTCGATAAGGAGTTATTGTATTAAGGACTGATCTTAAGATTTAGACTCGATTAGACAACAAATTGTTCAAGATTTCAGTTTACACTTGATTAGTTAGACCATCAACTGATCCATGTTTTACTAAAGATATGTTTTGTTTTTAATAAAAAAATACATTAACATTTTAGTGGTGAAAATATTTATTTCTTGCCTTAAAAAAATATTTATTTCTTAGAGAAGGGTTAATGATTCACAGACAAATTATATTGTATTTACTATTTTTTTCACCGTTTATAAGAAAAAAAACATCAGAGTTGGTGAGCAGGTAGGGAAAAAATAAAAAAAAACGGACGAAGGAAACAATAAAAAAAACCAGACTAGCAAAACGATAGCGAACATGGAACCGAAAAAACTGGAACAAGACCCACCAAAAAAACCATCGACGGAACAGGGCCCATGGATAAAGTAAAACCAAACACACGAAACGGACTCATGGGAAAAAAAAGACATAGAACGGACTCACAACAGAAAAAGCAAAAGGACTCACAAAGAAAAACCGAAACAAAACAAACTAAGTGTCGGATTTAATTAAGTTTGGCCCAACTTCACTTTAGTTAATTCTAAGGCCCATAACAAAAGTTACATGCAATAGAAGATCAATCCTGTACGGAAAATTGATCGGAGAATAACTTAATTCAAATACGTGGCTCGCCACATATGTATACCAAGCTGCGACGCTTGTCGGTTCGGGCTCAACCGATTAGGTCAGGACATGAGAGCAGCTAAACCACGTGAGAGACGACGTAATTAAATTAAGGTGGACCAAAACGACAAGGCAAAATTGGCTACAGGACACTTAAAGTGACCCCTCTTTACTGGCGGACATGCAAAATAGAGCAGTTTGCTGGTGGACACTGTCGTTGTTGTTAAATTTGTTCCTGGACACCACGGTCAATAAAATATTCATTTCTTATTTATGAGGAGAGAGAACATAGCGGAAATGTCCTTTTTGCTCACGGCTCCATCTTCCTCCCTCTTTCTTTTTCTCCTCAGATCGCCTGACCTGCGCTATGAGCACGAGGGCCGCTGCGGACTCCAAGAGCAGAGCACAACGCACAGCCAGTGGCCAAATCCAGCCGGCACTGCTGCTACTACGCGTGCGCCGATGTAGCCTGCTGCCGCACGCCGCCGCCGCCCTAGCCTAGTTGCTCGCGCCGCCGTCGCCGCCGCTTGCCTGCCGAGCGCGCTCACCGCTGTAGCTCCCTGCCGCACGCCGTTGCTGCCTGGGCCTGACTGCTTGCGCCGCCACCGCCACTTGCCTCCTGCGTGGCACTGCTGCAGCTCGCTGCCGCGCGCCGTTGCTACCCGGGGCACCGTCTCCGCTGCCTGCTACACACCGCCGCTGCTCGGGCCCGGTTGCTCGCACCTCCACCGCCGCCTGTGTCCTCGTCCAGCGTGGCTGTGGCAGAACCGACCAATTTATAAGAGCACAAGTACAATGATAACCACCGAAACGATCGCACTATCATACTTGAGCCCATATAAACCCGATAGTCCGTCGAGTATCACGAAGGATCTCGAATAATCTAACATACAACCAAGATCGTACATGATTCAACATATAAGCCACATGTTATATAAGTTCACAAGTAGTTCAACATACATCGGAGTACGAAAAGAGTTATTACAACCCGAGTTCAAATGTAGTAGCGGAAGCAATATAGTTTTAAAATCATCATTACACACACTTGTTCAAATACATGTCAGTTTGTGCTCAAGTCCAACAAAAACATCATAGATGAGATCACATAGAATAGCCTTGCTCGCAGCCTTACTTCTCATCCACGGCGGGAGAGAAGCAATTCTTGCAGTACCCATGGTATACAGTACCATCTGCAACAAGTGGAAAATAAACCCTGAGTACAAGAAGGTACTCAGCTAGACTTACCCGTCATAAACCAAAAATAAAATGACACCAAGGATCATGCAAGGTTTTATAAGTGGAGTAGACTTGACAACATTTTACGTAAAAGCGATGAAGTAATAAATATTTTGATCTGGCCAGTTATTCGAGCAACAAGTTATATCTATTAAAATTAAGCATGCCTAGGTTGGCACCTATACTAGAGCAATCACTTGATTTAAGATGTAGCACATAATAGTAACCATATCTGGTATAATATTTGCACGTTCCTCATAACCATCACATTCCATCAAGTTACTATGGTGAAGGGGCTCCGTCAAGTTTCTCACTATCCGAGAGAGACGGCGATTCAAATCGATTGCAACCAGCTGGGCAGTATTCCTAACACAAACCCAGGTCTACCAGCCACGATAGCCTTAGGTCACCTTTGGTATAACTCAGGTACACATTTCACGGGTACCCTGCCCTTGGGCTCACGTTTGGCTCCCCACACATCCTTACTACCTCCAATGTGCGCACTCTAACAGAATGAGGCCCGACCAGAGTTGAGCTACTCGGCTTCGCGGTCGAAACGAGTTATCCAGACAGCTAAGTGAGAGGCATGCGTTCAAAATGACAAGAGGGCCTCTAACGATGCGGTCCTTAATTGGCACAAACGGAATCACATGAGTCAACCTACACATAGACTCTGCCTGACCGCTAGTTACATTATCCCATGGTTCTTTTCCACGATAGCAAATTGTTTACACCAAAATTTGAAAGAAGAGTCATAGGGACTCGAAAGCTCTCAAGATCATGTCATCAAGGAATCAATTGCGTACAGATTGGAATCAGCTGATTCGAATGCAGCATTGGAATCGGCTTTCTTCAGGCAGCGCTAGCAGATAACGACAAAGGCTAAGATCGGTGCCGGGGCAAGACATGATGGACTCTATAAAAGGGGAAAGATTAGAGTCCAAGTTATCTTAAATTAGAAATATTTTCTCTTACGACCAAAGATTGTCATGAGTCGTGCTTAGATAGGAGTCATACGTAGGTCCTAGGTATAAATATCAAACCCCAGCTATTGTAAAGGACACAATCAATCAAATACAAGTTACTTACTTTTTTGGCTCCGGCCACCCCTTAGAAGTAGGAGTAGAGTAGATCTCGGTGAGTTCTTCAGCAAGTATGGCCGTATCGATCCGGTCGACCTCCACTACTTGTCTATAAGTACCATCATGGCTTATACCTCTGTTCGTACGGCTGTATCGATCCGGTCGACCTCCACTGTGACTTTGATATAAGTTAGTTATCGACTCTTGTCTATTTCAAGTATGGCTACATCGATCCGGTCGACCTCCACTGCTCGAACTAGATTAAGGTCAAGTTATATGCTCTATCTAAGGGTGGCGTTCCTTTGGATAGATTCATTAAGTTACCTATATTGCTTATTGCTTTCATTGTTTATTTAATTACAGCAATATCACTTCGCCCGATTGAGATTGATCTAGATCGGCCTTATATCTTGTTTAACCCATCGTTTGTTAATCCAAACTGATCTAATCTGTACTTTAAATGATGAGTTAAGTTTTATCGGTTGTTTTATATTAATCTTTATCAGCTATTTTATATCAATCTTGATCGTGCATAGCGTGTGGTTAAGGTGCGTCTGATTTTGAGTAGATCTATTGGCTAGCGAAAACTGTTTCATGGCCCGTTATCACAGCCTGTGTGATTCTACCTCACACCCCACTGTTAGCACCGTGGAGTGGGAATCATTATTTGGTAGATCTGTTCCTAAGAGGGCATGACCTTAACTGTGCGCTATGCCTGAATCGGCTGTTTTAGCCAATATAGAGCGCTTCCATGAACAGTTCACATTACGAGATCGTTGAAGTAAAGATAGGTTGAAAGATGTGTTAGCCCCATGATCTTATTATTGTATTACGGCCTGCATGATTCTGCCTCATGCCCCACTGATATTAGTAATAAGTTAAGGTTGTTGAGTCTATTGTTGTTTCTATGGCCTGCATGATTCTGTCTCATGCCCTACTGGTCATAGCAATAGATGAGATATAATATGTTCATTAGATTTATCTTTATTAAATGGTTGAATGATGATGAGCTGTTACTTTCATATAAAGGGGTTTGGTTACTTGCAGTCATTGGCTTAGCATGAACTAATTACTGTTGACTTCATATTGCCATCGATCGATATTTGTCTAAAGAATGATATTCATCTTGAACAATAACCAATTCTTCTTACATAACCCCATGAGCTTTAACCGATTTATTCTTATGAATATGCTGGAATCGACTATTTAGTCGATCTCCTTTCATATCGGCTCTCAGAGCCGCACATTTAGGACTATTTGGCAACACCAGCATGTTCCGCCTAAAATTATAGATAAACTTTCTCTCCTTGTCAATTGCAGGGTCAAATTAACTGGCACGTCTCGAGAGGAGTGCACAGGATCGACCATCCCTGCACTAAAGCTAGGTGGATCTCTAGCTCCATCGAGCGAACCCTTCCGGCTTGCTCGTATGTCCTCGGCACAGGACAAAATTCCGTGTCGACACACATTTCTGCCATGCCTGGTGGGACACCACAATCATCATGGTGGCTCACGACAACAACGACATCCTTATGGTACATTATGTAGATCTACCCGATGGAGATAAAGGTGTCATCAACAAAGCTATAGAAGAGTTTCAGAATAAGTGTTTGTTGTCCTACACCAAAACATGTGACAACACAATTGTTTAGAAATTTTCACTACCAAGAGTTCTATTATATGGGCAGACATATATAATTGAAGCTGAAGACAGGCGTTTCTTTACGGAAGTTGTAGACAAATCTGTTCGTGATGTCATATCAAGCCAAAATGAAGCTTTCTTGGACATATTTCACAACGCCATGAGAGATGCGATTCATGGGTTTCTAGTTGGTCAAGGTGGGCCGGCTTATTACAACATTCTAGATCCATCGACCCAAGGGACTAATCAAGCTGATACCAGCCATCAAGAAGCAGCACCAATTGGTAATGGTGATGTCCAGGCAGTTCTGGGTTCATCTGAATAGGCTCAAGGAACTACTACGAATCAGATATAGTATAATCCTGGACCGCCAGTACAGCATGTGCAATAGCCGGTGGGCCAAGGTCAGAACCAAGTGATCAATTTTGGCACATCAGGCCACATACCGTCGTCGGCTAAAAAATAGCACCCTCAATTCAAAGGATCCGTAGAGATATAGATCCTTATGTCTATAATCAGAGACTTCAAGTAGAAAACCAGCAAAGAACCCAGCAGATCGAGATTCTACAAGGGTATCACTATGGCACAGATTATAACACCCTTCACATGATGCTAAATCCAGGATATCAAGGCACACATGATTTCAATCCACAGATAGGTCAGTAGGTGCAGAGGAATCCAAATCCGTAAGCTGATGAGTTATTGCTGAGGGTGACCGAGATGATGAAGAATCAGTTCGGTCTAAAGCCAAAAGGGCTGACCTTTTCATACAAATGCCCATATCCAGAATGGTATGATTTGGTCATTCTTCCCACAAATTATAGGCTCTCAGAGTTTGCTAAGTTCACTGGCCAAAACAGTACAAGCATGATAGAACATGTCAGTCGGTATTTTACACAATTAGGTGAAGCATCAGTTGAGGATGCCCATCGAGTTTATTTCTTCTCCTTATCCCTGTCAGGGCCAGCCTTCACTTGGTTCTCATCACTACTAGTCAATTCCATTGCCAATTGGGCTGACCTAGAGAAGAAGTTGCATACATATTTTTACACTGGGACTGGGGAAAAGAAGATAACCGATCTAACAACCATAAGGCAGAAGACTAATGAATCAGGCATTGAGTTTCTTCAGAGGTTCTAAGAGACTAGGAACTTATGCTTCTCATTAAACTTGGCTGATGATCAACTAGCTACTTTAGCTGTTCAAGGCATGCTGCCAATGTAGAAAGAAAAGCTGTTGGGGCAAGAATTTGACAACTTGGGTCAATTGGCTTAATGAGTGGCAGCGCTCAATAGCCAATTCCAAAGTATGTGCAGAGATACCCGAATTCAGAAGAGTACCACAGTAGCTGAAGCTTATGATCCATACTCAGTCGATAACGGCTATGAAGATGAAGAAGAAGAGGTTGCTGTGGCTGAATGGAATTGGGGCAAGAAAACAGTAATGGTGTCAAATCCTTGGGGAAGAGGAGTCGAGGAGAGCTATGACTTTGATGTCACAAAATTACACAAGCTCTTCGATTTCTTGCTTGAGAAGGGGCAGATCAAGTTGCCCGATGATTATGTTATGCTGCCCCCTGATCAGTTGAAGAATAAGAAGCTCTGCAAGTTCCATAATGCTACTTCTCATTCCACTAATGAATGCAGAATTTTCTGGCAGCATATACAGAGGGCTATTCAGCAAGGGAGGCTCAAATTTGATACGCCTCGGAAATTGAAAGTTGATGATAATCCTTTCCCAGGAGATCAAAACATGGTTGATGCTAGGCTGATCAAAGGAAAGACTAAGGTCCTAACATCCACCAAATCAAAACAAGCTGGAATAGTCGATCCCAAGATGCAAATATCACCCGACGAATACAGGGAAATTAAGAGACGTCGTGATGAGTAAAAGAGCCGATATGAGCAGGGAGGAATGTCAAAAGCAGGGACGACAAAGCCGCAAGTTACATCTCGTATTCTATTGAATAAGTGGCAGCGGCAGAAGGAAAAGAATTATCAGCGTTGGTTAAAGGAAAAAAAATACCAGCATCAACTAGAAAGAGAGGTATGAAAGGAAACAAGCCGAATCACATTGGAATTGTCCTTTCTTCAGACATTGCTGGAATGAAGGTTTGAAGTTGTCTACCAGACATGACTGTCCAGAATGCAGCAATCAGTATTAGGGAGTTTAGGCAACTCAAACCAACTGCCGGTCTATCCATGCTCAAGATGCATATCATCATCATAACATGGATCGGCGCTTAAAAAATGGAAGTGTTCATAATCGGCTGGGAAAAAGAGTTGTTGACCAAGACTGGACTGATTATGAAGAAGAAGGCAACAAAGGAGAATATGTTTGGCAGGAAGGCCAATGGTGTCCAGGAGGTTTGACAAGAAGCTAGAAGAGAAGGGTGCAACGCCTAAGGAATGAAGAGTTGGAACAGGCTCAGGCATCCAGCAAACCTCAAGTATGGCATACTAAGCAAACAGTCGATAGAAAGCAACCATCGGCTAATATCCAAATGACTTTTCTATTGCCATTAGAATTCAGAGCTCCGGCAGGTCAAGAAGTTTATTCGGATTTCGATGAATCGGAGTATGAGGAGATAGTTGCCAAGTTGATGGCTATACAGCAAGCAATATTTAATAAACCAGTCAAGCATCGACACTTAAAGGCTTTATATATGAAAGGTTTTGTTGATGGGAAGCCGATGAACATGATGTTGGTGGACGGAGGTGCTTCTGTCAATCTTATGCCTTACACCACTTTTTGTAAACTTGGCAAAGAACCAAGAGATTTGATGGTGACTGACATGATGCTTAAAGATTTTGGAGGTAATGCATCTAAGACCCGAGGGGCAATAAACATTGAACTAACAATTGGGAGTAAGACTCTACTCACCACATTCTTTGTCATCGATGGAAAATGGTCGTACAGTTTGCTCCTTGGTCGTGATTGGATTCATGCGAACTATTGTGTACCATCAACCATGCATCAATGTTTGATCCAATGGCATGGAGATGATGTCGAACTGGTTAGCACTGATGAATCTGTGAGCATCGCAATAGCCGATCAAGTCTTCTGGGAACTAGGAGACTTCAAATGCTTTTCTGGCAAGTTATGGGAAGGAGGCTTCATTAAGATCAGTAATAAAAGCCAACAGCCGATGCAAGCAATCGGGTCTGAGAGTTTGTTTTAGTAGAAAAGTCACGGCTTCACGTTGGCCATTGGATTAAAGGAAAAATAAGCATTAAGTCCTAGAGATGGGTTTAGGCCGACGCATGTGGATGCTGAGTTGAATTATAAGTGCAATTCAGAATTAATGGATTTCTTAAACGAAGTTTTGTTGCACTTAACGAAATGCTTGCTCCAGATTGATCAATCGTCTAACCTTTGATATGAAAAGTTCTACGGCAAAATATTTAAAGGGACGTTATCCTAGCATTTGATCAATATTTGATAGCCGATTCGTTCTCGGCTCTAATAGCCGGTACTAGGAGGGTATCGCCTCTAGTTCAAAAAATGAAAAATCTTCAAAGATAATAAAAGCCGATACGATATGTATCGCCTATAGAGCAAAAACAAAAAGCAAAAATAGTCATACACAAGGGCATTGCACTGAGACACATTCATGAAAGAACAGGGGTCTTTGTTGATCGGATTACCCTAATTACAAACTAATCAAAACTTTGTTCACTACATCCTGAGCGGATGTAATGTCCACAACAGCCTCCGCGGCAATGATAAATTCTTCGAGCAGATCCTCATGTCCCTTAGGGCCGTCACCAATCGGGATACAACCTCCATGGCGTGGAGGTCATGCCCGGTCTGGACCTGCGCCACGGTCAGCGCCACCGACGTGTCGTGACGAACGCCGGGAGAGGGCGATCTCCCGAACATGGGCCGGGATATCTTGGAGATGAGCATCAATGAGGGAACCCCAAGCATTGACGGCATCCATGGCCGCGTTAGCCACCAGTTGGAGAGATTCCAACTGCACCGTTAGGGCTAACAATCACAGAAGACTATCAAGATAGAGACGTGGAAACCAGAATAGAGGCACTCATAGAAATCATCTTACCCGCCACCGCGGCGTCAGACTCAGCCAGTTGCGCTCAAATAGCGCTGGCCTCCTCCTCAGCCGCATTAAGGCCATTTGGAAGACCCCTAGACGAATCTCAAGCTGGCCGTTGTTCCGAATCACCTCGGAATAGTTGTCCTCGGTCGCCCTCCATTCTCGGAAGAAGCGCCGGGCATCGTCGCCGTTATATGAGTTGGAAGAGTCCGACGATGAAGCCGACGCGGAAGATGCAGCATTAGCGGGTTTTCCGGTCCTAGGGAAAGGACGAAGGCTGTCATTCACAACGAACCTATAGGCGAGTTAGAATAGATCATCATCATGAACATAGGTTGCTAATCTTACCTCATGCGTCGGAGATGTTGGTTCATCAACATGTCCTCTTCCAGGATCTCCTCCACCGCACGCTTGCCTCGGTTGTCCTCGCCGGCCATGAGAGACGATTGGATCTATGGAAGGAAGGAAGAAAACCGCTACAGCATTTTGGCAGGCGAAAGAGAGCAAAGGAACAGTTGCAGATGGAGATGTGTTTGAGGTCGAAGCCCTCGGCTGGTATTTAAAGACATGAAGCGAAGAGGCGGATGCCTCGGGACGCGCAAAGGGCAACCGCAGTTATTAGAAGGCAAAACGCCACTTCACCAATGCCGAAGAGAATACGATGCCGGATGACTAAGAATAGAAGATCGAAGGGCTCTCTTAATAAAAACCGTATTTTTAGACCTAGATAGAATTAAAACCAGGAGTCTAGAATCGGCTATTTTCAAAATCAGCTCTTTAGCCGGAACAAAGGTGATCAATTGACTGTGACAATCCTTTAGCCTCATACCTATTCAAGTTCCCCTTGGCCAAAAGAATTTCATGATCAAAAGACTCCCCTGAAGCCTGTGTCACCTTCAGGACCCGATCTTCAAAAATGGAAAAGGGAGATAAGACTCTAGAGAGGTCTGGGGATGAATTACCCTTGATGGCCAAGAGCAAAAGAGCTGATAGAGTCATCTTATGAACTCATGTATAGCCATAATACAGTCCCTCCTTGGGAAGTTCAAACTGGATCGAGGCACGTTATGTTGCAGAGCGATTTATCAGCCGAAGTCTACAAGAATTTTTGTGATGAATGACTTAGAAGACTTGAGTTGCCTTCGGCTGCGTGCTCTTGAAAAACATTGAAGCCCATAAACCAAGGATTACAAAATATTACAATTAAAAGGTCAAGAATGAGCAATTCTCTGAGAGGGATTTGATCTGGAGAATAAAATTACCGATCGGGTCAAAGGACATAAAATCCGGCAAAGTGGTCACCTAATTGGGAAGGACCTTATCGGATCAAGCGTTGTGCGCCGGGTAATACTTATATTTTGGAAACACTGAAAGGAGAAGAAGAATTCGGCAGAGCAATCAAATGAGGAATATTTAAAGGAATATTACCCTAACGTTTGGATTAATACTTGACAACCAATTTGCTCGGTTGTTAGCTCTAATAGCCGATACCAAAAGGGTATCACTTCTAGTGCGAAGATAAACCTAGAGGGGTAAAAGCCGGTATAATGTGTATCGCCTGCAGGAACAAAGCAAGCACGGACAAAGTGATGCATATAGTATGAAGTACAAAACAAAAGGAAAAATCACTTAAGACAGAGAAATTGTTTGCTAATATCACCTATTACAAACTATGGGCCGGAAAGCACTTTGGCTACTATATCATCGGCCTAGAAGATGAAGGCTACGGAGTTAGCAGCACTGAAGAAGTCCTCAATTAGGCGTTCATAATCCCTAGGGTGCGCTGCGGCTGGAAAACCATGGGGAAGGAACCGAAGCTCGTGGCCAGAATGGAATTGCGCAGAAGCAAATGCCATGGCGGCACCATGGCGAACGCCATGCAAAGCTTCCTCCCTGACATGGTTCGGGATGTCGTGCAGGCAAACCACCGGGGCGGTGCCTTTGGCGTTGACAAATCCCGCCACGTGCTCCGCAGCCAATCGAAGGCTCTCTAGTTGTGCAGACAAATCTAAAAAGATTCAAAGGGGAGATGATCAGAGTCTTGAAGATGAAATTGAAAGGAAGCAAAGGTTATGATAGATATCTCACCTGTAATTCTGGCCTCAGCCTTGGCCAACCTATCCTCCACTGCACCGACCTCGGGAGGTGATCGACATCGAACCATGGCCAAAGCCGATTCTACGAGGGAGAGACATTTAGCGAGACTCTAGCCATGCCGATCAATGGAGGCAAGCAGATCGTCATTGTCAATCCGCATCCTTTGATAACAAGGGAGCTAGTGACGAGGACCCTAAAGGCTGAATGGAGTCATCCCCTGAGGCAGTGGGGCACCATGAGTTGTACCCTCCTAACAATGAAGGCGCTGACGTGATGATGTAGGTCTGTTGGGGGCCTCCTCAGCAAACTTCTTGCTGTTCTCCATGATCTCAAACCTACGGAGAAGCAGGAACTATACTAAGGACATGGAAGGTTTGAGGTGAAGCGAGATGTTTTTCGATCCCCAGCCATGGCCTAAATATATAGCCCGGGAAGGCAAAGAGATAGATTTCGCCAGCAGTGTGAAATTGAAATCAAATACGGAAAAGGATCAACGCTCCGAGAATTCAGGAACAGATAACGAAGAGATAACAGATTCGGACTTATTTGCTCTCCCTAGTTACAGAATATCATGGGATAGATACAAAAGATTTACATTGACCAGCAATCAGCCCACCAAGGTTTCTTTGGATTGAAGGAAGTTCGAATCCCCATAGGGCCGAAAGTCATCATAAACCAAGTCACATTGGCCCGTTAATAATATTGCGACAAAGAAGGGAAAAAGTCGTCTGTCTAACAGATGCCTAGCTGATTTCTCGAAGCCACTAGAAAGAAGCTTGTGGCTTTCCCAATGGGCATTCAATTGAGCAAAAAGGGAAGGTGTCCACGCATTTTAGCCCTTGCAAACACTAGAACAGCTCTGCGAGCATGGAGAGAAGACCCAGGCGATATCACAAGGATTCTTCTAACCACAGTAGCTGATTCTCTTGCTCGACAAGGTGCTAAGATGGGAGACACAATCATCCTATGCATAAGAATTCTTCTAACCGCTCAAGATCTTTATAATAAAAGGATAGACCACGGAGGGTCCAGCTGGAGTTAGGAGCACTCAAGGAGGCAGGTAGAAGAGAAACATGGCTGAATTGTTGAGTTGCTCTCGCCAGGGTCGGATAGACATTTTATAGCTGGCCTAGAAGGATGAATACAAGTGCCCATGAAGCAATGATGCTCTCATAAAAGTATTAAAGCATGGGCTCATAAGCTGACATAGACAGCGACAAACAGTAGACCCTAGATTAAGATTCTTTACCCATGACTGCGAACCTATCGGGGGCACATATGTGATAATTTTGGAATAAAATTACTTTTATCCCAAAATTAGGGGGCATGTGTTTACACCAAAATTTGGAAGAAGAGTCATAAGGACTCGAAAGCTCCCAAGATCATGTCATCAAGGAATCAATTGCGTGTAGATCGGAATCAGCTGATTCGAATGCAGCACTGGAATCGGCTTTCTTCAGGCAACGCCAACAGATAACGACAAAGGCTAAGATCGGTGCCGGGACAAGACATGATGGACTCTACAAAAGGGGAAAGATTAGAGTCCATGTTATCTTAAATTAGAAAATGTTTTCTCTTAGACCAAAGATTGTGATGAGTCGTGCTTAGATAGGAGTCATAAGTAGGTCCCGGGTATAAATATCAAACCCCGGCTATTGTAAAGGACACAATCAAGCAAATACAAGTTACTTACTTTTCGACTTTGGCCACTCCTTAGGAGTAGGAGTAGAGTAGATCTCGGTGAGTTCTTCAGCAAGTACGGCTGCATCGATCCGGTCGACCTCCACTGTTTATCTATAAGTACCATCATGGCTTATACCTCTGTTCGTATGGCTACATCGATCCGGTCGACCTCCACTGCGACTCTGGTATAAGTTAGTTATTGACTCTTATCTAGTTCAAGTATGGTTACATCGATCCGGTAGACCTCCACTGCTCGAACTAGATTAAGGTCAAGTTATCAGCTCTATCTAAGGTGGTGGCGTTCCTTCGGATAGATTCATTAAGTTACCGATATTGCTTATTGCTTCCATTGTTTATTTAATTATAGCAATATCATCTCGCCCGATTGAGATTGATCTAGATCGGCCTTATATCTTGTTTAACCCATTGTTTGTTAATCCAAACTGATATAATCTGTACTTTAAATGATGGGTTATGTTTTATCGGCTATTTTATATCAATCTTGATCGTGCATAGCGTGCGGTTAAGGTGCGTCTGATTTTGAGTAGATCTATTGGCTAGCGAAAACTGTTTCATGGCCCGTTATCATGGTCTGTGTGATTCTGCCTCACACCCCACTGTTAGCACCGTGGAGTGGGGATCGTTATTTGGTAGATCTGTTCCTAAGAGGGCATGACCTTAACTGTGCGCTATGCCTGAATCGGTTGTTTTAGCCGATATCGAGCGCTTCCATAAACAATTCACATTACGAGATCGTTGAAGTAAAGATAGGTTGAAAGATGTGTTAGCCCCATGATCTTATTATTGTATCATGACCTGCATGATTCTGCCTCATGCCCCACTGATATTAGTAATAAGTTAGGGTCGTCGAGTCTATTGTTGTTTCTATGGCCTGTATGATTCTGCCTCATACTCCACTGGTCATAGCGATAGATGAGATATAATATGTTCATTGGATTTATCTTTATTAAATGGTTGAATGATGATGAGCTGTTACTTTCATAAAAAGGGGTTCGGTTACTTGCAGTCATTGGCTTAGCATAAACTAATTACTGTTGACATCTTATTGCCATCGACCGATATTTGTCTAAAGAATGATATTGTCTACAACTTTATTATAATCCTCTCTAGTAATTAAACAAACTTCTATTAAAGCATTTTCTAGACTACAAGACAACAATCACTTATTTTGACCATAACTGGAGTTTTACCTAACCAAACTATATGATTGTGGACTTTTTGGAAATTTTATAAAATGGTCTACAACTTTATTATAATCATCTTAAGGTGATTCAATAGTTAGCCAGGTCAAATAATTCAATCTTTCAGACCTGTTTAGAGAATAAGAAAAATCTAACAGCTGACTTCTAGAAGCTATAACTCTCAAACCATTAGGCTTATGACCATGAAATTTTAGAACAAGCCAGATGAGTAAGTTATATACAACTTTACTATTGACAAGGTTCACATAAAAGATCATTCTCATCACGAGATTGTCACCACAACAGAAACTACACATGCAACCATCCAGTTGAATTATAAAGCAATAATTAACTAGCTGCCTATAACTAATTAATGTTGAGCACAACTACTCATATCAACAGATCATATGCAGCACAAGTACCACATAAAACATCATGGTTAAGGCCAATTAATTTACTTATATGCATTTATTGATTTCCTTATATAATAGGGCGATTTAAAGGATAAATATTTCTATTGCACAATAAATCCTAAGAAAATTATAGTAGCCTACATATAACTCCAATAGTCTACTGTACAAATTTCATGCCATTTGGATAAGTATAGCAACCCCTACAAAAATGGCAAGTTGCATAGGATTATAATAGCAAAAATAGTTTAGCCTAGTAAAAAGTGTCAAATAATAGATTTTATATTTTTCTTACTTTCATCCTAGCACTAGAACATTTTATAATAATTGCTTGATCATAAGTTATGTATATTTACCCTAATTAATTTCACCAGAAACCAGCATTTAATCAGGGTTAAATAGTAAAACCATATTTCAAGTATGCCCTACTGTAGGTTTAGTATTTTTTCTAGCTAGAGCATGTCAACACAAGACCAACAAAATTGGAATCACATTTTTAGCACTTCCCTAGCTCAAGTTATGCATTTTACAAGATAGAAACTATTTTAAAAGCACTTAAATAGCTTAATTTAATTCCCTTAGAAAATTACCCCAAATAGTAAGTTTTATATTTTTGTCAAATAGTACACTTCATGATGAAACCAACAAAATTTGGATCACCTCATTTGGACACTCCTAGCTCAAGATATGATTTTTTGCAAGTTTGCTATCAAATCTAGAAAAATAAATAAAGACTCGGGGTGGCTCCGGGTCTGCTGCTAGGTACACCCAGTCCAGTGCACCCACTATGATTGATGCCTAGGTCCCATAGGTCAACCTGTCCCACTCGATAGAGACATAGAGGCAGGGCGCGGCTTTGACCGGCGGCAGCTCGCTAACGGCGAGGTCACCGGCGATAAGGTCACCACCGTCGTGTTCCCCACCCTCTTGCGCATCTAATGGTACCCTCAGTTGGCTTGGCGGATCACCGAAGCTACCTCACCGGTGGCCATGGCGGCTCGACGGAGGTGCTCGGCGGCAGATTTGTCATCTCCGGCAAGACATGGCCAGGCAAGCGTGGCTACAACGTCAGGAGATCCTAGCAGAGCTCTAGGGTGCGGGTTAGGGTTAGTAGCAGCGTCGAAGGGGCACGACTACGTGCATGGCAGCACGGCAGCACGAGCGTGGCGACGATAAGGTCACCGTTCTAACAAGATGGCTGTTGTTGGCAAGTCTTCGTCTTCGGGGAAGGTGCTAAGGGTCACGGTGGTGCGGAAACAAGCACTAGCGGGAGAAAAGGGAGGTTGGTAGGGCTACCCATGGTGATCTCTTGCTTGCGACCATGGCGGATGCACATGGCGTGGTCACGTGTTCCCACACCGATGCTGTGGTAGCAGTTAAACAAGCTATGGCCTTAGCATCTAGACCCTATGTTGATGACCAACCAAGGGAGAAGAAAGTAGGAGGAGCAGTGGTGGTGGCTAGTCATGGGCGAGCTTGAAGCTCGGTGGCGCACCGTGGCCATGATGGCGGCAATGGCCTGAGGGCCCTTACCTTGGCTCGAGAGGCGACAATGGTGGGTCAGGGAGGTATAGGAGGTGGTGGTGAAGCTCTGGGCATGATGGATAGGGTGGTGGCACTGTGTGGATGGTGTGCGAGCACGATGGAGGTGCGGTGATGGAGATGGCGGCGTGGCTCGGCTCTAGGCGTGAGTGGAGAGCGAGTGAGCGCATGAGTGGGGCGAGCGTGGATGCGCGGCTCACTTTGGCGCATGCCCGACCACGACGCGGCCTAGCCTTGACGTACAGGCGCCACACGGCGGCCACGGCCTGTGGCCGGTCAGCCACAATGGTGCGCTTCCCGGCCGGTTTTAGGCCTACATGAGGTGACTGACAGCGCGAGTTCAAGCAATTGGTACTCGTAATCTGTGGCGAGTTAGTGAAAATTCCATTACTAAGAGTTGTAGAGATACATGTGATCTACAAATTTGCTTTATGAAGTTTGGTCTAATTCGCCATGGTTTTCAAGTTGTAATGCTCCAAAGTAGGTCACTTGAAACTATAAACAACTTTTTGACTTAGCAAAATTCCTGTCCTAAAAACAACATACTATGGCTTCTTGTGGGCCCTATTTGCCCATGTTAGGCACTGAATTAGCTCATGACCCTTAAATAAAGTTTGTTACCCATGTCAAGAACTACAACTTTCATTAAGGGTGCACTGCCATGCAAACACTCTATCCTATAGTTCAACTCTAGTCAAAGTAGTATCATGAAAAAATGAAGTTTTGAGTAAACTAGGACTTAGAAGCAAATTTGGCCCATGTCATAAATACAAACATTGTTCCATTTTCCATTCTAGATGTGTCTAAGGTGTTTTTGTGACCTCACAACCATCTCTTGCATTTGTCACACATGATCACAAGCATATGCATGTATATAATCAACATCACATGTGATAAAGATAAGATGAATGAAATGAAACTTCATATGCTCATGCTCATGAATGCTTGGATGATGCTTGTGCTTATGAAATGCAAGTGCCAAATGCAATTCTTAACACTAGGGTGTTACAACAACTCCCTCTCCCTCTCTAGCGCCTCCCCGTGCTCCCTCTCCCTCTCTAGTGCCTCCACCAAGCACCACCGCCACCATTGCTGAAGCTCAGTCGAGCTCCTAATCTCCCTACCTCGACCACCTCTGGCCTCACTTCCTCCTCCGTTGGGTTCGCAACGGCATGATGAGGCCACAACACCGCTCCACAACGTCAATCTGAGCCCACAACATCGTTTCCCATTGCACACCAAAGCTCATCTAGAGCTGCGGCCCTCGTGCATTCTTTGTGTGCCCCGATGCCATGCCCTATGTGACCCGATGCCGTGCCCTATGTGCTCACGTCCTGTGTGCTCATCGTTGGCCCGACGCACGGCTAGCTCTAGAGTGGTGACCCTCGTGCCCACGGTGTAGCCAGGCAAGCTGAGGAAAAAAAGAAAGGGAGAGAGGAGGAAGAAGGAGCGAGGGGCAAAAAGGACATTTCCCCTCTATTCTCTCTGCTCAGAAGTAAGAAATGAATATTTTATTGGCCACAATGTCTAGGAGAAAATTTGACAATAATGACAATGTCCACCAGCAAACTGCTCCATTTTGCATGTCCGCTAGCAAAGAGGGGTCACTTTGAATGTCCTGTAGCCAATTTTGCCTAAGAAGAACTAAGAAGAGTGATACAGAAGTAGTTATTAGGAGGAGGTGGACAAAAAATAAGATGAAATTTTGGCTCTTTACTCTTTATAGGGTCTGGATCATAGCTAGATTATAATAATCTAGATTATGCATAGGATTATAATAATCAGGATTCTGGATAATAATAATCATAGTGTTTGGATCTTTGGATTATGGTGACTGGTTATGGTTGGTTAAAATGAAAAAAAATCATATTTTATTCTTTATAATTGTAACACCTCTGGTGTTACGAGCTTACGTAGCACCCAGGTTAATGGCTAAGAGAAATTAACAAAACAAGTTTTTGGGTTTAAAAGTTTAAAGCACACATGGAATTATAAACAAATCTTGTGACTCACTTTTGTGAATAAGACAAACAAATAAGTGTCGCTAGTCAACTTGTTCCATGGTATTTTTAATAGCTCAAGAATTGGAAGTGGAATATAATTTCTGCTTCTAGAACTAAACGATTTAAGTCTGGAACCCTAACGACAATGCCAATTTGGCATTTGATTTCCAACAGAAATGGTTAAGCACTACATCCATGTTTTCGCATGATTGGTTGCATTTAGGTCTATACTAGGATGTGGTGTAGGTCGTGGTTACGTTAGAGTTACGATCCTCATGCAAAAGTTGACCGAACTTCGCTAGAATGCGTGGAGGCCAGGTCTTTGACTCTCTGTGCGTGAACTGGCATTTCAGTGATGAGCTCACCTTGGCATCCTCCTCTCTCCCTATTTAGTCACTCTTTAGCGTGGATGATTGCTTCGCTGGGTAGCCGGTGGTGTGGACTTTAGGTTCGTGTAGTTTGTTGAGCCTTAGTTGAGTTTTTAAGCGATTTTTGGTATGTTTTAAATAGCGTGCATGGCACCATTTTCCGTCTTTTGGCTTGTGTTCGCAGCCACCGCCTAGTCAATGTGGCATTTCTTCAGTCATTCATCCCACCTACTCACTGAGCTACTGCTGCCCGCATCCTTGCCATGTTGTTTGTCTGTCGCTGCAATTACTGCGTGACGCGCCCTAGCCTAGTACGGCTTTTGTTTAAGAAGCGGAGCCCACATCTTGAACAGGTCCACTGACGTAGGGGCATCAGAAAGGGAGCACATGGCTCTGCTCCTGCCCACGCCGTGTCCACTCCCTTTCTTGTGTGGCATACGCACGCCTCTACCGGCCACGCTGCGTTGTCCTGCCCTGCCCCCTTGTTGTGCTTGAAATTGGTGGCGAGCCCGCATGCGTCTCCTTGCTCTTCCTCTCGCGCCTGTTCTTCCCTCCCTCCCAACTTGTCCGTAGCGCCGCTGCGCACCAAAGTCGGCGGCCTCTCCCTCGCTTGCACGCCCGAGCCCGTGTTGTCCCACGCCGCTCCCTACGGCTCCTCCCATGGCGACCTCCCCCGCTCCTCCGCGTTTAGCACCGGCGCCCCCTCCTCTTCCTCCCCGCATTGCGCGCCCTCGCACCGCCTGGTTGCCGGCCGCGTGTACCGCGCCGCTGCACTGTGTGCGCGTGGTTAGACCGTCATGCCTTGTCGTGGCCGGCCCTCGCCCCCGGTCGGGTTCTGGCTGAAAGGTCCTAATGGCTAGAGGGGGGGGGTGAATAGCCTATTAAGAATTTCTACAACAACACTTAACAAATCGGTTAGACAATTATTAGGCGAAGCAAGTGTTGCGCTAGCCTACTAAAATTGCAAGCCCCCTACCACAATTCTAGTTTATATGGTTTCTATCCACACAATAGCTATTTCACTACATTAAGTTATTGTGCTCTCAAATGCTAACTAAAGAGCCACACTAACCAAACTAACAAGCTCTCACAACTAGCTACACTAAAAAGCTTGACAACTAGTTTGTGGTATTGTAAAGAGAGAGAGCAAGATAGTTATACCGCCGTGTCGAGGAGTGAACCAATCAATCACAAGAATGAATACCAATGAAGACCAATCACCTCGGAATCAAATGATGACACAATGATTTTTTACCGAGGTTCACTTGCTTGCCGGCAAGCTAGTCCTCGTTGTGGCGATTCACTCACTTGGAG
This sequence comes from Miscanthus lutarioriparius, assembly GCA_904845875.1. Classification (NCBI taxonomy): domain Eukaryota; kingdom Viridiplantae; phylum Streptophyta; class Magnoliopsida; order Poales; family Poaceae; genus Miscanthus; species Miscanthus lutarioriparius. The sequence goes on along the minus strand of CAJGYO010000016.1, from coordinate 30,575,944 downwards.
GTTCACGCGCTAATTGGCATCACACGCCAAACCCTCAATAGGGTGCTGCACAACCAACACAAGATGAGGATCACACAAGCCATGAGCAATTCACTAGAGTACATTTTGGCTCTCCGCCGGGGAAAGGTTAAGAACCCCTCACAATCACCTCGATCGGAGCCGGAGACAATCACCAACCTCCGCTCAATGATCCTCGCTGCTCTAAGCCATCTAGGTGGCGGCAACCACCAAGAGTAACTAGCGAATCCCGCAGCGAAACACGAACACCAAGTGCCTCTAGATGCAAACACACAAGCAATGCACTTGGATTCTCTCCTAATCTCACAAAGATAATGAATCTATGATGGAGATGAGTGGGAGGGCTTTGGCTAAGCTCACAAGGTTGCTATGTCAATACAAATGGCCAAGAGAGTGAGCTAGAGCCGGCCATGGGGATTAAATAGAAGCCCCCACAAAATAGAGTCGTTGTACCCCTTCACTGGGCACAACTCTGGGTGACCAAATGCTCAGGTCAGATCGACCGGACGCTGGACCCCAGCGTTCGGTTACACGATGCACGCCACGTGTCCCCTCTCTTCAAATACTGAGCGCCCGATCCCAACGGTCAAGTGATGACCAGACGCGCTGCTGCGAAGTGACCGGACGCTGGACCTCAGCGTCCGGTCATTTCCACTAAGCATCCAGAAGTGAGAAATCACGACCGGACGCGCCCGGTCATGCTCGACCGGACTCACCCAGCGTCCGGTCACTCGGCGTCTCCTCTGAGTGCTGCCACATCAGCAGGACCGGACGCAACCCTCCAGCTGCGGTCACTAAGTGACCCAGCGTCTGGTCAGAGACCGATGCCAGTGACTTTGCAGCATCTACTGACCGAATGCGCCAGTCCAACCGAGGCCAGCGTCCGGTCACTTCCAGTGACCTCCGTCTTTTCTGTATAGGGTGGCTCTAATTATTTTAACATGCTTAATATTGTTAAGACATTAACTTGTGGGAATTTTTGTGAGAAAATGGTAATAGTGTTGACTCTAAAAATTTTACAGTAAATTCCTAATATTATTAGCCGCTCACTGTAATTTTTGTTGCTCCAGAATAATTAGTCTGTTAGATAGATAATGATGCCCTATTTCGAATAAAGATTAAATCGATAGAATGAAATAAAGAAACACCTTTGAATTTATAACTAAAACACTTGTTGAGAAATGACACCTTTCTTGACGATGTTGATACGTAGATTAGTACGTTAGTCATTAGAGCTAGCTTGTTAGTTCGTAGTATGTACTCTGTGTTAAGAGTTGTTGTTGCCTTGTTAATTAACTGTTGCATCATCTCTGCATCGCATTGCATACCAAAATAGGGATGTCGATGGATTGTAGAGTCATCGGGGGTAACTGGAAAGATGGTGCTTTGGATCATGTCACGAAGATGGAATGCTAACTTTTGGTTATATTTTACCCAGAAAAGCCCCGGTGCATAACCCATACTTTTCTGCTCTTTAAATTATATTTGTGCATTAAGTTTCAAGGAGTTGAATGAAACCCACTTGCTCATATATATCTTTATCCTATGAGTCTTACTAGTATGACAGGAACGTGTAGATTGCTATGCTACAGGACCCGATAGAAGTTGAGTGATTGCCTGTCACTCGCGAGAGATAGGAAATATATTATTGTTGTTACTATATTATTATCACTTGGAATATATATATATATATAAATGATAAATGGAGACTGGGTAGAGATATGGTTTGGGTACTGGTGGGTGTAAGAGGTTGTGTCCTGCGGCCAAAGGAGCATAGCTTGGTTACACTGTTTCCCTGTCTGTGTCGGTTAAAGACCGGCCATTGCATTGGATTCTAGGCAGGTCACAAACTTATTATCCTAAACACATACTTGTGTATGGGTGTGGGAAGACTCATTTCTCTCTAGTCATGGGTTTCAGCTCTTTCTGGGCCAACTTCCAGGGTGGTTTTTGGGTGTAGGTCCAAGCACCGCACTGAGTCCAGGACTCAGGGGCGGAGGCTTGGAGTCCAAGTTTGGATGGGGACCTGGACCCCGTGATAGGAGGGTAGTGGGTTGGGCCTGTGTCGATGAAATATGGTCGGCAGTCTACCTAGGGGTATGCCCAAGGTAGTAGATTGTTGGCAGACAGATGCGCAAGTCGCAAACAAGATGGTGACGTAGGACAGACATGAGGTTTTATCCAGGTTCGGCCGCCAAGAAGGCGTAATACCTACGTCCTGCGTCTGATTGTATTGCTGTATGTCAATGAGAGATCTTTTTTAGAGGGATCCCTTGCCCACCTTATATAGTCCGGGGGACAGGGTTATAGATCTAGAAACTAATCCTAGCCAGTTACAATTGCCATAGGTGGATGGATAAGGATTCCTATTCTAACCGACTAGGATCTTGCTTGATCGCCAAATCTATCTTGACTCCTTGCGCGGAACTCCGAACAGGCTAGCCGGGCCGCGTGTCGTCTTTTAGCGGACCGAACCCTCTGATCTGGGCTGGCCCAAGCCTAGCCATAAGGGTATAGGGGTTAATACCCCCACAGCTAGTCCCCGAGCACCATGTATTATGATGCGACACGCCGTTTGATCTCCTTCGACTAATGCAATCCGTCTTCATGTCATTTTCAACTGATTGAAACATTGACCAATCAAATGCGCCAACATTCTAATCAATACAGAAAGCAGTAGACCACGATTATAGCCGAAGATTCCGGTTGTCTGAAGAATGCATGGTTCTCTTAAAGAAATAAGAAAAAGATTTCTTTCCTGATCAAGTGTGCCCACTTGTATTTCTGAAAAGAAATGTAAGTGACCCTTGTACAGTAGTTGTTATGACCAACAGTCAGAGCGTAAGGGTTGATAAAATAAACACATTCACAACAAGGTGAAGTGTGCCCACTTAGTCCCCGAGCCTGGTAGTAGGTGACGCAGGCACGTGGTGCCAGGGTCTAAAAAGAATTCCCATTCAAGTTGAAAATCCAATCATAATACAAGCGATACGAGATGCACCGGCAGGTGCATCGTACCGATGTAGTCCTCGAGCTTGCTGGAAGGCAAAGTATAAGCCTTGTAGCAAGGTTTAAATAAATGTCTCTCAACTGTATGTGAGTACAAATCACATGTAGCCAAGGAGAGCGGTCTCCGAGCAGTGGTCGGGATAGTTCCCGAGCCCGATAGTAACCCTGACAATCAGTCAAAGCGTAGGGGTCGATTAAATAAACACATTCACCGCAAGGTGTAGTGTGCCCACTTAGTCCCCGAGCTTGGTAGTAGGTGACGCAGGCACGTGGTGCCAAGGTCTAAAAATAATTTCTACTGAAGTTAAGAATCCAATCGTCGTACAATCAATACGTGATGCACCGGCAGGTGCATCGTATCGATCTATCCCCCAGCTTACTGGAAAGGCAAAGTAGAAACCTTGCAGCAAGGTCTAAATAAATGTCTCTCAACTGTATGTGAGTGCAAATCACATGTAGCCGAGGAGAACAATCACCGAGCATTCTTTGGAACCGTCCCCGAGCACGGTAGTGGTCTGGACCATCCCTGAGCATGAGTAGTGGTCTGGACCATCCCTGAGCACAATAGTGGTCAAAGTAGTCCCCAAGCACGATAGTGGTCGGAGCAGTCCCCGAGCATGGTAGTGGTCTGGATCATCCCTAAGCACGAGTATTGCAGCAAAGAAACAAATGTCGCTTGTACTATTACTTGGTGTATTTATGTATCTTCTTACTCTGTCAAGTCAAATCTGACACGTCTAGTAAAAAAAACAGACGGGTATAGCATGTCATACTGCCCTCTTGTCCTTTCAAGCAAACAGTCGCTTGTTACACTTGTAAGGAGGTGCGTCAGTGTGGGCCCCCTCACACTAGCAATGAAGAGGCGCGTACACTGGTAACAAAGGGGCACGTATATTGGCATAGATCTCAAGGTTGTGAAAACAACCATCTGCGGCGCATGCGCATGTCTCCCAAGAATCTTGGGTAGTTGAAACGGCGGAACTCTTGGTTATTTATAATATGGAACTGGTAAGTTACTTTTTACCGATCCCCATTACCATTCACCACCGCAGCCTTCTTCTTCCTCTTGCCAACCCTAATACCTCCGAAATCATCACCAATAACCCCTCCACCACATCCACCTCCATCAGCAAGGGCAGATTCATGGCGAAGAGCGACGCCTAGAAGAAAACCAGAGTCATGGCGAAGGAGTGGTGGAAGTCAAGAAGCAACGAGCAGACCATCGAAGACCTCATCATCATGGGAGTACTCCACAACAAGGCACTCGTAGGGTGGCGTGCACCGGAAGGAGAAGGGTACCCCGATCCACAACCAGGTGAGATTGTGGTTTTCGAAGATTTCTTCAAGCGGGGATTTGGTGTTCCAGTGCACCCATTCCTTCAGGGGCTCTGTTTGTATTACGAGATTGGGGTTTGCAATCTGCATCCCAACTCGATTCTTCTTGTCTCCACCTTCATTCATCTTTGTGAAGCATATGGTGGCTACCAGCCCCATTTTGACTTCTCTCGCCATCTTTTCTGTCTGCGGAAGAAAGGAAGCGGTGGCTCGAAGATAGCTGGAGGTGTGTACCTTAATCTGCTTGACGGGATGAAGGCCCAGTACTTGCACTGCCCTTGGAACACATCGCTGGACAACTGGTACAAGAAGTGGTTCTACATCCATGAAGAGCCGAGCACAATCACACTGTGTGCGATGTGGGATTCATTCCGGAGAAGAAAAACAGCTGGTCGGAAAAGCTCGAGTACCTGGAACAGATCCAAGAACTACTTGGGATGATCCCATGGAGGAAACTGGATGGTCCGAGCGTGGTCGGAAACTTCATCAGCCGAAGGATCCAGCCCTGCCAGAGGAGGGTACATCCTGGCTACGAGTACCAGGGTAGCGCAGACCCAATGAGGACCAGGCTAGAGGCGCTTGACAAGATCGAAGTCAAAGCCAAAATTGGAGAGCTATTTAACTTAGCTGATCCAAATTATGTGAGATTGAGCGACATCGAGCACACTTTCAAGCTCGCTCGACCTCCCCTAAAGGTAAATCATTCTGCCTTGTACCCGTAGTCTTATGCTGTAACAAAAACTTACTGTGTTATCTCCTTTATGTTTCCTAGATTAATGGTAGAGATAGAGCAACAGTGTTCGTGTCTCCACCCCCTGGTGTAGATTGGCCGCAAGTTGCCGGCCCAACCGCCCAGACCAGCGCCGGCATCAAAGACATCGACTGGGCCGTGCTCAGAGTTGGAGAGGAGGCAACGGCCAGGGCTACTGGTAAGCGGCCAGCGGCCAGCAAGAGTCGTCAGGCGATCTTCATATTGTCAGATGATGAAACAGAGGATGCGGACATCTATCGACTCGTCCCTAGAAAGAGGAGGAGGCAAATGGAGCCGATGGATCAAAGTGGCTCCTTCGTGCTAGTGGGACCCACATCACCGACCACTGAAGTACAGAGAACAAGCGGCAAAGGGGTCGAGCATCAAGCCCCGGTGCCGGTGCTGGTCGTAGAGGGAAACCAGATGACACCCGTAGAGCATGCTGAGCAAGCACGACCGAAGAGACACGCCTTCGCCACATCATTCCACGCTTCCAAGCTGTAAGTATTTGTAACCTTGATGTAAGCTTACAATTGAATAATGTCGTCTTCTGAACTTATCTCGGATATATTAGGTCGGCGTCCACTGAAAATCCAGACCAACTAGCCGGGTGTGGCATGACTCCGCCAGCAATGTCAGAGAAAACTGCCCAGCAGCCGGCTATGGAGGAACCTATAGCAGAAAGTCCGCCAGAGCCTCAACAGACGAGCGGCCAGACAACGGTCCCCGAGTAGGTGGTCGAGGGGAGAGCCGAGCCAAATATAGGTGCTTCGAGCACTAACCCTGCTGAGGGTGACACGTCAGCGCCAAGGATAACAGACTAAACCGAGGAGCAGCAGCCAGAGGTGGCACAGAGCAGGTCTATCGATGCTACGGCCCGTGGAAAGGCCATAGTGATCGCAGAGGCTGCAAACTCTAGACCAGCGCCGCTACCCAAACACGAATCTGAAGAGGACGAAGTAGAGGAGGTCCTGGGCCATCCCCAAGACAAACGACAACATGTATATGTGTCGCGCTGGCGGAACAACCAATGGGTTGTTCATGAAGAAATCCTAGAGATTGAAGAGACCATGAAAGTTGAACGAGCAGCGAAACATCTGGTGATGGAAGTCCAGGTATGTTTTGCTTGACCACCTGATCCTGCTACCTAGTCAAACTATCTAACTTAGGTTTTTACATGCAGGGACTTAATGAAGACCGCTAGGTACCGAAAAAAGTGCTTCGACCAGATTGAGGGAATCACAGCAAGCAACAAAGAACTGGCGGCCGAGGTGGAATGCTTGCGCCACCAACTTGAAGCCGCCAACCAGGAGAGGATGGAGCAAGATGCGCAGAAAACCAGAACTTGGTCGTCCAGCTCAGTAACAAAGAGCAGGAAAAAACAAGTAAGTTGGCACTTTATCACAACGAGTGCATGACACGTGTTGTTGCATTGTTGGTAATAATAGCTTTAGTGCAGGCTTAGAAGCCAAAGTAATCCGTCTCCAAGAGGAGAATAGCCGTGTGGCCGTAGAGTGTGGTCGCCTGAAGGAGGACAACAAGAAACTGGCGCACGACCAGTCGCAACTCCGGGACCGCACGACCAAGATGAAGGAGGAACTGAAAAGTAAGTGTTCCAGACCACATTGCTCACTCTGTTGCCCACCTTATCTTGTCGTGGCGTGACATTTTAATGCCTTGTGCTTTTTGTAGTTTTAAAAGTCAATGCCAAGAAGCATCTGGAAACTGTGATGAAAGATCGTGACGGCTGGAAGGTGCGATGCCTAGAGATTACCGAGGATTGGGACACATGGAAGAACTGGTGCTAGGAAGTGGCAACTGGCATTTTGCCCATCCTCAACCTTATCGACCCAGCGCTTACAGAGGAAGTGCCAAGGACACCGCAGCTCGGACTGGTCGAGAGGTGTCAAAAGGCATGGGGATGGTTCCAAGAGTTCATGAAGGAGGCGGGTGAGTACATAGGTGCCCATGTGCTAAGCATGGTGGGTGCCCACTACCCCCTGATCGATCTCAAGCGCCTGGAGGCTGGGTACCCGAAAGAGGTATATCCAAGCAAGGCTGAGGAGCTTCGGATGACTCAGCTGGACTTGTCGGCAAAAATAATTGGCGATATTAACCTATGTGGAAGCGGGACAACGCCTGTACAGGGTATGCTATCAATGAGTCAGCTGGAAACGCCATCAGTTTTAAGCCAACCGACGAAGCTTGCGGTCTCGACCAGCCAGGCATCAGCGGGGCCATCTTCTTCAGCTCGACCAGTACAAGAGTCTCCGAGACTCAAGCAAGATGTCAGGAGCAGCGAGCAGCAGGTGCCACTTGCTCCGACCAGCCAATAGGATAGGCTATAGCTATAGAAGAAGATGTAGTTGTGTTATTGTAAACCTGTACCTTTTCAGGCAAGTTTGTAATAACGTAACTGTATATCATCATAAGCTTGTTTGTTTTGTATAAAACATATTTAAGCTTGAAACTCGTGTTGGTGTAACTAAATGAGAACATGTTAGCGTTCTATTTAGTTGTACCAGTTTAGTCGACACGTCATCCTGAATAGTTTGTACGGCCCTGATTTGGCATATGGTCGGAGTGTGAGGTGCGTGACCTGTGCACATGTAGACGTGGACAAGTCAAACCAGGGGGGACCTGCCAATCACCCGTAGCGTAGAGAGCGGATCTCATTCACGCATTGGGAGGAACCGGAGACAGGGCCTGCTCCAAGAACCTAGGAAGGAATGGTGGTCGGCTTTGACTGGCTAAGTTAGAATAACCGTAAAATTCAAAGTGACACATCAGAGTGGTCGGAGAAATCATAATAGCTTTATTGAATTAATTCAAAAGTACAAGAGGAGTACATATATTAGTAGTTAAGCATATAAATGCCTAAGCTTGTCGATGTGCCATGAATTGGTACGTCCGTACCGTCCAGGTGAGCTAACCTGTAAGACATTGGTCGTGTGACTTCCTTGATCATGAAGGGCCCTTCCCATGGAGTTGTGAGTTTATGGACACCAGCCTGATTCGTCTTCCACTTCAAGACCAGGTCCCCGACCATGAAGAACTGCTCTTTAACGTTCTTGTTGTAGTACCTGCGCAAAACACTAAGGTATTTGGCTGTACGTACGCAAGAATCGAGCCACTTCTCTTCTGTAGTATTCACTTCTAGCTCCCATACTTCATTAACCTTGCCTTTGTCGAAGTTCTCTACGCGTGCTGATCTGAAAGCTATATCTGCTGGGAGGACTACCTCAGCGCCATAAACCATAAAGTATGGTGAGACGCCGGTGTTATGACTGGGCTGAGTTCTGAGGCCCTAGACCACGACTGGTAACTCTTTGAGCCATCTTCTGGGAGCTTTGTCATTTTCTCTGTACATCCTCTTCTTCAATGCGTCCAAAATCATACCGTTTGCCCGCTCGACCTGTCCATTGGCTCTAGGGTGTGCCACCGAGACGTATTTTACTACTATGCTCCTTTCATCGCAGAAGTCCCAAAAAGTGTTCCCGGTGAACTGAGTACCCAGATCAGTGATGATGCTGTTGGGTATGCCGAAGCGATGGATGACCTAGTCGAGGAACGTGATAGCCTTTTCTGAGGATGCCCATACTAGAGGCATGTACTCTATCCACTTAGAAAATTTGTCAATCAACACGAAGACACATGTAAATTTCCCAGGAGCCGGTTTGAAGGGTCCGATCATATCCAGTCCCCAGCATGCGAAGGGCCAAGAGGCTGGTATTGTCTGGATCTCATGTGCTGGTACATGGATTCTCTTGGCGAAGAACTGACAACCCTCACAGTGGTGGACTAGCTTCTCTGCATCGGCTACCGCTGACGGCCAATAGAATCCTGCTCAGAAAGCCTTGCCGACCAGCGTTCTCGAGGCCACGTGGTTGCCGTAGGAGCCAGAGTGGATTTGGTCCAGGAGGTGTGCACCATCCTCCTGGGTTATACACTTCATCAAGATTTCCTCCTTTGCGTTCTTGCGCCATAACTTGCCATCTACGAGCAGATACTGCTTACTGCGACGCATCAGGTGTTTGTTTTCTACCCGATCAGTGTAACTGCTGCCATCTGTTAGGTACTTGATGAAAGGTACTATCCAGTCGGGCTTATGAGTGGTCGGAGGTGGCTCGGTGGTGCTCGACGCCAGAACCGTAGCCACCAATTGCTGGTCTAGAGGCTTGTCGACCGTGGGATCTTTCTCTTCGATGGAAGGTGTGAGCAGGTCTTGGACGAATACGCCATGTGGGACTTTGGCTCGGGATGATCCTAACTTTGACAGCGCATCTGCTGCTTGATTTTTGTCCTGGACCATGTGTGTGTACTCGATGCCATAGAACTTGCCTTCCAGCTTTCTGATCGATTTATAGTATGCATCCATCTTTTCGCTGGTCGTGTCCCATTCCTTGTTGAGTTGGTTGATGACCAGAGCCGAGTCTCCGTAGACATAGAGATGTTTAACACCAAGTTCGACCGCAATGCGCAAACCATGTAGGCATGCTTCATACTCGGCGGCGTTATTAGATGCTGGGAAATAAATCCTAAGGACATACCAGAGCTGCTCCTTGGATGGTGACACGAAAAGGACTCCTGCTCCTGCGCTGTCGATGTTGAGAGAGCCATTGAAGTACATCTTCCAATACTCGTCGGGCCCCTGAGAAGCAGGCGTGCTTAAGTCTGTCCACTCGACGATGAAATCGACGAGTGCCTGAGACTTGATTGTTGTACGACTTACAAATTCCAAGGAGAAGGGGCATAGCTCCATTGCCCATTTGACGATGTGCCCGTTCGCATCCTTGTTGCTAATGATGTCTCGCAGAGGGTACTCAGTCATGACCACCACACGATATTCGTCGAAGTAATGTTTCAACTTTCGGGATGTTATCAATATGGCGTAGATCAGTTTCTGAATCTGTGGGTACCTGGTCTTGGATTCATTGAGTACCTCACTAATGAAATAAATTGGTCACTGTACCTTGTAGACGTGGCCGGGCTTATCGCGCTCGACCACCATGGCAGTGGAGACCACTCGATTAGTCGCTGCAATGTAAAGCAGGAGTGTTTCGTCCTCTCTGGGAGCAGTGAGGACCAAAGGTGACGTAAGGTATTGTTTTAGCTGTGTGAAGGCAGCGTCTGCTTCCTCCGACCACTCAAACTTCTCGGATGCTTTGAGCAGTTTAAAGAACGGTAATCCTTTTTCGCCTAATCTTGATATGAAACGGCTGAGAGCTGCCATGCACCCGGTAAGCTTCTAAACATCCTTCACCTTTTTAGGCGGTTTCATGTCCAAGACAGCTTTGACTTTCTCCGGGTTAGGGCGTATGCCGTCGTGACTGACGATGTTGCCAAGTAGTATGCCAGAAGGAACACCAAAGATGCACTTGTTTGGATTTAATTTCCATTGGAATGTGTTAAGGGCTGCAAAGGTGCATTCCAGGTTGTCAACAAGGGTATGTGCTTCCTTGGTTTTGACAACTACATCATCAACATAAGCCTCGATGAGGTCGTCTTTTATCTCATCTTTGAGGCAGGCCTGTATAGCGCGTTGGTAGGTAGCCCCGGCATTCTTTAGCCCAAACAACATAGTCGTGTAGCAGTAGGGGCCGAAAGGCGTGATAAAAGATGTCTTGATCTGGTCATCCTTTTGAGAGCGATCTGGTGATAACCAGAGTAGCAATCGAGAAATGAAAGCAGCTCGCAACCGGCGGTTGAATCTACGACCTCGTCTATGCGAGGTAAGCCGAAGGGGTCCTTAGGGCAGTGTTTGTTGAGATCAGTGTAATCAACGCACATTCTCCATTCATTATTCTTTTTGCGTACAAGAACCGGGTTGGCTAAGCACTCCGGATGATACACTTCTTTAATAAATCTGGCTGCCAAAAGCCGTGTAACTTCTACCCTAATCGCCTCCTTCTTGTCGCGAGCGAACCGTCGTAGCTTCTGCTTGATAGGTTTGGCCTTGCCGTTGACATTCAAGGAGTGCTCGATCAAGTTCCGAGGTACACCGGGCATGTCAGCAGGTTTCCATGCGAACACATCCACATTGCTCCTCAAGAACCTGACGAGCGCGTCTTCCTATTTGGGATCCAGGTTGGCCCCGATAAGGGCCGTTTTGCTGGGATCACCGTCGACCAGCTAGATCACCTTGTGCTCCTTGGACTTGGTGTTCTTGCATGTAGCCTCGAGTTCTGGGATCTCCAAGTGGTCGGCTGAGGTCTTCTTGGCGTAGAGCATGGTCTCGGCCATGCGAATAGAGAGGTTGTGAGCCTCTGCTGTTTTGAAGCTATCGTCCTCGCAGGTATAAGCTGCGTATACGTTGCCCCTGTGGGTTAGAACTCCTTTCTCGGTAGGCATCTTCAGCACCAGATACCTGTAATGAGGTATGGCCATGAACTTGGTGAGCGATGGTCGACCTAGGATAGCATGGTAGGTGCCGTCAAAGTCAGCGACCACGAAGTTGACGTAGTTGGTGCGGAAGTGGTCCGGTGTCCCAAATTGCACATGTAACGTGATCTGCCCGAGAGGTGTAGAGCTCTGTCTAGGGAGAACACCCTAGAACTATGCCTCGTATGGCTTGAGATCCGCCTGGGTTATCTTCAGTGCTGGCAGACTATTCTTGAACAGTATATCGATGGAGCTGCTGCCGTCAATCAGCACCCTGTCGAACTGAACCTTGTTGATACAAGGATCGAGGACCAGAGAAAAACGTCCTAGCTCAGGTATTGCAGCCCATTGGTCCTTTTTGCTGAAGGAGATCTCGCGGTGAGACCAAGGAGGGAGCGGCGGATCAGTGATGTGGTTGTCGGTGTAGGCCATGTTTAAGCAGGCGTGGGCGAGCAGCTTGCGTTCTTGTTTGGTCTCGATGGACACTTTGCCTCCAATGATGGTGTGCACGTGATTGGTTGGCTTGACATACTTGTGGTAGGGATCTGCATCTTCATCATCGTTGTCCTCGTCGCGCTGTTCCCCTGCGTCGTTAGGCTTGTCAGACATATCTGGAGCCTATTGACGCGCGTAGATAGACTTGAGAACGCGACAGTTCTCCATGGTATGGTTTGACTTGGAATGGAGCTAGCAGGGCCCTTTCAATGCTTTGGCGTAGTCTTCTTCGTAGTTACGACGTCCGCCACCTTTTTTGACGGTGTTGACCTCACCGTCGTCTTCCCGAGCACGCTTGCCCCTGTAATCGTCACGGTGGTTACGCCGCTGATTACGTTGGTCGCGGTGGTCGCGGGAGTCGTTGCACTGGTTGCGGCGATCAAAATTGTCGTTCTGACCGTGATTGCCGCGGTAATCATCGCGGTGTGGGGGGTGGTCGGAGCACGGGACCCTTGCGGCTTCTTCGATAATTATCTTTTTAGCGTCGTCGGTGTCCGCATATTTCTTAGCGGTGGCCAGGAGCGCTATGACCGATTTAGGTCTCTTGCGGAGGAGCTTGTCCCTTAGAGCATCATGGAAGCAGAGGCTAGTGATGAAAGCCTCGATTACCTCGCTATCAGAGATTGACGGGACCTTGATGCGCATCTCCGAGAAGAGCCGGACGTACTCGCACAGTGGCTCATCTTTCCGATCTCGAATCCGCTGTAGATCATATTTGTTGCCGGGTTGCTCGCAAGTGGCAATGAAGTTATCGATGAAAGCTTGCTTGAGTTCTTGCCAGGAATCGAAGTAGTTTGCCGGCAAGCTGACCAGCCATTGGTGACTTGCATAACCCACAGCGACTGGGAAGTTGTTAGACATGACGTGCTCGTCAGCCATGGTTGATCTGCATGCGGTTTTGTAGAGCATGACCCATAATTTGGGGTTCTCCTTGCCGTCATACTTCTGAAGTTTTTCGAGCTTGAAGTTCTTGGGCCATATGACTTGGCGAAGGTGCGGAGTAAACTGCTTCAAACCCAGCGGGCCGTGGACAGTATCATATTCCATACGGCGATAGCTTTCATGGGATGCACGATTGTTGGCTCTCTGGTTGATGCGATCGCGCAGATCACATCCTCCGAGGTAATGGCGGAGATCGTTGTTGCCATCACAGCGATCTCGGTTGCCATCCAGATTAGCCTTGCGACCACGGTTTTTGCGGCAATTATTGCGGTTGTCTCGGCGGTTGTCGTCCCGAACGTCGTGGCGGTCGTCCTCCCGACGGCGGTTGTCATCCCGACCACCGTCATGGCCACCGTTTCCGCCTTGATAGTTGTCTGATGGGTCATTGTTGCGTGAGCCACATTGGTTGGGTTGCTGTTAGCGACTTGAGTATTGGCGGCTGTGGCTTGACTCGACTGAGACGGATGGAGCCCGGGCTTGATTTACGATCTCTGCGGTCTGGGCCATAGCAGCCGTCAGGTAAGCTTGTATATCGTCGCGAATTGCCTAGGTTTTCGGGGTATTGGGTAGCCGTTGCATTGTCGCCATAGCAACGGCCACGTTGGCGCTTGGAGTCCTAAAGACCTATTTATCCCCCACCCTGTCGAAGGCATTGTTGAGGTCGCGTGGCTGGACCCTTATGCGTCGTGCTTCTTCCGCCTCGGCTTCAATTTGTCGGCGATTAAACCGATCAATATTGCGTGCTTCACGTGCCAGCCTTTCTTGCTCTGTCTCGCCGACTACCGGTGGTTCGTCATTACTGACAACGTTGATCAAGCCTCCCCGCCTTGGTGGGAAGGACGGGAATCGCGGGTATCTTGGGGCGTGGTCTGGGATATCTAGATCATATTCGACGCCTTCATCGTCGTGATTCTGGAGCTCGGTGCGAACAGAGGCATTGGATGCAGTGCCGGACAAGGAGCTTGAGCCACCCTCTTGAACTGTGTGGACCGATCCTTCTTGACAATCCTCAATCCGGACCATGTTGATGAAGTTGCGTGGCTTTGGCCAAGGTCGGAGTACAGAACGTAGACCCGAGCAGCGTTGTATATTGTAAGCGTAGTTGGAGGCAGCGTTCCATAGGCCGTAGGGCTGGGCCTAGTAGTTCTCCATCGAGGCTTTGTATTCAGAGAGCCGGAGACCCGTCGCAGGGGCTGGCCAGCGACGAACGGAGCGCCCTTCAGGAGTAGATGTGACCACGAGATCTATACCGAGTCGTGCAGGACGACTGGCCCGAGCTGGTCGGGTAGATCTATTGTGGGTAGCGGTTACCTGCTCATTAGGTTGACTTTGAATTGAACTTACCAGAGCTAGGGTTTTGACAAGTTTGGTGCCGACCCGATCGATGGAGTCGAGCAGGTCGGCGTTGTCGATCTGCTTCCCTTTGTAGCGAGGAAGCGGACGACGGGTTGTCGATGTGGCTGAAGGCGATGTGGGCGTGGTCAGAGCTAGATCCACCATGGTCGGAGCCAGATCCACCATGGTCGGAGCCAGATCGCCCATGGTCGGAGCCGTATCCACCGTGGTCGGAGCCATAGCCGATGTAGGTGAAGCAGCGTTCGACGCAGATTGAATCCACGCCTCCTCCGTGATCATGGCGATGAAGTCATCGGAGCCAGTGGTCCAGGTGATCTGATCGACGGTGAACATGAGGCCGTTCGGTGTAGCCATGGAGCCGGGGATGATGACCATCTTGTTCGCTTGGAGAGCAGTACGCACACCCCCTACCTGGCGCGCCACTGTCGATGAAATATGGTCGGCAGTCTACCTAGGGGTATGCCCAAGGTAGTAGATTGTCAGCAGACAGATGCGCAAGTCACAAACAAGATGGTGACGCAAGATAGACACGAGGCTTTATCTAGGTTCGGCCGCCAAGAAGACGTAATACCTACGTCCCGCGTCTGATTGTATTGCTGTATGTCAATGAGAGATCTTTTTTAGAGGGATCCCCTGCCCGCCTTATATAGTTCGGGGGACAGGGTTATAGATCTGGAAACTAATCCTAGCCAGTTACAATCGCTATAGGTGGTTGGATAAGGATTCCTATTTTAACCGACCAGGATCTTGCTTGATCACCAAATCTGTCTTGACTCCTTGCGCGGAACTCCAAACAGGCTGGCCGGGCCGCGCGTCATCTTTTAGCGGACCAGACCCTCTGATCCGGACCGGCCCAAGCCTAGCCATAAGGGTATAGGGGTTAATACCCCCATAGCCTGCTTGTGCCTAGGGTACAAGCGGGGTGTGTGTTTCAGGGTACCTAGCTGGGCACATTGATTCATGAATCGCCAGGTGATCTGGTACGGCTTGTCTACAATCTAGCACCATAGTAAGGACTAGAAGATGAAAGATGGTAAAATGATTCTCATTGCTTACCAACAGCTTGAAAGTAGTACAGGTGCTTACATAGAATTGTTAGTTAATGAACCAATGTTGACTGCTAATAAAATTGAATATCACGCACTTTTAGTAATGCTCCTGTAGATGCTCTAAACCCACAAGCCAGATAGCCTTACATATCCTTGGAAGTCTTTTCTTTTATCCTATCGGGTAAGTCTTGCTGAGTACAATTGAGTACTTAGGGTTTTATTTCCCCCCCATTGTAGGTGACTGGCGGATGCTAGAGCCGACCCTTGTGTGTGGAATCCTGCTGGTGGGCTCAGAGAGGATTCCTTTATGCTGCGATCATAGTTTTTATTTATAACTCTCACTAAATGTTTTTTTATAAATGAAAGTTTTATAATCGGTTGTCAGCTTCGTCATGTCATGAATAGCTATTTATTTCCGCTGTAACCCTGATCACATGTTTATATTCTGTTGTTAAATTAAAGGGGCTCCTGCGTTTGTACCCTTGTTTTGTATCAAAATTGTGATTTTACCCCTATTTTTTTACTTTGTGAATTTACCCATATGATTTCAAAACGAATCTCCAGTTTGCCCCTGCTCCGTCATCCACCCCTAATGGTGTTAACTTTTGTACCAAAGGACAAATATGCCCTTGTGATTTTACCCTCCCCCTCGCTCTGCGTCTCCCAGCCCGACACAAGGGGCGGCGGTGGTGGCCACACTCTCTCCTCACGTACGCACCCCCTCCCCCTCCCTCCCCCTCCCTTTCCTTCTCCAGCCCGGCCATGCCTCACCACTCTCCTCCCAGTGGCGTTCCTCCCCCCCGGCGGCACAGTGGTTGGAGCTCAGGGCGGCACGGTGGCTGGAGCTCGTGGTGGTGCGGTGGTGAGGGCCGTAGCTGTGTCCCTCGCGGCTCGAGGCGGGTGATGCGGCGGGAGGCAAGATCCGGCGATGCTCCTCCATTCCCCAGCCAGATCTAGTGGCGGTGCGGGGGATCGAGCCCCATCTCTCCTCCCTTCGGCGATGGTGCGGCGCGTGGACGACGGATCTGGTGGCAGCTCGGCGCGGGGACGTCGGATCCAGTGGCGGCGCGGGGGAGCCCCGTATCTCCTTCCTCCAGCGACAGCGTGGCACGGGGACCGAGGAGCTCCTCTATCTCCTTCTCCAGTGGCGTGGATCTGGGCGACGAGGTCCTCCCTCTCCCTCAAGCCCGCCAGCCATGCCGCGACGCCCACGTGCCTTGACCCGAGCATCGCGGCCGGGCACCGCTGCTGTCCTACGCACGTCGCGGTCATGGGCGAGCACCGTGCCCCGTAGCCAGGCACCACCATCCGTCGCACAATGCGCCCCGCGGCTGGGACCGGCCAACGCCCTGCGATGCTTGCTAAGCTGACACTGACCACTCTGGAGGAGAAGCATGCACCCCCCGCTCAATCTATCCCCGACCCGTGTGGTTTGCCTGTGGCTGGACGAGCAAGAGGTTGAAGATAAGATGAGGGTCAACATGGTCTTTTTGCCTCTGTTTGTAGGGATTTTGATTTTTTTAATTCATTTATTCCATGTCCATCTAACAAACATCCAAACCAGGGGCAAACGGATGGTTTGTTTTAAAATAACAGGGGCAAAATCACGAAGTTGAAAAAACAAGGGCAAAATCACAATTGGACTGCTGGACAGGGGCAAGAACACCATTTTCCCTAAATTAAATTGTTCATAACTCTGATGTTGTATTAAAAGTGATGTAAGAAATGGTTAATAATGATGTAAGCTTTATTCTCTCATTTATGATCCTAATGGAAAATTATGAATTTTTGGGTTCTCCCTTGGGGTGTGCTCGATGGAACCACGTAATTTGGTGTCCTCCCTTGAGTACTTAGTGTCTAACGGAAGACAAGTACTCCTGGGAGGCATTAGATTAGGCGGTTCCGCCATAGGTGGTATCAGAGAATAAATGAGGAAATAATGCTTCAAAAACCTTTTCTAAAATAAAATTTGACAACAAATTATTTTTAAAAGAATAGGAAGTCTTTATGCAAGTTATATAAGTAGCCCTATTACTATGGTTATGTATCCAGGATAGATAGCACTCTGCTGACTTAGGTAGGCTGAATCAATTTTTCTACAGGTACACTGACCCCGAGCATAGTTTGATAGTATAGACTAGCTACAGGGAGAGAACGATGTGCCAGAAATCTAAGAACGGTTGCCCTATATATTGGCAATAGTGGAAGGACGTATAGGACGTGCATTCATGGATATCCTATTGGTGCATTGTAGTGCCCGTATTGCTTGTAGATACGCCATCCATAGGTGTCATGCGTGTCGTATTATGCACGACTGACTCATTCCTGTTCTAGAGTTATTTATGCATTATGGCTTCGTGCTCCGTGTTCGCCTATGGTTCACGCCTGTCGTGACCCATATCTCCTCGTACTCTTTTCTACGCTCTTATCGGACCCTTGCCCTACCTACAGTCGTACTAGTCAGTAATGGCCTCAGACATCACTCCCCTCGAACGCACAAAAATTTGGTCAATTCATTCGTAGCGATCCCATGCAAGAACCTTGGTGGACCACGCCAAGACCACTGACCGCTCTACCTTTATAAGTAGGGCCTAGCTTAGCCCTTGATACCACCACTCGGTGCACTTTAGCTCGTCTAGCTTTTCCTTTGAGCAAGCTTTTTACCCAGTCCTTCCTCACAACCATCGCTAGGGATGGCAGGAGCCTAGGTTAGTAGTTACTGCCTAAACATTGAGGGTTTCCCTAGAATCCTGCATGCCACCCTACAGAAGCTCAGAGTCAAAGATTGTCCCGAGTATGAGGGCCACGAGTTTGAGAAGCATGGCACCGAGCGGTGTGAGGTTACCGTCTATATTGGGAAGAGTGAAGAGTTCCCCGACATCACTAAAGCCTAAAATGTGACCGCAACCGGGTTTTGCTTCATCGACACCTACCAGGTTGTGGCCCGTAAAGCCTTGTGGTACCTTTGTTGGATCTATGAAGAGCCCATTGCTTGTACCCCTATGAGGTTCTTTCCACCTTTGGAAAAGAATCGACGGGCATGGAGGGCTCACATGGAGGCTTTGCAAAGGCGGGATGCGCAAGCAGATAGTCCTATCATGGTGCACTTGACCACATACCTGCTTGCTCTGGATGAGCAGTATGACTGGCAAGCCTTAGAGCTGAGGATGTGCCTCCATCAAACCAAGGAAGCTAAGATCTTCTCCAGGATGCTCTAGGTCCAACTTGCCAAAGCGCATGCCAGTGCGGTAGACGCGGAGAGTCGGGAGACTGCCATGTCGGAAGCTCTGAAGGAGGCTGAAGATTGGCATGCCCATCAGTTGGGAGAAGCCTATCTTGTCACCAGAGCCAAGCGAAGGATGCTGGCTACTGAACGGCAAGATCCCTTGATCATGGAGGGGATCCCTGTCCACCTGCCAGAAAGAAGGAGAACCGGTGTTGTAGTACCGCCAGCACCTCCACCTTCGGAAGTGTCAGAAGTAGAAACCTTGATTCCTCTCACTCAGCCTTTGCCTAGAGAGGAGGCAGATCCATAGCCAAGGCAGTAGAAGAATCCGCCAAGCCCGGGAATGAAGATGGGTGGTTCGATAGAGTAGATTAGTTACCTTGGGATGATATACCGTAGTTGGTAGTGCTTTCATCGTTGTTCTCCAGTATTGTACTCTTGCCATTGTTTTTCGTTCGTAGCGTTGAGGTAGTCTGACCGTAGGGAAGGTGGATGATGTGTTGAGAATGGGGGAGTGAATGCCTATATGTTGTACCTACATAAGACCGTTGGAATGCGCATTTTATTTATTTCACCATGTTTATTGCGTCCATCTACCCTTAGGTCTCAGTAGATGTGCTTACGATTTTCAAGGACAATGTTAAGTGGGTTACAAGAGAAGTTACCATTCAGATACCAGCAGACCAGCCATGATTGGATAACATAGGACACTGTATCGACTAATTGTGGATATACCAGCAGAACACTTGAACCTCCTTAAATCAAATCCATCGTTGGATTTGAATTCCTTGTTCCTTGTTGCGAAAGGAACTCTTGTTTGAATCTTCCCTTGTAATACTCCCCTTATTCTGTGGTCTATGACCCCACCGCCTTCATTGCGTGTAAGTTGGTAGTAGTTGCCTGGTTAATAGCTTATGGTGCCACGACAAAATTGAGGGCTCCTGTGGAATAGCTGCCACATGGTGACGCTGCTCGGCACGCGCTGGTATCGAGGTTGTTGACCAAGTACCTTTACCAAGTTAAACCACCATACCTCCTTTGCTACAAATAATTTTCTTGAAAATATTCGGGTGTTCGAACGGGAAATCCACAATGGGTTGATGCAATAGTATTCCTTCGAATACACAAGAGAACGTATGACATGGTCTTAGTCAACATGAAAGACGGATGTGGTCAAGGAAGGGAAATAAAAAGAAGAGTAGTAAGGAAAGTTAGCCGTGGGTAGTTGGGAGTGATTGTAAAAGCCTGAGTGGACGTCATGTCCCAAGTCCTATGTCTAGAGTGATCGTGCTACGCATGCTGGGTTATTTCGCTGCGTGCCCTGCAGACGCTGTCTGTGTCGGACCCATTAGCACCCCATTCTTGCGTAGCCGCGGCATCGTGTCACACTCGTCGTCCTTGTGCATTGTGCGCTTCTCCTTAAACCAGGAACTACCGCTAGTTATGGATCACGGGATTACCACTAGACGCGCAGGTGCAGCGGAAGTGACTCGGTGTAGTCGTGCACATCGCAGCAGTGCCGTGTAGTTGCGTGGTCTACTCCTATGCATATGTAAAGATCATATCAGACGAACAACCACAAAACCACATACATGTTATTCCCTTTGTCACACGATATTTGGTCCAACTCGTGGGTTAACTATTAACCCAAGCACGGCCATGCATTTTCTTGATCCAAATCATTCAAGTGGTCCAGTGATATCTCTCTCTCATGAAGAGGGGCAAATTCCATCTTGATTGACTATGTCTCACAGCATGTTTCCCAACAAACTTGAAAACCACCTTTATAACTACCCAGTTACGGAGTAGTGTTTGATAGTCCCTAAGTAGGTCATTTCACATCTTGAGTACATACGACAATCTCAGGTCTAAGGACATAACGTACATGATGTGTAAAGAGACAATAAGAACATCTCACGTTGGGTCTGTCCAGCCCCATGTCATACATGTGCCCACATTATTAGTTTGACATCTCCATGTCTATGACTTGTGAAACATAGTCATCAACTAATAATGTGCTGATCTAATATTCATGTGTGTCCTCACAAGAACTCTGATCAGGGACAACTTTAGAATAACCATACAAGTAAAAGAGTTTCACAAACAATTCACATAATTGCCAATCGATACAAGTTGTCTTTAATGGATATTCAAATGAACTCATAATATATCATGGATACAAGGCAATACAATCATCTCTATGATTATCTCTAGGGCATACTCCCAACAATCTCCCACTTGCACTAGAGTCAATCTCGAAGATATTTAATACCCATAGCTCTCATGTGCGTCTCATGCTTAGGCTGTGGAAGAGCCTTTGTCAAAGGATCTACAACATTCAAATCCGTGTGTATCTTGCACATCTTGATGTCACCTCTACTAATGAACTCTCTAATGAGGTGAAATTTCCAAAGTACATGTTTGTTCTTTTAGTGATTCCCTGGCTCCTTGGCCTGTGCTATAGCCCCATTGCTGTCACAATGCAGATTCAATGGGCTAGATGCATTTGGAAACACACCAAGTTCAATGAGAAACCTCCTCATCCAAACACCTTCCTTCGTAGATTCAGAAGCTGCGATGTACTCGGCTTCTGCTGTAGAATTGGACACCGTCTCCTGCTTGGAACTTTTCTAGCTAACCGCACCACCATTTATTGTGAACACATATCCTGATTGAGACTGTGAATCATCCATGTCAGTTTGGAAGCTAGCATCGGTGTAACCATTTACAACGAGCTCTTCCTCACCTCCATAGACTAGGAACACATCTTTAGTCCTTCTCAAGTACTTAAGAATGTTTTTAGCAAGTGTCCAGTGACTCTCACCTGGATTAGCTTGGTACCTACTCGCAACACTTAGAGCATATGAGACATCTGGACGTGTACATATCATGGCGTACATGATGGAACCAATTGCCGAGGCGTATGGAACCTTACTCATATGATTACGCTCATCAGCTATCGAAGGACACTGTTTAGTGCTAAAGCGCATGCCATGTGACATAGGCAATAACCCTTTCTTAGACTGTTCCATGTTGAACCGTTTCAACACCTTGTCAATGTACGTATCTTGGCTTAATCCTATAAGCCTCTTCGATCTATCTCTATAGATCTTAATGCCCAAAATGTATGCTACTTCTCCTAAATCCTTCATAGAAAAACTATTATTCAGTGAAGTCTTTACTGATTGCAACATTGGAATATCATTCCCAATCAATAGTATGTCATCTACATACAAGATTAGAAATACAACAGCACTCCCACTTTCTTTCTTGTAAACACAAGGTTCTTCTTCATTCTGATGAAAACCAAACCCTTTGACTACTTCATCAAAACGAATGTTCCAACTCCGAGATGCTTGCTTTAACCCATAAATAGATTTCTTAAGCTTGCATATTTTTCCAGCATTGTTTGAATCAACAAAACCTTCGGGCTGTATCATATACACGTCCTCTTCTAAATTTCCATTTAGAAAGGCTGTTTTAACATCCATCTGCCATATCTCATAATCGAAATAAGCAGCTATTGCTAGAATGATCCGGATAGATTTAAGCATCGCTACTGGCGAGAAAGTCTCGTCGTAGTCAATTCCTTGAACTTGCCAAAAACCCTTTGCAACAAGTCGAGCTTTATAGACATGAACATTTCCATCCATATCCTTTTTCTTTTTATAGATCCATTTGCACTCTATGGGTCTAACCCCATCAGGTGGGTCAACCAAGTTCCAAACTTGATTGTCTCCCATGGAATCTATCTCGGATCTCATGGCACTTTGCCATTTCTCGGAATCTGGGTCCATCATTGCTTCCGCATATGTCGCAGGTTCGTCATCATCCAACAATAACAATTCCCCGCGTGCCTCATGGATTCTTGCTGACCTTTGTGGTTGTGGCGGTGCCTCTACTGCCACGGGTATCTCAACTTGTTCTGCTACATTAGCATCACTCGTAGAGTCCTTCCCTATTTGCTCATCTTGAACTTCTTCAAGATACACCTTCTGTCCACTTTTCTCTCTTTTGAGAAACTCTTTCTCTAAGAAAATACCATTCTGAGCAACAAACACTTTGCCCTCTGATCGGTTGTAAAAGTAATATCCTAAAGTTTCCTTTGGATATCCCACGAAAAAGCATTTGTCCGATTTGGGTGTTAGTTTATCTGACTGAAGTCGTTTGACATAAACTTCACAATCCCAAATTTTTAGAAAAGACAAACTGGGAGTCTGGGACTCTTACCAGTCCACATCTCATATGGTGTCTTAACTATGGACTTAGACGGTACCCTATTTAATGTGAAAGCGACTGTTTCTAGAGCGTATTCCCAAAACGATAAAGGTAGGTCTGACTGGCTCATCATTGATCAAACCATGTCCAACAAAGTCTGATTACGTCGCTCGGACATGCCACTTCTCTAAGGCGTTCCAGGTGGTGTAAGCTATGGAACAATTCCGCGACTCTTTAGATGGTTGCTAAACTCGTGACTCAAATATTCTCCTCCACGATCAGATCGCAAGGCCTTAATTTTCTTGCCACGTTGATTCTCTACTTCATTCTGAAATTCTTTGAACTTTTCAAATGTCTTAGATTTATGTTTCATTAAGTAGACATAGCCATATCTACTAAAATCATCAGTGAAGGTTATGAAGTATTGGAATCCGCCTCTAGCTATCGTGCTCATTGGTCCACATACATCAGTATGTACGAGTTCCAACAAGTCTATCGCCCTCTCAGGAAAACCTATGAAAGGCGCCTTGGTCATCTTCCCTAGCAAACAAGCCTCACATGTCTCGTATGATTCAAAATCAAACGAAGTTAAAAGCCCATCAGCATGGAGCCTCTTCATGCGATTCTCACTTATATGACCTAAACGACAATGCCACATATAGGTAGGACTTAACTTATTAAGTCGAGGCCTTTTAGCACTTATATTACAGACAGGTGCATCATCAAGATTTAAAATAAATAACCCATTCACAAGGGATGCAAAAGCCACAAACCTATCATTCTTAGAGATAACACAACCATTGTCTTTACTCGCAAATGAATAACCATCCTTAATCAAACATGAAGGTGACACAATGTTTTGACTTAAACTAGGAACAAAATAACAATTATTCAATTCCAAAATAAATCCTGACGGGAGGTGGAGTTGCATCGTCCCGACGTTCAACGCAGCAACTCTTGCATTATTGCCCACGCGGAAATCAACTTCTCCCTTTTCCACGCTTCTACTTCTTATCATTCCCTGCATCATATTGCAAATATGAGCAACCGATCCGGTATCAAATACCTAAGAATTTATATAAGAGTTAGCGAGGAAAATGTCCGTAACATAAACAACAAGTGTACAAATTGCGGGAGTACCTTTACCGCCGCTACCCTTCATGGATTCTAAGTACAGCTTGCAGTTCCTCTTCCAGTGACCTTTCCCCTTACAATGATAGCATTTAGTGTCAGCAGTTGGTCTAGCCTTGGGCGCAGGTGGGTTTGGCTTAGAGTTCTCACCTTTAGCCTCACCTTTAGCCTTGCCCTTCTTCTTCTTCCAAGAATTGCCCTTCTTTTTAAATCAGGGCTTATTTTGGACCGCCATCACATGGCTACTGCCAGCACCTTTCTTGATATCAGCCTCTGCAGTTTTAAGTTTGCCACACAATTCGTTCAAGCCCTTTTCCGCCCCATGCATATGGTAGTTTGAGATGAAGTTCCCATAGCTAGGTGGAAGAGACGCGAGAATGAAATCAGTAGCCAACTCTGGGCCAATTGGGAAGCCTAGCTTCTCCAACCTCTGAGTGTAACCAACCATCTTGATCACATGTGGCCCTACTACTGCGCCCTCTGCTAGCTTGGTTTCAACAAAAGCCTTTGAGACATTGAACCTTTCAGTCCTGGCTTGAGTCTGGAACATATCATTGAGCGCCACGATCATATCGTATGCTGCATGGTTGTTGTGAAACTACATCTGCAGATCTGGTTCCATACAAGCAAGCATAAGGCAACTCACTTCAAGATCAGCATCACATGCCTTCTTGTAAGCGTTTTTCTCAACAGCAGGTGCATTATCAGTAGGCTCTATAGGTAATGGGGTGTCTAGAATATCTTCCTTTTTCTTAGCCCTGAGAACAATTCTCAGGTTGCGGATCCAATCCGCATAGTTTGTTCCATTCAACTTATCTTTCTCAAGAATTGAATGCAAAGTAAACGGTTGATTGGTAGGCGCCATTTATCTATAACAAAAGTAATGCAAAAATACTAAGACAATGTATCCATGACAGAGTAAATAATATTAAGCCTTTAATAGAATCTACTCCCACTAAAATCAATATCCCTCTATTGAAACTTAGTGATTCAAGACCCACAACTAACAAGTCTACTAGTGAGCTTTAGCATCACCGCTAGAAGACATGGTAGATCGGTAAGCAACTCTTTGCTAATCATATCACATATGACTCCTGTTGTTGGGTAGCATCTCTATGCTATAGCACCCAACTCCTTATGCTCCAAGGTCCCTAACCGTTTGGATGACCTTGTTCAAGTAACCAACCTTTCTACTATAAGTATCCGATATGAACCTGTCTAGTCAAGGAAAATCAGTGGCACCCTAATTTCATAGACCCACCACCGATTGTACAAGACCAAAGACAATGCAAGGTTTGGGGGAGCAATTCAACTTAAACATTGCTGAGGGATCGTTCTACTTCACTATCGCATGCAATGTTATCCTAAACGTTAAACGGTAAACAGTCGGTCACCTACCGTTTAGCCCATTATTCGGGCAAAACGGGTGTTTAAATGGGGAAAACGGCCGTTTAAACGGTCAAAACAACCGATTAAACGGAAACGCTGTACCACCGTGTAGCGTTTAAACGGTGTGTAAATGGGCTAAACGGCCGTTTAGGCGAACAGTGATCGCATGTAGACAAAAAACATTATCGCACGTGAAAGTAGAACATAGTAAGAATGGCATTAACATAGATATGACTTGGTATAGCCCATTGTTCCTCTGGGGATCTCCATCTCCATTAATCTCCATGATCCATGTATGCCATCCTTCAGTGATGAGTCTGCCAAGACTAGCTATCACTAACGCAAGGCAGTGAACTAAAATTACATAGTCGCGGATAGGATCATCACAGTTTGGCACGCAGGCCATTACAATAATGTTGACAATATCTATGAGGCTCCAGCCCATATTGTCATCCTCATGAGGTGCAAGCCATGAATTAATTACATACATGCATCACATACACATAAGGGCTATACCAGTCATGAAATCCTGCAAAATAGAGTTAACTGATTCCGACGTCTAATCTTAAAACGCCAAAAACACCATCTTCCCGGCCTTTTTTCGCAAAAATAAATTCAGCGAACTCGACAAAGTGGGGGAGAAGCGGATGTAAAATTTTTTTTCTCTACAATTTTCGTTTAAGAATCGTCTCAATCTGAGGTCGTATGCAAAAGTTACGGCCGTTTTACCGAACGACACTTTTTCTTGCACCCCGGCGCCCGGTAATAGATCCAATCTACCACCACCGCGCATCACATGCGCTCGGCTCTTGACCTAGGTTCGATTCGATCAATCTAATTGATCTCCAACTCACCATGATGGGGTTTACATGTATCACTTAACTCAGATGGCGGAATTCCGACCGGTACGAGTAGATCGTTACAAGACCAACATAGCGAGATCACGAACCATGATCAGAAAGACATCTACAACCGTGCATATCTCCATATGCATACATTTGAATCCATAATGACATAGCTACGGCTCTGATACCACTGAAGGGTTATGAGGTTGCTACACTAGCCGAAAAACAAAAAAAAATTCGACCCCATAAACCAGGAACTACCGCTAGTTATGGATCACGGGATTACCACTAGACGCGCAGGTGCAGCAGAAGCGACTCGGTGTAGTCGTGCACGTCGCAGCAGTGTCGTGCAGTTGCGTGGTCGTCCTTCCGCCCGTCCCTCTCGTGCGGTTCGTCCTTGTGCTCCAGATGCAGCACCTCCAAGGTATCCACACATACAGGGAGGAAGCATCGCGCCTACAAGCATGCGCGGGCGTGGGAAGGGCGGCGATTGCCAAATGGCGTCTATTGACCTAGCCCTGCCGCCCTCCCCTTGCTTATATAGGCGTCCTAATGAGCTCCTGAGTTGGAGGCCCATTAGCAACCCTAAACCATATCTAATTCGGGTCCAATCCGAATTAGGCTTCCAGCCCCTTAAGCGTGCGACCCTATGGGTTCACGCACACATAGACATGGCCCGAACACTCCTATTTGGCCAATAGTTGGCAGCGGCCTCTAGCAAGGCGTGTCAACTCCAATGCATACGTAAAGATCATATCAGACAAACCACCACAAAACCACATACATGTTATTCCCTTTGTCACACGATATTTGGTCCAACTCGTGGGTTAACTATTAACCCAAGCATGGCCATGCATTTTCTTGATCCAAATCATTCAAGTGGTCCAGTGATATCTCTCTCTCATGAAGAGGGGCAAATTCCATCTTGATTGACTATGTCTCACAACATGTTTCCCAACAAACTTGAAAACCACCTTTATAACTACCCAGTTATGGAGTAGCGTTTGATAGTCCCTAAGTAGGTCATTTCACATCTTAAGTACATACGACAATCTCAGGTCTAAGGACATAACGTACATGATGTGTAAAGAGACAATAAGAACATCTCACGTTGGGTCTGTCCAGCCCCATATCATACATGTGCCCACATTATTAGTTTGACATCTCCATGTCTATGACTTGTGAAACATAGTCATCAACTAATAATGTGCGGATCTAATATTCATGTGTGTCCTCACAAGAACTCTGATCAGGGACAACTTTAGAATAACCATACAAGTAAAAGAGTTTCACAAACAATTCACATAATTGCCAATCGATACAAGTTGTCTTTAATGGATATTCAAATGAACTCATAATATATCATGGATACAAGGCAATACAATCATCTCTATGATTATCTCTAGGGCATACTCCTAACAGGCCGGTCCCGCGCACCCCGCGGCCGGTCCTCCGCCACCGCCGTGCCTTCCCCGATCGGAAATCGGCCGCTGGCCGGTTCCCTTGCCCATGCTCTACTTCTGAGGAGGACAGGAGGGACCGTGGGGTAAGAATAAAATTTTTCTAGGGTCCCCAATGTAAATGTCTGACTCACATGAATAGTGTTTTTATGTACTACAGGTTGATTTGAGGATAACTCAGGGGCCTCTTCACAAATGTACCGTCGCCGCCTTGTCCTGGCCGCGTGGGCCGACTTGTTGGGCCGCTTGTGCCCCGCCCCTGCGTTGGGCCACGCTTGCCGCGCCGTGGGCCGAGCTTGTTGCCGCCGCGTGCGTGGGCCGAGCTGGGTCAGAGTTGGCCCAAGTAGTCCTCTTCCTTTTCTTAGTCTTTTTCTTTTATCAAAAACAGGGATCTTATAAAATTCATAGTAAATCATAGAAAAATCATAAAAATGCCAAACCAATTTGGTTAAGTTTCTAAAATCATGATCTATCTATTAGCATATTTGGTTCATCTAGTTTTAAAAGGTTTGTAGGGTGGCTCTAATTATTTTAACATGCTTAATATTGTTAAGACATTAACTTGTGGGAATTTTTGTGAGAAAATGGTGATAGTGTTGACTTCGAAAATTTTACAGTAAATTCCTAATATTATTAGCTGCTCACTGTAATTTTTATAGCTCCAAAATAATTAGTTTGTTAGATAGATAATGATGCCCTATTTCGAATAAAGATTAAATCGATAGAATGAAATAAAGAAACACCTTGGAATTTTATAACTAAAACACTTGTTGAGAAATGACACCTTTCTTGATGATGTTGATACATAGATTAGTACGTTAGTCATTAGAGCTAGCTTGTTAGTTCGTAGTATGTACTCTGTGTTAAGAGTTGTTGTTGCCTTGTTAATTAACTGTTGCATCATCTCTGCATCGCATTGCATACCAAAATAGGGATGTCGATGGATTGTAGAGTCATCGGGGGTAACTGGAAAGATGGTGCTTTGGATCATGTCACGAAGATGGAATGCTAGCTTTTGGTTATATTTTACCTAGGCAAGCCCTGGTGCATAACCTCTACTTTTTTGCACTTTAAATTATATTTGTGCATTAAGTTTTAAGGAGTTGAATGAAACCCACTTGCATATATATATATATATATCTTTATCCTATGAGTCTTACTAGTATGACAGGATCGTGTAGATTGCTATGCTATAGGACCCGGTAGAAGTTGAGTGATTGCCTGTCAGTCGCGAGAGATAGGAAATATATTATTGTTGTTACTATATTATTATCACTTGGAATATATATATGAATGATAAATGGAGACCAGGCAGGGATATGGTTTGGGTACTGGTGGGTGTACGAGATTGTGTCCTATGGCCAAAGGAGCATAGCTTGGTTACACTGTTTCCCTATCTGTGTCGGTTCAGGACCGGCCGTTGCATTGGATTCTAGGCAGGTCACAGACTTATTATCCTGAACACATACTTGTGTATGGGCATGGGAAGACTCATTTCTCTCTTGTCATGGGTTTCGGCTCTTTCTGGACCAACTTCCAGGGTGGCTTTTGGGTGGAGGTCCAAGCACCGCACTGAGTCCGGGACTCAGGGGCGGGGACTTAGAGTCCAAGTTTGAACGGGGACCTGGACCCCATGACAGGAGGGTAGTGGGTTGGTCCTGCTTGTACCTAGGGTACATGCGGGGCGTGTGTTTCAGGGTACCCAGCTGGGCACATTGATTCACGAATCGCCGGGCGATCCAGTACGGCTTGTCTATAATCTAGCACCGTAGTAAGAACTGGAAGATGAAAGATGGTAAAATGATTCTCATTGCTTACCACCTGCTTGAAAGTAGCACAGGTGCTTACATAGAATTGTTAGTTAATGAACCAATATTGACTGCTAATAAAATTGAATATAAGGACGCACTTTTAGTAATGCTCCTGCAGATGCTCTAAACCCACAAGCTAGATAGCCTTGCATATCCTTGGAAGTCTTTTCTTTTCTCTTGTCGGGTAAGAGAGGATTCCTTTACGCTACGATCATATTTTTTATTTATAACTTTCACTAAATGTTTTTTATAAATGAAAGTTTTATAATCGGTTGTCATAGCTTCATCATGTCATGAATAGCTATTTATTTCCACTGTAACTCTGATCATATGTTTATATTCCACTGTTAAATTAAATTGTTCATAACTTTGATGTTGTATTAAAAGTGATGTAAGAAATGGTTAATAATGATGTAAGCTTTATTCTCTCATTTGTGATCCTGATGGAAAATTATGGATTTTCGGGTTCTCCCTTGGGGTGTGCTCGACGGAACCGCGTAATTTGGTGTCGTCCCTTGAGTACTTAGTGTCTAACGGAAGACAAGTACTCCTAGGAGGCATTAGATTAGGCGATTCTACCACAATAATTTGGCAAGTTGGACATTGATCGGGGTAAATTGGACTTTCAGTATCCATAATCCCCTATAACCTAGTGTCACCTAGATTATGAGATTATGGTAATCAAGAGTTTTAATTATAATAATCTATCATATAATCAATCATGTTTGAATCAAAATTTAATTATATAATCTGATTATTATAATCACCTAGGTATCCAAACAGGGCCAAATATTAGCTACATATAAGCTGTTATAACTTTGTCCTAAGGCATTATTAGCATAAACAATATCATATATGATGCATTATCAAAATGTATTTCAATGATATACCTGCTAGAATCGCTTCTGGCAGATCGATTTTTTTCAAAGAATATACTCTCTCCATTCTAAATTATAAAATATTTTGATATTTCTAGATACATAACTTTTGTTATACATTTATATACATTATATCTACATCCATAATAAAAGCAATGTATTTTAGAAGGCCAAAATGTCTTATAATTTAGAATGAAAGGAGCACTCAAAAGCTCTAGTTTGGTTTTGGTTAATTGATGAAACCTATTTGAACTAATCCTTAGATCTAAGTGTGTGACTAGATAGGATGGTCCAATCCAAGTAGTAGAGCAAGTGAATGATGATCATGACAATGGTGGGGGCCAGGGTGATGATCAAGTGCTCAAAGCTTGAGAAAGAAGAAAGAGAAAAATAAAAAGGCTCGAGGCAAAGGTATACTTGATAGAAGTTTTTTTGTTTTGGCACTCAAAACACCAAGTTAGTGTGAGTGTGTTTAGGTTAGATAGTCGTACTATTAAGAGTGGTGAAACTCATCATGAAATGTGGTATCAAAGTGCCACTAGACGTTTTAATTCATTGCATATGCATTTAGATTCTAGTGAGTGCTAGCACCCTTGAAAATGCTTGTGAAAAATGCTAACACACGTGCACTATGGTGAGACACTTTGTGGTTGGCAATATAGAAGCAAGGGTGAAGTAAATGGAGTTGAGAGTGCTGGTCGCGGGGTGACCGGACGTGTCTGACAGTGGGACCGGACGCATCTGGTGCATGACCCTAGGCTCGGGCAGTGGTGCCCAAGTGATCGGACTCTAAGACATAGGAAGATCGGATGTGGCTTTGTCACTGTTCCTGTGTCCGGTTTCGCTAGCATGGCGCGTAGTAATTGAGCTAAGGAAGGGTCCGGTCGTCATTTTTCCTCTCTGGTGCCTTACTAGAGTCGACTGGACCCTGCTCATGCATGCTTCCGGTCATCTAGTGGTGCGTGCAGGTAACCAGACTCCACGTGGGTGTGTCCAGTCGTGGTCCTATGCATTCGGTCAAAGTCTGACAGCGCGTGACAGTGCTAGCCATTAGGCGCCAACGGCTATAACCGTTGGAACGTAACACGTGGCAGCATTGTAGCGATCGGACGCTGC
Organism: Miscanthus lutarioriparius; assembly: GCA_904845875.1. Classification (NCBI taxonomy): domain Eukaryota; kingdom Viridiplantae; phylum Streptophyta; class Magnoliopsida; order Poales; family Poaceae; genus Miscanthus; species Miscanthus lutarioriparius. The sequence continues at coordinate 30,544,534 of CAJGYO010000016.1, read as the reverse complement.
GACCGGACACGTCCGGTCGGTGCGCAGACAGCCCAATAATATTTGGGGGGTGTTTATAAATAACGTTTGGCCAGCTTGGGCTCACTCTCTTGGCCATTTCTATTGAGATTACACCCTAGTGAGCCTAGCCATTTATCTCTAACTCATCTTGCTTGATTGATTCATCATTTGGTGAGATTGGAGAGCATCCAAGTGTATTGCTTTGAGTGATTGTATCTAGAGGCACTTGATGATTGTGTTTTGCTGCAGGATTCACTTGTTACTCTTAGTGGTTGCCGCCACCTAGATGGCTTGGTGCAGTAAGGATCGTCGAGCGGAGGAAGGTGCTTATCTCCGACTCCGATCGTGGAGATTGTGAGAGGTTCTTGAGCCTTCCCCTTGGGAGATCACGAAAGGCATCTCTAGTGGATTGCTCATGGCTTATGGATCCTAATCTTATGTTGGTTGTGCGGCACCCGATTGCGGGTTAGGCGTGTGATGCCTATTAGCGCATGAACCTCCAAGTGAGTGAATCGCGCACAACGGGAACTAGCTTGCCGGCAAGCAAGTGAACCTCAGTGAAAAATCATTGTGTCATCATGTCTCCAAGGATTTCATTGGTATTTTTGTGATTGATCTCTTGCCCGGCATTGGTATACATCTCTCTACCTATCTTGCATTTACATTTGTAGAGATATCTTGTGTACAGGTAGCCTAGCTAATTAGTGTAGCTCTCTAGTGTAGCATAGAAGTAATTAGTTGAATTACTTGTGTAGGTTGCTCACTAGTTTAGCTAAATAGTGACTTAGCCTTTGAGTGATACATAGAGATCATAGAATACTAGAATTGTGAATAGGTGGCTTGCAACACAATTAGAGCTAGCGCAATATTAAACCGCCATTTAGTTGATTAACAAGTTACCTTAGTGTTGTTGTAGAAAATTTTTATAGACTATTCACCCCCTCTAGCCATTTAGGACCTTTCAGTACTATGCACCCATATTTAAGGGTAAAGTACATTTTTTAATCTCGAAGTTGCAAGTTTGTCTAGCTTTTAACCCTGAACAAAAAAACTATATAAGCAGTGGCTCCAATCGGTGGCTTATGAGCGGCTTTGCGCTCATCCTCGCAGGAGATTCGCAAGAGCAACTCTACTTAAATTAAGGAGGCTTGGAGAGGTTCTTGGTGATCCATTAACTTCACTCTAGTGCTCACGTCATAGGGGTCGAGCTTGTGTGCTTGCGAGGCTAGCGAAGCCGTGATCTAATAGGATCCGCCTCAATGGGGATTAAGTTGCCGGCAAGTAATCGAACCTTGGGATAAATCATTGGTCACTTGTCTTTGTTGGCTTGCTCTCTACTACACTTGCAATTACAATTCCTTACTTGTGCTTGTGTTATAGTTTGCTTAGTAGTAGCTCTCTAGTGACTAGAGTAGATTAGTTGCTTTACTTGTGTAGCTTACTAATTGTACTTAGTGCCTCTAGTAGCTTGTGTAACATAGTTGTATTATCTAAACCGGCTACTAAAATTGAGTAGGACTGTTTCTTGTGTGCCTAATGTACTAATCAACTTGACTAGTGTTGCTTGTACTAATTTAACCTGCTACTAAACCCAATACTAAAATTGTGTAGGATTAGCCTACACAAGTGATCTATAACAGGTAAGTAGTGGCTATTATGATTGTCTCTCGCACTAATCAAGTTGCCTGGTGTGTTTGTATCTTTAGAGAATTTTAATAGGATATTTACACTTCTCTAGTTATCCCTAGATCCTTTCATCAGGTCTATCTTAGTTGATCATAGTGGAGTTCGTTTGGTTGTAATGAGTATTTCCAGAGTTTTTCTTTTGCTTAAGTTGTCTTTAACTTTATTCTTCTAATATAAATACCGAAAATCTCTTAAAAAATTAACAACTCAAACATTATATGGTATCTGACTCGAGATATGCATGATCGTTACGAATTTACATAGTTAAAACATAACCTTTGCATACAGCGGTCAAAACAGAATAAGAAAAAGACCATCGGAAAAGCTTTTCCCTGTGGCTAGCACCCAGGCAGGTCACGCTAACCCTTCGTTCCAAATTATAAGTCACTTTGACTATTTTGATACATTCATTTTGCAACGCATCTAGACATATATTATATCTAGATACATAGCAAAACGAGTGTATTAAAAAAGTCAAAACGACTTATAATTTAGAACGTATAGAGTATTATATGTTTAGTTAGCCAATCAGTATAATCATCTCCTATATATTAAATGTACTATATGTACGGAACCCCTACGTGACATATTCCTAGCTACTGTACTTCCTTATCTGCTGTTGGTCTCTTATTATCCTGTTTCTTGCTTTTCTTCCCTGCGATCGTGCAATAATCAATTTTGTAAAATAAAATACCATGACAGGCCAGAATGAAAATTATATCCTATTATCTAAAATTAATTTGTAAAAAATCATCAGTTCTTTTTTTAATAATAAGGAAAAAATATCAGTTCGACGACTCCACGGTGAGTCTCTCCATTCGCGAAAACATTAACGCAATGCAGAAGCTTTTCCTTGGTTAGCCAACCGTGGCAGGTGCACGGCGTTGAATAAAAGGGCCGGCCCATGTAGGACAACGACCAGGGCAATCAACAACATTCATGATGAGTGACAGCCCAGGGAGACTTGCGCTGACGCCGAGCCCAGGAGACGAGGATGGCCGCCGGCCGGCCCCGTTCATGAGGAGCCGTGCGTGCATGACAGCGTGAGGAGGTTCGTTGGGCTGGAATGGAACGGCCCCATATTCCCTTGAGCCATGGACCCATGGTTCATCGCGTGCCGTGCCATTCTCTCTCGCCGCGTCGGTGCGACGGTGCCTAGTGCCTGGAGTCGTTGGTGTCTGGCTGTCTGCCGTCTGCGTCGCGCGCACCACCGCTGTCTCACCAGTCACCACCACATGTTACTCCCCGCGCCGGCATCTCGCTGGCGCCGCGCGGTAGCCTCCGTTGCCGATCGACGGCATGCATTGCTCTCCGGTCTCCACTAGCTAGCTAGAAGTGGCTCTGTATATTTGTTTGTTTTCTATTCCGTCGGAAGTCGATTGGCACCCACCAAATTTCCCTGCCCTCAGTTGCCAACCTCACATGCATTGGACGCGCTTGAATTTGAAGCTATGATGTGAAGGAGAAACTTCTTAAGGATGAAGAAATGAGGAGATGTTTGGATGAAACGATCCCATATTTAGTTTGTGTGAAGCAATCATATTTGGCCTTGTGCTAATGTTGAAGTTGAACCAACATTATGGCCACGTTCGCTTGTTTTATGAGTCATACTTTTTCAGTGAAGGAATAATGTTTTTCTCTCCCAACAATTCAGCCAACAATACTTTCAGTCTAGTTTTTCAGCCAAGCGAACATGGCCTATATATGTTGCTCTAATAATTGCTGCATTCATTCGTTGAATTTAAACGACTTCCTCCGTTCTAAATTATAAGTCGCTTTGATTTTTTCTGGTACATCCATTTTATTATGCATTTAAATAAAAAATATGTCTAAATACATAGCAAAATGAATAAACTAAAAAAGTCAAAACGATTTATAATTTAGAATGAAGGGAGTATTTTATATGATTATCAGTCCTATATACACACACAACATTGTGCACGATCTCGAAAGAAAATAAACGGTAATGCATGCAGCAAATGGACTGGTACAAGAACATATGTAGTACGGCCGTGTGCAACTGCGGAATATATACACGTACGTTTCGCATGTCTGCGGCAGGTGCAGGTGCAGGTGCAGGTGCAGGTACCGCAGACAAGCAGCGCGAGGCAGGCGGCGATGATGTAGAGCTTGCCGACCTGCTGCCGCGCCGCGCTCCGCACCTTCTCCAGCTTCTTCTCCCCCTTTCGCATGGCGGCCGGTTATTAGCTAATTTTGCTCACGAATCACGATCGAGAATGCAACTTCATTGTGCCCCAGAAACTTTATAAGCCCTCGAAGGCTCTCGAAAGATCAAGCGAATGTAACTGTGTTCGCGGGTGATGCTGTGTGGCCAGTTCGGCTCCAAGTCGATCAGTCGCCCTTCCGATCGGGTGGGGTGACAGTGACACCAACGGGGTGACGACCCTTCTGTTTTAATTTCCTAGTACGGCATCGACAACGCAGCAACACAGCAGTGAACTGACACAGTCGACAACCGCTTTTCCTTAGTTCATCAGGCCCCTTCAAAATCTTTTTTCAGAGTTTTTCTCTGAAAGGGTGCGTCGCCCTATAATCTGAAGGTCTGAACCCACGGTGCTGCTAATGCATGGAGCACTCCGTATGATATCCAAAAAAAAAAAAAAAAACTCGAAGGCAGTTAGCCAGAAGCCTGACAATGCCAGACCTCTCTGTTCACCAGGCTTGAGTTCTTCAACCGGCGACTCGGCGGCGTCGGCGAGTGAGAAGAGAACATCTCTTTTGCGTACAAAATGCTAGTCAGAGCTAATCTGATTTGGTTTAACAAAAGGGTTATACTACGACAAAAGAAAGCCTCACTAGTTGTCACTGTCATCACAAACGGATTATTTGATCCTGGACAACGTGGCGTATCCACGACCGCTAGGAACTACTATCACAGGTTGAAGCCGACCATCCACGAGACTTTTTTTGTTGCAGTTGCAGACAGAGTAGCTAGAGTCCCTTTAGCCGCCACAATCTATAAATATCTTTAATCCTGGTCTATAAATATCTTTAGTCCCAACAGTACCTCTCCGCCTACTACACCCATCCCTGTTCATCCACGGTATTTACCCGTTGGATCATATCTCCAGCCAGCCGATGCCTGCCACGCCCACGCACAGGCCGTCTCGGTATTGTATTACGCTGCTGAGTTTTTTTCTGTTATTATTTATAACAGATTATTAATTGTCACCCTACTACGTTTCAAAACCATGTTAATGAGGTCCTTTTGGCTTAAGGTTCATTCCTTGCAACAAAAAGATGCTCTCAAAAAAAGAATTTGGAAATAGATATTACAGGGTGCACATAGGTTCATATGAATGTTGGGATGCCTGGTAGTAAGCAGCAGACCAGGTTGCGTTTCTATGTTCTTACATATGCTCAGTGGCTTGATCAATTTACTAATTTATTCAGCCACAGATAGTTTATGTTCACAAACAGGCATTACTTATTCAGCTTGTTGGTTTCAGCCAGGGCTTATCAGCCAGCCAACAGTGTTTTTCTCTTACAACAAACTAGTATCAACCGAGCTTATCAGCCCAGAAACCAACCACCGAACAGGTTCATCGTCTAACTATGGTGTTCTTACTCAATGAAAAGAAAATCCAATTTGACCGATTCTGTATCCTATCAGCTATATATGTATTCCTGTGTTCCTAAAGAAAAAGTAGAGGTTTCAGTTGCTTTAAAATCGGCTGCACTATTCTCCAAAAAAAAAAAAAAAATCGGCTGCACTAGACTTCAGCCACCAACTAGACGTCATGCATCCAGTGTGGGCCTAGTGCCTTCTTCCATGGTAGTCTGTAACATTTAAAATTTGTGATGTGCACCTGACAGAGGATTTCATGTATGCTTCTTCTACACTAGGATGAGTGCTCTAATTCATTCATTCGTTGAATTCAAACTATTTTATTTTATATGATTTTCATAAAAGTGAACTCTTCCTTTTCGGCCAAGGAAAAGATTGAGGCTCAATACTCAGAATTATTCGGTTGCAAATTAGGTTCATATCCCTTTCGTTATTTGGGCATCCCGATGCACTATAGGAAGTTGAATAACAATGATTGGAAGTTGATTGAGGATAGAATAGAGAAAAGACTTAGTGGTTGGAAAGGCAAACTCCTTTCGTCTAGAGGACGGCTTGTTTTAATAAATTCGGTCATTTCAAGCTCACATATGTTCATGCTTTCTTTTTTTAGGTCCCAAAAGGTGTCCTTAGAAAAATAAAGTACTACAGGTCAAGGTTTTTCTAGCAAAATGATCAGAATAAGAAGAAATATAGATTAGTGAAATGGAGCATCCTATGTCAACCAAGAGATCAAGGAGGTTTGGGAATTCAAAACTTAGACATACAAAACAAAGTGTCTTTTAAGTAAATGGTTAGGAATAAAACTTTGAGCCAAGTAAATAAGAAAGCTGGTGACTCACACTTTTGGTCTAGTCTTATGGGAGTCAAGAACCATTTTCTTCGTCTAGGGAGGTTCAAACTAATCAATGGGAACCAAATAAGATTTTGGGAAGATAAATGGTTAGGTGCCAGGACTTTTAAAATCCAGTATCTGAATTTATATATTATTGTACGACGGAAGCAAGCGACAGTGCCCTAGGTGCTTAGTTCAACTCCGCTTAATGTATCCTTTAGGAGGGCATTAGTGGGAAACAAATTATTTGAGTGGCACAGCTTAGTCGTGAGAATAGCACATATCAATCTAAATGAGGGTTTGGATTTGTTTGTGTGGAGTTTACATAAAAATGTATCTTTCTCGATTAAGTCTATGTATCGTCATCTTATCAATAACAACATAAAGGTTACACAAGCAATATGGCATATGAAAATTCGCCTCAAGATAAAAATCTTCATGTGGTATTTAAAAAGGGAAGTGAAGACAATCTGGCCATGAGGAATTGGAATGGTAGTAGAGTTTGCTGCTTTTAGGATAAAAATGAAACTATCTAACATTTGTTCTTTGAATGTCATTATGCCCCTTTCCTTTTGGCGTGCAGTCCACGTTGTGTTTGGTATCAAGCCCGCTTCGACATTCTTACCATCTATTTGGCAGTTGCTCGAAGTCGGGGGACAAAAACCATAATTTGGCCTTATTGACGGGGGCTGCTGCTCTTTGTTGGGCAATTTGGCTAACAAGGAAGTGTTTAATAGATATCCCCCAAATTTTTTTTGTAGGTTCTATTCCGAGGGACATGCTGGCTCAGGTTTTGTACTCTATTGCAGCTCGTGGATGATATCAAATATAAGATCCTTAAGGCATGTCGAGTCAAAATCCTGTGCCATGGAGTTCTTGACATCAAATGATGGTCTTTTATTTTCCGTTTACAATAATATTGTGGAACTGTTGTAAGCGTTTAAAGTGAATGTATTTGTTTAACTTAGGACTGATGCCTCTCCTTTGAAGAGGACTGACGCCGGAATTTTCCATTATCTAAAAATAATAATTCATGACAATCCTATATACACAACATTGTGCCTTGTTCTAAGACATTGCACCTTGAATGACCTCGAAAGAAAATAAAAGGTAATGCAGCAAATAGACTGGTACATGAACATAGTACGGCCACACCGCGGAATATATACATGTACGTTTTGGATGGCTGCGGCTGCAGAATATAAGTTGAACCTTATACCCATAGCATGCATGTGTTTGGATGGGTCCAACTGGTTTGGAGCAGGTTCAACACAGATTGGGAGGTGTTTGGATCGGAGGTCCCCAACCTAGGTCGAACGTAGTAGGCAAATATTCGCCGTAGATGCGGGTCGAGCCGGTTTCGCAAAATTCAGCGGATAGGGTCCGACCCAGTTCACCTCCGCGCGTTCCTCTCTCTCTCTCTCTCTCGTGATGCATTCACACCCCCGTACCATGTTCCTCTCTCGCACGGCGCATCTCCACTCGCAGGAGCGACTCCAGGCCGCGACTCACGGCGGCGCAGGGAAGGAGACCGCCGGCCACGCGTGGCGGCAGCCCACTCCCCCTCCCGGCCGCCCCTCCTCCCTCTCGTTCTTCTCCTCCCACCGTTTCTCCTCCTCCCTTGGTCCCTTCTCCCTCCGGTTCTTCTTCCACCCTCTTGCTGAGCGCGGACGAGCATAGGGCAGCAACGCGGCTGAGCGCGGGCGGTAGATCAGGCGAGCGCGGCCGGCGACGCGTGCGGCAGAGCCAGCGAGCAGCCACAACGGCGGCCATCTCGCACCAGTGGCGGGGAAAGGAAAAAAAAGCAGAGGACAGGGAAGAAGAGCTGACAGTATGACGTGCGTGTTCCACATGTCATGCATCCAATCCCACCAAACCCATACCTTCGTCCAAACAAAAAAATAGGGTGAACCCAACCTCTGAACCAAATAGGAAATGGGTTAACCCATTCTCAAAAACAGGGTTAGGTCTAACCCATCCTCTTTAATCCCAGAACCAAACACATACATAGAGAGCAACTTGAAGGAGAAAGAAGCATCGCCACCCAGGATGCATCAACCTCCTATCAAAGCCTTTCTTCAAGCCTGGAATGAGAATCCAACCAAGGTGCCTGATGATTTTGCCAAGATGGCTATTGTCACTTTTCGAGCAGTCTTGGAGATCATACTAGGTGTTCAAGATGATGTGTTGAAATAGAAGGAGACCTTTACGCAGACTCGTAGGAAATACATGCGTAAGCGACCTAGATATCGAGCAATTTTCTCCTTTGCGATGGCGCTATGCTCCACTGTTCTCTTCCCCGTTCGCACCCCTCCTCCAAAAGATGGCAACGGGCAAAAAACTTCGCGTACCCACGGGCACCTGACATGGTGGGCGCAGATACGGGCGCGAACCTGGGCCCGCGGGCATAGAGTTGTGCCCAACGGGCAAAGGTAAACGGGTAAAAAAAGAGCATGCCCGCATCTGCAGACCCGTGAAACCCACACTGACATGTGGGGCCACTGCGTAAGAGCTATATAACCTTTAGATTCTAGGGTTTCAGTTCACTCATCCGTGATCCCAAATTCCCAATCCCATCCCACTCCCACCAGCAGCCGCCGTCACCCTCACGGGCTCACCCACATGACCACGCGACCGGCGATCCTGGCCTCCTTAGCGCCGTCGCTCCTTCATTTCGGCGGTCCGGCCTCCCTCAGACGGCCAGACCCCCAGCCCCTAGTTCCCCACTCATGGCTCCCCCAGTTCCCCACGGTGGCCGGCCTCCCCCCTTCGATGTCGGTCGCCTGACACCGGCCTCCCCGCACCGAGGCTCCTTCGTCGGCCGCCGTCCTCCCCGCTCCGAGGCTCCGATGCCGGCCGCCATCCTCCCTGCTCCGAAGCTCTGACCCAGGCCACCATCCCCGCCGCGTAGGCTGCCGTCTCCATCCTGCAAGCCACCGCCGTCTTCCCCAACGGGCAACTTCAAAGGCAAGTTCACTTGTTCTTTATGCCTCCCAGCAGATCTTGTGCTTTTTGGTGCTTGTCTTCATATTGTAGATCTGCTAGTCTACTGGAGTAACAAATCAAGTGATAATTTAATACATACTGTCATGTGCAGTTACAATGGCGACCCCTGGTAGCTCCCAAGTGCAAACCTCCCATGCAACTGCTGCAGTTGGTACTGAGGAGGACAAAGCCGTGGATGTTGTGAACGTATCAGAGGGGGAGGAGGACTTGGATGATGGTGGGTGGCCTTCAAAGAGAAAGCTCACCTCTATAGTCTGGAATGACTTTGAAAAAGTGCGTGTTGATGGAGTTTGGAAGGCCAAGTGCAACCACTGCAACAAGAAGCTTTTAGCCACATCAAGAAATGATACAACTCACTTGAAAACTCATTTGAAAACTTGTCCCTACAATAACAAGAAGGCAGGAACAAAAGTTCAAACTAATTTGAGGTTTGGAACCACTGAAAAGGGGGCAGTAGCTGTAGAAAGCCATGTGTTTGATCAAGTTGTAGCTAGAAAAGCTCTTTATTCCATGATTATACTGCATGAGTACCTGTTGTCCATTGTTGATCACCATGGCTTTCGTAAATTTGTTAGTGCATTACAACCTTTGTTCAAAATGGCAACTAGAAACACTATTAGAAGGGACATCATGAGTTTTTATGAGGGAGAGAAAAGGAAAGCTAGGATATTCTTGCAAAGGACAAATTGTCGTGTTGCTATCACAACTGACCTTTGGATAGCTGAAAATCAAAAGAGAGGCTATATGGCAGTGACTGGACATTTTATTGATGACTCATGGACGCTTAGAAGCTGCATATTGAGGTGAATATCTTAATTCTACTTGCTGTCCAGATTGTATAATTATGTTAATTATGTCCAGCTAAATTTTTGCTTGCTGTCCAGGACATTTTATGAACTGTCCAGCTGAATTATTGCATTGTTTGATGTAGGTTTATGTATGTGTCATGCCCCCATATAGGAGAGGTTATTTGTGATGCATTGCATAAATGCCTCCAGAGTTGGGATCTTGATCGAAGGGTATTGTCGGTGCGGGACCCACAGGATACCCCGCAAGGAAGAGAGAAGATCTAGTCTAACTAGGATTCTCCCCATGTAATCTTAGTAGTAGTATTATTCTGTAATCCTACTAGGAACTCTCATTATAAACCGACTAAGATTCTGACCTCCTGACTATATAAAGGAGGGTAGGATTCCTAGAGACAGGAGATCATGATTTCTACAACACAACAATACACAATCAATCCAACGCAAAGGCTAACGCCGACTGGACGTAGGGCTATTACTCGACTACAGTCGAGGGCCTGAACCAGGATAAATCGACTGTCTCTTGCATTCACCGTCGAGATCTGCATACGCTGAAGCCCGAACATACTGTCCCGGGTAACCCCGTGGCAGGCTATCGGTGGTAAAACATCGACAGCTGGCGTGCCAGGTAGGGGCTTTCGGCGAATTTGCATCCGAGAGCTCGATGGACCTCGACAGCATGATCTTCTCGATGGGATCAACTTTCATCTTCGGCTCATGGATCTGCGAGGCGGACAACAATGGCAAGCTCCAAAGCCGTCTTCTCAAAGATTCGAATCACCATGAAGACTATTCTATTTTGGCAACTAAGACAGATCAAATCACCGGAAGATTCGCGCAGCTCGTGATGTCCGATTCCACTCAGGTTTCGCAGCTTTGCGTATCCGACTCGAACTCAGGCTCCACATATGAGATAGAATCTTATCTAAGTTCTTTTGGGAAACCGAGTTCTTTTCCGATGGGGATTAAGAACGCGGTCCTAACCTATCAAGAATACAACTCGGAGTACACGCAGAATCTTTTCAAGAAGTCGGATCCTTTTTTGTTCGGACTCCACAACATGGCAACATCTTATCAGACATGGCCCGAAGTATTCCTCGATCCGGTCCTTAGAATGCCACTGAAGGGAGCTCAGGAAGGTCTCGTACTAACTATAACATCTCAAGACTACATCGTCCACTGGCCGGGCTCTGTTCTTGAGGATAGCAGTACCCGACTGGTCGACACGATGACAACGACAATTCTACCCTACCAAGAAGGAGACTCGATTTGCGACCTCGAGGCCTCTACTAAAGTTATCAGCAACTCCGACAGTGTGGAAACTAACGCCAATAATAGAACATTGGCCCCCCTAGAAGCGCCCGATGTCAGGTCATCGGATAAATCAGAATCCAACATATCACCCTTTGTCCAGGGCTACGATAGTGCGACCGAGAATCAGAAACAAGCTAGAGAAAGAAAAAACAAGTTGAAGCAAGGACGCCAACACCGTGCTAGGCAGCGCAAGGAAGCTTGGATCAGATATGAGTCAGAGTTGGCCGAGTACGATAGAAGAAAATCACAACGAGAAGTCGAAGAAAGACGCACGGCAAATACGCCCTATGATAAGATCCGAGAAGCATTAGAAGAACTCAGAGTGACCTCACATCCCAGTGAAAAACAAGAACAGCTCTAGGATTTTCTCCGGTCAGTAGCCCTGAGGACGCACGAAGAAAGGACCCACTCAAGACTACCCGCCAGATCAACGACCCATAGGCAAGAAGATCAAAATCAAAGAAAGTCCGCTTTCGAGAGACTTGGACCAAGTGGAAGTCATAACAGAGAAAGTAGAAGGGACCATAGTCAGAGCCACCGAGTTGAACAACCAAGAAAGACCAGAAGCAGGGCGCCTGCCCCGACAGCCTCGTAGGATTACTCTCATCAAAACAATAGTTGGCCAGAAGGAGGTGCCAAATCGGAATTCAAAGAAGCCAGAACGCACAATAGATTCCCCTGTTTTGCAAAAAGGCTTGCGTCAATACGACTACCTCACAAGTTCAAACCGTCCAACCACTCTAAATATGATGGCAAGGCTGAACCAAGGCAGTGGCTCAGGATATATTCGCAATCGATTGAACTAGCCGGAGGAGACGACGATATCAAGACCCTATTCTTTCCCATGGCCCTAGAAACCTTGCCTCTCTAATGGTTCGACAAATTAAATCCAGGATCAATCAAAAATTAGGAGGACTTGCAAAGAGCTTTCTGTGAAAATTTCACAGGGATCATTACACACCCAATCACCCACGCAGAGTTAAAAGGACTCAAGCAGAAGGGAGGTGAAAGTATCAGAGATTACTATCGATGATTCGGCGAACTACGAGCTCAAGTACATGACATCACCGAACGAGAAGTAATTGAAGCTTTTTCTCACGGAATCATGGCTAGGTGGCAATTTCAAGACTTCTGCAAAGAAAATCCGAGAAACAATGAAGAATTCAGATGAACAGTAGAAAATATGATTACTGTGGAAGAGAAGACACGAGAAAGGTTCCCGGATAGAAGCAACCGAGACAACCCGGACAAGCAAAATCATCGAAATAGCAGACATCAGGAAAGAAAACGTAGACCAAACAACACAGTGGCAATGGCTGACAAATCAAAGAAGTTTTCCAAACCTAGAAGATATGATGACATCGAAAACATACGTTGCCCATTGCACCCTAATGGAAAGCACACCATCGAAAATTGCTACACCTTCAATGATCGATACACAAGAAAAGATAGTAAGGGGAACACTAAAGAAGACAATCAGAAAAAAGATGAGGACAACCATGAAGACAAGGGATTCCAAAAATCCAGGGGGACGGTAGCAGTGATCTTCTCCGGGGCCCTAGATTCCAGAAGCAAACATCATGAAAAACTAGCATTGCGAACCATCATGGCAGCAGAATCGGCTACTCCAAGATATCTCAATTGGTCACAGTATCCAATCCAATTCTCAAGAGAAGACCAATGGATTAGCGTAGGAAACGCATGCCATTATCCACTGGTTCTAGATCCAACTATTGTCGGGATGATTGTCACCAAAGTACTAATCGACGAGGGAGCCGGACTCAACATCATCTTTTCAGAAACGCTAAGGAAGATGGGACTGCAATTCGCCGGGATGATTACACCAACAAGTACACCTTTTTATGGCATAGTACCCGGCAAGGCAGCCATGCCACTTGAACAAATTACTCTACCTGTTACTTTTGGAACTCCCTCAAACTACCGTACAGAGTTCATCAAGTTTGAGGTTGCGGACTTCGATTCATCATACCATGCAATCCTTGAGCGTCCAGCGCTAGCAAAATTCATGGCAATATTGCATTATCCGTACCTACTGCTTAAGATGCCAGGACCTAACGGTGTCCTTTCTCATCAAAGTGATTTGAAGCGTGCTTTTGACTGCGACGTTCAGGCAATCCAAATCGCAGCCAAAGCACAAGCCGACAATGGTAGAAAATAAATAGCCACTATTGCCGCAGAAATAAGCCAAGAAGAACTAGAGATACCGGCTAAAAAGTCCAGTATCCTCGCACCACCAAAAGAAGCTGACGTCAAGCAAATCGACCTGGGCACTGGCAATCCCTCCAAGACAGCAACCATCAGCGCCCACCTCTCGGCAAAATAGGAACTCGCGCTCACCAATTTTCTTCGGGACAACAAAGATATCTTTGCTTGGAAGCCAGCCGACATGCCAGGTGTCCCAAGAGAGTTGGCTGAGCATAGAATTGATATCAATGAAGGCTCCAAGCCTATAAAGCAACGGCTACAATGATTCTCATCTGACAAGAAGGCAGCGATTAAAAAAGAAATCACGAAGCTAATGGTGGCCGGATTCATCAGAGAAATCCTTCATCCAGATTGGCTAGCAAACCCAGTTCTAGTACAGAAAAAGAACACGGACGAATGACGCATGTGTGTCGACTACACAGATCTCAACAAACACTGCCCGAAAGATCCGTTCGGGCTACCACGCATTGATCAGGTAGTCGATTCAACAGTAGGATCCGCCCTATTATCCTTTCTTGATTGCTATTCAGGGTATCACCAGATCGCATTAAAAGAATAAGACCAGAGCAAGACATCTTTCATCACTCCGTTCGATGCCTATTGCTACAAGACCATGTCGTTTGGACTCAAGAACGCTAGAGCCACTTACCAAAGAGCTATCCAAACGTGCCTTGGTGATCGGATCGGTGAAAACGTAGAAGCATACGTGGATGATGTGGTTGTAAAAACAAAGAACCCGGATACACTGATTGAAGACTTAAAACAAACCTTCGAGAACCTGAAAAGGTGGAGGTGGAAATTGAACCCAAACAAGTGTGTATTCGGAGTTCCTTCAGGACAACTACTCGGATTCTTGGTCAGTCATCGCGGAATCGAAGCAAGCACCAAGCAAATTCGAGCCATAATAGAGATGGGCCCACCTCGAAGCGTCAAAGATGTGCAAAAACTAACAGGCTGCATGGCGGCACTCAATCGTTTCATTTCAAGGCTCGGCGAAAAAGGGTTACTTTTCTTTAAACTACTAAAGAAGACAGACAAGTTCGAGTGGACGAAAGAAGCCAATGAAGCTTTCAAGAAACTTAAGGCATACCTCACCTCCTCACCAGTTCTCACACCTCCAAAGAAAGACGAAGACATGATGCTGTACATTGTGGCAACTTGTACCATGGTCAGCACGGCGGTAGTAGTAGAAAGAGAAGAAGAAGGGCGCGTGTATAAAGTACAACGCCCAGTATACTACATCAGCGAAGTACTGTCAGAATCAAAAATCCGATACCCGCATGTGCAAAAACTACTCTACGCCCTATTGATCACTTCACGCAAGCTTCGCCACTATTTTGAAAGCCACAAGATTACCGTGCTGACAGATTTCCCACTCGGAGACATCTTACACAACAGAGATGCAACAGGGCGCATATCAAAGTGGGCAGTTGAACTCGGTGCTCTCAACATCGATTTCACCCTGTGGAAAGCAATCAAATCTCAAGCCCTTGCCAATTTTGTTGCCGAGTGGACAGAGATTCAACAATCTATGTCAAATATAATCCTTGACCACTGGAAGATGTACTTTGATGGATCACTCAAGCTAGGCGGAGCCGGTGCAAGCATTCTCCTAATTTTTCCAGATGGAAAACAACTCAAGTATGTCCTTCAGATATTATAATTACCCTCAGAATCAAGCGATTACTTGTATACGGCGATTCGGCAGTAGTCATCAACCAAGTCAACAAAGATTGGGACTGCACCAAAGAAAACATGGGTGCTTACTGCGCTAAAATCTAAAAACTCGAAAAATATTTCCAAGGATTAGAAATTCTACATGTCCTGCACGATTCCAACATTGCAGCAGATGTCCTCGCTAAGCTCGGATCAGACAGGGCAAAGGTCCCACCCGGCGTATTCATAGAGGAGTTATCAGCTCCTTCAATCAAACAACCCGGTGAGACAAGCCCAGAACTCGCAGCCAAAGGCAACCAGATTCTGGTAATCAACACTTCATGGACACAGGCTTTTATTGATTATATCAAAGAGAATAAGTTGCCAACAGATAAAGAGGAAGCTACCCGAATTGTTCGTAGAAGCAAAAACTACGTCCTAGTGGGGGACAAGCTCTATAGAAGAACTGCATCGTCAGGAGTACTCCTAAAATGTGTCTCGTTTGAAGAAGGCAAAGAGATCTTAGACGAAATACACTCAGGTTGCTGTAGAAATCATGCCGCTTCAAGAACACTAGTCGGCAAAGCTTTCCGCACCGGATTCTATTGGCTAACAGCTCTGAAAGATGCAGAAGAACTTGTCAAAAAATGCAAAGGTTGTCAAATATTCGCAAGACAAGCTCATGTGCCAGCCCACAATCTCATCTGCATCCCACCCGCTTGGCCTTTCTCTTGTTGGGGGCTGGATCAAGTAGGACCTCTCAAGAAAGCAAAGGGCGGTTTCGAGTACATCTTCGTAGCAATTGACAAGTTCACCAAGTGGATCGAATACAAACCACTCACAAAATACAGCGCAACCAAAGCAGTCGAGTTCATCCAAGACATTATGCACCGCTTCGGCATGCCCAATCGAATCATCACAGATTTAGGCTCTCCCTTCATAGCCACAGAGTTCAAAAGTTGGGCACAGGATGGTGGCTTCGGCATAGATTACGCATCAGTCACACATCCAGAAGCCAACGGACAGGTAGTATGGGAGCTACGAACTCAAATAAGCAGAGCCACTGGATACTCACCTTTCTTCCTAGTTTACGGATCAGAAGTCGTACTACCTGTCGACTTGATTTGGACGTCACCAAGGATAGAACAGTATGACGAAGGAGAAGCAGAACATACCAAAAGACTAGAACTCGATAGTACAGAAGAAGTCAGAGTAAACGCTACCCTTCAATCAGCAAGATACCTCCAAGGATTAAGACGCCACTACAACAAGAATACCCAGCCTCGATCACTACAAGTCAGAGACCTAGTACTAAGAAGAATACAAAAAACTGACGAACGCCATAAACTACTCAGTCCATGGGAAGGTCCTTTTATTGTCTCAAAAGTCACTGGACCAGGCACGTACAAGTTAATAACTGAAGATGGGAAAGAAGTCAACAATACATGGCACATTAGTCAACTAAGAAGATTCTACGCATGAAAACAACTCAAGGAAGAATACATGTACAAACCACAAGAGATCAACGTTCATGGCCAATAAAGATGGTGTTCCTCGACAACATATGTATTATGGCTTGTCAAACGATCATGATCAATAAAGATGGTTTTCCGGCAACATGTCTTATGATGACTATTCCCGAGTTGTTTACAAAAAGCAAAATGGCTGAAAATATGCCTGAGCATCCCGGCCGAGAGCAAAATAGCTGAAAAGACGCTTGAGCCCGCCGATGAGGGTAGCTAACAAGCTAACACCCGAAATAAAAAGCAAAATGGTTGAAAATATGCCTGAGCATTCCGAACGAGAGCAAAATAGCTGAAAAGATGCTTGAGCCCGCCGATGAGGGTAGCTAACAAGCTAACACCCGAACCAAAAAGCAAAATGGCTGAAAATATGTCTGAGCATTCTGGACGAGAGCAAAATAGCTAAAAAGATGCTTAAGCCCGCCGATGAGGATAGCTAACAAGCTAACACCCGAACCAAAAAGAAAAATGGCTGAAAATACTTCTGAGCATCCCGACCGAGAGCAAAATAGCTGAAAAGATGCTTGAGCCCGCCGATGAGGGTAGCTAACGAGCTAACACCCGAAACAAAAAGCAAAACGACTGAAACTAAGCCTGAAGCATAAATTAGAGCAATTTTAAGACAAAACCCTCTAGCTCCTTATGCCAAAAAGCAAGAGGCTTGGGGTCTACACTCAGACCTGAAGGAGCAAGATAAGGCTTCCAGAACTCAACCATGAAGTGCTCGGGGGCCTACCGATCCTAAGAAGTTTTTGCAACTAAGGAAAGAGACAGATGCTAAACACAGTTCGAGTTAAACAAAAAAGCTGAAAAGAAGAAGCTGAAGACGCTTGAGATCTCTGTCGTAAGTCCTTTCAGTACTAACAAGAGCCCAAAGTTTGTCGAGACAACGTTCCATACCGAGTTGTTTACATGGCACAGACAAAGGCTAGACAAGCACTCGACAGAATAAGAAAGGTTGTCAACACAAAGATCTACATATAACGAGTTGTTTACATGGCACAGAAGAAGGACAGAAAAGTACTCGACAGATCAAGAAAGAAGGACAGAAAAGTACTTGACAAATCAAGAAAGTTTGTCAAGATAACACGCAGAGTTGTTTACATGGCAAAGATGAAAGCAAGACAAAGTACTCGGCAAGTCAAGTAACTCTAATCACTTGGACAACTCATCCAAAGAATAAACAAGGCATCCAGGCAAAGAAGACATCAACAAAAAATCTTCATTCAAAAAGAAGTATAATGTCATATTACAAGGCGCGAGCATAAAGGTCAATTACATCAAGCGTCATCATCAGGAGAAGAGATAACAATATTAAGATTATCTACAATTCTACTGGCTAAGTCTTCGACCTCAGGCTCCATCCTCTCAATGGCATCAATGTATTCTTGACTATTGGCTTCCTCTGCTATCTTGGACAAAGGCGCCTCTGGAGCAAGAACCCTGACCTGGGCCAGGACATTCTTGGTACACAGTTGGGCCCACCTCTTCACGAACTCTTAGAAATGAGTCAGAATTCGAGGAAGTAACTGATCCCAAGATTTCCCATCATCCGCTGGAGTTCGGAGAACATCGGCTACTGAACGAAAGGATTTCCACAAAGCTTTCCAGTTTTTAGTAGCCGTCGCCAACTTGGTAGACAAGTCTTCAATAGTTTTTTGGGCCTGCACAAGATCTCTATCAGCTCCACGCCTAATCAACTTAGCAAGCGCGAGTTCTTCCTCAGCATGAGTAATTACCTCCTCAGCCTTGTTGTGACTAGAACGAACAAGAGTCTTCATTTCATCAATACCCTCCGAGAGCTTCTGCTTTTCAACTCGGAGAGCTGGACAAGGCACCAAACAACAAGTTAGCAAAAAAGAAAGTTTGAATATAGAAGGAAACAAAAAGAACCCGCCATACCATTACACTCTTTCTTCGCGGCCTCCAAGTTATTCATGGCCTCCGAATTCTTTAAAGCCTCCTGGATAGCAGCATCCCTCTGCTTCTTGGCCTCAACAACCCGGGCACGAAGAGCTTTTTCCTCATTCTGATGTGTTTGATGCTCAACCTCCATCTTGGCCTGGCAGAGACCAAGCTCTGCCTTCAGAGCACTCAACTCAGAAGACAACTTCTTCTCGGTTTTCGATGAGAAAAAGAAGCCGGTATGGTCTCGAGAGAAGGACTGAACAAAAAGAAAGAGAGAAAAAAGGCATAAGAACAGGAGAAAGACGAACATCCAAAGAAGGAACTTTAGAAAACTTACTTGGAGTTTTTCTCCAAAAGAAGTTGCAAAGGTCGCAAAGTCTTCCCAAGAAGCGGTCAACTCTGACAACCGATGAGTGGCATCAAATTGATGAACCACATCTTCAGTAGAAAGAGGAGCGGAGGGAGAAGACGGCCAATGTGGAGAAGGCAAGATCAGGGACACATCATGGGAAGTCCCGGCTACCTCCCTAGATGAATCCACCACCATGGCCACGGTCACCTCTAGGGCAACCAAGCCAGCAGCAGCATCATCGCCAGAAAATCTTGTCTCCCCCACAACCACTTCACCGACCGTGTGCTCTGAGTCCTGAGGCTCAGTACTCGGTGGAACACCAGAGGACTGGCAAGAAGTCGACAGAGGGTCGAGAGAAGATGAAGGCCTAAAAGTTGATAAAGAAACTCGCCAATAAGAACAAGAGAAAAGGAGAACAGAAGGAAAAAGATGAAACCAGAATTCACTCACCCAGCTATCTTCTTCTTCGTAAAACAAAAAGAAGACCTCGCAGGGGGAACAACGGCAGCAAAAACATCACCACCACCCTGTAATGGGGGTGGCATGGTCGATACTGGAAGCCCAGAAGAACTCGGGGCCAATGACCGCTTGCTAGAAAAAAGGGCAATGACCAAGTCAGAACAAGAAGAAGTGCTCAACAAAAGAAAGACAAGTAAACAACTCACCGACGCGTAATGAGGGGCACACCATCGTCCTCATCTTCCTCAGTCTCTAGCAAGACAGCTACAGCGCCATCTGAAAAAAGAGAGAAAAGAACTCGGTCAAAGGCACAAATAAATAACAGAAAGACCAAACATATTAATATGCTCACCTAGGAGCACGCTACCTATAACTGGAGTACCTGGATGAGTACTCGGCTGGCGAGACTTCTTGGAAGCAGGTAAACCAGATGAAGAACCATCCGCTCGCCCCCTCTTTGAGACACTACGAGGACCTCGAGGGACTGGACGAGGAACATATTCTTCACATACATCAACAACTCTGGAAGAAACTCCAGGAAACACTGTGGTGATTTGGAACTTACTGATTACAGAAGCCCCAGCAAGGTTCTCCCCAGTATTCACCACGGCAGGGGGGACATCAAGGGGGGTCGGGTCAACAAAGTTGCGCCCCAATTTCTATGAAAAGAATAAAACAACAAGGCAAGGAAAATTAAGCAAAAATGGATACAACAAAAGAAATACAAAAAGTACCCGCACGAAGAGAAAACGACTTACAGCTAGAGGCGGGTTGTTGGTAGAGAACTCGGAGATAGTAAGTGGGACAACGCTTGCTCCTTTCAGCATCTTCTAGAGATGCTCGAGTACCTCCTCATCGGTCAACTCAAGGGCAGGGACCATACTAAAGGATCCTCAGCCCCAAAGTATTCAAAGCCAAAGTTCTCTCGCTCCTTCAGAGGCTGAATACGACGACGAAGAAAGCTCAAGACAATACCGAAGCTAGTCAAGCCCTGTTGTTTCAGAGTACTTATCCTATCAAGAAATGGCTGGATCGCCTGAACCTCAGCTGTTGTCATAGGGTTCCTATCCCATCGGTCATTAACTAAGGGACCAGATCCAGAGTGAACAGCAAGAGAAGGAATCAGATTGGTGGCGTAAAACCAGTCGGCACGCCAATCCCTCACAGAATCAACCAGGTCATAGTCAAAGAACTTGCTCTTAAGACCCTGGCGAAACTGAATCCCGCAGCCACCAAGAACACTGGAGTCTTCGCGGTGGGGTTGGGGTTTCAGATGAAAGAAGTAGCGAAAGAAAAAGAGAAGGGGGAATTCCAAGGAAAGTTTCGCAAAGATGAACAAAAACCGAAAGATGGAGGACGGCATTAGGAGCAAGATGGTTCAAGCTAACCCCAAAGTAATTGAGAAACCGATGAAGGAAGGCGGAAGCAGGAAGGCAAAGACCGGCACGGATGAAAGAGACAAAAAGAATGATCTCACCAGGACCCGGAGCAGGAACCCGATGCTCGCCTAGAGCTCTCCATTTAGCAATGTCCTTGCTCTGGATTAAGCCATCGCTGACAAGCTTGTGAAGCTGGTCTTCGGTCGTTGTCGGAGCCGGCCAAGCCTTCTGGGCAGCCCTAATGGCCACAAACTCCTTGTTTCCGATCACGGAAAGAGATGACTCCTCGTCCACGAAGGCAGCCTAGGACTTGCTCGCAGCTTTCTTCCTACCCATGAACTAGCAAAAGCAAAAAGGCACTAGGGAAAGATGAGGCTAGGACGGTGGCGCTCAGGTGACGGTGACAATGGCGGCGGCGGATTTCTGAAAGCTTGGGTTTCAAGGCAAGAGCAGGGCAGTAAAGAAAAAGAAGATGAAAGGTCTTTAAATAGATTTTACAGCGATAAAAATAGCCCACTAGGCCCGTTGAAGCACGGTGTGACAACGCAACGGTCCATTTACTGACATAGCTAAAATGACGGAAGGCACAAATCCACACAATGGTACAATTCAACGGGCAGATTTTAGACTTATCCATCCAGGAAAACGGTAGAGTTACCATATTACTGCAAAAAGAACTCATCAACCATGAAGCAACGGAAGGTTACCTCACAAGGAACATAACAACCCGGTCCTTAAAAAAGAACTCGGGACTCTCATGAACAACCGGGACATCAGCAGAATAAAGAATGACAATTCAGAAGATAAGATTCTTTTTATTATAAATGGTTTCAAGAAATTGAAGATTACACATCTTACAAGACCCAACGAACTCGGTACTACGACAAGCAACGTAGCAAAGAGAAACCCGGGCACAGCTAGGCTCTAGAACGACTACGTGTCCCAAATTGCTACTCGGTAGAACAAACCGCACTCGGCTACACTGTTTTCTTCAAAGGACGGACACAGTGCATCCAAGGCGGAAATCAGCAGCACGATGGGATAACATAGACTAGGGGAAGTTGGTAGGCATCTGTCTACCCAAGCCCGACATGATGCAGGATCAGGTGTTGATCTGCACTGGACAGTCGCAGGGCGGGCAAGGAAGATCAACCCAGAACTGCTGGATGAAGGAACGCATCCCACATCACAAGACTTCCTCCAACTACCACACGTACTTCCAAGTACAATGCCGCTGCAGGATTAGTCTACCTCTAATCCCTATCACAAGACTTCCTCCAGCTACGACAATACGCACAGGAACTACAAAATACGCCCGGGGGCTGCTTTACTTCACAAACTACCATATTCATGACTACGAAGGCTTCAACAAAATGTTCAATGGATGAAAACAAGCACTCCAGGAGGGTATTTATAGATCAAAGGAGCGGCGCACATGGACTAGGAGTACCAACAAAACAAGCCTAACAAAGGACACAGTGAAAAGGCATGACTCAATAATGCAAGACTCAGGCGAGAAGTAACAGTACTCGAAGACGAGCATATTTGGAAGAATATGCCAACGCTGTACAACCCGTGAACAGGCAACATTTACACTCAACCACCACCATACAACTACACCTAACAAACAGCAGACTAACAGAGAATACGCCAAGACAATGCATCTGAGTTCTTTTTGAATCAAAGAACCCAGATAAATGCTCAGAGGCTGCAACAGGGGAAGATTTCAGTTCCTCGAACAAATCAGACTCAAGACCCTCCAACTCTTTGTTCCAAACAGCTTGTTCCAAATAGCAAGAGGCTCAGGGGCTACACTCACTGAGTGCACTTTTTTCTTCGAAAAAGCGCACGTCACCAAGAAGACTTCTTCAAGACAAAACTACTTCAAGGACTCATGACAAAAAGAAGCCGGACCGAGCTATATCCGAGTTCTTTTTGATAAAAACCCCAGGTACATGCTCGGGAACATTTCAACGAAGGATCAGAGCGATTTCAAGACAAGACCCTCCCGCTCCTTGTACCAAATAGTAAGAGGCTCGGGGGCTACACCCAAAGGGGAGTACTTTTTTCTTTAAAAAGGTACACACCTCGTGAAGATCTCACAGAGCGATACATGGTTTTGCTCAAGAAAGCACTCGGACGTTGCTTGTTCCTGCTCGGCAAGACCTGAAAGAACAAGACAAGGCTTCCAGAGCTCAACCATGAAGTGCTCGGGGGCTTGTCGGTGTGGGAGCCACAGGATACCCCGCAAGGAAGAGAGAAGATCTAGTCTAACTAGGATTCTCCCCATGTAATCTTAGTAGTAGTATTATTCTGTAATCCTACTAGGAACTCTCATTGTAAACCGACTAGGATTCTGACCTCCTGACTATATAAAGGACGGTAGGGTTCCTAGAGACGGGAGATCACGATTTCTACAACACAACAACACACAATCAATCCAACGCAAAGGCTAACGCCGACTGGACGTAGGGCTATTACTCGACTACAGTCGAGGGCCTGAACCAGGATAAATCGACTGTCTCTTGCATTCACCGTCGAGTTTCGCATACGCTGAAGCCCGAACATACTGTCCCGGGTAACCCTGTGGCAGGCTATCGGTGGTAAAACATCGACAGGTATCAACTGTGACTCTTGACAATTACAGTGCCAATGATAACATGATTGGCTTAATGGACACAAGGCTTGGGGCGGCTAATATGCTATTGAAAGGAAAATGGCTGCACATGCGGTGTTGTGCACATATTCTCAACCTCATTGTGAAAGATGGCATGGCAGTAATTGGAACTGCGGTTGCGCACATCCGAGAAAGTGTTGCTTATTGGATTGCTACTCCAAAAAGGTATGAAAAGTTTGAGAAAACTGCTCTAGATGAAAATGTTTAATTGGACAAGAAGTTGCATTTAGACTGCAAAACTAGATGGAACTCAACCTACATCATGCTTAGCATTGCTATACCTTATATGAAGGTTTTTGAACATTTGGGTGAGCTCGATAGGAACTTTGATTGTCCAATAGCATATGATTGGACATTTGCTACTAATGTTTGTGAGAAATTAGGGTTATTCTATGAGCTTACTGAGCTGTTTTCTGGGACAAAATATGTTACAACTAACATGTTCTTCCCTAAAGTATGTGAGATTAAACTTAAACTCAACTCTTGGGGTCATGATGAAGATAAAACTATTAGGAACATATCTGCTGCCATGATAGAAAAGTATGATAAGTATTGGGCTGACATCCATGGTCTTATGGCTGTTGCTGTTATTCTTGATCCACATCTTAAGATGACAATGTTATATGCTTGCTATATTGCCCTTTTTGGAGAAGAGGCTGCTGGAAAATATGTTACAGAGGCCCAGGAATTGCTTACTAGTTTAATGAAACATTATCATGTGAAAGACCAAGACTCTGTAGCTACATCCTCTGGTGGTGCCCCTTCTACAGTTAGTGCAGCTGCTGTGTTGTCCATATTTAAAACCCTTGCTGCAAATAAGAAGACTACAAGCTTTGTTAGAAGTAAGAATTGTAACACCCCTAGTGTTTAGCCTTCACATTTGCACTGCATTTCATGAACATGAGCATCATGCATCCCTTCGTGAACTTATAGCACATGAAACATAATTTCGAAACATTGCAACGTGTTGTATATTTCATGTGTGTTGTTCTTTTATGAAATGTAAAGTGTGCAACACTTAAGTGCAACATGTGCCACTCACTTAGTGAAACAATATTAGTTAATACTATGCAACAAGATCATGAAACATGTGAAACATGACTATGAAACATTTGCAACATTTCTTATGTTTTTCATTGTTTCAGTGTATACCTTGATTGATTCTTGTGTGACCAATGCATGGTGTGGCTAGAAATGCTTGTAAGTAACTTAGTTACACTTAGAATGTCATTAGGAACAATGTTCATGTTGATCATTTTGCCTAATTAGGTTTCCAAGTCATGGTTGACCAATTTGGACCCCTAGAGCTCATGTGTTTGACTATTTAAAAAGTGTAGCTTAGGATGTTTGCATGTCTGAGCGACCTAAAGCAAAGTTGTAGTAAATTTTATAAGGAACAAAAGTTATTTTGTGACCAACCCATGAAAATGTGCACAACATGCTCAAAAGGGTCCCACAAGCCAGTTTTTGGGGTTGGATTCAACACTTAGAATTTTTCTAAGTATGAAACTGAGTTTTCAGTTTCATGAACTCGACTTTTGGCATGATTTTACTCTCCATCCTTTGCAAATTAGACTTTGGTCTCTAAATAAGTTTTGTAGCTGGCACATAGGTCTTCAACTTTTGTTTAGGGAGTTTGCGCTAATGATCAAAGGATTCGAAATCCATCGCTCCATTTGGCACCGTCGTCATCGGCTTCATCAGCCGATGGCCGCTTCGACCGACCGGTCATGGCCGACCATGGCCAGGAGGTTGCCGCCACAGCGTGGCCGCCACGCCGCCTTGCTCGTTTCGATCAAGGCCGCTGGCAGGCGGCGTGAAGTGGAGCGCGCCTCATCGCCCTCCGCACGCTCTCTCTCGCCACTCCAATTTTCCTCCTTCGCCTCCACCGCTTGCGCCGACCGAGCTCAGCCGCCGCCATTGTTTGCCGAGCGAGCTCCGCCTCGCCTTGCTTCCTCGCCTCACCACCTTTGTCCGATTGATCATGGCCATAGCTCCGCCACCATTACCTCTACGATCTCCACCTCTTCATGCTCGTGTTGCCCCGTTTGGTGAGCCACATTTTGCGATGCGCTCGAGCGGGAGGCCGGCCTGAACGCCGCCGCTTGCACGGCCATCGTGGCCCCATCTCCCTGTTCCCTCTCTCACTGAGATCTCTACCATCCTAGTACCCTCCTAGCTTGCTGGTGCTCGGGTAGGAGTAACGTTAGACGCTACCGTGTGTGCATGCTTGAACGGTCGGGTCGCTCTCGCCATGGTTGCCATGGCCGATACACGAAGCTCACCGTCGTTGGCCATGCACGCTCGCTCGTCTCGCGTTCTAGCTAGAGCAAGCATGAGCTTCCACAGTTAGCTATAGTTTCTACCCTCTAGATGTAGTTCGGTGATTCGTGTATTCACGCCGGACCGCTGACCTCGTCGGCGTGCCCAGAGCGCCGCCGCTGGCCGGTGCACATGGCCAGGCACCTACACTGCACCTCGGAACCTTAGTTCGTCTAGGAAGCTTCGCCGTGGTCTTGCGGAGCTCGTACCGAGCTCGAGCGGGACAATGGCGGGTCGCCGTCGTCGGAGCGCCGCCGTACCTTGCGTACCGCCGCTGCTCTCGCCGCCGGCAAGGCTAGGGTTAGGAATAGGTCATGTTCTTGGTACCAGTCGGTGCGGGTTGCTTAGGGGAGCACGTTGGTACACTCTGCTACCGGAAGGAGTCGTCGCCGGCGAGCCTCGCCGTGTGCCGCGCCGTCGAAGCCGCCTCCTCTGTTTTTAGCTCACTGACCGGTGGGGTCAGCTGACACCCGGGTCCCGCGTGTCAGTGGCTGAGCAGTCTTAGGGCTAGTTCAAAAATACAGTTTTGAATGCTGATTTGATATTTTTGTATCTCCTGTTTTGTAGATCCAAATTGTATGGTTCCAATTTTGTTAGACTCACAGTTAGGTCTAGTATTTAAGAAAAATATATCTTGAGCACATTTTGTAGAAATTTTGGATGAATTAAATAGGAACTTGAAAAGTGTTTTTGAGTGCATGCAAACTTGTTTAAATCATATCTTGAGTTTCTGTGATCCAAAAATTGTGAAATTTTTATGGTAGTCTATTTAGAGCATGTAATGTCTACTGTAATTTTTGTAGAATTAATGGGGCAGTTTTCATATATGTTTACTATTTCCCCTAATTAATTAAATAAATTAAGAAATGTATTAAAAGAAATGTTTTGGTGATGGACACCCTACTTTCTGGTGTTCTTGTGATATGTGTGATATGTCAGTAAAGTTGGTTTTGTCCAATTAAGCGTTTATATCATAAGTTAACAATTATTTGTTGCATTATGTCCCTCTGGACAGATCTAGGGACTTTGGAAAGTTCCCCATGATATTGTGGTTTTCTGTGCTTGTGATGAATACAAAAGTTGTAGATAATTTATGTATCTAGCTCATGTCAAAATTTGATGGCATTTGGCCCAGTAGTTTAGAAACTACAGCTGTTTAAAGTTAGGTTCCTGTTTTGCTTACTCTCTGCCTTGTGAGGACAGAGTTCTGTTGAATTATGAATTCGAGCTGGTAAAGTGTCGAATCATGCTTTGAGGTCTAAAAATGAATTGTAGACAATTTCATAAGCTTTCCAGATTGTCTTGTTTCATGTCATTTGGAATTATAAATCTCCAGTTATGGCTAGTTTACTGTACTACTACATAGTCTTCATTTGCTGAAATACAAATGCTTGATTGAATGTGTTGCAATGTAATCGTTGATTGTTTGGGGGTTAGCCTAACTTGAAAATATGCTTAGGTGCAGGTGCTAGGTCATTAACTGAAGATGAGCAATTATACATTAGGTTGTATAAACTTGGTAAGTAAAGTAATTTGAATAGGGCTTAAGTTGGAATATGCAAACTACAAATGAACATGTGCATTCTCCGAGCATCCCCGACGACTGCTCATGTGCATCCATGATATTTATCTTGCGCATTCATGCAATAGGTGTGCCGGAGGGAGTGACGTTGCTGGAGTTCGAGGGAGCCAACCAGGAGGAGGAACCCGAGGTGCGTGGAAGTCGACGGGCGATCGCCATGAGGAGGATTTGCCCGAGTGCCACTCCACCACCACCTTCCTCGTTCCTCGAAAAGGCAAGCCCCTGAGCATATTAAGCCTCTCATGTTTTTGCAAATACTTTGAGTACCTTTTATTGTTGATGATGCATTAAGTATAGGAATTGGTTGGAACCAATTGCTGCATTATATATCCTTCCTTGTCCGGATATCGCCTTTGAATCCTATTTAAGTTCGAGAACGGGTTATATGCTTAGCCATGCTTAGTGCGGTAGAAGTCAGGTGATTTCCTGTCACCTACGAGCTTTAGGATGAGGTGGATCACGGTTGGCTATATTTGCTATCGTGGAAAAGAACCATGTGATTAATGAATTAAGACCGGGTGGGGTCTTGTGTAGGTTTGAACATAGTGACTCCGTCTGAGTCGTTTAAGGACCGATGTCAGACGTCCTTATGTCATGTTGAACGCAGCCTAACACTTAGCTGGCCGGATAAGTCGTTCCGACCGCTGAAGCCTAGTAGCTCGACTCGGTAGGGGACGCGCGGCGATGGCGACATTCTGGAGGTAGTAAGGATGTGCGGAGAGCCATTGGCATATGTAACATCCCGGCCCAGGGCTTAACAGGATTAATATGATACTCATACCAATAAGTTGCAACTTCTTTTCCGGAAGCCCATCTGCAAATAACTCGAGGTTAAGCGTGCTTGGCCTAGAGCAATGGGTGACCGACCGGAAGTCCTTTCCGGAAAAGCGCACGAGTGAGGACAAAGTGCAGAAAAAGACTTGTGTGTTGGTCTGTGAGGGCGCCTATATCCTAGAGAAGCCGCCAGATGTAAGCGGGCCCGGCCTCGGAGAGGCGGGGCGTTACGAGAATAGTATCGAGCCGACTCGCGGGTTTCACGGGCGCGTGTGTGTGTCGAAGTCTTGCAGTATGGGTGCGCATGGTCGGTGTGGATCCAGCGTGGTCACACAAAGATGGCACATGCGCCGCACCGACACACCTGGACGTGGCTAAGAGAGGACGTTCCTCGGTTTGGGATTGATCGACGAGGACGTCGATCTCTTAAGGGGGTGAGGATGTAACATCCCGGCCCGTGGCTTAACAGAGATTAATATGATACTCATACCAATAAGTTGCAACTTCTTTTCCTAAGCCCATCCGCAAATAACTCGAGGTTAAGCGTGCTTGGCCTAGAGCAATGGGTGACCGACCGGAAGTCCTTTCAAAAGCGCACGAGTGAGGACAAAGTGCGCAAAAGAAGACTGTGTTGGTCCGTGAGGGCGCCTATATCCTAGAGAAGCCGCCAGATGTAAGCGGGCCCGGCCTCGGAGAGGCGGGGCGTTACAAGATAAGTCCAAGGCGGGTTAGAGTCCCGAACAACCTTGGTAGAGTGGTTCTCTCGAGAATGTCGATCCGATCGGACTCGCGACTCTGAATCGTACTAAAGGTGACTTGTTTGCGACTCGACGGGAGAAGCGTGGTTGGTGTTTAGGAATACCCTCCAAATTGGATAGGAATCGATTCGAATCACCGCCTCTCCCGGATAGTGAGAACTTGACCGAGCAAATGGCAATGTAGATTCAATTAATTTAACGATATGGTTAAATGGATGATGATGATAAGGTTGCCAATGAATACCGATATGGTTATTAATATTTGCACCCTAATAATATGATTGCTTAGTACAAAAGCTAATATAGTTGTCGTGTTAATGGCTAAAAAGTCACCGCTAGTCCAGCTAAGATTTGATCATTATTACTTATGCTTTTCTCGCAAAAAGAAAGTGTCACCAGATCCACTACAATAAGCTTTGCATAATCCTTGGTGTCATTTATTTTGGTTTCAAGGGTAAGTCTAGCTTAGTACATTCCCGTGCTTAGGGTTTATTTCCTCTTGTTGCGTATGACCTTCTATATCGTGGATTCTATAAGTATTGTCTCTCCCCTCCGTGGTGATGAAGACTAGATCATGGGCATGATCTCTGCTCCCTTATCTAAATGCTTTTATGGCTGTGATCAACGAACCAAATGTGTGTATTTGAACTCGAGTGTGTGAGTTAAACTATTTGCTTCCGCATGTTTTACAAGACTTGTTTTGTAATAACGTTGACTCTGTGATGATGTAATCTATTTGCAAACGTCTGTGAAATGTTGTAACGTCATTTATATGTTATGTTGAATTACCGTGATCTTGGTTGTATGTAAGTTGGTTTGAAATCCTCGAGATTTCAGGGCTGACTACCGGGTTTATATGGGCTCAAGTTCGAGAATTTGATCGTTTGTATTGTTTTTGTACTTGTGCTCTTATAAATTAGTCGGTTCTGTGGATACTGGTATCGAGCTAGATTCAACATTAAACATGTCTTACTGGCTATTTAACACAAAAGCTTTTGTTGTAAAAACGGTTTTCCAACTTATAGTTATATATAAGTGTTCAAAAATCAAAATTTTTATGGTATACTGGTGATCACATCCTTTATAGCCCACTTAAGGACTTCTAGGTGGCTTATATATAATTACTAACTTGGGGAATTGATTGTTTCTATTTTCGTCGTCCATGCGGCGTGATATTGCATGGGTGCCATTCGTTTGAATGGTAATGTATGGATCAATTGCCTCTACGCTAAGGTAAGTGTGAGTTGTGAGAGCATGACCATCCAACTGTCGGTCTAGGGGAGAGCTAGTTGTGGTTACTAGAGTATTTACATGTTGCATACATGTATATATGAAGGTACTTAATTGTGGGTACATTTGTCGGGTAGTTTGGATCTCAAGTATATATATCGGGGATGTATATATGGAGAGTATCTTAGTTATGCTTGTGTAATTAGCATTATATCTTGTTGGGTTGGGCTGCAATGAAGTTTCTGCAGGTACGCTAACAACGCACCGTGTAGATCGACTAGTTACCGCTAATTGAGAGAACGTATGTATGCCACCGTATATTCCGCTAAAGCTCAAATTTTACTAGGTTTGTGAGGACGCGTCTGAAGCGAGCATGCATCATATTCACTCATGTCATTCATATTGCATTACCCTCCCTTATAATTGCTTATCCCAAGTGTAAAGTGCAATCTCTCAAAGAAAATAATCCTCTCACGTGAATTGCATCCCCTTTTGATACGTATGGACGCTACCAGTTTCCTCCGGTAGCAAAGACCTTCTGGACCAGTTCGGTGCTCCCACTTTGCTCGAGGGTGCTTTCGCCTCAGTTGGGTACCCGGAGGCACCCAGCCATATCGTGGAGGCAAGCGGTACCATTGGGAGATGTACCATGGTACGTCGTGACCTTCATCGTGCCGCAAAACCCCACAAGACCGCTTGGGCATGGGTGGAGCATTGAGATCGATGGGCAAAGCCCATGGGAAGCCACTCAAAGTTGCTTTGCCTCGATGTCTTGATGGATATAGCACGAGCTTCGGGATGAGTTAGTGGGTGGACCCGCTTCATCCATTCCCCGAGTATCTCCTACCGAGGCCGAGTGGACTCAGGGGCGTTGGTCGCCCTTGGTTCGAGGCCATGGCGAACGGGTGCAGAGCGACAACGCCGGAATGAGTGCTATGATGGTAGTCCTGGCTTTGTCGAGTCGTGCAAAACACCCTTTCGAGTGTGCTTGATGAAGCCGGCAAGGCAATGGAAGCTCAAAGACAAGTTCAAAGTTATGCGTGCCCGCAAGTATTGTCGTAAGGCGAATGCATGTGGGAGAGCTCAACGAGAAGTTGATGAGATTCGTGGGATTGCAAATTATCGCCTGCAATAAGGGGGGTCAAACCGCACGCGAGAGAGACGAGCTTCATGACCAATTGATGAACCTCACTATTGAGAGAGATGAGGCTGCACAAGAGTTGGATCGTGTGACACGCCACCGGATGCGCCTTTAGAGTTAGCGTAAGAAAGACGTCGGGGTTGGATTTTGGCCAACCACAATGCCTTTCAAAGGGAGCAAGCAATCGCAAGGACAGCTTGAAGAGCTTCAGTTGAGCACCATCAATCGCACAACCGCCTCTGCTTCCTATTCCGCACCCCATACCAAGGTATCCAATGTGGGTGGACCTCAAGTGATTGAGGCCGATGAGGAAGAAGAGGACGTGCAGATGGTTGACAATGCAAATGGTGAGTGGAAGAAGAAGAAGAGGAAGACCCGTAGAAGTCCAAGGTGTCTCCGACGTGGACAAATGATCACTTCGACGCCGTAGTTCGTTAGCGTGTCTCGTTGGTATAAGCTTTTGCGATCATTGATGTAATGGACTTAAGCACGATGACCGATGTGGGATGTACTGCTAATTCAACTCGGCATGTAATGTACCTTAATTCGCTCCTTTGGGACGCCAGATCGTAATGGTTAAGTTTAAAACTTGTCATGTTGGAATGCACTGTGTATGGCGCTAGTAATCTACTTGATGATGTGGTGATTGGAGAATGAATTATTGCCTCTGTTATTGTATGAAGTTTTCATTCTCGTCAAGAATTCAGTTTGGCACAATTACATTGTTCCTCTCCAATGTGCCGACATCATCAATAATTACTTGGTTGCGCACAGTGTGCGATGCCTCAGACTGCTCCGTTCGGCAAGGTGATGATGATGATGATCTTCCACCGCCACCACCACCCACACCAACGGAATTGATAGCAATGCTTGCGGAAGGACAACGCACTATGGTCGAGGCCCTCCGTGACGATTGCGAATCGGGATGGTCGTGGTCCACGCCAAGGACCGAAACCAAATCAAGATGAAGGATTTCAAGGATTTCCTGACACAAAACCCCGATCTTCAAGGAGGCCGAGGAGCCTCTACAAGCCGATGAGTGGTTGAATACTCTCGAAGCGTAAGTTCCGTCGCTCCGCTTTGACCGAGGTGTCAAGATCGAGTAGTAATGATCTCACCAACTGCATGGGCCACCGGCATTTGGTGGAGTCATCATCGGTCCACTATGCCCGCTAATGCCCAAATCACCGGGATCGGTTCAAGTCCGCTTTGGGAAATTATATTCCTCCCGGTCTCATGGCGATCAAGCATACAGAGTTCATGAAGCTAACTCGGGGAACAAGAGCTTGAATGAATACCGCAGGCTTTCAATAACCTTGCAAGGTATGCTACCGAGTTTGTTGACACCGATGCCAAAAAGATCGCAAGTTTCAAGCGGGACTTAGCCCCAAACTTATGAAGACCATGGAAAATTGCAAGTGTGCTCATTTTAATGAGTTTGTGAGTGATGCGTTATCGCAAGAGAACAACAATGCTGTGTATGCTGCATCAAAAGTCATAAGAGAGCCTATGAGGCGGTGCCTCACAATCCAAGGCTCCCACACGCAGAGGGGGCTCCATTCCGCCCTCCAACGTCAACCGCTAAGTTTCGCCCACCGCAGAAGAAGAAGAATCCTGCCAAGACTGGGTTTCATAAGGCATTTACAATTGCTCTTCCCAGGGCACTACCAGTCGGGGCGCCTCAGTGGCTCCTCCAAGCAACATGCCATGTCGAACTCGCAACAAGACAAAGCCATCAAGCAAGGGAATGCCCCTACCCTAAGAAGAATAACTACCAAGGTGGTCGTCGTGGGTAGGTGAACCACACTAATATTATTGAGATTCCTTCAGAGAGGTAGTGATCACCGGTAAGTTTCGATCGATCAACACCCCACGCTTGTACTATTTGATTCAGTGCTTCGCATTCCTTTATTAGTACAAAGATTTGCATCCAAGTTTATGCGAAAACATATACTTTATTGAGGGTGAGGGTTATTGTATTAGGGCTGCTAGTGGTGTTATCCCAACCAAGTCGGTAGTTGGGGAAGTACAATTTGAGATAGAGGGCGAAGTTATCGTGTTGATCCGGTAGTTTTACCGTGGCTGGGTATCGATGTGATATTGGGAATGAATTGGATGAGCGAGCACGGGTGCTTATTGATACATCGACTAGAGTAGTCATGCTCGAGATCCCAAAGAATCGTGAAGGTTTTTTTTCGGTGCAACTACCAAGGACATCAATCTTTCTTGTGCGGCTAATGCGGTGCAAGCAAAGGCTATTGCGATATCCCCAGTAGTGTGTGACTTTCCGGATGTTTTCCTGATGATTTGCTCCGATTACCCCGGATCGGGACGTGGAGTTCAAGATAGAGTTGCTTCCTGGTACAGCTCCTATCTCTAGAAGGCCATATAGAATGCCTCCCAATGAACTAGTCGAACTTAAGACCCAGCTTGAATGAACTTCTAAAGAAAGGCCTTATCCGTCCTAGTTCATCTCCGTGGGGGTGCCCAGCTATCTTTGTGAAGAAGAAAGATCAATCCCTACGCATGTGTGTAGATTATAGACCCTTGAATTCAGCCACAATCAAGAATAAGTACCCTCCGCCATGTATAGATATCTTATTTGATCAGCTTATCCAAGGCAAAAGTCTTTTCCAAGATCGATTTGAGATCCGGGTATCATCAAATCAAGATTCGCCCGAGGATGTTCCAAAACCGCATTCTCTACCGTATACTGGTCTCGTATGAGTATCTTGTTATGTCTTTTGGATTGACTAATGCCCCGCACATTTTATGTATCCTGATGAATTCAAAGTTTATGCCCGAGTTGGACAAATTTGTGGTGGTATTTATAGATGATATCCTAGTCTATTCGGAGAATGAAGAAGATCACGTTGAACATTTGTGGGTGGTTCTCACTAGATTGCGAGAACACCACCGTATGCAAAGTTCAAAGAAATGTGAATTTTGGCTTCATGAGGTACCTTTTCTTGGACACGTGTTGTCCGATGGAGGAATTATGGTTGATCCCACCAAGGTGCAAGAAGTATTGAACTGAAAGCTCCCATCTCGGTGCACGAGGTTCGAGTTTTCGGGGTTGGTAGCTATTATCGCCGCTTCATCCCGGATTTCTAAAATAGCCAAGCCTATGACTCAATTCATCGCAAAAAGACATGAAGTTTGTCTCGACTCCACGAGTGTGATGCGGCTTTCCATACCCTGCGAACTCTTTCTAACATCGGCTCCGGTTTTGGCACAACCGGATATCGAGAAACCTTTTGATGTGTTCTCGTGATGCATCGTATTGGGTTAGGAGGTGTTCTTATGCAAGAGGGTAGAGTCATTGCTTATACCTCTCGCCAACTTCGGAAGCATGAAGTGAATTATCCAACGCATGACTTAGAACTCATTGCAGCTTGTTCATGCTCAAGGCCCGGAGACATTATTTACTTGGCAATGTGTGCAACATCTACACCGATCATAAAAGTCTCAAGTACATCTTCACTCAACCTTGAGTTGAATATGCGTCGAGAGAAGATGGCTCAAGTTGATCAAGGATTATAACCTCCAAGTGCACTATCACCGGCAAGGCAAATGTCGAGAGCGGATGCCTTAAGCGAGAAGTCTCATTGCCACTCTTTGATTGAGAGTGATGCCCATTTGTCAAAGCTCCTTCATCCTGCCGTCCTTCACAACATCACTATCAGTTGTACTCTACAGGGTAAAATTATCGAGCTACAGAAGACGGATGCAGGTGTGTTTCACATCAAGCGCAAGATGAAAGAGCAAGAAACCAAACATTTTCGAGTTGATGAGGAAGGCGTGTTATGGTTCAAGGATAGGTTGGTAGTTCCGGCGATAGAGAGCGTAGAAATCAAATCATATCCAAGCTCATTCCTCTAAACTATCTATTCATCCCGGTAGTAGTAAAATGTATCATGATTTAAAGCCTCGATTTTGGTGGACCAAAATGAAGAAAGAGATCGCCGCTTATGTGGCTAGGTGTGACACTTGTTGTCGAGTCAAGGCGGTACACATGAAAGCTGGATTACTTCACCACTCTCTATTCCAGGTTGGAAATGGGAAGAGATAAGTATGGATTTTATAGTTGGACTCCCCACTACTCAAAGGAATTTTAACTCAATTTGGGTAATTGTGGACCGATCGACCAAATCAAGACACTTCATTCTGTCTGCATAGACTTTCGTCCCAACCGACTATGCGGAGTTGTACTTCAACCAGATAGTCCGACTTCATGGGATCCTCGTACTATTGTCTCGGATAGAGGACCACAGCCATCGCCGCTTTTGGGAGCACTTACACGGATTATTAGGAACTAAGCTTGTAAGAAGTTCTGCATATCATCCGCAAACCAATGGGCAACCGAGCGAGTGAATCAAATCTTAGAAGATATGTTGAGAGCTTGTGTCATCTCGGCTAAGGGCTCATGGGAAAAATGGTTACCCCTAGCTGAATTCTCGTACAATAATAGTTATCAAGAGAGCATAAAGATGGCACCGCTTGAAGCTTTGTATGGCGGAAGTGTAGAACCCGTTGAACTGGGTAGAAGCCGTGAAAGGAGATATTATGGAATTGATTTTGTTCAAGAAGTCAAGAACAAGTCCGTACTATCCAAACTCACATGGCCGCAAACAAGCTAGGCGTAAAAGTTATCTTGATCGACGTAGAAAACCTATTGAGTTTGAAGTTGGAGACTTCGTTTATCCGAAGGTTTCACCTATGAAAAGTGTCCAACGCTTGATTGAAGCGAAAGCTTGCACCAAGATATGTTGGTCCGTTTGAAATCATTGAACAAAGTGGTAAAGTGGCGTACAAGATTCAATTACCTCCCGAGATGAGTGCTATCTTCAATGTCTTTCATGTATCTCAATTGAAGAAATGTCTTCGCCCCTCAAGAGAGAGTTCCATTGGGGATATCGAGTTAAAATCTGATTTGACCTTTGAAGAAAAGCCGGTTCAAGTGATTGACACTCGTGAGCGAGTGACTCGAGTCGGGTGGTCAAGTTCTACAAGGTCATGTGGAGTAATCGGGGTAGTGAACGCGATGCAACGTGGGAAAGGGAAGATTATTTGAGGGATGGTTATAAGGAATTCTATCAACAATGGTACGCTTTTCAAATCTCGGACGAGATTTTTATAAGGGGAGGGTCAGTAACACCCGGGTGTTTAGCCTTCACATTTGCACTTGCATTTCATGAACATGAGCATCATGCATCCTTCGTGAACTTATAGCACATGAAATATAATTTCAAACATTGCAACGTGTTGTATATTTCATGTGTGTTGTTCTTTTATGAAATGTAAAGTGTGCAACACTTAAGTGCAACATGTGCCACTCACTTAGTGAAACAATATTAGTTAATACTATGCAACAAGATCATGAAACATGTGAAACATGACTATGAAACATTTGCAACATTTCTTATGTTTTTCATTGTTTCAATGTATACCTTGATTGATTCTTGTGTGACCAATGCATGGTGTGGCTAGAAATGCTTGTAAGTAACTTAGTTACACTTAGAATGTCATTAGGAACAATGTTCATGTTGATCATTTTGCCTAATTAGGTTTCCAAGTCATGGTTGACCAATTTGGACCCCTAGAGCTCATGTGTTTGACTATTTAAAAGTGTAGCTTAGGATGTTTGCATGTCTGAGCGACCTAAAGCAAAGTTGTAGTAAATTTTATAAGGAACAAAAGTTATTATTTTGTGACCAACCCATGAAAATGTGCACAACATGCTCAAAAGGGTCCCACAAGCCAGTTTTGGGGTTGGATTCAACACTTAGAATTTTTTCTAAGTATGAAACCTGAGTTTTCAGCCATGAACTCGACTTTGGCACGATTTTACTCTCCATCCTTTGCAAATTAGACTTTGGTCTCTAAATAAGTTTTGTAGCTGGCACATAGGTCTTCAACTTTTGTTTAGGGAGTTTGCGCTAATGATCAAAGGATTCGGAAATCCATCGTCTCCATTTGGCGCTGTCAGTCGGCTTCATCAGGCCTGATGGCCGTTCTGACCGACCGGTCATGGCCGACCGTGGCCAGGAGGTTGCCGCCGCGTGGTCGCCACGCGCCTTGCTCGTTCGGGATCGCGCCACCACCGCTGGCCGGCGTGAAGTGGAGCGGGCCCTGCTGCCCTCCGCACGCGCTCTGCCACTCCAATTTTCCTCCTTCGCCTCCACCGCTTGCAGCGACCGAGCTCAGCGGCCGCCATTGCTGCCGAGCGAGCTCCGCCTCCGTCTTGCTTCCTCGCCTCACCACCTTTGTCCGATTGATCACGGCCATAGCTCCGCCACCATTACCTCTACGATCTCCACCTCTTCATGCTCGTGTTGCCCCGTTTGGTGAGCCACATTTTGTGATGCGCTCGAGCGGGAGGCCGGCCTGAACGCCGCCGCTCGCACGGCCATCGTGGCCCCATCTCCCTGTTCCCTCTCTCGCTGAGATCTCTACCATCCTAGTACCCTCCTAGCTTGCTGGTGCTCGGGTAGGAGTAACGTTAGACGCTACCGTGTGTGCATGCCGGAACGGCCGGTCGCTCTCGCCATGGTCGCCATGGCGCGACTGAGAGCTCACCGTCGTTGGCCATGCACTGCTCGTCTCCGTTCTAGCTAGAGCAAGCATGAGCTTCCCCATTAGCTATAGTTTCTACCCTCTAGATGTAGTTCGGTGATTCGTTGTATTCACGCCGGACCGCTGACCTCGTCGGCGTGCCCGAGCGCCCGCCGGGCGGTGCATGGCGGCCAGAGCACCTACCACTGCACCTCGGAACCTTAGTTCGCCTAGGAAGCTTCGTCGTGGTCTTGCGGAGCTCGTCTTCGAGCTTGAGCGGGACAATGGCGGTCGCCGTCGTCGGGCGCCGCCGTACCTTCGTCTGCTTCACGCTGCTCGCCGCCAGCAAGGCTAGGGTTAGGAATAGGTCATGTTCTTGGTACCAGTCGGTGTGGGTTGCTTAGGGGAGCACGTTGGTACACTCGTTTTTGCCGGAGGAGCCGTCGCCGGCGAGCCTCGCCGTGTGCCGCGTCGTCGAAGCCGCCTCCTCTGTTTTTAGCTCACTGACCGGTGGGGTCAGCTGACACCCAGGTCCCGCGTGTCAGTGGCTGAGCAGTCTTAGGGCTAGTTCAAAAATACAGTTTTGAATGCTGATTTGATATTTTTGTATCTCCTGTTTTATAGATCCAAATTGTATGGTTCCAATTTTGTTAGACTCATAGTTAGGTCTAGTATTTAAGAAAAATATATCTTGAGCACATTTTGTAGAAATTTTGGATGAATTAAATAGGAACTTGAAAAGTGTTTTTGAGTGCATGCAAACTTGTTTAAATCATATCTTGAGTTTCTGTGATCCAAAAATTGTGAAATTTTTATGGTAGTCTATTTAGAGCATGTAGTGTCTACTGTAATTTTTGTAGAATTAATGGGGCAGTTTTCATATATGTTTACTATTTCCCCTAATTAATTAAATAAATTAAGAAATGTATTAAAAGAAATGTTTTGGTGATGGACACCCTACTTTCTGGTGTTCTTGTGATATGTGTGATATGTCAGTAAAGTTGGTTTTGTCCAATTAAGCGTTTATATCATAAGTTAACAATTATTTGTTGCATTATGTCCCTCTGGACAGATCTGGGGACTTTGGAAAGTTCCCCATGATATTGTGGTTTTTTGTGCTTGTGATGAATACAAAAGTTGTAGATAATTTATGTATCTAGCTCATGTCAAAATTTGAGGGCATTTGGCCCAGTAGTTTAGAAACTACAGCTGTTTAAAGTTAGGTTCCTGTTTTGCTTACTCTCTGCCTTGTGAGGACAGAGTTCTGTTGAATTATGAATTCGAGCTGGTAAAGTGTCGAATCATGCTTTGAGGTCTAAAAATGAACTATAGACAATTTCATAAGCTTTCCAGATTGTCTTGTTTCATGTCATTTGGAATTATAAATCTCCAGTTATGGCTAGTTTACTGTACCGCTACATAGTCTTCATTTGCTGAAATACAAATGCTTGATTGAATGTGTTGCAATGTAATCGTTGATTGTTTGGGGGTTAGCCTAACTTGAAAATATGCTTAGGTGCAGGTGCTAGGTCATTAACTGAAGATGAGCAATTATACATTAGGTTGTATAAACTTGGTAAGTAAAGTAATTTGAATAGGGCTTAAGTTGGAATATGCAAACTACAAATAACATGTGCATTCTCCGAGCATCCTCGACGATCGCTCATGTGCATCCATGATATTTATCTTGCGCATTCATGCAATAGGTGTGCGGAGGGAGTGACGTTGCTGGAGTTCGAGGGAGCCAACCAGGAGGAGGAACTCGAGGTGCGGGAAGTCGACGAAGCGATCAGCCGGAGGATTTGCCCGAGTGCCACGACCACCACCCTTCCTCGTTCTGAAAGGCAAGCCCCGGAGCATATTAAGCCTCCCATGTTTTTGCAAATACTTTGAGTACCTTTTATTGTTGATGATGCATTAAGTATAGGAATTGGTTGGAACCAATTGTTGCATTATATATCCTTCCTTGTCTAGATATCGCACTGGAATCCTATTTAAGTTCAGGAACGGGTTATATGCTTAGCCATGCTTAGTGCGGTAGAAGTCGTGTGATTTCACTGTCACCGCGAGCTTTAGGATGAGGTGGATCACGGTTGGCTATATTTGCTATCGTGGAAAAGAACCATGTGATTAATGAATTAAGACCGGGGGGTCTTGTGTAGGTTTGAACATAGTGACTCCGTCTGAAGTCGTTTAAGGACCCGATCTGTTGACGTCCTCATGTCATGTTGAACGCAGCCTAACACTTAGCTGGCGGGATAAGTCGTTCCGACCGCGAAGCTTAGTAGCTCGACTCAGTTGAGGGACGAAAGCAGGGCGACGATACGGAGGTAGTAAGGATGTGCGGTGAGCCATTGGCATAAGTCCAAGGCGGGTTAGAGTCCCGAACAACCTTGGCGAGTGGTTCTCTCGAGAATGTCGATCTAATCGGACTCGCGACTCTGAATCGTACCAAAGGTGACTTGTTTGCGACTCGACGCGGGAGAAGCGGGGTTGGTGTTTAGGAATACCCCTCCGGTTGGATAGGAATCGATTCAATCACCGTCTCTCCGGATAGTGAGAACTTGACCGAGCAGCTGACAACGTAGATTCAATTAATTTAACGATATGGTTAAATGGATGATGATGATAAGGTTGCCAATGAATACCGATATGGTTATTAATGTTTGCACCCTAATAATATGATTGCTTAGTACAAAAGCTAATATAGTTGTCGTTAATGGCTAAAGAGTCACCGCTAGTCCGTGCTAAGATTTGATCATTATTACTTATGCTTTTCCGCAAAAAGAAAGTGTCACCAGATCCACTACAATAAGCTTTGCATAATCCTTGGTGTCATTTATTTTGGTTTCAAGGCGGGTAAGTCTAGTGAGTACATTCCCGCACTTAGGGTTTATTTCCCTCTTGTTGCGTAGATGACCTTCTATATCGGGGATTCTGTAAGTATTGTCTCCACCCTACGGGTGATGAAGACTAGATCATGGGCATGATCTCTGCTCCCTATCTAAATGCTTTTATGGGCTGTGATGATCGCCGAACCGATTATGTGTATTTGAACTCGAGTGTGTGAGTTAAACTATTTGCTTCCGCATGTTTTACAAGACTTGTTTTGTAATAACGTTGACTCTGTGATGATGTAATCTATTTGCAAACGTCGTGAAAATGTTGTAACGTCACGATATGTTATGTTGAATTACTGTGATCTTGGTTGTATGCAAGTTGGTTTGAAATCCCTCGAGATTTCAGTTGACTACCGGGTTTATATGGGCTCAAGTTCGAGAATTTGATCGTTTCGGCGATTGTTTTTGTACTTGTGCTCTTATAAATTGGTCGGTTCTGTGACAAGAATGAGCTTGATCGCTACTTGGAAGAGGAAACTCTTCCTCATGATGAGAATGATTATTTTGATATCCTTGTCTGGTGGAAGTTGGAGGGAGCTCATTATCCTACTTTGAGGCTAATTGCTCGTGACATTTTGGCTATTCCAATCACCACAGTAGCTTTTGAATCGGCTTTCAGTACTAGTGGGAGGGTTTTAAGTGAGCATCGTAGTCATCTTACTCCTAAAATGTTGGAAGCTTTGATGTGCAGCCAAAGTTGGCTTCGTCACAATCTCAAAGGTATAAAAATGTGCATTTACAATGAATTCTTTTCATTAATACATGGACTATATACTGTAGCTACTAATGTTTGAACTTGAATGTAGATGAGGGCGATGGAAGGTTCAATAGCTTTTGGTCATGCCTTGAAGACAATGAAGAAGATCTGAAAGATGAATCTTGAATCACTAGAGCGGATTCCGACTAATTACTTGTTCATGTCTTGTTTATTTGCATCACTTGGAAGACTTTGCAGTTGAATAATGTGTACTTGTATGGTAGGCCTGTACTGTATTGTTGAATGTGTGGACCGTGGTGAACTATTGAACTATGCTGTGTGATTTGTGATTGTGATGAATTGAGATTATGAATGTGTGATGAATAATTGAATGTTGTGATCTATTTATATTTTTGTCATTCTGTGTTAGCTATCACATACTTATGTTAAATGTCATCTATTTATACTTCTGGCGGGTATGCCCATGGGCAAAACATGCCCGTGGATAGCGAGCGTAGGCACATGGTGCTGCCCATGGTGGGTGGTGGGAGCAGGCGCAGGCACAGATATATTGTCGTGGGTGTGGGTTTGTGATTCCTATATCTGCGTGGATTTTACCAGTTGCCATTTTTACCTCCTCCGTCGCCCCCTCTCTCGCACATCCACCACCCGCTACCAGCCACTCCCGCCACCTTACCGCCCCACCCACCTCCCGCCTCCGCCTCCTTTACCCCTCCCTAACCTGCTGGCGTCGCCCTCATCCTCGGCCCCACCCCCGCCCTAGGCTTCCATCATCGGCGGCCGGTGACTCCTACCACCTCGCTACGCCACCTGCCTCCCGCCCCCACCGCCAACCCTGCCCAACCGCCATCTCCCACCGCCCGGACGAGCGACGCCCCCTCTACCCCGCCCCGCCACCGTCTCGCCCGCCACCACCATCGTGTCATGGCCGCCGCCCCCCCCAAAAGCTCCTTCTAAAATCGTTGGAGATGAGATTCTCTAACGCTGGAACCCTAACGTCGTTGAACTGCTCGTCTTCGATGCAGGCGAGCTGCTCGTCTCCTAGTGCGGCTATTGGGCTGGCCCATGTTGTGCGGTCGCGACGGAGCGTGACCGTCACGTAATAGACTTTGTGATGTGGGTAAGGCTCGGGCTTTTGAGGACTAATACCACAAGCACTCAGCGTAGAGCGTTCGACGTTGATCTAGAGAGCCGCGAGGGGACTGGAGTACTAGACATAAGGATGCAGTCATAGAGAAGAAATTTGCGGTGTAGAGCTTGAAGAGCGAGATTGATGACGAGATTGAATCCCATAATAAGCTATCAAAGTAGGCCAGGGAGAAGTCCCTCTCGATCCTAAAGGCACATCTACCAGAACTGTTCCGTGCTCTGACTAACTTCTCCAGCGCCTCTTTTGATATGTACTCAAAGCTGAGGCTGATGTCATTGATGCAGGATCAGGGAAACAACTAGATGGATAATATGTATAGGAGTTAGGATCAGTAATGTCCCTCCCTCTCGTAGTGTTGTCAAGCATGTGTTCTACCTCTTTTTAATGTATGTGTAATAGGCTAGTAGCACTTCGGATGAGGATAGTTGGGGATGGTGCCTGTTGTTGTTTAATTTTATTAGAATATGAATAGCCTAGAATTTGTGTAGTCTAGAATGAAGAGTCTTAGTAGTGGAAGAGTCTAGAATGAAGAGTGGAAGAGTCTAAAATGAAGAGTCTTAGCGTTGAAAGAGTCATTAACTCCTTTATAAACTCTTGATCAATGAGTGAAGAGATTCAGCTAAGCAATGGAGGTGCCGCCAACACAGAAACAACGCTTCTCTTTCTATTTTCTGGTGTAACAGTTTACCTATTGGGGCTTAAGCATTTCTACACATGTTTTGAAGCGAAATGGTGATTTTGCCTCGTTTTTTTTACTTTGTGATTTTGAAACGAAGCGAGACTTTACCCCTATTCTGTGAAGTGCACCTAACGGTGTTAACTTTTAAACTAATGGACAACTTTGCCCATATATTTTTACCCCTGTCTTATTTGCTATTTGTGTTTTTACCCCTATTTTCAGATGAGCAATTTGACAATTTTAATACAGAATTTTATGATTCAATCAGTGCAAAACTCAACAATTTTTAGAAAAAATCGACAGCAATCCATATAAACAGAAATTAATATCGCAGTTGTTGTTACTATATAAGGGAATTGCGAACAACAGCCCACTTCAGATCATAGCAACACCTAGGGCGTTGCTGCTACTTCAGTACTTTAACATGGATGCACAAAGGACCACATGAACTCATAAGGGGTGTGCTTTAACATGAACATCCATGTTGGCATTTCACCGAGCAGGTAGCGCTCGCCACCAACCACCATGCCCTCACCCTTCGCCATGGACTCACTGCCTAAAGAAGAAGATGTAAAGGGACGGTTCCATGGACTCGCTACCATGGAGTCGAATTCTTGTTGCGAGTGCCGAACCTGGACCTCCGCCCTCGACCCGGACATGGACCTCTGCCCTTGAATCCCTTGCCTTCGGCGACTACCACACTTCGATGCCAGGGATGGTTCCACGTCTGGCCACCGCATGCACAGCCGGCTCTGGGGATGCATCCACCAGCGCCTGCCTCCCGGCCGCGTCGCCCATGGATCACACCACTACGACTGCCTTGCTCCTTCGCCCGGGGAGCACACCACCTCGTCCCTGTTACTGCTACCGCGCGCACTGCTGCTGGGGAAAATAGGGCAGGAGGTGGGGGAGCCACTAGCTACTGCTAGCCAGGGGACGCTGTGGTGGGGCCTAGCCGTGGCCCGCCTGGGCCAAGGCCGCATTTGCCCATGCTGGATCCCCTGCGCCTGGGTCGGTCATAGGGGAGGGGGAGGAGGGGCGGGGAAGGAGGGGAGTCGCCAGGACTGACCTCGGGGCGTGTGCTGCCCTATAGTGATCAGCACCGGAACCCTAGGCGACGATGCGAGTGTACCGCCACCGCCCGTATCCTGATTCCCACGACGCGCTACATGGCCGAGGAGAGCGAAGAGGCAAGGATGAGGGAGAAAAAATCTGAGGGGTATGGATGTCTTTTCGTGTGGGTGTTTTTTTCTTTTTTCTCTTTTTTGGCCATTTAATCCATTTAGCCTAGTGGTGTTACAAAGTAGGGGTAAACGGCTGCTTCATTTTAAAATAACAAGGGCAAAATCACAAAGTTAAAAAAGTGAGGGTAAATTCACCATTGAAGTCTGTAGTAGGGGCAGAAACACCAAATTTCCTTACCTATTTGAATCTCCCTCTGAAAGTACAATCAAGCCCTAATTGTGGGTTTTGATGATAATGACCACGCAATTAGAGAACTAATGA
This sequence comes from Miscanthus lutarioriparius, assembly GCA_904845875.1. NCBI lineage: Eukaryota > Viridiplantae > Streptophyta > Magnoliopsida > Poales > Poaceae > Miscanthus > Miscanthus lutarioriparius. The sequence continues at coordinate 30,499,806 of CAJGYO010000016.1, read as the reverse complement.
GATTTATAGAGATGACAAGCAGGGAATTTATTTTTGAGGATGCTACACAAAACGGAGGAGCCCCCAATTACAAATGTAGATGGCTTCAAACTCAAAGGAGGTTTAAATTCTTTTATATTTTGAATTTGAGTATAGGAAAAGTCATACTATAAAGGGGACATAATGCTTAAGCTAATATGTGCTACCAAGTGCTCAAACAACCACATGCATCCTCAAATTCACAGCCAAGACAGTCTACACTTCACTATTACCTTTGTTGTTTTGCGTGGTGCGGCACTGCTGCACTTGAAGAGAGGCACTGCCGCACTTGAGTCGCGGCACAAAGAAGTTAGCGCCCATGCTGACTTCCCTAGATGGCTTGAGACATATTAAAAGGTCTTGCCCGACCCCAAGGTCGCGGGCTCTGTCTCGCCCGACCTCGAGGCCGCGGACTCCGTCTCGCCTGACCCCTTGGGTGCGGGCTCCGTCTCGCCCAACCCCTTGGATGCAGTGACCGTTGGGAGCTGGGGGGTATATATACCTTTCCCCTTCCTCCCCAATGGCTCTCTCTCTCTTCTTCCTCATTTCAGCATGCCCAAAACAGAGCAGGAGCTCTCTCTCTCTCCCTCCATTGTTGACCTTAAGCCCCCAAGCTACTCCATTGATTTCTACATCAATCCTTGAGGGAAAAGGGTCCAAAACTCGATTAGAGAGCAGCTCCATTGATTTCCCAACTCTAAAGAGCACTTGGTTCATGTTTTGGCCAGTGGTTGTGTTTGTAACTCTTAGAGCTTGGCTCCTAGCTGGCTAGAGTGTCGCCCGTGGAGCTTGCCAACTTGTGTGGCAGCCCCAGGAGGTTTGTAACCATCTCTTGAAGCTTGTAAACTCACCGCTTATCTCAAGAGTTAAGTCTCTTGACTTGAGAATGAGAAAGGGTTGGAAAGCCCTAAGCCTTCGTGGCTAGCCTCAACAACGTGGAGGTAGGAAAGCCTTGGTAGCGAGCCGAACGACAGGATAAATCATTGTGTCACTTGTGCTTGATTTACATTACTTGCATCACATATTGTGGTTGAGGTGATTTCTACGGTTTCTAGTCGATCTACTTGTCTGTGGTGTTCCTACCACTTCTATCTCTTGATCTATGATTGTCATACCTGCAGTAAGCTAGGAAATTTCTCCGATCTAAGTTTTTGTTCATGGATTTTGAACTATGACTCGAAGTTGTCTGTAGGTGCGGCAGTGCCGCTGTTCTGGCCCGACAATGCCGTATTTCGGTAGTGTCGCCCTCCAAAGCGGCAGTGCCGCAGGGTGAATTTGATAAAAGTTTGAGTGTTTGTTTTGACAGGCCTATTCACCCCCCCCCTCTAGGCCAACTAGAGATCCTACAAGTGGTATCAAGCAGGTTACCTCATATATGCTTCACCGTGTGAGGTATGGAGCCCAGAGGAGGAACTAGTGATGTGAAATGGATGGATGTCGACACGGACAACAGCGAGCTGAGCGCGTCGACAACAAGCAACACCATGCTACCACATCTTGAGGCTACCGATGCCGAAGGAGCTCTCAATGAGAATGAGAGAAGAAGGAAGGAAGAAAGGAAGCTAAAAAGGGAAGCAAGAGAGAAGAAAAAGGAGGAGCAGTGGTTAGAGGAGAAGAAGCAAAGGAAAGAAGAAAGAAGGCTCAAGAGAGAAGCAAGAAGAAAAAGAAGAGAAGCTAGGAAGAAGGAAGAAGGAAGAAGAAGAGAAGGCAACAAGTGCATCATCAAGCATATCAAGTAGTTCCAAAGATGGAGATGATGATGAGTCATACCAAGTGTCGAAGGGGAACAAGAAGGAGAAGAAAGGAAAGGACAAGGCCAAGAACAACAAATATGCCACCGTATTCTTTAACTATTCTTCTATTCCTATGACTAACCATGATCGGAGGTCTTTCATCAATGTGCCCACGGGCAAGTTACCTCATTTCAATGGGACTAACTTTGCCAAGTGGAAGCACTTGATGAGAGCCTATCTTATAGGTCTTCACCTCGGCATTTAGGAGGTTGTTTGCAATGGATTGGAGCCACCGGTTGATCCCAAGAACCCAACACTAGAAGAGATGACAATCATTAACCTCAATGGTCAAGCCACAAGTGTGTTGCTTAGTGCCTTGGATGGTGATGAGTATAATAGAGTGATTGGATTTGATGTTGCCAAGCAAATATGGGACACTTTGCACCTAGCACATGAAGGGGTTGACAAAGTGAGAAAGGCAAGAATTGACTTGTTGATGTCAAAGCTCAACCGTTTTGTAATCTTGGATGCAGAGGGGCCACAAGAGATGTTTGATAGGTTGATGACAATGGTGGGCAAGATTAGAGGCTATGATTGTGATGAGCTAGATGATCACAAAGTTGTCAAGATTATGTTGGAAGCTTATTCACCTAGAAATGAGACCGTAGTCACTCTAATTAGAGACAAAAAGAAGTTTGAGTACTTCACACCAAATGATGTACTTGGGAGGATCTTGACCTTTGACATGCAAAGAGAAGAAGCAAATGAGAAGAAGAAACTTGGAGAGTTGCAAGCAAAGCTAGAGGGCATCAAGATCAAATATGTAGCTCTCAAGGCCAACAAATCAAGCAAGCAAGGCTCTACAAGCAAGTCTAAGATCAACTAGCAACCTCAAAGCAAGCAAGCAAGTTTAAGAAAGAGTAGAGACCACATCATCTTCAAGTGAAAGTGAAAATGATGATGACCAATATGAGAAAGTTGATGATGTTGCTCTCTTTATGAAGAGGTATAACAAGGGGCTAAAAAAGCAAGGCTACAAGGTAGTGAAGAGAAGCTTTCCAAACAAGAAAAAGAGGACATTCTACAATTGTGGAAGCACCGATCACTTCATTGCCAAGTGTCCATATGAGATCAAGGACAACAAATACAAGAAGGACAGGAAAGAGAAGAAGGCCGACCATAGAAAGAGCACGAAGTACATGAGAGAGGCTCACATTGGGCATGAATGGGACTCAACTAAAGAGAGCACAAGTGAAGAGGATGAGAAGGTTGCAACTATTGCTATTCACAAGTCATCCCCTACACCAAGGCTCTTCAACGACATGTCCGATGATGACTACTACTTCCCTCACATTTGTCTTATGGCAAAGCATGAGAAGGTAAAATCCAAATCGAAGGCCAAATCTCCTCCACCTCCAAGTGATATCTCTAGTAGTGATATTAGTGATAGCTCTAGTGTTGATGAATCTAGTGATAAAGAAATAAACTTGATAACTAAAAATTTGGATGAAAAGACCAAATTATTCATCACTAAGCTAATGGAGGATCTAGAGATTGTCCAAGCCGAGCTAGAATCTAGAGAAGAGACTCTTATCCAACAAGAGGATTTCTACATTGCTAGCAAAGAAGCTCTTGCATTAGAGAGAAGTGAGGTAGAATCCTTGCACAAGGCCTTGGCCAAAGAGCAAGAGGACCATGCTATCACAAAGAAGCAAATAAAGCTCTCAAGAAAAAGTATTGTGACTTAGATGAAAAGCACAAAGAACTTGAGATGCAATATAGCATTCTTTGGGATAGCAACTCACATCTCACTAAGGCAAAGGAAACCTCTACTCCCTCTACTAGTCAAGGTTGTGGAAAATGTTTTAATCTTGATTTGAATGCTTATTCCACTAACCTTAAAAACATGGAAGCTATGAGAAAGGAGATTGCTAGGCTCAATGAAGTAATTGGAAAAGGGTGGATAAGTGTGACCCAATCCAAGGACAAGAAGGTTGATGAATCAAAAGGGCCACAATTCAAGCAAGGAAGGTATCCCTCAATCAAGCATGGGCTCGGTCACATAAAAGGAGACAAGACAAATGGAAGAAGGATCGTGAATGACTATGTGTGTGTGAGTTTGAGAGGAAGGGCAAAATTGGTATAGATTAGCCTGCACATACCACTATAGTGCAGCGTCCCCGAGCGATAGTGTTGCACAGTTGCAGTGCCGCGGTGAAGGGCGACAGTGCCATGCCCCGCAAAAATAGAAAGGCTACCAATTCTGCTCCTGATCAAACTAAGACCAAGAAGAAGGTGTACAGGAGAAACAGGTTTTCTAGAAGCCTAAGGAATTAGTGTGGGCCACCAAGAATAAGTATCCCTATCAACCGAAGACTTATGCAATTGACAAAAGCTTGACATCATGCTTTGTTTTGAGGAACAACAGCAGTGGGAAAGTGGTTGCAAAATATGTTAGAAAGTAAACCAACATATATAGGAATACTTCTATTTGGGTTCTATTTACACCAAAATTTGGAAGAAGAGTCATAGGGACTCGAAAGCTCCCAAGATCATGCCATCAAGGAATCAATTGCGTGCAGATCGGAACTAGCTGATTCGAATGCAGCACTAGAATTGGCTTTCTTCAGGCAGCGCCAGCAGATAACGATAAAGGCTACGATCGGCGTTGGGACAAGACATGTTGGACTCTACAAAAAGGGAAAGATTAGAGTCCAAGTTATCTTAAATTAGGAATGTGTTATCCTAGGGCCAAAGATTGTGATGAGCCGTGCTTAGATAGGAGTCATGCGTAGGTCCCGGGTATAAATATCCAACCCCGGCTATTGTAAAACACACAATCAATCAAATACCAGTTATCTACTATTTTGGCTCTGACCACCCCTTAGGAGTAGGAGTAGAGTAGATTTTGGCGAGTTCTTCAGCAAGTATGGCTGCATCGATCCGGTCGACCTCCACTGCTTGTCTGTAAGTACCGTCATGGCTTATACCTCTGTTCGTATGGCTGCATTGATCCGGTCGACCTCCACTGCGACTCTGGTATAAGTTAGTTATCGACTCTTGTCTAGTTCAAGTAAGGCTGCATCGATCCGATCGACCTCCACTGCTCGAACTAGATTAAGGTCAAGTTATCGGCTCTAAGGGCGGCGTTCCTTCAGATAGATTCGTTAAGTTACCGATATTGCTTATTGCTTCCATTATTTATTTTATTACAGCAATATCACTTCGCACGATTGGGATTGATCTAGATCGGCCTTATATCATGTTTAACCCATCGTTTGCTAATCCAAATTTGATCTAATCTGCACTTTAAACGATGAGTTACGTTTTATCGGTTGTTTCATATCAATCTTAATCGTGCATAGCGTGCGGTTAAGACGTGTCTGGTCTTGAGTAGATCTATTGGCTAGCGAAAACTGTTCCATGGCCCGTTATCATGGCCTGTGTGATTCTGCCTCACACCCCACTGTTAGCACCATGGAGTGGGGATCATTATTTGGTAGATCTGTTCCTGAGATGCCATGATCTTAACTGTGCGTTATGCTTGAATCGGCTGTTTTAGCCGATATCGAGTGCTTTTACGAACAGTTCACATCATGAGACCGTTGAAGTAGCGATAGGCTAAAAGATGTGTTAGCCCCATGATCTTATTATTGTATTACAGCCTGCATAATTCTACCTCATGCCCCACTGATATTAGTAATAAGTTAGGGTTGTCAAGTCTATTGTTATTTCTATGGCCTACATGTTTCTGCCTCATGCCCCACTGGTCATAGTGATAGATGAGATCTAATATGTTCATTAGGTTTATCTCTATTAAATGGTTGAATGATGATGAACTGTTTCTTTTATAAAAGGGGTTCTGTTACTCGCAGTCATTGGCTCAGTATAAACTAATTATTTTTAATATCTTATTGCCATTGACCAATATTTGTCTAAAGAATGATATTCATCTTGAACGATAACCGATTCTTCTTACACAACCCCATGAGCTTTAACTGATTTATTCTTATGAATATGCTGGAATCAACTATTTAGTCGATATCCTTTCATATCAGCTCTCAGAGCTGCACATTCGGGACTGTCTGGCAACACCGGTATGTTTCACCCTTAATTACTGATAAACTTTCTCTCCTTGTCAATTACAGGGTCAAATTGACTAGCACGTCTCGGGAGGAGTGTGCAAGATCGACCATCCCTGTGCTGAAGCTAGGCAGATCTCTAGCTCCATCGAGCGGACCTTTCTGGCTTGCTCATGTGTCCTCGGCACGGGGCAAAAATTCCATGTCGATAGGTTCCTAAGATAATTGTGACTAACATGCAAGGCCCCAAGTTAAATTGGGGACATAAATCTAGCAACTAAACATGTTTTGTAGGCATACTCCTCTGGTGGATCAAGTTGAGTGCTTGATAATGGATGTACAAATCATATGATCGGAGAAAGGAGTATGTTCTCATCATATTCCCCGATGACGCACTCAAATGGAAATATTGTCTTTGGGGCAATTCAAAGGGGGATGTGATTGGTCTCGATAAAGTTGCTATAACCCTTGAGCATTCAATTACAAATGTATTACATGTTGATTCGTTGAGTTATAATTTGTTGTCCGTTTCTCAATTATGTGAGATGTGCTACAATTGTCTCTTTTCAGATAAGGGTGTGGAAGTCTTTAGAAGGGAGGATTCCTCTATTGTCTTTATGGGTTAATTAAAGAACAAGTTTTACTTAGTTGATTTCAACAAAAGTAAAGCTAAGCTTAAGACTTGTTCAGTGGCAAAATCTAGCATGGGTTGGCTTTGGCATTGCGACTAGCCCTTGTTGGGAGGAGGAACTTGGTCAAACTTCTAAAAGATGAACACATCCTTGGACTAACAAATATTCACTTTTAGAAAGATAGGATTTGTAGCGCTTGTCAAGCCGGAAAGCATGTTGGAGCACCTCACCCACCAACGAGCATCATGACCACCAAGCAACCATTGGAGCTAATACATATGGATGCCTTTGGACTGGTCACCTACCTAATTATCGGGGGTAACAAATATGGTCTTGTTATTGTTGATGACTATTCATGTTTCACTTGGGTATTTTTCTTGCATGACAAGTGCCAAGTTCAAGAGAAGGTGAAGATATTTGTTAGAAGAGCTCAAAAGGAGTTCAGTCTTCCCATCAAAAAAGTGAGAAGCGATAATGGGACCGAGTTCAAGAATACTCTAATTGAGGAGTTTCTTGATGAAGAGGGCATCAAGCATGAGTTTTTAACTCCATACACCCCTCAATAAAATGGTATAGTAAAGAGAAAGAATCATACACTCATTGACATGGCAAGGACAATGCTAGATGAGTACAAGACGCCGGACATCTTTTGGTGTGATGCCGTCAACACCGCTTGCCATGCCATCAACCGCCTCTACCTACACAAGAAGTTGAAGAAAACTTCATATGAGCTTCTAACTAGTAACAAGCCTAAGGTGTCCTACTTTAGAGTGTTTAGGTGCAACTGTTTCATACTTAACAAGAAACCTAAAATCTCTAAGTTTGCACCTAAAGTTGATGAAGGTTTTCTTCTTGGTTATGGATCAAATGAGCATGCCTACCGTGTCTTCAACAAAACCTCTGGGAGAGTTGAGATTGCGGTAGACGTGACATTTGATGAATCTAATGGCTCTCAAGTGGAGCAAGTTGATTCAAGTGTTGTAGGAAAGGAGGATCCACCATGTGAAGCAATCAAGCAATTGGCTATTGGTGATATTAGACCATAAGAAGATGAAGCCACTGAAGTGGAGGTTCCTCAAGTTGCTGCTGCACAAATTTTCACTGACGTACCTAATGCTACACAATGCTTAAGCTAATATGTGCTACCAAGTGCTCAAACAACCACATGCATCCTCAAATTCATAGCCAAGACAGTCTACACTTCACTATTACCTTTGTTGTTTTGTGTGGTGCGGCACTGTCACACTTGAAGAGAGGCACTGCCGCACTTGAGTCATAGCACAAGGAAGTTAGCGCCCACGCTGACTTCCTTGGATGGCTCGAGACGTATTAAAAGGTCTTGCCCGACCCCAAAGTCGTGGGCTCCGTCTCGCCCGACCTCGAGGCCACAGGCTCTGTCTTGCCCGACCCCTTGGGTGCGGGCTCCGTCTCACCCGACCCCTTGGGTGCGGTGACTGTTGGGAGTTGGGGGGTATATATACCTTTCCCCTTCCTCCCCAATGTCTCTCTGCCTCTTCTTCCTCATTTTAGCACGCCCAAAACAGAGCAGGAGCTCTCTCTCTCTCCCTCCATTGTTGACCTTAAGCGCTCAAGCAAATCCATTGATTTCCCTATCAATCCTTGAGGGAAAAGGGTCCAAAACTCGATTAGAGAGCAGGTCCATTGATTTCCCAACTCTAAAGAGCACTTGGTTCACATTTTGGCCAGTTGTTGTGTTTGTAACTCTTAGAGCTTGGCTCCTAGCTAGCTAGAGCATCGCCCGTGGAGCTTGCCAACTTGTGTGGCAGCCCCAGGAGGTTTGTAACCATCTCTTGAAGCTAGTAAACTCATCCCTCATCTCAAGAGTTAAGTCTCTTGACTTGAGAACGAGGAAGGGTTGGAAAGCCCTAAGCTTTAGTAGCTAACCTCAATAACGTGGAGGTAGGCAAGCCTTGGTGGCGAGCCAAACCACGAGATAAATCATTGTGTCACTTGTGCTTGGTTTACATTACTTGCATCACATATTGTGGTTGAGGTGATTTCTAGGATTTCTAGTCGATCTACTTGTGTGTGGTGTTCCTATCACTTCTAGCTCTAGATCTGTGATTGTAATACCTGTAGTAAGCTAGGAAATTTCTCCGATCTAAGTTTTCGTTCACAGATTTTGAACTGTGACTCAAAGTTGTCTGTAGGTGCGGCAGTGCCGCTGTTCTGACCTGGCAGTGCCGCAGTCCGGCAGTGTCGCCCTCTAGAGCGGCAGTGCCGCAGGGTGAATTTGATAAAAGTTTGAGTGTTTGTTTTGACAGGCCTATTCACCCCCCTCTAGGCCAACCAGAGATCCAACACCCTCTCCCCTGATGTAAGTCTGAACTTTGTATATGGGCCACAAACCTTGCCACCCCCGGTTTCACACTGGCATCTGTGGCCTTAATGTATCAGGTGGGGTTACTTAACCCCCATCATTGACTTCAAAAAATAATAGCACTTGCTTTTTGTTTTTGAAGATATATATGTTTTCTCAGCGAACATAAATTGTGCTCTCTCCATTTATAAAAGAATGCAACTATAGGATTTATGCAATTCAAATAAGTTTAAGTTTACCAAGTTTGTAATGATTATTATTAACATTTGTGTCTCTAATAACAAATTATTGTGCACATGAATGTTAGTATTTTTTATATAACTTTAATCAATATTTAAATTATTTGGCTCGAAAAAGTGAGAATTGTATTTTTTATGGACAGAAGGAGTATCTGCATAGTTCTTTTTATGATAGGATTCACGTACCTTCTTTAGTTCTTTTATAAACTCGGACTCAGTAGCGAAAACAGGAGATTTCGTGGGAGATATAATTTTTCGTGAGAGTTAAAAACACACTCTCAAGAAAATTATCTTTTTCATGAGGGTGACGTAAATCCTGCCATGAAAACTTATTTTCATGAGAGTGCTCCACACACCACCATGAAAACAGCTATTTTCGAGTATTTAACATCCCCTCATGAAAATGACTATTGACGGTAGTTAACTACCATTATAAACCGTCAATATAATGCATGAATATGATCACCAACATAGGCTTAGGGGTTTAAACTAACAAATTCCATAAGTTTTGGTGAATCTGTGTTTTCAGCAGGGTTTATCTAGAAAACCATCAAGGTGGACCAAAACGTCCGAATTAATCGCGCTTATCCTCGACGAAAACAACTCCAGAAGGTTCCAGAGGACACTAGAAGGCAAACCACCAAAAAAGACCATGAGAGGCAGATAGGTGGGTCTAGCCGGCCTCACCTACAGGCCGGCCAGGCCCCTGGGCCCACATGGTAGCCCCACAATATTTTAGGGCATAGCTAGCTAGGTTAGATCTAGAGGGAGGCAAGCTTCACTTGGATTCCTGATCTTGTCAAGAGCGTGGCTTGGTATAGCCCCTGTATCCTCTTTTGTATCTTTCATTATTTATATGTTTGCTACATTTGATATGACATTGTTCTTAATATTATTCATGTTCCTAGTTATGATGTTCAGCATTTACTTTGATTATATGCTTAGTATAGCTAGATTGCCTTTATGTTCAAGTATAAGTTCGTATATCACTCGCTCTAAAGTATACGGGGTGAGTGGTCGACATTGTGTAAGCGTGGTGCTTATATGTTGTTTACCTACGGTTGCACCCTATATTCCGAGCCATGTGGTAGATCGTGGATGTGACACTCCCGTTGAGTCCTTTGTAGTCCACTCCCCGAATATAGGTCAAGTAGGATCTAGTTACAAAGGAAGTCATGCTTTGTTCTTGATCTTCCTTAGTAATATCCCTTATGTGTAGATATGGAGTTGATCTTAGCCATGATTATTAAGTGTAATTGCACTAATCGTAGTATGCTTTGACTTTTAATTAAGAATGACTTAGGAATGATTTCTCTAATATCTACTTAGCATGCTAATGCCATAGAAAGTAGTACTCTGAGTGTTCAATTATCAACTATCAATGATCATTTATCATATATTTGTCATATATATTTATCTCTTGACTTACCCCTATTGTGAGTAGAGTAATGGTTATGGTTTATCTCTCCATCATATGTATAAGTTATCAATATATTTCATCCGCCAGTCCTTTCCTGTGGTAAAAATATAAATAACGATACCTGGAATACTCCCGGGTGAAATTCTACAATGGTAAATTATCTATGCGCTTGTAGATCCCTCCATATATAAATATTCTTTCTAGTCACAATAAAATACTTAAGTACTTCTTAGTGTCATTCTAGAAGTGATGCTAAGGAATGTCAACAAGCATTTCTGGCATCATAGTTAGGGATGACAACTTAGCAAAAATGATGTTAAGAAATGTCAACAAATATTAGGTGGCTATGTAAAAGAGCGACATGTTAATAAACACCAACAAGTATTTCTGGCGCCGTTGCCGGGGAAGGTAGGTAGGCAATCATGGAATATTGATAAACTTTAAACTGTTGATGTGATAAAGAAAACCATATACCCCTGCTCAAACAGGCTTACCCTTGTTCTGTCTACTTTTGTACCTTATGCAGGGTAATGTATTATTGGTTTTGACCTTCCGATAAACTACGTTGAAAATCTAGAAGCACTACTCAGGAGAACTAAGGCTAAACTCAAGAAAGTTTTAGCTTTAGAATCAGAAGACAACTAGATAAGGCGGAGCTTAACGCCAGTTTTTGAAGCAATGGCTAACAAGACTATCTGTGAATTCTCTGCTCCGACTACGGTCAACATTCGTATTGGACCGGCGATCAACATTGGAGACAATGCTTTTGAGCTCAAGCCAGCTCTCATCAACATGGTGCAAGCTAGCCAGTTTTGTGGAAAGGCACATGAAGATGCGAGTGCTCATCTCCAACACTTCCTAGAGATTTGTAGCACTTTCACTATCAAAGAAGATACCAGAGATGCCATTTTGCTATGCCTCTTCCCATTTTCACTTTTGGGGAAGGCGAAGCAATGGTTCTATGCCAATAAAGATAGAAATACTATATGGGAGTACTGCTCCACTGCCTTCATAGCAAAGTTCTTTTCCACGGGCAAGACCAATGCCTTGCATGGAAGAATTTCAAGTTTTCAGCAGCAACATGATGAATCTATCCCTGAAGCGTGGGAACGCTTCCAAGACTACATTTCAAAATGTCCTCATCATGGGATGGAGGATTGGCTACTCGTGTAGACTTTCAATCATGGGTTGACAAACAGCACCCGTGAGAATATGGATGCTGCTGCTGGAGGTGCATTTTTAATACTTACAATCGCACAAGCAACAGCTCTTGTAGAGAAGATGGCCTCCAACTAAGGTTGGAATGAAGAACGTCTTCAGACCCGCAAGAGAGGTGGAGGTATGTATCAACTCAAGGAGGTAGACATGCTATCTACCAAGATGGATCTGCTAATAAAGAGGCTTGAAGAGCGAACCAATGAGAAGCAAGAAGTGATGTACATTCATGATTCCCGCATTACCTATGAAAAATGTGGAAACACTGGCATTTAGGAAACAACTGTCCTGAAACCCAAGAGGATGTGAACTTCATCAACAACAACAACTATCATCCTCAATAGAATCAAGGATGGAATCAGCAACAGAGGCCAACCTACCAAGGTAACTATGAAGGTAATAATTTCAATAATTTCAATAACCAACCACCCTTGAGAGACTCAATTTCTGGTCAAGCTAAAATAATGGAGGGCTTGTCTAGAAAACTAGCTTCCAATGACCAAATCTTAGAAAACATAAATAATAGAATGGATAGCTTCTCTTCAGCCATTAAAAATCAGCATAGCTTTAATAAAATGATAGAATCACAAATAGCTCAGCTGGCAGCTGCTATTCCTTCGATCGACAAAGGTAAGATTCTAGGGCAACCAGAAGATCTCAAAACTACAAATCTTGTCGATATTCATAATGCTACAGGATACTACATAGAACCTTCTAGCGGAGGATGGGAGGATTATTCCTTGCCCATCAAGAAAGGAGATCTAGGATGACCTATCATCCCCATAGCCATTGAACCTCACATATTCCAAAAAGCTATCTGTGACTTTGGAGCAAGTGTTAACATCATGACAAAGGTAATTTATGATAAAATCAATGGAGATACTTTGTTGTACACAAACATGCATTTGCAGCTTGCAGATTAGTCACTCTGCTACCCCAAGGGAATTCTTCAAGACATCTGTGTACGAGTTGGATCCTCATACGTACCCATAGACTTTGTGGTTTTAGAAACAGGTGGAGATGTAAGGGCACCCATTATCTTGGGCCGATCTTTCCTGAGCACCACAAAAGCCATCATCTATGTGGACAGTGCCAAGATCTGCTTCACAATAAAGGATAGAAAGGAAAATTTCACTTTCAAGAATCGTATACATCACTCTCCGAGTCTTGCACAAAAGGTGTACTTGCCCAAAGAGACAATAGTGACCAAGAAGAGGAACAATCGAAGGAACAAGAATAAGGTCAGGAAGCCAGGAGAAGAATGAGTTAAGATGATCAACACACTCTGATTAGAGTTCAAGCACCTCCTCACTTCACCATTCCTTACCAAAAAGGAAGACCTTAGCGTACCGACGATTGAGTGCACAATAGGACAAAGAATCTTCCACAACACCTTCTACGACATTGGATCGAGTGTCAACATAATGTCAAAGGTAATATATGATTATTTGTTTGGTGATAAACCTTTGTTCCCTACATATATGCAATTGTAGATGGCGGACAAATCAATCTGATTTCTAGAGGGAATAGCAAAAGACATCATGGTAAAAATACAAGATTACTATGTCCCTATCGACCTCATGATTCTTGACATGGGAGAAGAGGAAGAAGACGTACCTATCATCCTTGGAAGACCCTTCCTTAACAGTACAAACACGATCATCCACATCGGATTAGGAAAATCCACTTCCAATTTCTAGGACAAAAGGTATGATGTTATTTCAATAGTTATACAACTTATGAATAGCCAAGGAAGATCTGCTGCATGAGGAGACATCGAGAATCCCAACGCTAGAGGGATCAACTCCCCAAGAATGAAGAAGAAAGTAGAAGCTGTGAAGGATGAATCTACTACACTAAAGTCAAATCCATAGACCAAGCAGATCTAGAAAGAAAAGGTAGCATCATCATCAGAGTCACCATCACAAGAGGTGCAACCATCAAGGTTTTCATCTCTGGGGCCGATTAACACACCTGAAGAATGAACAAGACTGGAGAAGAGTCCTGTCCAGAGGACTTAAACATCTGAACCCTCGCCAGGAGGTAAAATTGGTAGTTATTCATATTTACTTTTTTTACATTGCATAAATTAATTTTACTTTAGCATATTTACTCTTTTTGCATTCGCATTGCATTTAGAAAAGAGAATAAAAATTTGATAATTGCATTATAAACCTTAAGCCCTATGTGAATAATCTTACGGTGTGTAAAACCCCGCAAGAATATTCACCGTGGTATCATAAAAAAATAAAAATACCATGCATATATTATAAAATCCAAAAAATATATTAAAAAGACATTCTGCTAAAATTGTGCCAAATAAAAAATCTTTCTAACTCCAAGAACGACTAACCCCTGGACGGCTGACCGCTAACACTTTTATTCTAATCCGTTCCACGAGTTTTGTTGTTCTTGTTGAAGTTTTTGCAGGATGGTCATGAGCAAGTTCATCGGGTCATCTTCATCTCGCTCCACCAGGAGTGCATCCTTATCAAGAACCTGACTTCCTGATGGACGAGAAGGACAACCACTAGCGAACCAGCTCTGAGAAGTACAAGTTTGAATGACCATGTCAACAACTAGCTTGGGGGAAGGGCATCCCCCATGTGTCTAGATAAGTATTTCTTTCCCTTTTGTTTTACTATTTATAAGTCATAAAAAAGATGCAAAACTAAAAAACAAAATAAAAAATTATCCTTTAGATATATACTAGTAAGGTGTGATCTTAAAAAATGAAAACCAAATAAAAAGTGTGTGTCTAGTTTTCTATTTTTAAGAGCTGAATAAAATAAAAAGGACTCTAAAGGTAATCTCTTGAATGAAAATGATGAATAATTGCTCTGTTGTAATTTCTTTTAAGTACCTAGTTTTTAGCCTTGAATTCTCCCGAGTTTTGGATAAGACTATTTTGATATAAGAATTTACTATAAACTTGAAACTCGTGGGTAGCATATGCTTGATCTAAGTCTAGGTAATTAACGGATATGATATCACAAGGTCTAAGCTATTGTTTATCTTATTCCAAATGATACTAAAGTTCTGGAGATTTATCTTTTGAAAAACATAAAAACTACATGATGAGTTCCTGTATGACAAAGCTTGAATTCGTACCAGAGCCATACATGTTATTTAAGCTAGGAAGATTTCCACTCTTTTATGCTACTTTTTTGCATTGAGTTTAGTCAAGCTTTGATGACCCTTATGAGAGGTTTGTCATGGTCTTAAAATCAAAATCACGTACACACCACCCACATAGGCATTACTCCTACACTGGGGGCAGGCGCAAAGACATGCATTCCATTTAGATCCACTCAAAAATGTTTTACTTGTACACTGGGAGAAAACACCAAAAATATTCTTGATAGGTTTTTCATCCACCAGATAAATGCTCGAAGTTTCTGTTGCTATCTCTCAAAAGTTTTGTTGCAAAAAAAGAAGCATGGGCTATACAAAAGTTATTGATAAAAAAATAGAATTGAAAAAAAATAGACAAGTGTCCGAGATATCTAAAACAATGGATACTTATATGCCCGCCTGAAGAAAAAAAGATAAAGAACAGAAAGAGATGAATAAGATAGCCCATGTTTTCTTGCAAAAGTATTTCCAAGTTTCAAAAAGAGAGATATGTTTTCAAGGAACATAGTAGAATTAGATTAGCCACCATATATATCCATACACATACACATCTTGATTTGATTGTATGACTTAACTCTCTTTGGATCCGAGGTTTGACTTTACAATATATGTATTGCAAGTATGCTCTTTCATGCTATTTCCACTCCTATGAGCTCCACATAAGCCTTAGTTGTAGGAAAAGAAAGGCATAACATCACTATTGCCTTGGTGAGGATCCACAAATACCACATATATTGAGAGACTTCAGAGTGTCGTACAAAGGAAGCTCTAAGTTTTGTTTTGAAAACCTATAAAAACTCCGGAGTAATGGTTGAGCAAAGAACATGAGACATAGAGCTTGACTTGATCATTCTATCTTTCAATTGCTGAAGACCCAAGTGAAGGCTAAGAAGCCCAATGGTTGAAGGTAATATGGGTAAGTTTGAAAGTTAGAATGGTTTGTTCTAATCCGGAGGAAAATTCTTGATTGAACGTATGTGTACTTTTAAAGAGTTGCTACAATTCTTTCTAAAAATCTTAAAACTCCTGATCCATTGTTGAGTTTAGCATTACTCAGGGACGAGCAAAGGTTAAGCTTGGGGGAGTTTGTTGACGATAGTTAACAACCATTATAAACCGTCAATATAATGCATGAATATGATCACCAACATAGGTTTATGGGTTTAAACTAACAAATTCCACAAGTTTTGATGAATCTGTGTTTTCAGCAGGATTTATCCAGAAAACCATCATGGTGGACTCAAACGTCAGAATTAATCACGCTTATCCTTGACAAAAACAACTCTAGAAGGTTTCAGAGAACACTAGAAGGCAAACCACTGAAGAAGAACGCGAGAGGCAAACAGGTGAGGCTGACCGACCCTACCTGCAGGCCTACCGACCCCCTAGGCCCACATGGCAGCCCCTCCTTCCTACGTCGGTTCTCCACCATCTTAGCGTTTGCATCTACGCCGTTCTTTCAAGTCAATTTGATTCAAGGGCTCAGGGGGCCGACAAGCCTGCAGGATGGAATATATTGATAACTTATACATATGATGGATGGAATATATTGATAACTTATACATATGCATCCGTCAGTCCTTCCCTGTGGTAAAAATATAAATAACGATACCTGAAATACTCCCGAGTGAAATGGTACAATGGTAAATTATCTGTGCGCTTGCAGATCACTTCATATATAAATATTCTTTATAGTCACAATAAAATACTTAAGTACTTCTTAGTGTCATTCTAGAAGTGACGCTAAGGAATGTCAACAAGCATTTTTGGCATCATAGTTAGGGATGACAACTTAGCAAAAGTGATGTTAAGAAAAAACAAAAAATATTAGGTGGCTATGTAAACAAGTGACATTTTAATAAATACCAACAATGACTATCCCTTGCATGAAATTATCTATTTTCATGAGAGTGGTAGTTTTTATGAGAGTCAACTTGCACCGCCACGAAATATGGGTTGCTCATTGTTGTGAATTGAACATGAACAAAAGTTTTTTTTCTTTTAATCAGCAGGAAAATTTTATAACTAGTCTTTCTCCCTCGTGCTAACTTAGAATGTGATGGTTCTTTTTTTAAAAAATCTCTAAAATCATGCTCTATCATTTCATTATGTTCTTATTGGTTTTTTTATTAATGTTTATTGGTTATTTTTCTCAAGTAATTGGAGAACGAGGGCTTGTCAAATTTTGAAATTCAAAATTTTGAATTGTTCAGAAAACTCGATGAAGAAATGACTTTTTTTATTTGAAATCATTTGTCATCCCAAAATTATGTTCGAAGTTCTCATATTTTGAAATTAAAATTTCAAATTATTTAAACAAAGTCGGATAGAGAAATGACCAAAACAAAAGTACCACATCTCTAGAGTTCTATTACTTTATAGCTGATGACAAGTTCATTTGATCATTTGATGTCCAAAAATCTTGTAACTAATCTTATGAACAAGTGCAGTTTCCCTTTTTATTCTCTCTATAAAATTTGTAATTAGTTTATAAAATTTGTAACTAATCTTCTAACTTCATATGCAATGATTTTTTTCTAAAAGTTTATAAAATCATGCTCTATCAGGCGTTCTTACTATTTTTTATTGCTATTTATTAGTCATTTTATTTGTCAAGCAAATAGAGAATGATCGTCGTGATGCTATCTTAGGAAAAATACCTAGTAGCAAACAAGGAGGGTCACAAGGAAAAGATTATAAGGTCAAGGTGGAAAGCAAGATTACCCTTGCATCAGATCATTTTTAGGATAGCAACAGAGAGATCGAATCAAGGATTTTTGGGCATGGTCTCACAAAAGGCTCAACAATAACTCATATGCTCACCAAGGATAAAAAGGTTGACAACTATGGTGCCGCGATGAAATTGAGGGCCTCTTGTGGCGGCCGACACAAGGTTGTGTATCTCGGCACGCGCTGGTATCAAGGCTTCTAATCATGATCCATTATGGAACTACACCGATGTGTTATCTTGTCATGAGCTTTTCCTTGGTTATCTCTCCATATCATATCAGAAGATCCATATATCGAACCAAATGAGTAGGACTTTCTTCTAAAGTTGTAACGAGGATAACTTTGAAGAACAGTCATCAACATAAACATTAACAACTACAAGTGCATGACATGCTTCTCTTCCCTT
The DNA here is from genome assembly GCA_904845875.1 of Miscanthus lutarioriparius. NCBI lineage: Eukaryota > Viridiplantae > Streptophyta > Magnoliopsida > Poales > Poaceae > Miscanthus > Miscanthus lutarioriparius. The sequence goes on along the minus strand of CAJGYO010000016.1, from coordinate 30,481,855 downwards.
GAAAGTCTTTTGCTTTGAATCTCGGGACGAGATTCTCTTAAGGGGGAAGGGTTGTAACACCCTTGGTGTTAAGCTTGCATATTTGTAACACCCTCGGTGTTATGCCCTAAACAAATTACTAAAACATGTCATGAGCATCATGTCTATGTGATAATGCATTTGATGGAATGAAAAGATAAAGTTTTGCAACCTAAATGATCAGTAAAAATTGTTAAATGAGAAGCTATTCAAAAATGCATGTATATCAAGTAGGGCTTAAAACTAATTTTTATTGAACAAAAATACTATAAAACATATATGTGGCACTTAAATAAAGTTTGGAATATGAACTTGGTAGATGACAATGAAATCCTTGCTGTAGAAAAACAACATTGCTAGATAATATTTTTAATTGCTTAGAAATGCAATTTCAAATCAAATTAAGCTCATTGACTTCGAAGATTTTTAAGTATATAGACAACAAGACAATGCTATGTTTGGGAATTTATTTTGTGAAATCAAGTTAAGAAGTGGTGTCATGTTTTAGCTAGGGTTGGTAGCCTCATATCCCCTCTAGAGCATGGTGAAGATGGTTTAGGTTCTCGAGCAACCGTTTAGTTTTTATAGGTGCTTTAAAATTCATGCAGGACATGATTTTAGGCTAGTTCACAGGGTGAACGCGGTCACCACGCCTCAGGGGCACGACATCGCCACACCGGCTCGCTTTGCGCATGCACGCACGCTGCCACGCGTGTCCGGCTACGGCTGCCCTGGCCTGACCACAACTGGCTCTGCCGCGTGGAGTCGTTGTTGCTGCTTACACGGCTGGGCAGCGCTGTAGCCTGCCTCGCCTCGCTGCTGCACTGCCGACCCACCTCGTGCCCCAACACAGTCGTTGCCGGTGTCATTGCATCACAATCGTGCCCGTGCCTGTCGCCTATGCCTATACCCCGCTGCTAGCCCGGTTAGATGCTGCACGCACGTGGCCAAGCTCGTCGTCGCCTTGCCATTAATGGCACTGCTCCCGCGAGGGCCATGCTGGTCGATGGACGCACGCGCCTGTCCTATTGCGTCCACGTGCATAACACCTAGATGACGTCATCCATGTCCTGCCAAGGTGAGACCGAGCTAAGCCCACCTGTCGGCCCCATCTCTCTCTCTCTACTGCTGTTGTCGAGCCGCACCATCAAATTAGGCATCGAGCGATCACCTCCATTCAATTCAACGCATCCATGGCTTCATCATCAAGTCCACTTGCTGCCTGACCCCACCTAGCCTTGAACCGTGCATGGCCAAGCTTCAATTTGGAACTTTCCTCTCCACTGTGCCGATAAGGCCGCGCTCGGCAATGGCCGAGGATAGCCCTTCCTCAGTCCACCCTGAGCCGATTACTATGCAACGCTAGCTTCGCCTCCATCCGTTCTTTGCCCTGCGCGCCTTAGCCGAACCTCTACCGCCTCACCGTTGTCGCTGACGTGACCGTGCCATCATGGTGCACCATCACATGGCTTGGCTGCACATGGCCAGCCCTCCATCTTTGTCCTTCGCTCCAACCATCACTTCGTCCTGGTCCATGGTAGCCTCCTAATGCTCGTGCCCTAACCAATTAGGTCTGTATCTGCCTAGCTCACCAGAATAGTGGCACTGCCATCGCGGATGGCTGCGTGCTGCTGCTGCCTTCCCTAATAAGTCATGTTACCCTACACCGCAACTTAGCATAGCCACTCAGGTTGGAGATGGTGACCGGCCTGTTAGATGGGCTGGTGTAGGTCCCAGGTGGCCAGTGCGGCCGTGCTGTGTCACCGCCGCCACGTCGCCCTACGCTGAGTCACCGAGGGTGCGCAGGGGAATTCTAGGAAAGTCAGGGGGGTTAAGTGAGAAGATTTGAGAGAGGGGGAAATAGTATTAGGGCCTAGGTGTGATTTGGAAGAAAATCGGGGACACTTTTGCAAAAATGCCAGCACGTGCGGGCTCCCCCGCCGCGGGCCGTCTCGCGCGCGGGTCGGCGCTCATGTGGGCTGCATCAGCGGGCCGCTGTGCCCCGCATGCTGCGTGTCACGGGCCGCGCGTTGTAGGCCGTGCGGAGGATTCACTTTTCTTTTTCCTAGGAAATTAGTAATGGTCTTCTAATTTAATTTATGAGCTGATCTTTGGTAATTAATATAAAATCGTGTAGGTGTCTAAAAATTATGAAACAAATTTTGTTAGCTTCCTAAAATTGTGATCTATTTGTTCGTATAATTAGTTTATACATATACATGTTGATACTAGGAGCTATTAAATCGTTTGAGAATGCTTCATATTATTAAATTAATCATTGTAGGAATTTTTGTGGTAAATTGGTGAAAGCTTTAGTCCTAGAATTTTTATAGTAGATTCATTATATTATTATGTGCTCACTGTAATTTTGTAGCCTTATAATAGAATAAGCATTAGGGTAGTTAAATGCTCTTTGTTTCAATATACATTCAATCAATAGTAGAAATAAAGATATACCCTTAAATTGCACAACTCTTTGTTAGTTGAACCCAACACTTTGCTTGATGAAGATGATAGTTAGCTTAGTATCTTAGCCATTGGAGCTAGCTTAGTAGCTTGGTATGCGCATTCTTATTTTAAGAGTTGTTGTTGCCTAAATGCTAAGTTGTTGCATCATCATCGCATGCACGTAGAGAACGAGTTGGTGGAGATAGTGACCACCGATGATCGCGAGTTCGGGGAGATCGTTGAGGAATATGAGGAGGAGATCCTTATACAGGAGGAGGTCCTAGAGCCAGCACTAACTGACTTAGCTGACACCGCATCTGCCTAAGGCAAGCCCTGATACATAACCTCTATTTTAGAATTCACCATATATATATATATGTGTGTGTTTTGCATTTACGTTACAGGAATTTTGTGAAAACCACATGCATAGATATACCTGTCCTAAGAGTCTTACTAGTGCAGGTTCGAGTAGATGCTATGCTTAGGTCATCGGTAGCGTGAGTAACATATCATTACTCACAATAGGTAACTATTATAATTATTCTCATGATAAAATGATGAAAGGAAAAATGGAGACCGGGCAGGGATATGGTATGGGTATTGGTGGGTGTAACAGGTTGTGTCCTGCGACCAATGGGGCTTAGCTTGGTTACACTATTTACCCTGTCCGTGTCGATTGAGGACCGTCCATTGCTGTGGATGGTAGTCAGGTCATAGACTTATTATCCTGAGCACATACTTGCTTATGGGAGTGGGAAGGCTCGTTGCGCTCTTATCGTGGATTATGGCTCTTTCCGAACTGACTGATTGGATGCGGGGAATGGAGGAGGTCTAAGCACCATACTGAGACTGGGTCTCTAGTGTGGGGGCTTGGAGTCGAAGTTTGGACGAGGACCTAGACCCCTCGATAGGAGTGGAGTGGGTTGGTCTTGTTTGTGCCTAGGGTACAAGCGGAGCATGTGTTTCGGGGTACCCAACTAGGATATATTGGTTCACGAATCACCGTTTCTATGAGACGATGCGACTTGGCTATGGTCTAGCACCGTAGTAAGAACTGGAAGAGGAAAGATGGTGAAATGATTCTAATTGCTCAACCCTTTCTTGAAAGTAGAACAAGTGCTTACCTAGAATGGTTAGCTAATGAAGTAATCATGACTGCAAACAAAACTTGACTTAAGGACTTACTATTAGTAATGCTTTTTGAAAACAACAAGCCATACTTCCTATCATATCCTTGAGAGTCGAGAATATATTCCCACTAGTCGGGTAAGTCTTGTGAGTACATTATGTACTTAGGGTTTATTTTACCCTGTTGCAGTTGTAGCTTGAGGAGTGAGCTCTTGTGTGGAGGATTCTTCTAGTGGGCATAGATGGATCCGTGTATCATTTCCGCTAGATGATTATTACATTCCGCTGTTTCAATATCGCACTCTGAACTCTGGTATTGTAACAAATAATTTATAAGACTATGTTGTAAGAAATGGATTAAGTGCTGTAAGCTCGTACTCATTATTGGATTCTAGCGGTAAAACGTGGATTGTTTTGAGTTCTCCCTTAGGGTGGGCTCAATGGAACTATTCGGTTTAGCCACTTCCGGGGTGCTTAGTGTCTAGTAGAAGACAAGCGCCTCCGAAAGTGTGTTATTTTGGGTAGTTCTGCCATAGGTGGTATCAGAGCTAATAATAAGTCTATGAGTTGTAGCATCCAATTTTAAGAACAAAACCAGATACACACCATATGTGAGCCTAGGAAGTCAAATCTCACATATAGCTGCAAATAAGGGTAATATCGAAAGACAATGCTCAATATATAACGTACTTAGTATAAAGGATATAACCTTAGACAGCAAACAGCGGAAAGATAACTCTGATCTTCGAGTGAAGACTATAATTCCATAGGGACAACTGACTGATTGATCACAAGCCTAATTCCTCCAAACTCTAGCAATCTGGTACCCATCCGGGATTTTTATCCAAATAATTGAAAAATAAAGCAAGCGTAAGTACATGTCATACTCAACAAATATAACATGGGGTTCATGAGGCTCTAAAGGCTGACACTAGTTCAACTGTGATTAGCTTTTAATTGTCACAATTTTAGCATAGGAGTAGCAACAAGTTTATCACAAGCCCATATAAACACATGATCAGGTAAACATGAATAATAAATAGCATAAACAGTAATCAATAGTGAGCATCTTTATCATCAGTTTCATCAGTGTCCATAAGGGTCCAAGGCCGCTCATGATCGTGAGCATGGCTGATATACCAGTTCTACAATCTACAGAGATTGTACACTTTCACTGTGAGTTATGATTTACCCTTTCACCCGAGGTGATCAGCCTCTTGGCCCACTACCAAGGAAGGTTGGCAGGGTTCACTATGAAGCCTTTCAAAGGTTCATCTAACAAATTAGAGCTATTAGATTCACTCGGCAAACAGATGTAGAGCCCCCCTTCCCGAGGGCACAATGACGCGCAACCTATACACAAGGGGACAGAGGCCGCACTATACCCAATTTGGTAAGCCATTCTTACGCCAATAAAGGTAACCACTAACAAGCTAGAAAAGGTCCTCACACTGAGCTAAAGCCAGAGCCATATAGCCATCACAGCTGTACTGTAAGTCCTAGATGTTCACTTACAGATAAGTCCTTAGGGACAGGAATCTATAGCACCATAAAATAGCCCAATGCTCTAGCCCCCTTGTTCCATGTTGCTAAAAAACATTTTTTAGTGTTTATTGCATATACCATTAGAGAAGTTACGAGATTATGGTCTTTAATTCAGCACTAGCACCATACTACCCAATGCAATAACTCATAGGACTCAAGGTACAAGGTAACAAAGTACTAGGAAATCCTTAGTGGTAGTCAAGGTAGACACATGCAGCATGAATTAAATGATTAAAGGTGTATAGGACAACAAGGAAGATCCCATGCTATACTTGCCTTAAACTCATATCCTTCTTCTACTGAATTGTAACCTCAAAAATACTTCTTCTGGATCACCAACTTCTTCTATATCACCAACGTACTTCTCACCGACTGGACAAGATCATAAAGCACCACACAAGCATCCATGCAATCATACACGAAGCAAAAAATAGAACTATATTAGAATAGTACACCATTAGCATAAAATCAAGGTGAAAAGTTTGTAAAATGAATCTATGTCTCGCTACGAACACATAGACGCGAAGATCACAAAAATCGGAGATATAACGAAGAAGTTATGAATTAAACAATATTTTCTTTAATAAAATAATAGATTAAATCTAACCTAGAATTTGAAAAGTTGAAAATATATTTAACAATAGAATGAACATGTAGATTACGCAATTACGAATCTAACAGAACTTTAACGGGTCAAAACAGAGTTAAAACGGAGATTTTATGGCTAAAACAAGATCAGTGGCAAAACTGTAAATATATGAAAGCGTATTTTGGATCTAACCGAGGGAAACTATGCTTTCTGAAAGAGAAAACATATTTTCAATATACTAGAAAGAAACTACGCTTTTAGAACAGAAAAACATATTCTGAAAGTACGCCTTGGACTGCGGGTTCTATTACACGAAACTGCAGGGGCCCCTTAGCAAAACGCCAGCCAAGAGGGTATTTCTAATCTAGGTCGTTGATCTGGATTTGGACGGCGCCTGACGCTTGGGGTGTTTCCCACCGGCCAGAATAGTAGCACCGGCGGCGGTGACCATTGCCAATGGCGAGCAACTCACCAGCGACCACAGAAAACGGCCTACGGGCCATGGTTGTCCGAAATAAAAGCACTGTGAGAAAGAGGGAGGAACGGAGAACTCACCAAGGGCTTCTTGAAGACAGGGAATCGAATGGAGAGGGCGTGGGGCACGGTGGGTGGCAGCGGCTTTAGGGATTGGGCGGCGCGGCGAGCTCGGGTGGAGGCGGTGGCTCGCGATAGAGCTGGATGGGGGCGACGTGGCACGGCGCTCAGATTTTATAGGGGCGGAGCGGCTTGGAGCACACACAAATCAACAAGGACGGGGTGGCTATAGACTCTCGGCGATGGCGGAGTCTTACACGGGAACGAAAGCAAGGTAGAAGACGGCTGACAAACCGGGCCCACCTGTCGGTGACGAGACGCGCAGGGCCGATCGACAGAGAGACAGAGCAAGGGAGAGAGAGGAGCAGTGCGGGCAACGCGGCTTACTACTAGACCGCGTGGGGAAGGGAGCTGGGCCAAAAGAGAGGAAAAGGGGAGGAAAAGATTTTTTTTCTTTTCTAAATTTCCAAAGCAAATTTTCAAATCCAAATTCAATTCAGATTTAAATCCTTTTGAAAATTTGAATTTTATACAAAGTCACACATTCCAATAATTCCAATGCACCAACATGTATGTACAAAAATGTTGCTAAGCCTTATGATAAATTTTAATTTAATAAAAAAATTATTTCCTATGTTTTTCTGAGCACAATAATACCAAATTAAATATTTTTAACCCCATTTCAAAAAGAGCAATTTTTAGGGTGTTACACGAGTTTAGGAACTCTTTTCAAAAATCTAAAATTTGACCAATAAAAACTTTGCAAAAAATAGGATGCGATAAGTTACGTAAATAAGTATAAGCCCTAACAATATGGTCTATCTAGGATAGTGGCACTAGTTTTATCTAATCAATTTCTGTAAGTACAGTAACTTACGCTGCATAAGAATCATTTAGCATCCGGGAAGTGAGTGTGTGCTGTGCCGAAATTTTATGCGAATGCTGCTATATTCCGGCTTGAGTGAACGAATAGGTCGATGCATGCATCATGAAGAGATGATCTTGCTTAAACTAAACTCCTCCGCATGTATAATTTTGGGTAGTGAATTGATAGGATAATAAATGAAAATAAATGCTTTAACTCTTAAGGAAAGGTTTAGCATGTAGCAACTTATCGGGCCTTATTATCTCTCTAGCCTTTTTTTAAAATATGGAGGTTGTGTCCCTAATGGTGGGTTCCTCTCTGTTTACAGTGGGCACAGATGGATCCGTGTATCGTTTCCGCTAGATGATTATTACATTCCGTTGTTTCATTATCGCACTCTAAACTCTGGTATTGTAACAAATAATTTCCAAGACTCTATGTTGTAAGAAATGGATTAAGTGATGTAAGCTTGTACTCATTATTGGATTCTGGCGGTAAAACATGGATTGTTTTGAGTTTTTCCTTGGGGTGGGCTTGACGAAACTATTCGGTTTAGCCACTTCTGGGGTGCTTAGTGTCTAGTGGAAGACAAGCGCCTCTGAAAGTGTGTTATTTCGGGCGGTTCTGCCACAATATCGCATTTGTATTACATGAGCATAAGCATCATTCATTCTTTCATGAGCATGAGCATGTGTTAATACATTTAATTGTTTATGTTAATTGCCATGTTATATTTAAACTAGCTTTGTGTATGCTTTATGATCATGTGTGTTAATGCAAGTGAGTGTTATTTGGTCATCTAACCAACCTAGAACCACGTAGGAAAAAAATGATCTAGGGTTTATATTGATCTTTTTGCCTAAAAATGCTTCCAAGTGTTCGTTGACTGGTTCTCACCTTTTTCATGATGTTAGTTTGACCGTCGTTGATCTGTGTCTTCGAGTGTTTGCATGTTGTTTAACCCTAAATAAGATTTGTAGTATAGCTTGAGTAGAACAAACTTTGTTTAAGGACCTAGACCTATATTAGTGCCCAACCACTACTACAAATTGACTTATCACTATCGCCGCTTTCACTGCCGTCGGTTGGATCGATGGGGAGGCCTCCTAAGGATGGAAACCGACAGTTGAAACTGCTACCACCGACAGGTTAACGGTACATGCTGCAGTGGTATTGGGGTTGCATTTCCTCCGTCACATGAAAAGTCAGGCCGACTAGGATACGCGTTTTGGCCGGCGGTCCAAAACTAGAGTTTGGTCAACCGGCGGTAAAAATTCAGCATGAGTGTTGAATGCCCTCAACTTCCAAGGCCGTCCAATCACCATTACTTCCGCCGCCTGAAGCCAAAGAGCCATACCCACCGCTCTACATATTCTTCAAGCCCAATGCCCTCTAAAACCACCCCTCTTCTTCATCCATCATCCCCTTCTCTTCCAATCTGCAAAGAAAATATCAGACAACCCCATCAAGTTTCCAAGTAGCCCATCATCCAACGAGGATGACTTGCCAGCCCACCAGTCCTCCGAGAAGCATGTCTCCTCCGACGACTAGATGTCTTCTAATTATAGTCCTCCGTGGAGCTCCGAGAAGGAGGATGAGGACGAGGAGGACTAGGACGAGGACGAGGAGGACAAGGACGTGGACAAGGAGGACGATGTCGACGCTAATGACAAGGACGATGACGACTCTAACTCCGATGGCTCCGACTCTGACTTTGACTTTAACTCGCCTCCTCCCAAGCGAGCGAGGCGATCACGAGAGGATCATATTTAGATTAAGTAGTTTATAGTTAGTGTAACAACCCAAAATTCCACAAACCAAAAATCACAACTACAAAATTTTTTGTTTAAACCCTATGTGATGTTGAGTGACACATGTAGAAGCCAAACCCTAGTTTTGGATTAGATGTGACCCAACTAGGTTAAAATCATAACCATAGCTTGGTATTATGCCACGTGTGTAATTAAATTCCTAAATAAACAAATCATGCATGCATCCTTAATTCCACTTGTGATTTGGATTCTTTTGCCTTATGTGATGTTTAACTAACTTACTTAATATTTACGATAAACCCTAATATATGGGATGTATTTTGACCACCATTTGAAACACCTTGTGGGACCCACTACATAACTCGAAGTTCAAGTTTAAACTCTAACTAAATCTGAATCGAAGCAAAAGAAATAAAAGAGAAAGGAAAGAAGAGGGAGCAGCAGCAGCCTAGGCCTGCTCGGCATTGTGAGCCAGCCCGGCCAAGCCCGCCTGCCCTCCCACTCGTGCACGTGGCCCACGAAGCTGGCCCAGCGTCGCCATCTAGCTACAGCGTCGTCGTATTCCCCACGCTCCCTCCACCACACGACCGGGAGCCGACCGCGGAGCAGGCGTGGGCCTAGGGTCACGCACATAGCATGACCCTGTTCCCCCTTGCGCCGCGCCTACGCTACCGCACGTGGGCCGTCGGATGCGCCGCACGCATCACCACTGCCCGATCGCCGTCCGCCATTGGAGCCCTTGGAGCTCGGCTATAAAAGCCAACGCCCGCGAGCCCTAACCTTCAGCCCATTTTCCACCGCCGCTAGTGGCACAGCACCACACCACGTCAAGCTAAGAGAGAGGGAGGAGGACAAAGCAAGGAGGAGAAGGAAGCCGCTGCAGAACTGGACCTCGCTGGAGCCAGGAGCACCGCCCCGATCAGCTACAGCGACGTAGCTGCTCGGCACGGCACTGCATCGCCTCATCACGGCCTCGCCTCGCCACTGCACCGCCATCCTACCATCACGAGCCTTACGGTGAGCCACATTGTTCGCCGCTCACCGCGCTAGCCGCACTCACCATGAACGCCACCGCGTTCCCGCACCTAGGGGGCGCAGAGGCGGAGCATTCCCCTCCTAGACATGCTGCACACGCACCGCACGTGCATAAGCCTAAGGCCTGGCCTCACCGACCCCTAGCGGCTCGGGAACATCGGCACGACCACCCTGCATGCCATGGCCGAGAGCACAACCATGGCGAGACCACCGCGTCTTCTATGTCGCGGTAAAGGCGATGTTGACACCCCAACTGGCTCCGCCATGACGAAAGACACACCGCGCTCACCTTAGCCGAGGATGAAGCCCACCGGAGCACTACGTTGCCGCACCGCACCTCGTTGGAGCGCCATCGCCTCCGCTTTGCCCCCACCACCGTGGCCAGAGGCGTTGAGAGCTCCTGGAGCCCTTTTGACCTGCTCGCCATGGCCGTAGCAGCGTCGGGGAGCTCATGCGCACCACCAATCTCTGGTACCACCGCCACAGCCACCACACTGCCGCTCGCCGGTGTACGAGGACCACCGCCACCACGGCCAGCCAACTGGAGCCGCTCGGCCACCACGTTAACTTCACCGGGGCACCCTTCAAGGCAAGGCCAAGCTTTTGCCCACCTTAATTGCACACCCGCGCCGCTGGAGGGGCTCGCCGGTGAGCTCACCACCGGCGGGAGCATGCGGGGGAAGAAGATGGGGATTTTCCCCTCGCCGGCTACACGTCCGTGCACTTGGTGCACGTGAATCGAACCCTGGGAAGGAGTAAGTGGACCAAGTCCTTCATAGACCAGCTCTGCGGTCTATGGACCAACGTAGGTGGGTTCACAATGAACCGCGCGTCACCTGTCAGTCACCGTTTGACCCCGGACCCACCTGTCAGTGACTAACCAAGATGATGACACCATGCTGACGTCAGCGGGACCCACCTGTCAACCGCGGTTTAGCTCTGATGGCGCCATGCTGACGTCATGCCGATGATGTGACCACGCCAGCGTCGGGGACTTCGGTGATCTCTCCGACCACCTCGGCAAGCTCTCTGACCACTTCAGTGATCTCTCCCACCACCTCGGCAAGCTCCCCGACCACTTCGGTGATCTCTTCGACCACCTCGGCAAGCTCTCCGACCACGTCGGCGATCTCGCCGACCACTTCGGCGATCTCTTCGACCACCTCAGCGATCTTTTCGACCACCTCGGTGACCTCTTCGACCACCTCACCAGCTGATACACTACTCCAAGTCCCTACATGCCATGTGAACCAGTCACAGTGTGACACGTGTTAGCCCTAAATTAATCAGCCTTTATTATTTTCAGAAATGGATTTAATCTTTGAAAATTCGTAACTCATTCATACGACCTTAGAAAAATATGAAACCAGGACCAAAATTCATCTAAAATCGAGCTCTACGTAATGAACCCATGTTTGAGTGCATTTTGCTCTTTTGAATTTTCATTGCTTCTTTGTGCTATTCTATAAACGTCGCTAACACGACTATAATTCGATCGTATGCAGACTCGGAGGAGAACCAGACGGACGAGGATCATGAGTAATGTGAGGAGTGCGGGGATGACTTCACTGAAGGTGCCACATCCCACCCAACCTCGTAGCACCTATTACGCATTGCTAATATAGAACTGGTATTGCTTTATTTTATTGTTATATTCACACTATGATAGGATTTGCATGGTAGTATGCTTATTTGATGGCCTTTACCTTGATGCAACCTTACCCCTACTTACCCTGCTATTAGGCTAGACACGCGCTTGCTACTATATTTCATTGCTTATTACTTCTACTACGCTTGTACTACAATGATGCGTGGTGGAAACTGGTGTTATCTGGACTATGGGGACTGTGCTGCGTGTGTGACTTGGGTGCGTGGAGGGTGAGAGTTGTGTCGACCAAGTTGGAGTATACGACGAGCCTGGGGCAAGTCTTGCCATGGGGTGCTACTTGGGCACCCCTGGAATGGATACCTATGGTGGGTAAATGGTATATAAGGTAGCCCTAGGTGTGAACCTGTGATGGGAGGAGCCCAGGGTGGAGGTGCTGTGGTGGCACGGTAAATGGAAACCCTGATGAAGACATTCTAGCTTGGTCACCCCTAAGGACTTACTAGTACTCAGGTTCACCGGGAAGCCTTACATACCACTCACCCTATATGGTGCGGGACGGCAGGACTACTTGGTAGGATATAGCCACTACTGCTAGGTTGATAGCGGACAGTGCGAGGAGGTACGGGGCACGGAGGATTCCCTCCACACCCTTCTGAGACTTCATGGAGACCTTGTGGACCCAGCTCATGACTCACAGTTTCAGCCACCCTAGACTAGACCTGGGGTGTACCAGGGCTGAATGGTAGAGTGGCATTATCCTAGGCTAGCAAGCGGCCAGAATCAGCCCAGTTGACGACGGTCAGCGAGGAAGGCGGATCTTGTGGTCATATAAAACCTCTACATAGTGTATGGTTGATCGATCAATACATATGCCGACTTGTCGGCTATGGACCTTTCCTGGGTTTCGCTTAAACTAGATAGTGAGATGAGTCCTTCTCTTCTCCCCCCTGTGAGTGAGTGTTCGGACGTAGCCAGGGGCTACGGGCCATGAGACAGTGCTGAGAGGGAGTTGGCCTGTCGACTGAGCGATGGTATGGTTGTGATGTGGTGATGATGTGGAGATGGTGGTATATTGATCCCAGGATCGAAACCTGGCTCTAGACGGGAATGGGGTGGAATGGGTGTGGGAATGGTGTTAAAACTTGACCAACTATTAATATATATATATTTGATATGCTAAAACATAGGAAACCCCAGCCTTATAGGTTCCTTTTGAATATATCCAACTTGCATCCAATTTCTACAAAGCAATGCTCATAGGGTGGGAGTGGCCAGTACAAATCATACTGATAAATTTTGGCACACAGGTTCTGTTGAGGAGTATAGCTCTGAGGAGTTTGACGGTTGAGGGGTTTGTTCCTACACTCGAGTTTGGCGATCTTATCTTCAAAGCTGTTCTGAATGAATGCTATTTTTTATTCCGCCAATGCGGCGATGTAATAATAATTGTAATTCCGCACTATTTTGTACTCTGATATTATCGTTGTATGGATGTGGTATTCGACTGGAATTTGGGTAATATGATCTACAATGGTCATAATACACTTTGACTCTGTGGATTTCCCTTCGCGGAAATCAGGTCATTTCAGTTGGTATCAAAGCCATACTTGACCCTAGGACAAAACCCTTAGAAATGGATGATAGAATAGGACATGAACAGCCCTTCTTTCGGTTATATACCGACCCTGCATTTACTTTTATGCAAGGCTTATCTATTATTGACCTGCTAACACCTGTTTCCTTAAAACATGCAGATGGCAACGAACATCGAATGGCCGCCTCTAGGACCGCTACCTCTGGACCACACCAAGCTTACCTTCGACCTACGTGAGCTTGGGGATTTTGCACAGACCCTCTACAGAGTTCTCATCATGTTAGGAGTCCCTAACGAGCTTGTCAAGGTCACCTACACCGAGAAGTTAGCTCAGGAAGGAGGAATCGAAGGACCGGTTGTCATCTCAGTCGTATCCCAGCTGTGGTGTACGAGTTAGAGTAGATGACCCTGCGTGGTCATGAGTCATGTCAGTGGCTTCCATAAATAGTACCCCATGATGTACCCTTATGAGATGTAATATGAGACACTATACGTAGTACGATTCTCGCGAGTCTTCAAGTGTAGCTAATGGAGATGATGCTATGTAATAAAACCCATGTAATGAATGTTTTGGATGTTATTGCATCTTATGGATCTTATTGCTTCTTTGTAATGAGTGTTGGATAGTATAAATGTTTTTTCTTTAAATCGTCAAAAATCATGTAATCATACTAAATTGTAAGCACTTATGGCACAAATACTAAAATTCCTACGATCCATGTTGCAGATGCCGAACCGTCGATCTGCTCGCCTAATGAACCATGGACGTGCGCCCACCCCTGAACCAGTCGAACCAAATGGGGGGCGTGGTGGCAACAACCATGGCCGTGGCCGTGGACGTGGAGGGATACCCTTCAACCTGGAGAATACCCCTCCGCTTGTTGAGGAGAACATTCCGCCACCACCACCACCGAACCTGGCAGAGGTGATGGCGCAACAGACCTAGCTTCTTGCAGCTCTTGTTGACGGAGCAAACTGTCACCAGGGAGGTCAGCAGAATGATTTCTAAAGGAAGCTAGAGGGATTTCTGAAGCTGAGGCCACCTACCTATGATGGCACCGACCCTAACCCGCTTGTAGCCGATGACAGGCCCAAGGAGGTGGAAAAGAAGCTCAACCTCACCACCTTCACCGACGTTGAGTGTGTTGGAGCTGCCACACACCAGCTCACAGGTGCAGCACGCGCCTGGTGGGACAGTTTCAGTGATTCCCATGAGGACCCTGCCAACATCTCGTGGGATGAGTTCACCGAAGCATTCACTGAGTATCACATTCCCAAGGGTATCATGGAGGCCAAAGCCGAGGAGTTCCACAACATCAAGATGGGAAAGGACAGGGTGACTGAGTACACTACTCGTTTCACCAACCTTCTACGCAATGCACCTTCCTATGTTGTGAACTCTGAGAAGGAGAAGCTATACTATTACCGCAAGGGACTTAACCCGCACATCAAGCTAAAGTTTGGCGGTATTGAGAGTAGCACGTTGCATGCTCTGGTGGATCGCTGCATCCAGATTGAGGAGGACCATGCTGAAGCTGGAGAGGAGTACAGGGAGAGGAAGCATAAACCTGAGGAGTCCTTCCGTGGCCATGATCGCAAGAGGTTCCACAGAGATGCACCATCCAGGGAATGCTCACGCCACAACAGGGATGACAACCCTGGATCGAGTAGGGGTGGTGGAAGCTACACCACCAAATACTCCCGCCCTGCTCAGGATCGTTACACCCGGGACCATTATGCTCAGGACCGCAACACTCAGGACCGTTTCAACCGTTCCCGCTCTGTGAATGAATGCCCAGCACAGAACCACTCTGCACCAAGCACTAGAAACTGGAAGGCACCTGCGCCAACCCCTACAGGTGGTGCGCCTTTCACCTTCTTCGCTTGTGGCCAACTGGGTCACAAAGCCGCTGAGTGCCCTCAGAACTCAGCCGCTCAGAAGTCTCAGTTCAAGGGATCTGCTACTCATGGACGTCTCAACCATCTGGATGCCGAGGAAGCACAGGCTGCCCCTGACGTTGTGTATGGTATGTTTTTAGTTAATGGCAATACTGCATCAGTTCTATTTGACTCTGGAGCAACTTGTTCTAACATATCATCCAAGTTTGCACGAGAGCATGACCTGCCTATAACCCCAAGTGGAAAGCCTATCATCACCAGCTCACCTTTAGTTGACCTAAAGTGCACCCACATCTATAAGGGAGTGAGTCTTACCATTGAGGGTCTTATCTTTAAAGCCGACCTAACCCTGTTACCTTCCATGAGCCTAGATGTCATCTTAGGTATGGATTGGCTAACCATTCACTGAGGTATCATATCATGTTCACCTAGATACGTCCAAGTGACCCACCCATCAGGCTAAGTTATTAGATGTGAACCCCAGTCCAGAAAGTCCACTTCTATCCTATGTGCCCTTAAAGCCAGTTCAGAATCACAAAAAGAGGAGAAGACAGTTCATGTTGTACCTATGGTCAGAGACTATCCTGATGTATTCCCTGAAGAATTGTCGGGTATGCCACCAGACCATGATATAGAGTTCATTATTGATCTTTTGCCGGGAACAGGACCCATTGCCAAGAGACCCTATCGCATGTCAGTTGACGAACTGGACGAGCTCAAGAAATAGCTTGATGAGCTCATCTCGAAGGGATATATCAGACCCAATGCTTCACCCTAGGGATCCCCTGTTCTGTTTGTTAAGAAGAAGGATGGATCAATGAGAATGTGCATTGATTACCAGAACTTGAACGTAGTCACCATCAAGAACAAGTACCCTCTACCAAGAATTGATGATCTGCTTGACCAGCTCAGAGGTGCCAAGTATTTCTCCAAGATTGATCTCAGATCTGGCTATCATTAGATGAAGATTTGAGAGAGTGACATCCCGAAGACAACTTTCATGACTAGGTATGGGCAGTTTGAGTTCACTGTGGTGTCCTTTGGACTCACGAATGCTCCCTCATACTTCATGAACATGATGAATAAGGTTTTCATGGATGAACTGGATAAGTTCGTGATAGTATTCATTGATGACATCCTTGTCTATTCACCCACCATTGAAGAACATGAACATCATCTGAGAACTGTGCTTGAGAAACTAGCCCAACATCAACTCTACGTAAAGTTCAGCAAATGTGAGTTTTGGCTATAGAAAGTTGCCTTCCTAGGCCATGTACTATCAGCTAAAGGTGTTGCAGTTGAACCAGCTAAGATTGAAGCTGTGAAAGAGTGGGATCAACCCCGTAATGTGATAGAAATCAAAAGTTTCTTAGGATTGGCTGGATATTATCGCCGATTCATCGAAAATTTCTCCAAGATAGCCCGTCCGATGACCAACCTTCTGAAGAAGACCAAGGAGTTTGAATGGACGCCCGAGTGCGAGCGAAGCTTTCAGGAATTGAAACAGAAGCTTACCACAACTCTTGTGCTAGCATTGCCTGATATCAGCAAAGATTTCATGGTCTATTGTGATGCATCCCGTCAAGGACTTCGTTGTGTATTGATGCAAGGTGGAAGAGCGATAGCTTATGCTTCTCGACAGTTGAAAGAACACGAGAACCGTTACCCTACTCATGATCTTGAGTTAGCAGCAGTTGTGCATGCTTTGAAGATCTGGAGGCACTACTTGATAGGCAACAAGTGTGATATCTATACCGATCATAGAAGCTTGAAGTACTTTTTCACTTAGGAAGATCTAAATATGAGACAACGCCGATGGCTAGAGTTGATCAAGGACTATGACCTAGAAATTCACTATCATCCGGGAAAAGCTAATAGAGTCGCAGATGCCCTCTGTCGCAAGAGCTACTGTCACACCTTGATCACAGAATCCGTAATAGAGTCAAGGCTGAACATCAAAGGCCTGTAGGATTGCTAAAGCCTCTTGACGTTCTCGAGTGGAAATAGGAGAGCATATCCATGGATTTCATAATTGGATTGCCCCGTTCACAGAAAGGCAATAATTCCATTTGGGTGATTGTAGATCGTTTGACCAAGGTTTCTCACTTTGTACCAGTTAAGACCAAGACCGATGCCAAAAAGTTAGCAGATCTATATGTTGAGCATATCCTCAGACTTGATGGAGCTCCCTCTAGTATTGTAGCTGATCGTGGTCCTCAGTTTATGTCCCGATTTTGGGAAGCCCTGCACAAGTCCATCGAAACCAAACTTGATTTCAGTACCGCTTATCACCCATGGACAGATGGATAGACTGAACGAGTAAATCAGATCTTAGAAGACATGCTTCGCGCTAGTATACTGAATTATGGCTCTGATTGGGAGAAATGCCTACCCTATGCAGAATTCTCTTACAACAACAGCTACCAAGCTAGTATCAAGATGTCACCATTTGAAGCTCTGTATGGCAGATCTTGTAAGACACCTTTGATGTGGTCTCAACCGGGGGAAAGATCGTTCTTTGATTCCGCTAAGATTCAAGATGCCAAAGAAGGAGTTGCTCAAGTGAAGGAGAATTTGAGAATTGCTCAAAGTCGATACAAGAGCTATGCTGACAAAAGAAGAAGAGAACTTGAGTTCAATGTGGGAGATTTTGTCTATCTCAAGGTATCCCCGCTATGTGGAACTATCAGATTCCATGTGAAAGGAAAGCTTGCCCCTAGATTTGTTGGCCCATACAAGATTTGCAAGAGGATTAGAAAGCTCACCTACAAACTTGAGCTACTTGAGGAATTGGTGGCTGTACATCCCATGATTCATGTATCCTAGCTACGCAAGTGTTTGAGAGTGCCCGATGAAGTGATCCCGACTGATACACTTGACATTCAGAACACTCTCGAGTATAAAGAGCATCCTATTAGAATTCTAGGTAGAGACACCAAAGAAACCCGAAGCAAAACTATTCCTATGTGCAAGGTCCAATGGAGCAATCACACTGAGAGAGAAGCAACATGGGAGAAAGTGTCTAACCTCTGGCTACAATATCCTTATCTCTTCGAAGGGTACGTTACGCTTTAATCTCGGGGACGAGATTCTGTTAAGGGGGTAGGACTGTAACAACCCAAAAATCCACATACCAAAAATCACAACTACAAAATTTTTTGTTTAAACCCTATGTGATGTTGAGTGACACATGTAGAAGCCAAACCCTAGTTTTGGATTAGATGTGACCCAACTAGGTTAAAATCATAACCATAGCTTGGTATTATGCCACGTGTGTAATTAAATTCCTAAATAAACAAATCATGCATGCATCCTTAATTCCACTTGTGATTTGGATTCTTTTGCCTTATGTGATGTTTAACTAACTTACTTAATATTTACGATAAACCCTAATATATGGGATGTATTTGGACCACCATTTGAAACACCTTGTGGGACCCACTACATAACTCGAAGCTCAAGTTTAAACTCTAACTAAATCTGAATCGAAGCAAAAGAAACAAAAGAGAAAGGAAAGAAGAGGGAGCAGCAGCAGCCCAGGCCTGCTCGGCCTTGCGAGCCAGCCCGGCCGAGCCCGCCTGCCCTCCCACTCGCGCACGCGGCCCACGAAGCCGGCCCAGCGTTGCCGTCGGCACGCGCACAAGCCACTGACGAGCCGAACCCACCCGTCAGCCGTCACGCACCGCACGCCGCCGCATCAGGACAAGCTGACAAACAGGCCCCCTCTGTTAGCCGCCTAGCTACAGCGTTGTCGTCTTCCCCACGCTCCCAACACCACAAGACCGGGAGCCGACCACGGAGCAGGCGCGGGCCCGGGGTCACGCACATAGCATGACCCTGTTCCCCCTTGCGCTGCACCTACGCTACCGCACGTGGGCCATCGGATGCGCCGCACGCATCACCACCGCCCGATCACCGTCCGCCATTGGAGCCCTTGGAGCTCGGCTATAAAAGCCAATGTCTACGAGCCCTAACCCTCAGCCCGTTCGCCGCTGCCGCTGGTGGCACAGCACCACACCGCATCAAGCCAAGAGAGAGGGAGGAGGAAGAAGCAAGGAGGAGAAGGAAGCCGCTACAGAACCGGACCTCGCTGGAGCCAAGAGCGTCGCCCCGATCAGCTACAGCGACGTAGCTGCTTGGCACGGCACTGCATCGCCTCATCACGGCCTCGCCTCGCCACCGCACCGCCATCCTACCGCCACGAGCCTTACGGTGAGCCACGTCGTTTGCCGCTCACCGCGCTAGCCGCACTCGCCATGAATGCCACCGCGTTCCCACACCTAGGGGACGCAGAGGCAGAGCATTCCCGCTCCTAGACACGCTGCACACGCACCGCACACACATAAGCCCAAGGCCTGGCCTCACTGACCCCTAGCGGCTCGGGAACACCAGCACGACCACCCTGCACGCCATGGCCGAGAGCACAACCATGGTGAGACCACCGCGTCTTCTACGTCGCGGTAAAGGCGACGTTGACACCCCGACTGGCTCCGCCATGACAAAAGACACACTGCGCTCACCTTTGCTGAGGATGAAGCCCACCGGAGCCCTGCGTTGCCGCACCGCACCTCGATGGAGCACCACTGCCTCCGCTTTGCCCCCACCACCATGGCTAGAGGCGTTGAGAGCTCCCGGAGCCCCTTCGACCTGCTCGCCATGGCCATAGTAGCGTTGGGGAGCTCGTGCGCACCACCAATCTTTGGTACCGCCGCCACAGCCACCACACCACCGCTCACCGGTGTACGAGGACCGCCACCACCATGGCCAGCCAACTAGAGCCGCCCGGCCACCACGTTAACTTCACCGGGCACCCGCCATGGCAAGACCAAGCTTTTGCCCACCTTAATTGCACACCCGCACCGCTGGAGGGGCTCGCCGGTGAGCTCACCACTGGCGGGAGCACGCCGGGGAAGAAGATGGGGATTTTCCACTCACCGGCCACACGTCCATGCACTTGGTGCACGTGAATTGAACCCTGGGAACGAGTAAGTGGACCAAGTCCTTCATAGACCGGCTCTACGGTCTATGGACCAACGCAGGCGGGTTCACCATGAACCGCGCCTCACCTGTCAGTCACCGTTTGACCTCGGACCCACCTGTCAGTGACCAATCGAGATGATGATGTCATGCGGACGTCAGCGGGACCCACCTATCAACCGTGGTTTAGCTCTGATGGCGCCATGCTGATGTCATGCCGATGATGTGACCACGCCAGCATCGGGGACTTCAGCGATCTCTCCGACCACCTCGGCAAGCTCTCCGACCACCTTGGCAAGCTCTCCGACCACTTCGGTGATCTCTTCGACCACCTCGACAAGCTCCCCGACCACTTTGGCGATCTCTCCGACCACCTCGGCAAGCTCTCCGACCACTTCGGTGATCTCGCCGGCCACTTCGGTGATCTCTCCGACCACCTCGGCGATCTTTTCGACCACATCGGTGACCTCTCCGACCACCTCACCAGCTGATACACCACTCCAAGTCCCTACATGCCATGTGAACCAGTCACAGTGTGACACGTGTCAGCCCTGAATTAATCATCCTTTATTATTTTCAGAAATGGATTTAATCTTCGAAAATTCATAACTAATTCATATGACCTCAGAAAAATATGAAACCAGGACCAAAATTCATCTAAAATCGAGCTCTACGCAATGAACCCATGTTTGAGTGCATTTGGCTCTTTTGAATTTTCATTGCATCTTTGTGCTATTCTATAGACGTCGCTAACGCGACTATAATTCGATCGTATGCAGACTCGGAGGAGAACCAGACGGACGAGGATCATGAGTACCATGAGGAGTGCGGGGACGACTTCACTGAAGGTGCCACATCCCACCCAACCTCGTAGCACCTATTACGCATGGCTAATATAGAACTGGTATTGCTTTATTTTATTGTTATATTCACACTATGATAGGATTTGCATGGTAGTATGCTTATTTGATGGTCTTTACCTTGACGCAACCTTACCCCTGCTTACCCTGCTATTAGGCTAGACACACGCTTGCTGCTATATTTCAGTGCTTATTACTTCTACTATGCTTGTACTACATTGATGTGTGGTGGAAACTGGTGTTATCTGGACTATGGGGACTGTGCTGCGTGTGTGACTTGGGTGCGCGGAGGGTGAGGGTTGTGTCGACCAAGTTGGAGTATACGATGAGCCTGGGGTAAGTCTTGTCGTGGGGTGCTACCTGGGCACCCCTGGAATGGATACCTGTGGTGGGTAAATGGTATATAAGGTGGCCCTCGGTGTGAACCTGTGATGGGAGGAGCCCAGGGTGGAGGTGCTGTGGTGGCACGGTAAATGGAAACCCTGATGAAGACATTCTGGCTTGGTCACCCCTAAGGACTTACTAGTACTCAGATTCACTGGAAAGCCTTACGTACCACTCGCCCTATATGGTGTGGGACGGCCGGACTACTTGGTAGGATATAGCCACTCCTGCTAGGTTTACAGCGGACAGTGCGAGGAGGTACGGGGCACGAAGGATTCCCCCCACACCCTTCCGAGACTTCATGGAGACCTTGTGGACCCGGCTCATGACTCAGTTTCAGCCACCCTAGACTAGACCTGGGGTGTACCAGGGCTGAATGGTAGAGTGGCGTTATCCTAGCTAGCAATTGGCCGGAATCAGCCCAGTTGACAACGGTCAGCGAGGAAGGCGGATCTTGTGGTTATGTAAAACCTCTGCAGAGTGTATGGTTGATCGATCGATACATATGCCGACTTGTTCGCTATGGACCTTTCTTGGGTTTCGCTTAAACTAGATAGTGAGATGAGTCCTTCTCTTCTCCCCCCTGTGAGTGAGTGTTCGGACATAGCCAGGGGCTATGGGCCATGAGACAGTGTCGAGAGGGAGTTGGCCTATCGACTGAGCGATGGTATGGTTGTGATGTGGTGATGATGTGGAGATTGTGGTATATCGATCCCAGGATCGAAACCTGACTCTGGACGGGAATGGGGTGGAATGGGTGTGGGAATGGTGTTAAAACTTGACCAACTATTAATATATATATACTTGATATGCCAAAACATAGGAAACCCCAGCCTTATAGGTTCCTTTTGAATATATCCAACTTGCATCCAATTTCCACAAAGCAATGCTCATAGGGTGGGAGTGGCCAGTACAAATCGTACTGATAAATTTTGGCACACAGGTTCTGCTGAGTAGTATAGCTCTGGGGAGTTTGACGGTTGAGGGGTTTGTTCCTACGCTCGAGCTTGGCGATCTTATCTTCAAAGCTGTTCTGAGTGAATGCTACTTTTGATTCCGCCAATGCGGCGATGTAATAATAATTGTAATTCCGCACTATTTTGTACTCTAATATTATCGTTGTATGGATGTGGTATTCGACTAGAATTTGGGTAATATGATCTACAATGGTCATAATACACTTCGACTCTGTGGATTCCCCTTCGCGGAAATTAGGTCATTTCAGTTAGTATAAGTAGTTTTAATAGTTTAGGTTAGTTATTATGTTTTCGGACGAGTACAATCGTATACTCATCCAAATTATATTTATATGTATAGGCAATGAATGAATGAAAAAAGTTCTTTGAAATATTATGTTCCTACTGCTGTTCTTGCTATCTATCTTTGATCCTTGCTATATTCTATGAGATATTGCTATGCGACATATGTTTTTTCTTTTTCTATATATATATGAATGAAAAGTAAAAATGGTCATGTATAGTTTTGGTTCTAGCAGAATCTAATAGCAGTTCAACTACTAACAATCATCGTATTATAGCATTGGATTAGCGTGGCAATGGTTGGCTTAAAACAGATATTGTTTACCTTATCCCGTGCCGTCCGTTCTCACTGCAGATCAATCTGGACCGTCCGTTTGGAAAAGAAACCTAGAACTGTCTGGCCCATTCCCCAACTCCCCTCGGCTCTATTGGTGCAATGGCAGCTGTTGGAACCACTAAAAATCCCAATATGAAGCCATTAGTTCTCCCCACTGAAAGCTCTAGTTTGGTTTTGGTTAATTGATGAAACCCTAAGTGCTAACCTAGTTTATCAAAGTGGTTATGAGATAGGTAGTATTATTCCAAGTGGTGAAGCAAATGAAGATCATGACATGACGATGGTGTTGCCATGGTGATGATCAAGTGCTTGGACTTGAAAAGAAGAAAGAGAAAAACAAAAGGCTCAAGGCAAAGGTATAAATTATAGTAGCCATTTTTATTTTAGTGATCGAGACACTTAGTGAGTGTGATCACATTTAGGATTGATAGTCGTACTATTAAGAGGGGTGAAACTCGTATCGAAATGAGGTTATCAAAGTGCCACTAGATGCTCTAACTCATTGCATATGCATTTAGGATCTAGTGGAGTGCTAACACCCTTGAAAACATTTGTGAAAATATGCTAACACATGTGCACAAGGTGATACACTTGGTGGTTGGCACATTTGAACAAGGATTAGGAATTTCACCGGTGGAGTGTCCACCTGTAGAGTGCGGATAGTTCAACGGTGCCACCGGCGCTCTCTATAGAAAAGACGGAGGTCACTGTAAGTGACCGGACACTGGTCTCGATAGGACCAGCGCATCCGGTTAGTGGAAGTGTGAAGACGCTTGCATCGGTCTTCGATCGGATGCCACTGGGTCACTATGTGACCGGACGACGATGGGTGCATCCGGTCCTGCTGATGTGGCAGCACACAGAGGAGATGCCGAGTGATCGGACGCGGGGTGAGTCCGGTCGAGCATGACCGGACGCGTCCGGTCGTGATTTTTTGCGAATGGAAGCTTACTGGAAATAACCGGACTCTGAGGTCCTGACGTCCGGTCACTTCGAAGCAACGCGCCCGATCACAACTTAAATGTACTGATGACCATTGAGATCGGGCGATCAGCGTTTGAAGCAGGGGCCACATGGCACACATCGCGCGACCAAATGCTGGGGTCCAGCGTCCGGTTGATCTGACCGACGCGTCCGGTCGCCCCGTTTTTTAGTGGACTGAGGAGCCAACGGCTCTATATTGTGGGGGCTTCTATTTATGCCCCATGGTTGGCTCAAGCTCACTCTCTTGGCCATTTGCATTGACATAACAACCTTGTGAGCTTAGCCAAAGCCCTCCCACTCATCTCCATCATTGATCCATCATCATTGTGAGATTGGGAGAGAATCCAAATGCATTGCTTGAGTGATTGCATCTAGAGGCACTTGGTATTCGTGTTTTGCTACGGGATTCACTTGTTTCTCTTGGTGGTTGCCGCCACCTAGATGGCTTGGAGCAGCGAGGATTGACAAGCGGAGGTTGGTGATTGTCTCCGGCTCCGATCGTGGTAATTGTGAGGGGTCTTGTGCCTTCCCTGGTGGAGCGCCGAAAGGTAACTCTAGTGGATTGCTCGTGTCATTGAGTTACCTCACTTGTGGGTAGGTTCTTGCAGTGTCCAATTGTGTGGACAAGGTTCGTGCAACACCTCTTAGCCGCTGAACCACCAAGTGTTGGTCGACACAATGGGGACTAGCGTGTTGGCAAGCACGTGAACCTTGGGAGAAAAATTGGTTGTCTCTTGCCCTTTGGTATTCTCCTAGTGATTGATTTAGTATTCATCTTGTTATTGGTTCACTCCTCTACACAGCGGTATAATCACTCTACTCACTCATTTATATTCTTGCGAACTAGTTATAGCAAGCTCTTTAGTGTAATTAGAATTAAGAGCTTGCTTTGTTGTTTTAAGGTCATCTAGTGGAGCTCTTTAGTGTAGCAAGTGTGAGAGCTCTTAGTGGGTAGTAACATAGCAAATTGTGTGTCTAGTGATCATAGCAACTAGAATTGTTTAATAGGTGGCTTGCAACCCTTGTAGAGCTAGAGCAAGTTTGCATTTCGCTATTTGTCATACTAATCAAATTGCTCTAGTTGGTTTGTAGATTTTTAAATAAGCTATTCACCCCCCCCCCTCTAGCCATATTAGGACCTTTCACCCACCCATTGCTTCATCTTCATTCTCCCCACCAGTTGCTTCATCTTCATTCTCCCCACCCACCTTTGCTTCTCCTCAAGCACCTTGCATTGTCATCGTCAACAACGCCCATGAAGGTTAGATGGATTCGGCCACCCCCCCCGCTAGCGTGTTTGCATTTGGTTCCAATTGGTTTTGGGTTCAGTATTAGTTTTGTTCATATTAGGAATTTCTTCATCATTACAATGCGAGCAACCTTGCCTTTTGGCGACTAGGGGTGGCACTAGGACCCCAGATGATGTTGTTTGCTACTTGGGGATGAAGCATTCACCTAGCCCGACTGTTGATTGTTGAAGTCGTTGTTCGTCACCTCCTCGGACCACAAAATTTGACAAGAATCGTTAAAGACCCTCTTTGTGAAGAGATTTTTGTG
Organism: Miscanthus lutarioriparius; assembly: GCA_904845875.1. Taxonomy (NCBI): domain Eukaryota; kingdom Viridiplantae; phylum Streptophyta; class Magnoliopsida; order Poales; family Poaceae; genus Miscanthus; species Miscanthus lutarioriparius. The sequence continues at coordinate 30,456,461 of CAJGYO010000016.1, read as the reverse complement.
CTTTGTAGGACTGGATAGGAAGTAGACATACTTTATAGATACAATGTGTCTGTGGATGGAGATGATGTCATCTTCGCTACGGTTCACTACCTCTGGCTTATGGGACCGCATCAACCAATTGAGTACCTTAGCAACTACCTACCCATCCGACATTAAGTCTTAGAATTTGTGAAAGTTTTATGTTAGTGAAGTTTATATGTACTGATGAAACCTCTGGATTAGTATGTATGAGTACTGCATAATCATTGAACTATTACTTCGGTTGAACTATTAATTGAATGAGTTAGTCTTCAATGTAGTCTACGTGTACACCTCTATGTAAGCACAGAGGATCCAAAACATGCCTTCTTCTATAGGCGGATAGTACCCTGAACCAGCGGATGACATAGCATTTCATCTTGGTGGGAGTCTAAGGGTTTCGAAGGTCATTTTGGCGCCTTGGTGGAGGCAAAGTGTAGACAAAAGGCCTAGGCCGACCTCTTCACTCAAAGTGTAACACTTTGAACCCCAACTGCTCCATAGTTGCTCCTAGTGGTCGGCACCATCCCAGGGCGCCGTTGCAAGAAGAACACCGGTTTCTAGTGGAGGAGGCTAAAACGGGAGGGAGACACCCATCCCATGCCATGTTGAGAACCACCCCTACGCATACCAGTCACCACTCTTGTGTCGCTGCGGCTTGAAGATGCCTCAGTGGATTTCGTGGACTGATGGAAACCTAGGATGTCGGTACCACAGATGTTACAGGGCAAATAATGTAACTCGATTTTTTCTTGTTCATTCTATTTTTGTAATGCAAATGCTGAAATCCCAATGTACTTATGGTAATTTAGTTTTTTCATAGCTTGACTTAGATTGTGGGTTCTTTAAGTGGCACGATCCCCAATATGGAAAATTTCTGAGGACTTTGATTTTGGATTTATGTAACAATATTTGAGAGCTGAAGGCGGAGGCCAATGTTACAACAAATGAAGAACATCTGTAGGAGGAGGAAGAGATTATGCCATAGATTGAAGAAATGGCCAGGGTTCCAATGAAGATGATGGAAGATTTTGTACCTTTGAGAAAGAAATATGCTTCATGTTCCTCTTTCACCTATTTTCTACTTACCTTAGTTCTTGGCATGTTCATTGGCAAGTTGCTTAGTTCACCTCAGTAGATTCAAGTATCAATTTATGATGTATTAACTGAAACCTATCACTTTTGTACAACTATTGTTAAACTAAATACAAGGTGATTATCTAGGTGTTCAATTTATTGAAATGTAATTCTAGTACATCCAAGTATCAATTGATGTGTCGGACTAAAATCTATCATTATTGTACATCTATTGTTGAACTAAATATAAGGTGATTAACCAGGTGCTCAATTTATTGAACTGTAAATAATAGTAGATCCAAGTATCAATTGATGTGTTGGAGGCATCCTACTTCCCTAGACACTGGGCACTGGTACAGGGGCAACCAATTTATTGAACTATATATACACTCATACGGTCCAACCACACCTTCCTCCCATCCATACCCCACTCTGCTCCCTTGCTCTGCTTCACCCTACTAGCATCGGATGAAAGGTAGCCTCTCCCGTGCTCATTGCTCCTTCACCTCCAACCTCACTGGTGCACAAATCTTCAGCGCGTCATCCCTATTTCTCTGCTACATCCGGATCTAAGGTAACTGCACTAGATCTATTCCTTCACTGGATTCTATATTCCTTTGTATTGCTCTCTCGTGCTCTCTGCTCCTTCACCTCCAACCTAGCTACAGTAATTTTGTTGGATCTGCAGATGAAAATGCATCTTCTCGTTCTAGAGTTTGTGGCCTTATATATCCATGGAGTGCAGCTTGTGAGCCTTATTGTCCTTAGTATTGGTTCACCGAATTAGTGCTTTGTGAACAAAGTTGATGAGCTAAATGAAAGTGTACCAATGGATGTGGACTGGGTTGTAGTGGTCAAGACTTAGGATGACATGGAGATTGACAATGATCCCATGGAGGTCGACAACGATCTGTGGGATATTGTGGAGATTCATAATGATCCCATGGAGGTCGACTAGGATCTGCACGAAGAATGATTAATTATGCAACCAATGATGTACATATGAAGGCCTTTTAACTTTTGCACAGTGTCAGCCCAATTAGTATCTGCATTTTAGCTTTCGGCATGCTTGTTAGCTTGGTAGTGTCCACCTACTTATTCGGTATGGATGTATGGAACTCAAGTTGGATTCCTTTCAATCCAAACGTTAAGATTATGTGCCTTAATGTTCATCACCGTATCATACGGTGATAATAGGACCTAGCCACCGATGATGGTACTGTGCATTCACCGCCGCTTAGTTGCACAATTTCCAATCTTGTGTTTGAACCCTCCCGAGCAAAACTGATGAAAGTTTGATTCCAGCGTGGCATAAAAGTTACGTAGAGAGCAAGTAACCCCTGCCCCAACATCCCACCCTAATCCTTCCCCCCCATCGCCCCCTCCCTCCCCCCCACACACACATAGCTTTTCTTGTCCTCATTGCTGATGTTTGTCATCGCCACTCCTGATCATCACAACTGCTCAGCTCTTGCTCCACGCCGGTGCACATCGCCGGCTTGCCTGCATAGATCCACCAGCGCACGAACAGCTATTGTCACCGATATTGCCACTCGTGCTCACCACCGCCAGATCCAAAGGCAAGTGTAATAAGGCCTTACTTGCATCGATGTCCCTTCTCGAAACTCATATCCTTACTAATGTTTATTGATGCAATTCCACGGTAGGGCGGCCTCATCTCTTCGATTGCTGGTGTCCTTCCAGATGAAGGAGGCCCACAACATGAGGAACACAGTGGACAGCCTCTCAGATGATGTGCTTGCCGACATCTTCAGCTATCTCCCCGCCCGGTCCTTGTGCTGCTGCAAGTGTGTCTATCGCTCCTAGAGGCGCGTCATCTTCGACTCCTATCAATGTAAGAAGCTTTCATAGACTTTAATCGGCTTCTTCTACGGCAGCTGGTGGAAGGGCAATCGCCACTTCACCAACATCACCGATCAACGGCCCTCCTTGTCCTTCTTGCTCGTCCCCCTTAAAAAAGTCCTAGTCTCAGATTGTTGCAGCGGCCTCGTCCTTTACTGGTGTGCTGGGCCTAATGGATTACGTCCCTATGTTGTCTGCAATCCGGTGACCCACAAATGGCATGTACTGCCGCGTAGCATCCGTTCTGTTGGTCAGGCTCGCTTAGGTTTTGACCCAACGTCCTCGCACTTCTATGTGATTGAATTTTGTTGAGGTAGAGGGTGTGTGCATAGGTGTGGAGATCTACTCATCTAAAACTATAGCATGAATCTTTAAGGAATCTAAATGAGGCAAGGGTAGTATTGTTCTACGTTCGAAATCGAGAAATGTTTTTCTTAATGGTTTTGTGCACATGGTTGAGTACTCTGCGATAGTTGCTTTGGATATGGAGGGAGAGACATGGAGGACAATTCGTAAACTAGGTGGTGCTAAAATGTCAATCCATCAAGCTCAGGGTCACCTGTGTGTGTGCTGTGCTGATTTTCGCAATAGGTCTTGACTTTTAGTGTGGAAACTTGAAGACTATGGTACTGATAACTGGATTTTGAAGCATGTTGTGGACACGAAGGATCTATTTGGACACATGAATATTAAAGTTGGTTCTAAGCTTTGTGATGAGGAGTATAGAGTGATTACAGTTCACCCAGAATGGAATTTCATTTTCCTTGTTGGGAAGGATAGAACATTGATTGCATATGACATGGACCGCAGAAAGGTTCATGTCATCCATGCCCCTGTCATCTGCTTTTGTGGATCAAGAGGGCGTTTCCATATGAACAGGCTTTACTACCTTCCTTATGTTCCCTTGTTCATAGAGTCTTTAGCAGAGCAGTAAAGGTGCATTTCCTGCATTTCGTCGTCATGACAGTCTTTGTTCAGGTAAGGAATTGTTTTCATTCTATGTATGTATAGGCCAATTTTGGCTTGTTAACTAAAGGAATGGTATGTTCAATATTATTAATTCTGCTACTTTGTTCAGGTTATGGATTAGAGATGAATAAGAGGGGTTCCATGGTGCATTGGCTATCAATCCGAAGGATGTACTAATTATATTTATTTTGCCTTACAAGCAGGAGTACCACATATAAGGAGCACAGCTACGTTGTTTCATTATGTAAGTCTATATAGATCAGTACCTATAGTATGCTCTATGTACCGCTTGTGTTAGGACATCAGTTGAGAAAGGTATTATGGTAGTGTACATTGTTATTGTAAAAAGTACTATCGTTTGTGAACATGATTTACGGATGTAATGATTATATATCTGTATGCTTTGTGTTCATCAAGCTATTAAGGGCCTAGCTGAATTAGTAACTATTATGAAACAAGATAAAATTCTATCACCGTAACTATAGGTATGATGCGGCAGGGATCAAAAGTATATCACCGCCGAATCCTTTAATAACCGGACACCGACTAAATGATCATCAAAGGCGGATTGTGGTGCAAGGCGACGGTGACCATGACCATGACCTTTGTACAGGCGGATCATACACTGAAGTGACGGTGGTGTTAACCTCTATACAGGCGTCTCGGCCGTCGAACCGACAGTGAACCCGCACCGCTAACAGTCAGGTCGAAGTACAAGGTGACGGTATTGGTGACCACTACACAGGCGGTTCATGTGCCACACGACGGTTTTGATAGCCTAGACATAGTCGGATCATTTGCCAATACGGCAGTGTTAGTGTACATCCACAGCCGGGTCATGCTCCAATGCGACTGAAGTAAGGACCTAATCACGGATGGATCATAAGTCAATCGGTGGTGTTAGTGTACACCGCAGTTGGTCCCTGATGGCGATGGTGAAGGCTATGACCATCATTGTCGACAACTTACTACAGAGGACGAAATTGGACTGCGATGTGGGTTATGACGCGGTTGTGAAAGGTGCGAGTGTAGTACTGAATCTAGCCAAACAAATCTTCCAAAATTGAACCTGTTACTATTTTTAGGTTCCCAAAAATTGACTAAGTCTAAGATTGCTGAAATTCGGGTTTCATTTTCCAAGTAGCCATCTTTAGGAATTAATATCTTGCAAACCAGCTCGAATCTGACCAAGCTTCTTTAAGCAAAGTTGTTGCACTCGTATAGCTCTATCACACGGTGGAATCGGTTGATCAAATCATTAATCGGTTTGGGAGCTAGAAGGGGGAGAAAAATAGAGTTTCAATCGATTTTTCATGCACTTTTGAGTAGCACTTAACATGGATAAATCATATGGCATACAAAACAGTACCAAACAATAGGTTTTATGAAATAAAATCTTCTGCAGGTACACTAACCACGAATGCGTAGATTATTTTAGCTGACGACTAACTATATACAAAGAGAGTATGTGTTATGCCACCAAAATAGAACGTGATTGCCACCTTAGGCTGGCAATTTAGTGAGGACGATTAGGATGAGCATGCATCATGACGATTGTTGCTTTATGCGTAAATATGCTCCCCTCACCCATGTTCTAATAATAAGTAACTTGTTGCAATCTGTGCTGAATGTGATGTGCTAGCGTCCTTGTAGGAAACTAGAAAGATATGCCTTGACCTATGTTGTTTGAGTGGCCCTATTAGGATATATTATGTGATGTTATCTTTCTTGTGTGAAGAATTTGTGCTAGACTTGTAAAATGCATAACTTGAGCTAGGAATATCCTATTTAGGTGAAACCAATTTGGTTAGCTTTGTCTTGAAATGCTCCACCTAAGAGAACTATAAAACTTGTTGTTTTGTACTGTATTGCATGCCATATGACTTATCCATGTTAAGAGCGCCACCACCAGCCGCCGGCAAGAGCCTGTGTTGATCGGCTCCTCCAACCTAAAACCACTTAGAAAAAAATGAGCTAGGGTTTATACTGATCCTTTGGCCTAAAAATACTTCCAAGTGTTAGTTGGCTAGTTATCACCTTTTTCATGATGTTAGTTTGACCATCGTTGATCTGTGTCTTCGAGTGTTTGCATGTTGTTTAACCCTAAATAAGATTTGTAGTATAGCTTGAGTAGAACAAACTTTATTTAAGGACCTAGGCCTATATAAATCTATAGCAAAAACTTTATACTAACACATGACATATTATGCTTCTACTGCATAGATCTAGTCACAAGAATTCCAAAACATCTTCATTTCCATTTTATGATGTTTCTATGAATTACTATGCTTTTTCAAAGTTTCAGTCGATTATATGCATAAAACAAAACAAAAACACTTTTGCATCTAGAACCCTAGATCTTTAACTAATCAACCAAGCCTCAATCTGAAGAACCTTCTCTCTGATTAACTTGCATCAGGAACCCTGATAAGAGTTTCTAATTTGTTTTCTTCCCTTCCTTCTTCCTCAGGACGATGCAGGGAGCAGGGAGCTCGATGGGAGGAGCCGATTGGCACAGGCTCTTACCGATGGTGGATGGTGGCGCTAGGGCAAGCTTGGGCCCATGAGCACCCACGGAGGGGCGCAGCTCGGACCGAGGCGGCTTGACAAGGCTGGCCACGAGCAGCGGTGGCTCGAAGTCATGTGGTCTGGCGATGGTGGGAAAAACAAAGGCGGTGGTAGCTGGGATACTAACACATGACATATTATGCTTCTACTGCATAGATCTAGTCACAAAGATTCTAAAACATCTTCATTTTCATTTTTATGATGTTTCTATGAATTACTATGCATTTTCAAAGTTTCAGCTGATTATATGCATAAAAGAAAAGAAAAACACTTTTGCATATGGAACCCTAGATCTTTAACTAATCAACCAAACCTCAATCTGAAGAACCTTCTCTCTGGTCAACTTGCATTAGGAACCCGGGTAAGAGTTTCTAATGTTGGATATGGACTCGAAGATGATGTGTTTGGTGGACCTATCCCAAAGATGGAAGGGCCCCTGGAGTGCATGCCTGGAGCGGAGATGTTTTCCGAGACGGTGCAAGCTAACTGAACTGACTTTGTGTCGAATCCCAGGCAAGCCCTGGAGTATTATAAGCCTCATGCCCTCTCTTTTAAAATATGAGTTTCAAAAAATTTAAAGCTTATTTGATATTTTCTATCGTTTAAATGAATTTCTATGTGCTTACTGAAAGTTTTTCCAAATTAAACTGTGTGTACTTCCAATAGAATTAAAAAATATATAAAATTACATTTATGCTCATACATTTCCATCTATCCCATATCATAGAGTTGTTGGGGGAAAACATTTGTTTGCTAGAAATAATTCATCCTTCTATTCCTAAATTACCATAAAATAATTGTAATAATTCTAAATTTTGTCAAAAAAAATCTACAATTTTGCATGGTAATATGTTTTGGTTATATGATCTTTATATAAAATCTCAAATGATTTTAATAAGATGAAAGCATACATTGTTTACAAATTGATACATCTCTCACATAATATGTGAAGAATATAAAAGATGTACCAAATTACGAATAATGTATCTACAATGTTGGACGGAGAAATAACCAAAATAAGTTGTAGAACTTCTACGAGTTTGTATTGTTTAAATAAAGTCATATGAAAAATTGACCAAAACAAAAGTTGCAGATCTCAATAAGTTCTACAATTTTACTTTTGATGACTTTTTCATTTGAATTCATTTTGTATCCTAAAATTTGATTCGAAGTTTTTACATTTTGAAATTTTAATGTTGAAATTGTTAGACCAGATTCTTCGTGACTGAGATGTTTTCAATTCAGAACTTTGGCGCTTGGCGAGCCAAAAGTCACCGCCAGTTTTAGCGCGCCATCAACACCCGCAGCTTGAAAAAAAAAGGAACACACACAGCGGCTCCAATCCTAGTGCGTCTATTTTTCATTTGGCTCCGCCGCCGACCGCAACTAATCTGCGTCGTTCTCCCCAAATCCGCCGCAAGCGGCAAGCCGCTCCACGCCTCACACGAGATCCGGCGTCCGGTCGCCCAGTTGCCGCCCCTCCCAGTCTCATCTTCGATCTGCGGTGGAGGCGTCGTGGGCGTACCAATTCGATCCATGGCGGAGGAGGCGCGTCCATCTTCGATCTGCGACGGTGGGCTTGGCGGCGCTCCCTAACCTAGGTTCGTTGCTTTGCCTCTTCAACCACCAAATCCCACTCGAACCGTAACCCGAGATCCTCCTCGTCTCCAGATCCCATCGAGCTCGATGTGCGAGGAGGCTGGGGACGCCGACGACATCTTCGCCTACTCCGGCAGCGCTGATGTAGTGTCATGGACCTACTAATGGGCTATCCATTGGGCCACTCTACAAACAAGTGAAGATTCGAAGGGAATCGGCCTTGGCCCGTAACGGCCGGCAACAAGCAGTACTAAAGGAAAGAACGGAAGCACAGAAGAAAGGGGAGGAACCTGACGGTGATTCGGCGGCGAGCATCTGCTCGAGGCTTATGTGACTCGAGATATGCATGATCCTTACAAATTTACATAGCCTAAAACACAATTTTTTTCATACAACGCTCAAAACCGAATAAGAAATAAAAAGAAGATCGAAGAAGATTCCCCTGCGGCTAGCACCCAGCAGGTCACACTGTATATATATATATATGTTTGCTTCATTTGATCTCATTGTAAATGTAAGCATTCCGGTTCCTTGTTTAGTTGTGTCCAGCACACACGCTATAGCTTAGGCATGCGACTGCGACAAGACCGGCTCTAGCGTACACGGACGTACCTGCTGGCTGCGGCTTGCATGTTTGTAGTAATGAAAACGCTCCCCGACGTTTGGTTTGGAGCGCTGTATGTATCCAAACACGCCTTATATGCCGGACAAATATAGCAGCCTCAGTGCGGTACGATATCCAACCCTAGCTACTTCCTTATCTGTTTGCTGGTGGTCTTATCCTGTTTCTTGCTTTTCTTCCCTGCGATCATGCAATAATCAAATTTGTAAAATACTATGACAGGCCAGGATGAAAATTACATTGTATTACATAAAATGAATTTAGAAAAAGAATCAACAGTTGTTTTTAATAAGGAGGAAACATAGATTAACGTAATGGTTATCCAACTCAAACCGTGGCAGGTGCACGGCCTTGAATAACACGGACGGCCCGTGTGGTGGAACAATGGGCTGGGCAATCACCAACGTCCATGATGCGTTACAGCCCAAAGCATAAGGAGGCTTGCGCGGACGCCGAGCCCAGTAGAGGCCCCGCCCCGACGTGAGTGAGTCAGGAGCCGTGCGTGCACGAGTAGGTTGGCTGGGCTGGAATGCTCCTCCCTGTCGGTCCGGCATGCGCCACGGTTCATCGCGTGCCGTCGTCGTGCTGTGCCGTTCTCTCTCGCCGCGTCGGTGCGACGACGGTGCCTATCCGCGTTGGAGCGGCCGCCGGCCGGAGGCGTTGGTGTCTGCCGTTTGCGTCGCGCGCACCACCGCTGTCTCACCAGTTGGTTGGTTTTTGAGGTTGATAAATTCGATCAATGCTGATTTATTATTAGAGAAAAATAATGTTGAATGACTGATAAGCGCTACACTAAAACCAAACAAGAACGGACTGATTATCTCCCCGTATAAGACGGAAGCTCTGCTCATGAATCAATCTAGTATATACGTAAGCGCACTGTACCATCTCAAAAAAAAAGTAGAGAAAACAAAAGGCAATGAACTGGTACAAGAACGCATAGTACGGCCGTGTGCAAACTGCGGAATATGCACGTACGTTTGGGATGACTGCAGCTGCAGGTACCGCAGACAAGCAGCGCGAGGCAGGCGGCGATGATGTAGAGCTTGCCGACCTCCTGCCGCGCCGCGCTCCGCACCTTCTCCAGCTTCTTCTTCTCCCCCTTTCCCATGGCGACCAGAATAATGCAACTTCATTCTGCGAAGCTTTATAGGCCCTCGAATCGGCAAGGGAGTGTCACTGTTGGCGCGCCGGTGATGCATTGCTGTGCGGCCAGTTCTGCTCCAACTCGATCCATCAAACTTCCCATCGGAGCGAGCGACGATCCTCTGTTTCCGTTTCCTAGTACGACACGCGCAGCAACACAGCAGTGAACTGCCACAGTCGACAAACCGCTTTTTTTTCTCTGTTTGGTTAGAGGGACGGAGTGGGATGGGAACGGGACGAGTCCACTTTTGACGTGTTTGGTTGGGAGTCGAAGAGGAACAGGATATCCCACTACAGAATATATCTCCTGGCATATTCGCACAAACCGGGCGCGAGCTCGCCCCAGAAAAAAGCGCGGAGGCGGCGTCTCACTGCGATGGCGTGAGCATCGTCTTCAGCCTGCAGCGATTTCTCTCTCCTCCGATGTCATTCTTCCTTCTCGGCACCGGTCAAGCAAAGCCGAGCAGTGAGATCCGGCGTAGACCATCCGCCGCCACCGAGATCCAGCGACGGGCGAGCTCCGTCCCAGCGCGGCGCGGCCCCAGCTTGAGGACCTCTTGCGCGACGCGGCGCCTGGCGTAGCCCACAGAGCCGTTCAAAATTATTCCATCCGTTCAAAATTATAAATCACTTTGATTTTTTCATCGTTTCTCTGACAGCCTCGCCGTATAATCTTAACCCACGGTCCTACTTAATACAGTACTCTCCCTGTCCACGAAGCAATTCTTGTTTCTTCAAAAGTTAATCAGTTTAAACTTTGATCAAAATTATATAAAAAAATACTAACATTCTTGATATAAAATCAGTATCATTATACTCTCTCGATTCTAAATTATAAGTCATTTTGACTTTTTTAATTCATCTATTTTACTATGTATCTAGACATATTGTTATATCTAGATATATAGCAAAATGGATGTACCAAAAAAAAAAAAGCGACTTATAATTTAGAACGGATGGAATAATAAATTTATTTAAAGACATAAATATAAATATTATTTTCTATAAACTTGGTCAAACTTAGTTCACTTTGACCGGCATAAATTCTATAATTGTATTCTTTTATAGAGCAAGAGAGGATGACTTAAAACTACGCAATAAGCCAGCAGCCTGACAATGCCAGACCTCTCTGTACACCACTCACCAGGGTTTGAGTTCTTCAACCAGCAGCCTGACAATGCCAGACCTCTCTGTACACCACTCACCAGGGTTTGAGTTCTTCAACCGCCTTCCGGCCGGCGACCGGCGAGAGAACATCTCTTTTCCGTAGAAAATGCTATCCAGAGCTAAGCTGATTTTGGTTTAACGAAAGGGCTATTTGAAAAAAGAAAAGGCTCACTAGTTGTCATTATCCACCCTGTTTGATTTGATGTGACTTATAAGCCGGCTGATGCTGTTTTGTTGTGAGAAAAAAATACTATATCATGGCTGATAAGCATCGCTGATACGATCGAACGAACAAGGTCATCATCACAAACGAATTATTTGATCCTGACAACGTGGCATGTCCATGACCACTAGGAATTTCGCTGCGCTGCGCAGGGTGAAAATGACAGGTTGAAGCCGGCCATCCACGAGGTTTATTGCTGCAGACAGAGTAGCTAAAGTCCCTTTAGTGCCATAATTCTGTTTGTTTTGTATATATAGCTAAATGAATGTAGAGCAAAGGGCCTGTTTGCTTCCCGCCGCTACAGCACGCGCCGTAGCTGTGGCCGCGTCGCGAGTGGGGACAAACCGCCACACGGTTGGCGACCTTTGGGCAGCAAAAAGGAACTAGGTGTTGCAGTGGCCGCCAAATCTTCGGCGAACCACAGCGCGGGTGTTTGACCGACGCGGCGTGCCACACTAGCGGTGGGACGAGCTGCGGCACGATGTGGACGTGAGCCAAAGAGGCCCTAATACTGGAATGTTGATGCCATTCAAAGTAGTACGGTCAAGCCTCGACGTGCAGCTTTGTAGCCTGAGCGAGATACCGTCAATTCATATTCATATTCCAGATCCAAAATGTTTGTTTCAAAGTGAAGAAAATTTTACCTGATGGAAATTTTAAGACCCTTAGGATAAATGTGTGAACACCATTTGTCATGATATGGAAACTAAACGCAAGGGAAAAAATCAACATAATAAAGCTTTTTGGTATCATAATAGCAAAAACTTGTATAGAAACCTAATAATGTTATATATTCAGGGTATTCTTAGAACCACACACAACTCTACTATTACCATACCATTTAACGGTAAAAATCGACTTTTGGGTAGTTTTGGTTGCGACAAAGCACAAAGCGCTACGAACACATTTTGTTTTGATAAAGGTGGTACGCGTTCTCCCAATGCTAAACAATGCCTCTCAAATACAGATGCAAACATGCAATGTACATTTTCGTTTAGTTGTACTTCTATTTTGAGTGTCATACGAGATCGGAATAATCTGGATCCATATTCACATCAGCGTCGAATCTTTGATCATGCTACATTCAGTTGTACTGTATGGGACGAACTGCCAAGTGGTTAAATTTAGAACAAAAAAACGTGTGGATGATGAACAAACTCTCCGGAGAGAACAGAGAAATATGCAAATAAATTTCACTGACCAAGACATCAGGTGCTACTTCTGAACCTGAACCCTCTGAAACTGAAGATCAAGAGAAGGTTGACGCGTCGGTTAAACCAAGAGCTGGAAGAAGGAGCAGGAAGCCCAACTCCCGCATAACTGGACCGGACTGGGTGTGAGAAGCCCATATATTACATTTTCGCTTTTACTTGTGGTAGGCCCATGTAACAGGCGAGGGAGACCGCAGCGTCGGCTCCTATGTATCGATCCCCAAACAAAGAGGAGAACTCGAACTTGAACTCGTAACGGAACCGAGCCATTTAGCGTCGGCGGCGAGCTCGGCGATCGTCGGAGTCTCGAGATTCAAGCTAGTTAGCTTCACCACTATCTAGTCCGGTAACAAAATTGTAACTGAAGTTGAAGGAACAAGTAACCAAGACCTAGATGACGCCCTCCTCTGATGTGCAGTTTATGCTGAGGCGTCTATTTTAAGCAACCGCCTTGCATGACGTGAATATAAAGTCGCTCGACGGCCGACGCTGGGAAGAAGCTCTAACGCATACTGAGCGTTTACCGGTTGTTCATCGGCCGTGGGCCACGGCTGTGCAATCGCCACCCCACACGATGATCAATGGGCCCCAGAGGCTGGCCGGCCCGACGACGTTGCGCGCCTGGCGACCAGACATCATCGGGCTGATAGAACTATAGGATCAACTAGGCATAGATCTAATACGTACAACCTTTCTATTTGTGATAAAAGCTATAGATCATCCTAGTACATGAAGAAATAGAGTAACAGAGAGGAGAGGGTGGGAGGTGTGACATCACCGACCATCGGAGGGTTTAGCGAAGGAGCTGGAGCCGTCCATGGTTGATGGCATCCGGGCTGTGGAGTGGTGAGGCGCGTTGAGGTTGGTGTAGTGAAGACATTGGCGTAGAGGCAGCGGTGAAGTGGTCCAATAGAGCTTCCCGTCACCGGCTGCGCACCCTCTCGAGATCGGGCTAGGGTTTGTCGGTGGGGTCGACTGTGGCTGCTCACGGTGAACCTTGTGAAGAGAGCCGTCGGCCCCACCTCTATTTTTATAGCGTAGTGTGACGGGGGCCACCAACCATTTAGGGTTGGGCGCCCCCGATCAAGGCGCGGATCCAAGGGCCCAATTGACCGGTTGGAGGTCATCTAACATTCTCCCCCTTGATCTCACCTTATGACTTAATCTCAACTTACTTACTTTATCTTGTTCCCATTCCATCACAGATCAGTGCATAAAGCGTGTCTCATCATCACGGTCAGTTGCCATTAGATTAAACAGCTACAATACACCTCTCTGTTTTGAAACAATTCTCAACTAGGCCCTTATTGTCTAGAAATCATAGGCTCTCCCTTAAACCTATGCTGGCTAAGTGTTCTCTTAACATGCTGGGTGGTAATCTTTTGTAAGCGGATCCGCGAGCATCTTTTCTGTTCTTATATGCTCAAGACTAATTATATGATCCCGAACTTTATCTTTCACAACATGATACTTATGTCAATGTGTTTGGTAGCACCACTTGACTTATTGTTATGAGCATAACATACTGCTGGATTATTATCACAGTATAACTTAAGTGGCTTATGTATGTCGTCTACCACTTTCAACCCGGGCATGAATTTCTTTAGTCAATTCACTTGCCCTGTGGCCTCATAACATGCTACAAACTAGGCATACATTGTGGACAATGTAGTGATGGTTTGCTTTGAGCTTTTCCACGATATAGCTCCTCCTGCGAGAGTGAATATGTATCCTGACGTGGACTTTCTATCATCTTCCGCATAATCAGAATCTGTATACCCCTCTATATGTAGGAAATCAGATCTTCTGTACGTTAGCATGAGACCCTTCGTACCTTACAGGTAACACAAAACTTTCTTTACTAATTTCCAGTGTTCTATTCATGTATTACTCTAATATCTACCAAGCAACCTGGTAACAAATGTTAAGTCAGGGCGAGTATACACTTGAGCATACTGTAAACTTCCGACAGCTGAACTATATGAAACCGCTTTCATTTGATCAATCTTATATTGGTTCCTAGGACATTGAAATTCCCCATATCTGTCGCCTTTGACTATGGGAGTAGGTGAAGACTTATAATTTTGCACACTATATTTTTTTAGAACTTTTTCTAAGTATGTCTTTTGTGATAATCCTAAAACCTTATTTTCTCTATCTCGGTGAATCTCTATTCCTAGGACGAACGAAGCTTCACCGTGATCCTTCATATCAAACTTTGAGAACAAGAACTTCTTTGTTTCTAGTAGTAGATTAACATCACTGCTAGCAAGCAAGATGTCATCCACATACAAGACTAGGAAAATGTATTTTCCATTCTTGAACTTTGCATAAACGCAATTGTCCTCTACATTTTTTCAAACCCAAACTTTCTTATTGTACTATCAAACTTCAAATACCACTGTCTTGAAGCTTGTTTTAATCTGTAAATGGATTTCTTTAGATGGCATCTCATATGTTCTTTTCCTTCCACAACAAAACCTTTTGATTGTGCCATGTAAACATTTTCCTCCAGATCCCCATTTAGGAATGTCGTCTTTACATCCATCTGATGTAATTCTAAGTCGTAATGTGCTACAAGCGCCATTATGATTCTAAAAGAATCCTTACATGAGACTAGAAGAAAATATCTCATTATAATCTATGCCTTCTCTTTGCGTGAAACCTTTTGCCATAAGTCATACTTTAAACCTTTCTATATTCCCTTTGGAGTCATATTTAGTTTTGTAGACCCATTTATAGCCTACTATCTTGGCTCCTTTAGAAATTGTTTCTAAGTTCCAAACACCATTGGTTTTCATTGATTTGATTTCATCTTCCATGGCTTCAAGCCACTTGGATGAGTGAACGCTTCTCATGGCTTCTTCAAATGAGGTGGGATCACCCTCCATTTGAAATTATTCATAATCATAAACTTCATAATCATCAGGAATGGTTGCTCTCCTGACTCTTTGAGATCTTCTAGGGGCCTCGTTAGATTACGCTTGTTCTATATTAGACTGTTGTTGCTCTCCCTCGTGTGTGACAACGGGTTCTAGGGGATCCTGATGGATATGTTCCTCATGTTCATTCATGGTTGCCATAGGAGAACTAACAACAAGTGCTGTTACTATAGTGTCTTGCATTGTTGGTACAACAACAATAGGTAGCATGAAGAATGGCTCCTGAACCATAGGAGTGGGCACATATACCCGATTCTCTTTAAAACTAATTTCTCGTGCTACCATGCTCCCCCTGATCATATTATCCTCCAAGAAGACAGCATGCCTTATTTCTACAAACCTCGTTTGTCTGTCAGGACAATAGAAGCGATAACCTTTTGACTTTTCTAGATAATCAATAAAATGGCAACTGACTGTCTTAGAGTCTAGCTTCCCTTTATTTGGGTTAAATACTTTTGCCTCAACTGGACAACCCCACACACATAAATAGTTTAGTGAGGGTTTATTTCCTGTCCACAACTCATACGGTGTTTTGAGCACCAACATACTTAGCACTCGATTAAGTATATAAATGGCGGTTTTTAATGCCTCCATCCATAAACTTAACGGTAGGGTAGAGTAACTTATCATGCTTCTTACCATATCCATTAAGGTACGATTGCGTCTTTCAACTACTCCATTCTGTTGAGGCTCACCCCATGTAGAATACTAAGCTACTATGCCATTTTCCTATAAAAACCTTGTGAAGGGTCCAGAACTTGGCCATATGGGGTGTGTCGACCGTAGTACTCTCCCCCACGGTCGGACCTTACTACCTTAATCTTTAAGTTGTACTGATTTTATACTTCAGCCTTGAATATTTTAAATTTATCCAATGCTTCCGATCTTTCTTTAATTGGATAAATATAGCCAAAACAAGAATAGTCATCTGTGAATGTCATAAATGAATCATAACCATCCACACTCTTCATAGGAAAAGGACCACAGATGTCTCGTAAACTATTTCTAAAATTCATACGCTTCATTTGACATCTTTCTTTATTTTCTTAACATACTTTCCTTTTATGCAATCTATGCATTGTTCCAAATCTGAAAATTCTAAAGGCAAAAGAATTGATTTCTTGATCAATCGCTCTATTTTCCCCCTCAAAATATGGCCTAAATGATAGTGCCATAATTTTAATGATACATCATGCATTCTCTTCCGCTTATTTGTTGCATTCATAGACAAGGAAGCATTCTCATTCTCAGTACTTACATCATTCACATTCTCAGAAAGTGATAATAAATAAAGCTTGTCTTGTCGGAAGGCAAGACCAACACATTTATTATTATAAACAATCTAACATTTGCCATTACCAAAATGGCAACCATATCCATTGTCATCTAAACGTGAAACACTTATTAAGTTTCTTCTCAAAGAGGGTACAAATAGAACATCTAAAAGCTTAAGTAGAAACCATCAACTAATTCTAGAGAAAGATCTCCAATGGCTTTAACTTCAGCTTCAACTCCATTTGCTACTTTAATTCTTCTTTCTCCTCTTTGCAGGGTCCTCCTCATATGGAATCCCTGTAATAAATTTACAATGTGAACAGTTGCACCTGAATCAATCCACCAAGTAGATTTTACATAACATAGATACAAGGATTCATCTATGAATGTAATAAAATCCTTACCTCTCTTCAAAAGGTTCTTCAGGAAGTCTGGACAGTCCCTCTGGTAGTGTCCATGCTTCTTGCACTATTTGCACTGATCCTTTTCAACTTGAGCATTGTTGTTCTTCTGATGATGCTCAGTCTGAGGGGCTTTCCCTTGAGGTTTGGCATTCTTATTGAAATTTTTCTTCTTGTCCTTCACAAGGTTAGCAGAGTCACCCCGTAAGAATTTCAGCCTCTCCTCTTCTTGAACACACATTGCGATGAGCTTCTCTATATCCCACTTATCGGGCTGCATGTTGTAATTAATAACAAAGGTTTCATATTCCTTTGGCAAGGAAGAAAAAACCAAATGAATCAGGAACTCATCTTTGAGCCCCAAATCCATTAGCTTCAGCTTTGAAGCCGTGTTGCTCATCTTCAGTATATGCTCTCTGATACCGCCACCAGTATATTTTTCATTGAACAATTTCTTGATCAAGGTACTGGCATAAGCCTTTGAAGAGCCAGTGAACTGACTCTCCACCTTCTTAAGATACTCCGTGGTGGTATCACAATCTAGGATAGACCCCCTTATAGCATCTGAGATAGTCGACTTGGCCACCATCAAGCACTTGTGGTTCGAGATGTCCCATTTCTTCAGATCAAGATCATATTTCATTCTAACGTCTGCATGATCTCGCTTTCGAGCATTGAAATCAGCATCAGTCTCATTTTCTGCCCTCACCGGGTCCTCTGGCTCAGTAGGACACGGAGAGGTAAGTGCTAAGTCATTCTCGGATAGTGCAAGTGCGAGCTCATACTTCTCTCGCCATACTCTGTAATTGCCCTCTTCAAGAGGCGGAATATGCGAGATAAAAGACATTGGGTTGAGTCCAGAAAAATAGTGTAAGAGAAAGTGAGAAAACATAACAAAATAATTGCATGCCTTAATTTAACGTTGGTCAAAATTAAAACATACAACTTCTTCTACATTAATTCTATATCACCGTTGGACAGAAAATAGAATTAATGCATAAACACATAAATCAAACATTTATAATATTGTTATCAACAACTTTGGTCAGAAAATAGAAAAATCATAAATTTACTGAAAATTATAACTACTCCTTAAAATTAAATCCTCCCATTGGTTCGGATTTAATTAGAATATCATAAACATCATCATTCATAGCGGAAACATGAAAAATACTTTATCTACTTTTCAGAAGCATTTTACTAAAGTCATCTACTCTCTAAAAAAATTATTCCGTTGGTTCAAATTTTGACAGAGATTTAATCATCAAAACTTAACATTATTCATGAAAAAAGGGCTTCTGAAAATCATAAAAGAAAAAAGAAAAATGATATTGTGCATTGAAGCCCAACAACACGCTGCAGCCTACACAGGCCTGTAAGCAATTTGGTAAACCCAACTCACGCGCATAGCACTCCCCTTGAGCCCACAACACAGGCCTGGGCTAGGATTTTGACTTCCCGCCTAGGCCGTTTTTGGTCTAGTGATCGGTGACCGTCGGATCTCATCCGCGCCAGCGTCCGGAGATACAAAGACCGATGGGCCCCGAAAACCCTAGCCATTCGCATTTTCCCTTTCTCTCTCTTCACCGCGCCCTCTCTTCTCCTCAACATATCATCCGATAGAGAATGGAAGCGTGAGCCATTTTGGTCCTTTTCGTGAAAGGTCCTTGTGTGGTTTTGAATTGACCAACCTATGATCTCATCCGTTTATGTGAGTTACACGCGATTAGTCCATCGGACATACAAAATATGCCATGAAGGTGAAAATGGCTTGGAGATATTGCAAAGCTCACACATGTGATGATGAAGGAGCTTAAATGCACATGAGACATGACATTGAGTCATGTGATCAAGGTGGAGAAGATCCAAGACTTGGCTTGATGGACCCGATTCAAGCGTGAAGGGCAAGTCGAGGCTTTGGAGTGATGGACTCTGAAGCTCAAGACTTGGCGTCGATGGACGATGGCAATGGTGAAGAGTAAGTGAAGTCAAGATCGATGAACTAATATGATCATGTGATTATATGAAGTGGATCATATCATTGTTGATCGTGTTGGTGCATGTGTTGCATCGACGTTGGAGAAGATGGAATGGAATGCACAAGGCAAAGGTATAACCTAGGGCATTTCATTTCACCGCTCATAGGTGTGTAGAGAAGTTTATGATTTGGTTTTACCCAGATGGCCATACTATCTCTAGATCTAGTGCCACTCGGTGATCTAACTTTACATCGTCGCTAGGGTCGAGTGTGGCGGGTCCCCTTTAGAAAATGATTGTGAAAATGCTAACACACATACATGGTGGTGTACACTTGGTGGGGTTGGCACATTTACAAAGGAGATGAAGTTGGAGTTGATGTGGATCAACTCGGTGAAGAAATAGAGGCGAAGGAGAAACTCCACCGATGGAGTGTCCGTCCGTCAGTAGAAGTCTTGAACGGACGGTCCGTCTGTGAGTGGACCGTGGCCTTACAAATTCTGACGTCCCAGTCGATGATGGCGACAACAGCGTCTGGCTAAGCGGCTTGAAGAGCGCTGGTGTGTCGCGTCCGGTCGAGTGACAGGCGGCGCAAGAAGTGAGCCGGACGAAGACGGTGCTTCTTAGGTACCTTCAGAAACGACCGGACGCTAGGGGTTGTTGCGTCCGGTCGATTCATCTTGGCATCCGATCGTCGAGGATCTAGTGAACAGCGTTTGAAAGAGGACACATTCCCATCACACGGCGGGAGCCGAGGTCAAACGTCCGGTCAATCGATTCAACCCACGCATCCCGAGTTTTGCCGGTGAAGGGGTAACGATTTGCCCATGGGGTTATAAATAGGCCATGGTCACGCGGGCCAGTGAGGAAGAGTCTTGGTGGCTAGTGTAGTAGTCCTTGGGAGCCTCCATCTCACACATACGATCATCCGATTTCTGAGGGCGATTAAGGTTAGGAGGTTGCATCGGTTTGATGTTCGAGTCGGCCGGTTTGCTTTTCTCTTGGAGGTTGTCACCTCCTAGATAAGAAATGGTTGTCATCTCCTTCTAATTGATTCTTCTTTGTCTACCCCAAATCCTAGATCTAGTTGAGCGTGTCATTAGGCTTGCGGTGCCCGATACCATTGATAGAACCACCAAGGATCAACTAGGCATAGATCTAGTAAGTACAACCTTTTCTATTCATGATAAAAGCTATAGATCATCCTTGTATACAGTTGAAGAAATAGAGCTAATGTAGAGAGAGTAGAGGGTGGCGGTTTGTGTATGACATCATTGAGTTTCTTCGACTAAGTCGCTCTCTAATTTGGTAGGGCCTTTTATTGGCAGGTGAGCTAGGTGGCTTTGTGCTTTTGTTACCATGGTTGATGGTGTTCGGATCTTGCTGGAGTGGTGGTGAGCTCTAGCGCGTTGAGGTATCCTTAGAAGGTGCTAGAGAACATAAATAGAGGGGTGTAGTGAATAGTTTTAATTCAAGACTTGTTTTAGGTTGACATAGCGATTAATTTTAGAAAGTATTCACCCCCCTCTAGTCCGTCATCTCGGTGAAGTGGTCCAATGGAGCTTCCCATCCCACATGGGCTACGCGCACCCACAACCCTAGATCTATCGGGGGTCCCCCTCATCTGAAGGGTTCTTGTGATGGTGACCTCGGTCGGCTCACGCGCAAGAAGCAGTGGCGTGGCTCGCTTCATGGTGAGCCTCATGAAGAGATTCCACCGGCCCCCTCCCCTTCTCTGTTTCTATTAGGGTTAGGGTTTGAAGTGTGATCGGTGGCTCACCAACCATGTGTCATTCCTTCTAATTGATTCGCCCACCCCAAATCGATCTATGCATGGATCGATACCATTGATAGGGATCCCAATTGGTAGGTACAACCTTTCTATTCGTTAAAAGGGCCAATTGAAGAAATAGAGTAATAGAGATCATCTAACATGGGCATCTGGCGGACGACTTCCCATCCATGGTTGATGGCGTTCCGGCTGTGTGATGATGTGGCTAAGATAGTGGCATAGGTACCACTTGTCGATGGCTTCCGATATGATAGATCCGCCACCTCACGGTGAACCTCGGAAGAGAGCCCGTCCTTTTTATAAGCCTTGTGTGAGGGCCCACCAACCATGGTGCCCATGATGAGTAGCCAAGGTCCTAATTGGTCCAAGCTCTTAAGACCCCAACAACAAGCGAGGGATTTTTCCCCATGCCGCCAATGCTCACATGTGATGGGAGAGAGAGCATGTGTGTATCAGTTGGATACTTGTTGTTTTAGTGTAGGCTAAGATGCATCAACAAGGAAGAGGGCTAAATATGTGTTGGGGTGGAGAGAACAGATGGGGTACAAAAGGACTCTCATGACTCGTGAGTTGGACTCGGAGGGCTAAGGCTAGGATTTGGTCTTTAGACTTATTCATATCGCCTTTAGAGTTTACACCAAAACAAAATCCTAAGTCATCAATGGTTGTCCAGCAGAGAATTCCTGGCCAAACAAGATCCACACCCATCGGTGGCACCTAGAGCCATAGGCACGAGAGGAGCAGGAGCTAAAGCAAAGTGGCTACCGCCAGCAAAAGGCAGGAGCGCCAAAAATTTTATGGTTTAGAGAGATACCTGAATAAGCAATGGACCAATCCCACTAACAAACAACAAAAATATTTGTTTTCCTTTTTTTGCCATAATGGTTGTGTTGTGGTTGCCATGACCTCTAGGATGCGCACGATGTGGGGTGGCGCACACGGCCCATGCTATCAGTCTCGTGCATGATTTGCTACTACACGGCGCCTAACTTGGATAGGTGATCCTTGTCCATGATCTTGATGGCCACCTCCTCCCTAGTGCCCACATTGCGCGTGTGGTACACCTTGGCGAAGGTGCCCTTGCCGAGCAACCTACCGAGCTCATAACGCCCCAACAGCAGGCGAGGGGTTTTCCCCATGCCGCCAATGCTCACCGGTGATGGGAGAGAGAGCCTATGTGTATCATATGGATTCTTGTTTTTTTGGTAGGCTAAGATGGATCGGGAAGGAAGCGGGTTAAATATGTTGGGGTGGAGTGGGGAGGTGGGGTATAGGAACAGGACTCTCATGACTCATGAGTCGGACCCCAGAGGGTTAAGGTTGGGATTTGGTCTTTAGACCTATTCGAATCATGTTTAGTGTTTACACCAAAATGGAATCCTAAGTCATTAACGGCTGCCCGATAGAGAGTCTATGGCCGAACGATATCCACACCAGTTGGCGGCACCCGAGCTACTGTAGGCATAATAGGAGGAGGCACTAAAGCGGATGGCCACCGCTAGCGGTAGAAGACAGGAGCGCCGAATGATTTCATGGTTCGGAGAGAGACGTGAATAAGCAATGGACCAATCTCAAAGCTAGAAGGAAGAAAAATATTTGTTTTCCTATTTTTTCTGGCTATAATGGTTGAGTATGTGGGTAGATCCGGTGGGCTACATGGGTACGGTGTGGCATACCCTAGGCCTAGCCCAATAAACAAACAAGTCTTATGTTAAAAAAGAAAAAAAAAACAATGTGTCTCCATTCCAGCTCCCACACCTACTCGGCGACTTGCGATGCGCCTCCAAGCAACGACTCTCGCACTCGTGATCTCCCACCGCTTGGCCCTAGTGCTAGTGGACCCTGCCCTTGCCCTAGAGGCTAGCCCCAGCCCCAGCCCTACCTCGGCTGTGGGCTCCTGCTTCTTGGCTGGCCGGCACTAGCCCCCAGCGGCCCAACCTAGTAACCATCAAACCCCTCTGCTCTCCCCTGCATTCTCTTCCTCTTAGTGTTACCAAGTTTTCCTCAAATCCCTAGTCCTAGCTTTCCTTTACTATGATCTAATTTGTTAGCTAGTTGTCATTAGATTTTTCCTTGATTTAGTTCAACTGATGCATTTTATAGATGTATGCAGTAGGAATTATGGATGTGTCGGGGTCATGATACCCGGTATCTCAAGGCACCGATTAGTTAGTCACTCCAGCAGCCTAGCTAGCCAAGGCCCAATAACTATGGCCCACTCAAGCCATATAGGCCTCGAGCAGGATGACAAGTCACACTATCCACACGACCTCTCCCTTCTCCTTCCACTGCACTCCATGCAACAACGCTCGACCTCTCCTCTGTCTTGACCCTTGGAAAAGGTGGGGAGAGGCTGGACACCTCCAAGTACACCTACCCTCATAGAGACAGGCACGCTCCACTTGCTCCGCCAGGACGGATATGACAACCACCTCTCGGGGCATGGGATCCTAGGGCAGAACATCATTCCTGCGCACCCCTGCACAAACAAGACAACAATGTGGGGTAGTGATGACTAGTATAGCACCGCACCATCCAAGTCTAGCCTAGACAAGATGGGTGTACAACCCCACCCACTATGGGATGGGTTGCACAACCCTGACCTTGACTTCCAAGATCAAACAGACCACCGAGACCCCGACCTAGCCATCTAGGGTCAGAGCCCCTGCCATCACGATTTGAGAAGATGACATGTGACTTGGAGGTGGCTACCTACTCCCACACTATCGCCACGATGCCACTAGGAGAATAGGAGATGATGACAAAGGCCACGATAGGACCACATCGCGTAGGATAGTTGGTGAACCACCACCATGCCAACAGTGTTGTCACGACCAGCACTATAGCATCACACCACACCATGTCGTGACGTGGGAGCAAGACCATGACGATGGCTAAACTAGAACATGCAAAGATGCCAGGACAAGACAGGCCTACTTGCAAGCCAAGTTTACTTGCTTCTCCCTCCCTCGGGCTCATGACCACTCTGTCAAGAGAACCCCTCTCTCTATATGTAACCTGGCCCCCGAACTCTATATAAGGGTGGCCAGGCCTCTCTTCTAGGGGGACAAACTCTTGAGAATTCATTCAGGCATTCATTCACCTCACTCCTCCTACCTCTTTTCCCTTAGCTTACACATCCGATTGTAAGACTTCAGAGCACTTGAACCAGAGGAACACGAACTCGAACCACCTCTGAGACTAGACGTAGGGCTCTGGCCTAAACCAGTATAATTCCTTGTGTCTTTGAGTGCTACCATCGTCTTCCTAGAGCAGTGCGACACACATATAAATTCACTAGTCGGTTTACAAAATGCCAACATGATGTATTGTTTGATTACTTATGCATTATGAGATTTTGGTTGTTGGATTTGTGAACTATGAAGAGGGATTGAGACAGTGCATCTATGTTCCGAAAGCACACTGCTAGGAAACGTGCTTCAACTTCATCTCCTATGGTGGAAGAGCAAAATCAAGAGCAAGAGAGACTACTTGAAGAAGTTGTTGGTCTTACTCCTACACCATCTACTCCGTCTTTTGAACCCATTGAAGATGTGTTGTCACAACCACCACCATCGCCGCCATCGGGTTTCGATGTCGATCACCTTCCACATGATATAGGTGAAAGGTTGCCAACTGCAAGTTATCATGCTAATGATCAAGATGCAATTAGAAGAGCATATATTCTTAGTTGTGTACCAAATTATAGGGCAGTTTTATGAAACTTCAAAGAATTGCTAAATGGATTTTATTGGTTTGCATATGAAAAATTTTGGTTCAGCATACCCCATGCAAAAATCCTAGCTCCGCCACTGCTAGTGTCCATAACCTCATGGATGCGCACGACGTGGGGTTGGTGCACCCAGTGCATGATATCAATCTCGCACATGATCTACTATGGCACGTCGCCTAACTTGGATAGGTGTTCCTTGTCCATGATCTTGATAGCCACCACCTCCTCGGTGCCCACGTTGCACCTATGGTATGCCTTGGAGAAAGTGCCCTTGCCGAGTAGTCTATCAAGCTTGTAATGCCCCAACAGCAGGCGAGGGATTTTCCCCATGCCACAAATGCCCACCGGCGACGTGAGAGAGAGCCTATGTGTATTAGCTGGACTCTTGTTGTTTTAGGGCGGACTAAGATGCATCAGGAAGAAAGGGGCTTAAATGTGTGGGGTGGATAGGGGAGATGAGGTACAGGAATGAGACTCTCGTGACTCATGAGTCGGACTTGGATGGTTAAGGTTGGGATTTGGTCTTTAGATAGGAAGTCTATAAACAGAGAAACAAAAATAGTTTCCATATTCACGGAGTTAGAGGGCCATACCAAAAAATGGGAAGAAATTTGGGAAATATAGATATAGATATAGATATAGATATAGATATAGATATAGATATAGATATAGATATAGATATAACGGATAATGATAGGATGAGGATGTCCGTTCGTCCAGACGTGTTGTCTCAAAAAACTCCCCACATGTGGTTGTCCGCTCGTCCACTCTCGCCTCTCGTTGCGCGTCCCATTTTGTGCCGCGCTGCGTCCACTCCACGATGTCGTGCTGCCATCCCTTGAGGTGCCTCCATCCCCCGTCGTGCCCCTGTCCGGTGCATCACCACCGCCATCCCCCACGGTGCCCTCATCCCCCACGGTGCCTTCATCCCTCAGTGCGCCATGCCATGTCCCATCCTCCGCCATGCACAGGCCGGACGGCCAGGAGAGGGCATCATCGCTAGCCGGGCCTATGCCAAATACAGACGTAGCTAGCCAATGCCAGGTCGCGCCACCATCCTCGGCCATAGGCTGGCCTGAACCGGTTGTTCCCTCGCTCTGCGCTGCGTCATACGGAAGAAGAAGAAGAGTGAAAAACGCATATTGCAAGCCAATGTTTTAGGTGTTTCATGGATGTTGCAAAAGTAGATTGGATGTTCCATATGTTTCAATGGTTGTACATGTATGTTGCAAGTTTCTGTACCCAATGTTTCATCGGTTTTTTCAGACGTATGTTGCAAGTGTGTTTATTTAGATGTTGCATATGTTTCACACATATGTTGCAAGTGTTTTATCTGGATGTTGTGTATGTTTGACAATGGTCTTCAGGTGTTTTTGCCAAGTTTTTTAGATGCATGTTTCAAGTGTTTCATCTAGATGTTTTAAAAGTAGATCGGTGTTGCATCCCCCTCCTCGCCTTCTACTACCTTGCCTCGGTGTCTCCTCCTCCCGGTGCCGATTGGGCATCCAAACCAGAGGTGTAGGTGGGTGCCGACCCCTCCCTCTCTTCTCAATGTTGGTGACATTTGAGGTGGTGCGGTCCCTACGTGGGGCATGCGAAAGTGAGTGCGGGGGTGGGCATCCGGACACTAGCACTGTCCGATTTTTAGAGCAAGTATAATAAGGTCCAGTTAATAGGATGAAGGTGCTTCACCTTAAAATCTAAGCTGAGGGAAGAGAAGAGATGAGAGAGAATGAAGCGGGCTACTGGTGAAGTGCCAGGCTGAATGCAGAAATTGAGAAAACAATCGCTAACTTGCAGCCCACAGCGAGCGCAACCGTCGGCATTTTTGAAATGATCCCGATTTTCCATAAAGGGAAAATCCATAGATATGAATAATGTGATAATCCAAGAAAGACCAAGCTATCACATTATCATTATTCAGCTGATATCATAGTCATACATCGCGGAATTACAAGATTACAAGGCATTACAACACTGGGTAACACACCTAATTACAACATTAAACTAGCGGAACGCACACAAATCAGCATCAGAGTTGACGTAGCACATCGACGGGTGAAGGCTCCTCCTTCATGGGCAATCATTAGAGTCGGCGTAGAATGTCAGCGGGCATAGTCTTTATCTTTTCAACCAAACTTGAGCATAGGAACGAGACCACCTAATCCTAATCCTTCAATCTCCATTGTCGTCATCGCAGATGACATCCAAAACCTACCAAATATCTTTCAGTACGATTTGTACTGGCCACTGGCTCCCACCCTATTCTTTGCATATGCTTTGTGGTAAGTGGAATGCAAGGGTAGAGCAAAAAGGCCTATTTATGGCTGTAGGTTTCCTATGCAAGTTCATCAATATTTTTTAATAGTTCATCAAGTTTTAAACCATCTCATCCACACATTCACCCATCCCATCACACACATCTCACCACACTCTCACACTCTAGGCGGCAAGGACAACTCCCTCTCTTGCCTTGCCTCAACGACCAAGGCCTAAAACTAACAAACCTAGGGGAAGAAGAAGAAAGGACACCTCTCACTAATCAAGGGAAGCGTAGGTCATAGGAATGTCCATCTCCTTGGATATGGCTATACGTATAGATCGATCAACTCTGCAGAGCGTGTACACTTGGAACCACAAGATCATCATCATTGGTGGTGCGCACCGCCTAGGCTGGTACCGGCTGCCTTCCAAACTAGTGCGATACCACCCTACCACTCAGCCCTAGGCCACCCCAGTGTCCACCGGCACGCTGAGACTATGAGACATAGTACCGGGCCCTCAAAGGTCACTACACTATCTTAGGAGGGTGTAAGCCATATGTCCTTACCTCCCTACATTATCCGCTAACAACCTAGCAATAGTGGTACCGCCCTAGTAGGTCAACATCCATCCCCTGCCCAACCAGGGATGAGTGGTGTGTACGAAGGGTCCTATGATCCGGTTCTCTCAACATACTAGTCCTTAGGAGGACTAGACAGGACATCTTCTCAAGGGGCCAACCAACGCCCCATGCCTCGATGGCACCTCCATCCTAGGGCTTCATCCCACAAAGACACTCCACCCTGGGACCACCTCATCTCACATGTACCCACCACAGGTACCTCTTGTAGGGAATGCCTAGGTCGCATCGCCCTGGCAAGACTCATCCAAAGACTCATCGTAGAATCCTGTCCAGTCAACTCAACCCTCACCACACACCCAAGATGCATGCCAAGATCTCCCCAAATTGTTATCATGTTATTACCATATTATCAGCACCATATGCCTTAGCCACTCACAAACAATCCTCCACCAAGCATCACATCACAGATATAATGCGTAGTAGAAGCAAGTAGTAAGTAGTATGCGAGTGTCTATCCTATCAGCTGGTGTGCAGGGGTAAAGGTTGCGTCAAGGTAATGGCTTTCAAGCAATTCTACCATGCAACCTATCACAGATCATTTGCATAAAAGTAAAGCACTAGCAGCTACATTGTTGCATGTCTAATAGGATTCTATGAAGTTGGGTGGGACGTGGCACCTGTTGATTGGTCATCTCCGAGATCTTCAGTGCACTGCAGGGTTGATCTCCTCAAAGTCCTATTATCATCAGTGTTTCCTTCCTCCAAAGGGTTTTGGTTCGATCAACGCTATCCTCGATGCAACTACCTCGATAGAGCGACAAGCAAGATAGAAAGTAGCCAATACTCTAAAAAGGCAACAAGACACGAAAGAACAACTACACCAAAAGAACACCAAGGGAAAATGACTCAGCCCTCTCAGTGGATGTTCGATCCCTGGGCCAAAGAAATAGGAGTGGTTGCTTGCTAAGCACAAGCTTAAGTCATAGCCTAGCCAGTACTTCTCGGGTCGATCGTGTCGACCAGTACGACTTCAATAAAAATGGCATAGACCCTAGCTCATCTTAAGTGAACACCATGGTTCATGGTCTTCCGATCCGGGTGTCATGGAGATTGATAGGAATCGAAAAGATCGGCTAAAGGGGAAAGGAAGCAGTTCTGGTCTCTCTCTCAATCCATATCCCATTATAATTGATGAGAATCAAGGGAGGGTGGAACGGGGAAGAGAAGAGAAGGGAGGTGGTCTGCTTCTTCCAATCCACACGCCATGGCAAGAGACAGTGGCATCAAAAGGAGCGACACATAAGAGAATATGAGTGCCCAAACTACATGTAGGGTACCACAACCTAGGTGCACTAAATGCACTAAGACATCCCTAGGGTTCTTAGTGGTGCGGTTGTCACTACAAGAACCAAAGAAATGCTACAGTCTAAATATGTACAAGCATACAAGTGCTTAAGCATGACAGAACCAAAAGAGGGGAACACGAGATTTAGCTTCCTTTGATCCACTCGCCATAGCAAATGACGGGAATCAAAGGAATGGAATCAAGAGAGCAATAAACACCAAACAAGCGAAGGGCTCAATCCACATCTTACTGGCTCAATGAGGATTGAGAACAAGAGAGGAGAGAGGAATGGAATCCGCACTCCTTCGACCAACTCGTCATGGAATGGATGAAGGTTGGAAGAAAGGAGACCGTGATCCCATGATCCGAACCCACTCATAGGGCACTATGACCGTGCAACTAAATTGGCACAAGGCTATCCCTAAGGTCTATAGCGATGTGGTTGTCACCGCTAGATCCAAAGGAACGCTATGGTCAAAGTGGTACAAGCATATGAGGTGGTTAGGATAAACAAGCGAACAAAGGAGGTAAGCCCGATGGTCATGGCGAGGCAACTCACGGCCATGAGCTTCACCTAAACGAGTTGGCTTCCGATGGTTCTATGAAGGTTGTCCCCTAATTATTATCCCACTAGACTAGGTCACATAGGCCCCGGAATGTGCGGGTAAGAACCACATCAATATCGACATCAAGTCCACAATGGCCACGTCCTAGGGACGTGGATAGGAGCTAGCAATCGTAGTACTACAAAGCCAACCAAGAAGCGAGGGAGCGAGTTACGCTCGGCATTACGGCCATGGCGGGATGAAGCCTTGACCGAAACTATCGAACGAAGTACGATCCCTCAACCAACTCGAAGGCATGGTCCCCAGACGACCCACACACAACACACAAAGGAACCATAACGCAACAACAATGATAGATGGAGAGGCACATATCCAAAGCACAAGAGATAGACCAACGGTGAAGGTCACAACATAGGCAGTCATAGATATAGATAGATGATCATGTATGAAGTGCATGAACAAGTATAGATGATAGATGATAAAATGATGTATGAACAAGTGAATGAAATAAAAAGCAGAGCTTTGCCGATGTCGAGGAAGGCATTGGCTAGGTTAAAAAGGGTCAACCTTGCTGCGATGAGGAAGAAGGGTTGCAGTGGTGCATTTTGGTGAACTACAGCTAGTTGTGGCTTGCAGTTGGCTAGCTATGGCTTGCTGCTAGCCGACTTCAGCTGGCCTGCAGCATCATGGACGCGGCCGGGGCTGGTCGGTGAGGTCCGGCAGCGATGTCTGGCTCCAGCGGATGGCGCAGCAGTGTTGCAACCTCCCTACGACAGTGGAAGACAACGGCATGAAGGCCGGTCTCATGCAAGAATAGCGACAAGGTCATCGGCAAG
Source organism: Miscanthus lutarioriparius (assembly GCA_904845875.1). Lineage (NCBI taxonomy): Eukaryota > Viridiplantae > Streptophyta > Magnoliopsida > Poales > Poaceae > Miscanthus > Miscanthus lutarioriparius. The sequence continues at coordinate 30,426,286 of CAJGYO010000016.1, read as the reverse complement.
AAGGAAAAAAGGGGCGAGCTTGGGCTGTTGGTGGCTCATCGGCGCAGAGGAGGACGTTGGGTTATCGGAGAGGTGGTGCTGGTCACGGTGGTTGGGGGCAGCGGCAAGCAGTAGAAGGCCGGCATAATCTGCAACTCCGGTTCCTAGCTCCTAGCATCGACGAGCAGGGGTGGCTTCCCTGATGATGGTGAAGGGTCACGGCACAAGGGCCGGCCATCAGACAAGAACGGCGATAGAAAGGAGGGAACTTTGGCGCTGCTGGCTCACCGGTGATAGAGAAGGATGACGGTCGACGTCGAGAATGCAGGTCATAGTCGTGCTCTATTGCCCCGGCGAGGAAGGACGATGAGGCAAAGGCATGCGGCATCCTGGTCGTGGTACAGCTCGGCTTGTCGCGACGAGAAGCAGAGCGGACCGGCGTCGAGGTTGCCAGCAAGTGGGGGCTCAACGTGGTGGCATGGTTGGTCGACATGGCACGAAAGAGGCTCGACTAGCATTGAGGTAGGCACAGGAGGATGAGGCGAGGCAGAGCACGACAAGGTTCCATGCTCGGCGAAGAGGAATGCGATGAAGGTCTCAGCTTGGGGACGAAGCTGGCGAGCGTGGGCTCGGCTGAAGGCGCTCTGGATCATGGAGGTGGTTGGGGTCACGGTGGCACGACGAGGATGGAGCAGGGGCTCATTGGTGAGGAGGGCTCGACGAGGACGAAAGCGAGCATGGTGGTCGCGGTGATCGGTAGAGCGAGGTGGTGGTGGTGGCGCGATGTGAAGACAGAGGTGGCTCGTGGTGAGGTGGAGCGGTGTGGCTTGGTGGCGCAGCGCGGTGGAGGAGGGTCGGCCAGCGAGGCAGCGTGGTGGCGCTCGCCTGCTACGATGCGGAGAGGCTGGGCGAGGAGGAAGAGAGTGCAACGGCGAATTAGGGAGGGAGCAGGGAGCGGTAGTGGTTGGGGCTCTTATAGATGCGTCCGGCTAGGGTTGGGGGAGCACTGGTGATATCCGGCATCCATGCCACGGATGGGACACGTGGTGTCGAATGCGGAGCGTGGAGGTACAAATGCCGTGGCAGGGCGCGGGGCGTAGCTCCGCATCGAGCGAGCGGCGACGGCTGAGCGGGCGTGAGGCGTCTAGGGTTATGGCAGGGGCACATGTTGGGCCTACGGGGGCGGCGCCTGGGCTAGCGGGTTCACACACGTGGGCCTATAGGGGCCAGGCGAATGGGCCTACACGGGCCAGTGGGCTGCGGCGCTACTGGGTCGTGTGCTCGCGTGGTCCGAGCAGGATAAAGAGAGGGCGAGCTGGGTCGCTCGGAGTAACGAGGTCGAGGCCCAAGTGGCGAGTCGGGCTGGCAGGGTGAAGGAAGAGGGGATAGTGCTGGGCTGGTCTAGCTACAGTTTGGGCCAACGAGAAAATGAGAAGAAAAGGGGCCAGTTGGGCAAGATTAAAAGGAAAAAGAAAATTTTCCTTTTAACGAATTATGACAAGGAGTTTGAGAGGAAAATTCAAAGGGATTTGAGGGGAACTTGCTACGGATTTGTGCACTTCCAACTCCAAACAAGGCTCAAGCTCAAAACCAAACTCAAGAACACAGGCACTCTCCTACAATCAACTCTATATGATGCACCAAATTATTAGTGGGTTTGACTTAGGTTTGACCGAGCGACTACATGATCCACACATTTGTAGGAAAAAAATTAAAAAAAAAGCTCATATTTTTTTTGAAGAAAACCCAGGTTGTTACAGTTTTCCATGGCCCTCCTCCCTCCTCCTGATCCCCTGCGCCAGCAATTCTGCATGCCCCTTTCCCCACCATGCATAAACATCTTGTTGCTTATGCATCTTTATTCTGATTGGTCAATATTCATTCGTGTACAGAGACGGAGCCACCACTAGGGCGAGCTAGGGCGGCTACCCTAGGTCCTTGTGGCTATGCACCCCTTCCCCACCCCTCAGAGCTAGCATCTGGTGAGGGCATGAGGCCAAGGTTGAAGACAACGGCGGCGCTGCTTGCTTGCTTTCGATTCAGTTTGACTGCTCGAGACGAGGCGAAGGCTACGGAGCGTCATGGGCCTTCCTCTTGATACTGGGCCATGGCATTTCCAACAGCCCAAGCCCAACGGACACAGGCAACCTTAGTTAGACTATCTCCAACAAGGAACTCATATGGGCACCCAAACCAAAAATGGGTAGCAAGAGACCTGTCGGTGCAAAAACTGACCAACACGTAAATATTTGTAGTTTTGCCGTACGTTGTGATCGGATAGGGCCTAGCACTCAAGGACATAGGGTTTATACTGGTTCAGGCAACGTGCCCTACATCTAGTTTGAGTCGGTCGGTGACTTTATTCCTGAGCCTAGGTGCTCGAAGTTTGCTGTGGGGTTACAAACGGAAGGGAGAAAGACGGGGGGTGCAAGAGGTCCAGTCAGACTCTGGTCTAAAGGGTCGAGAGTGATGGGAGCTCCGCTATGTGCTAAGTGTTCGAGCATGTGCTCGAGGTTTGAACCTAGTGGTTCTGTTGTTGTGTGTGGGTAAACTGATCGATCCCTGTCTTTGGGAGAGAGTGCATCCTCTTTTATAGACGAAGGGGATGGCTTTACAAGTGAGAGAGGGAGAGTGTATGTATGCTAAGTCTTGTTGCCCACGCCATTGGATATAAGATGATTGTAGGCACCCATAACACTGTTAATGTCAGATGCATGTGGGAGGTTGCGTCGTCTTCTTCTGGTATGGTAGACGTCGATGCCTGCCATACTGTTGATGCCCAGAGGCATGTAGGGGGGTTTTACCATATTTGCCTGGTATGGTGAATGTCGGTGCTCGCAACACTATTGATGCCCAGAGGCATGTGGGGGGAGCCTTACCGTGTTTGCCTGGTATGGGGGTCGATGGCGCCCACAACACTGTAGGGAAAATGTCGGCGCCCACTACACTGCTTGGGTTCTGACATGCCAGGAAGGTTGTAGGGTACTGTCCTGCAGGTGTACAGAGTACGGTCCTCAGTATTGGGGTTGACTTGAGTGTCCTGTCTTACTTACTCCGTCCCTTTCCTAGTCCTTATCGAGCGGGCGTCCCTGGTCGGTTGGTCCTAGTCGGCTTTGACTGCGCCAGTCAGAGAAGAGCTGTAAGCAGGGGTTGGCGCATCCTCGGTTGGAGATGTGGGTTGGAGTTGGAAGTAGTGTTTTGGCTAGGCCTTCCGGTCAGAGAGGTCGTCTGGAGGTGGACCGGAGTTGGAAGTGAGCGTTGTTCCTCTTTAGTGAGGCCGTCTGGTCGGAGACGCAGGCCAGAGTCAGAAGCGGGCACCGTTCCTCCTTGGTCAAGCCTTCTGGTTGGAGATTGGATCGCCCTCCTGGCCTGTCGTTTAGGTATTTGGGCCGGCCCAGGAGTTGTGCATCGTTCACAATGTTGTCTACTAGGCCGAGCCTTTGTTGGGAAGCCGGTCCATGAGGGGCGCCGGGTTTATGAACCCGACAGGAGCCCCCAACCCCCCGGCCGATTCGGGCAGAATCGTCTGGGGGGGGTTTTCGTGTTGCCAATGGGGGAAGTTTTGTTTTATCAGCGGGTGCACACGAGCGCACCCACATGTGTAGCCCCCGAGCCCCCAGGTGATTCGGGCAGAATCGCCTGGGGGGTTTTGTCAATGGGCGTAGTCTCTTCTTTTTTGGTTTCTGACCTATCATTTCTGGGAGCGTGGTCCTAGGCGTTTGGTCATGGTCGAGGGATCGGGCGAGTCAGAGTCGCGGATCCAGGCGCCGGGCGCGCCGAGGGATCGGGCGAATCAGAGTTGTGGATCTAAGCGTCAGGCGCGCCGGGGCATGGGGCGAGTCGAAGTCATGAATCCTGGCGTCGGGCACGCTGGGGGATCGGGCGGGTCGGAGTCGTGGATCCTGGCATCGGACGCACCAAGGGATTGGGCGAGTCAGAATTGCTGATCCAGGCGTCGGGCATGTCGTGGGATCGGACGAGACAAACTCGTGGATCCAGGTGTTGTGCGCGCCGGAGTCGGAGTCATGAACCTAGGCGCAGCCGAGGCGTTTGGCCGTTTGGGTGTCTTGAGCCCCTGAGCCCCGTTGGGCTTGGTAGGGGTCGGTTGAGTTTTGTGCGTTACCCCGTCCATGGTTTCTCACAACCAGAGGGGCTGAGCTAACGTCACTTGCCTCGATGGCTTGAGTGACGCGCTCGGTGAGCGCGCTAACGGGTACGTTCGAACGAAGTTTGGGTCCATTGTTCATAACGGGGTTGGCATAGCCCTCATGTAGCACTCCACTGCTCCTTAACCTACAACCCGGCAGATGCCTAGGTCATTTTAGAGATGGACCCGGGTGGCCCGCTGGCCTCCCCTCGATGGAGATTCTGTGGGTTTGGCGGGAGGTTAGGATCGAATGAGAAGGTTGAGATGACCCTGTCTGCTTTGGGGCAAACTGGGCGAGGGCCTCTCAGAGCTCATCTATGTTTTCTCCCCTAGCTCTGTTTGATGTGAGGCAGCCTCGAGCCCTTTGTGGGCTGGCCTTCGAACCTCGGTCGGTCATTGCTCATGTTGAATGAGGCAACTGCCACTTTGTGATGCAACACGGAGCGTTGTGATGCTTTTAACTACATATGCGATGCTTTTGGATGTATGGAATGGTTGAATGCGTGCATGGATGTTTGAACGTTTACATAAAGAAATAGTGGGGGTTTGGTAACATTACCTTGATGACTCGAGTGACGGGGTTTGAGGAGCTCCTATCGAATATGTCCGACCAGGATCCGCGCTCGTCGTTTGTGACGGAGTCGACATGGCCCACATGGGGCGTCCCTCTGCTCCTTACCTATCTCTTAGTGTTCACCTGAGCCATCCGATCGAATCAGGAAGCCCGTTGGTCTCTCCTGGCGGAGATCCCCTTGTTTGGGCCTTTCCAAGTCCCGCCTAGGAAGGCGAAGGGCCGCTTGCATGCAGTGGCGCCTTATTTCTTGCGCCCAGCGTGCGGTAGTGGTGGGCCATACCTAGGCCACGTCTCGTCTGACCAGGCACTGCTCCGTCGGGCAGGGTGCGTCCCATCGGTCAGGACGCGTCTCATCGTATCCCATCCGCATTGAAAGGGGGAAGGGAGAGGGTTTTTCGCCCCTGTCATTTCACCTTTCCCTAATCACTGCGCCTTGCCTAGCTACTATGCCTCTTTCTTTAAGTAGTGGAAGGGAGAGGGCTTCTGTCCTATTCCTTCGCCTATTCCTCATCTGCCACCTCTTCTTCTTCTTCCTTCTCACCAAGAACGTCTGAGCACCACGGTGGTTCCTAGGAGAGAAAAGGGGAGAGCGAGGGAGAGGAGAAAAACTCACAGATCCATTCGCGAACCTAGAGCGAAATGTTGAGCTAGAGGTCATCCATCGTGAGGGAGTCGGTGCTGGCTGCTTTCGTCGAGAAGGGGTTTCTGCTGCCGAAGGAGGTGGCGCACTGGAGGGCTCCTGGGAAGGAGGATTTCCAGCAACCTCGAGCCGGCGAGGTTGTTTCCTTCCTCGCCTTCCATGAGCGCGGGTTAGGATACCCCACGCACTAGTTCCTGCGTGAGCTCCTCAATGAGTGGGGCCTAGAGCTACAGCACCTTAATCCAACTAGGGTGCTGCACATCGTCGGATTCGTCACCGTGTGTGAGGCCTTCCTCGGAATAGAGCCGCACGTGGACCTCTTCCGGTGGTTGTTCTCTAGGCGAGCTTTGTCGCAAGGGAAGCCGCTCATGATCGCACTGGTGGGGGGCTTCACGCTGTAGAAGAAACCGAGCGCGTCGGGCTCGTACCCAGTGTACATCCCCTGTGATTCCAATCGGGGGTGGCACAGGGAATGGTTCTACATCAGGAACCCAGCGAAGGCGCCGTTCCTGCCTTTCACCGGTAGGAGGCCGGAGAGGCAGGAGAGCTGGTCATGGGGCCCCGCCAGCCGGCAGAAGAAGAAGGTGGAGATTATCGAGGTGGAGCTCCAGAAGCTCATGCGAGGTGGCCTTGATGGGGTGCGGGTGTTCCACACCCTCTTCCATCATCGGGTCACTCCACTGGTGGAGAGGACGCGGCTGATGTGGAAGTACAACGACCCGATGGACCCCGACCGAGCGTCGCCGGAGGAGCTGGCGAACGACGAGGTCTGGAGTCGCATCGACCGGGTGCTGCAGCTGAAGCCTAAAGAGACCCTCGAGGGAAAGCCCGGACCCCTCAACGTCGCGACGGTGTCCAAACTGGTATGCTCCCCTCTCCTTTCTCTGTGTTCTTTTCCCCTCTGCTCTCCTATTTTTTGTTTTTGAGTCACCTATTTCGTAGGGACTTGGAGTTTACAAGTCCCGGCCGCACCTTCCGAAGGGGGCGGAGGGCACGGCGCCGCAAGCCGCCTAGAAGGAGGTGGCGGTTGAGAGGAAGAAGAAGAAAGCCGAGGAGGCTCGGCGGAAGCATGAGAAGGAGATGGAGATCACCCAGCGTGTGCAGGCTAGGGAAAATAGGAGCGACGTTGAGTTAGAGGTCGAGTCAGAGGACCCCACAGAGGTGGGGGATGACATGGTCTTCTCTGAGGAGGAGGAAAGCCAGGAGGTCGTTGCGACCTCGGTGGAACGTTGTGATCCTGCGGCCACATCTGCTGGCGGCGAGCAGGAGGCACAGAGGCGTGGCGATGTTCCCGCGCTAAGGAAGCGTGCTACGAGTGCTGACATTGTCGATGAACGGGAGGTGAAACGGACACAGTCACTGCGCCCTTCTGAGGCGTCGCCTGCCTCATCCCCGCCTGCCGTGGGCGTGGCAGGACAGGCCAGGCGGTCGGGAGAGTGGGCTCGCACCCACGTGTCGTCGGGGCCAGCGCCAGCGCGTGACCCACAACGGGGGATGCCCCACCAGCTGCTCTAGTCAGAGTGCCTTGAGCCGAAGGTCATGGTGATTCGTGGGCTGAGCAATGGCCGGTTGGGTTGACTCCCCCGCCGGCTAAAGTGAGGGGGCGTGGGTCGTGACCCAGGAGCGGTCCTCGCCCGGCGGGCCCATTGCCGTCGGATCATGGCTTCAGATTCCTTCCGCTTTCAGCCTAGTATGCCTTTTTGTTTCTTTTCGATCTCGTTGTTGAGTTTTTTTGGAGTATGACTAACCTATACTTTTTCGACAGCGGTCGGATGCTGACGGGGCTGAGCATCGCCCCAACTCTCATGCGGGGGGATTGGAGGCCCACCTTGCAATGCACCGCGGCAAGCGATGGGGAGAGCAGGGTGGTGGCAGCGGGTCCTTCCCTTCTAGAGGTGGTGTCGGCATTCTCGGCAATCCCGGTGGTGATGGCGGAGGCCGCGTCGAAGGTAACCCTCGCGGCCCCTCCTCCACCGGCTGCGGAGGAAGAGGAGAGGAAGACCGGGCTCCCTGCCTCGCCGGGCGGAGGGCTGCATGGCTCACCCTCTTAGTCGGAGCTAGAGGTGTCGAGGGGAGATGCGGCCGGGCTAGAGCCGGAACACCTGCTGGTGGCCCATGAAATCGAGGTGGTGGAGATCCCCTCCGATGGCGAAGCAGGCGACGAGGTGGAGCTGCCGATGCCGTCATAAGAGCTGGCGGTGGTCCGCTCAGAGGCTAGGCCCTCCAGCGGGCTAGAGGAGACTGGCCTGGTGTGGCCCTGCCCTAAGGACCTGAGGAAGGTGTGGTTCGTCCTCCAGGATAAGCAGGAGTGTCAGCTCTAGGACGTGCTTGGGGGAGAGGGCTTGCGGTGGAGTCCAATCTCGCCCGAACCAGGGTGAAGCTAGAGAAGGCCCTGGAGCGGGTCAAGTCTATCGAGCGGGTGGTCACGGTTGACCTGCCCTATGCCACAACGGTGAGTTTTCTACATTTGTCCTTGACTCCTGGTCTTTTGTCAGCTGCTTTAGCACGCTTGCTTCTTGTTTTGCAAGGTCTGGAGGAGATGTCGAGCCGCAAGTCTTGTTTTCTCCGGATGGAGGAGCTCGAGCATCAGCTAGAGTCCATCCGTCGCGAGTCCTAGGACCGGGCGGCGGAGGAGACCAAGGCAAGGGCGATGGAAGTGCTTGCGGCGGAGCAGGCGACTGCCATCGAGCGGGGGCTCAACGCGGCGAAGGCCCATGAGGCGGCGCTGCAGTCCCTGGTGGACACCGAGGTGGCGCTCGAAAGTTCCCTGGAGACATAGCGGAAGGCCCTAGAGTCAGAGCGAAAGGCCCGATCGGAGGCCGGCCAGGAAGTGCTCGCGCTTCGGGGCCGGGTGATGGGGACGGAGGAGGCGAACGCCCGGCTGTGCAAGCAGGTGACTCGGCAGAAGGAGGGACTCTCCATCCTTGAGAGCACCCGCCTCGGTACATACCTTTTTCTACTTTTCGATGTGTTGGTTTCTTCCTTTAGCTTGCTTCTGAGCTTGTCGCCCTTCTTCCAGAGCTAGGTGGAAAGGTAGAGTCGTTGGAGCGGAACCTGGAGACGGCCAAGGCGACGATTGGCCGGAATGCGGAGGTGCTGGCCAAGTCCCTTGAAGAGTGACGGGCTCTCGAGGGGGAACTTGACCAGATGCGCAATGTTGCCCAGCTCGTCATCTCGGAGGTCTTTGGGTCGGCGCCAAGTACCAGCGTGCCCGCCATCCGGCTGGCGGAGGCTCCGGATGAGGTTTGGGCCCTCATCACTGACGGGTTGTTTTATGGGATGTCGAGGGTTTTAACTTTGGTGGTGATGTACCACCCAGACTTGGACTTCGCTGCCATCTGCAGTGGGTATGCCGACGGCTGGAGCACGGAAGACATCCACTCGCTTGGGAAGAGCTTGCTGCCACACGCAAAGTTGGTGGCCGAGCAAGTTTCCGCGTAGTGGGTGATGGATGCTCGCTGTGCGGATATGGCCGAAGGCACGCGTCAGGAGGACATCGCCTATCCTGTGGATGGCGTGGAGCCTAGGTCAGAAGTGGACGTTGCCCCACCTCTGACCGAGCCGAACGTTGCCCAGTCGGAGGACGAGCAGCCCCTGCCCTCGCCGATCAAGCTGGTAGCCGATGCCACCAGGGAGCCATAGTAGAAGTTTTTAGAGTAGAAATACTTTAGCAAATGTACAAGATAACTTCATGGGGGAGCCCCCTATGTAAAGTGCTTTTGTGTATTCATGAATACTGTAACTTTGTTTTTGTGATGGAACTACTTCATTCGGGGAAGCTTGTCCCGTCCGTTTCTTATTTTTACCTTAGCATAACTTTGTTTTGTATTCTTTTCTTTTTCACTCCTGCCCGTTTGTACCGTAGGCTACAACCTTAAGAGCCTGGGCATGGCCCGCGAGGCTCAGCTGCTTGTAACCATAGGTAGAGGCGGGGTGCGATCGGTCGGAATATTTAAAGCAAAGCTACGTAAGGTAATTAAAGGAACGAACTACCCTTTTGTTCGGGTAGGAAGGTATTTTACCATATGATAGTAAACAAAAAAGAGAGGTGGTATTGCACCCCCATGGAGCCCCTGAGCGACTCGGGCCGTAAGTGTTCGGGTCGGGGCGCTTTATAGGAGTAAACGTTAAGTAGAAAATGATAAGACTTAATTTTAGGGGAAGAAACGATGTAGCTGTTCGCAGTTCCCAGTGTTGGTGAGAACGTTGCCATTGTCGTCCTTCAGTCGGTAGGCGCCCGGTCGGATCACCTCGGTTGCCGTATAGGGACCTTTAGTCGTCCAGATCCTTGCCCGCCATGCCCCCTTTCTTGGCTGCTGCCTCCCTGCCTTTTCCTTCCTTCGGCCCGCCGGCCTATTGTAGAAAGCTCTTGAGGAGGTCGCAGTCCTTGTAGAGGTGCTTGATGGGGTAAGCATGGTTGGTGCATGGGCTCTCCATGAGCTCGTTGAAGTGGTCCGGGAGGCCCTGCTGGGGCTGCTTGCCCATGTGATCAGTGGCGGCGACCAACGCGGAGTTGGCCGGTCAGCGATGATCTTTCTTGTCCTTTTTGCCCCTCCGCGTGGAGGGGCCCTCGTCCTGATCCTCGCGCTTGGCCTTGCCTTTGTCCCAGCCTCCGTTGAAGACCGCTCCGACCGCCTCCTCGCTGGAGGCATGGTTCGTGGCGACGTCGAGCAAGTCGCGGGTGGTACGGGGCTTTAGGCAGCCAAGCTTGTGGATCAGGGACTCACAGGTTGTCCCGGAGAGGAATGCGTTGATGATGTCCACGTCGATGACATTAGGGAGTGAGTTGCATCTTTTGGAGAACCTACGGATGTAATCCCGCAGGGGCTCACTGGGCTCCTGCTGGCAGCTCTTGAGGTCCTAGGAGTTCCTAGGGCGGACATACGACCCCTGGAAGTTCCCAACGAAGACCCTCTTGAGATCCACCCAGTCACGGATGATGTCGTGTGGGAGGAATTTGAGCCAAGCTCGAACATGTTCTCCTACGTAGATAGGGAGGTACTGAATGATGAAGTGGTCATCATCCGCTCCACCGGCTTGGCAGGCGAGCCAAAAGTTTTCAAGCCATATGCCGGGGTTCGTCTCCCCGGTATATTTGGCGATGTTGGTAGGCGGTCAGAAGCGCTGTGGGAACGGTGCTCTCTGGATGCGTCGGCCAAAGACCCGTGGTCCCAGGCCGTCCGGACTAGGACTCCGGTCGTTTAGCCGACGATCGCGCCTGGGGTGCATTTCACCACTCCCCGTGATGGTCCGACCAGGGCCCATGTCGCCTGCCCTCACTGCCGCTCGGTGGACGTCATGATCATGCTGGGCCTGACGCCGGTTGCTGATGATGCTGCGAGCATCTTGGTTTGGCCCGAGCCGCTCGTGCACAAGGGGCCGGTGTGGAGCGGGCACCAGGTCGGACCATGGCGCAGTTGTAGCCTCCTGTGCCACGTTCGGCGGCTATAGTGGCGAGCGGATGGAGCGATTCGTCTGGTGCGTCCCCACTCCCCTGGTGGGGAGAGAGGCCACAAGTCGGTGTCGTGATGCGGAGCTCTCCGCCTATTGAACGATGGCGGTCTCCACAAGCGCCCAGAGGTTCCGGTGGACCGCCCGCTCCTAGGGGTCGACAGGCTCGGGGATGCCGCGCAAAAGCATCGCCGTAGCGGCAATATTCTGACCGGCCCGAGCGAACTATGGGGGATTGTTCCCTCCGTCCATGATGTTGAGCTGGACCTGGCGGGTGCGACCTCGGGCGCCGCTCGCCGGGTTACGCGCACGAGGCGCAGCGTGGCGCGCCGAGCGCGCCGGCGCAGGTGGCGGCTGGTTCTACCGTTGTTGTCATAGCTCCTCGGCGTGCTCTTATGCGAGCGCGAGGGCCCCCACATGAGGGTCTAGAGGGGTGTGAGTCTGCAAGGACTCCGCTACCACATGTGGCTGTCCCGAAGCGTCCGCCATAGCACACTCCTAGGACAGACGGTGGCTAGGTGCCACGTCGCCGATGCTGGAGCCATCACTCTTAACCTCGTCATCTACGAGTTCGTAGAAATATGTGGGAGCATAGCTCGCCATCCCCACGAATTCGGATGTGAGAGGAGGCGGCGTCAGCATTTTTCGGAGCCCCCAGGCATAGGGGAACCGGTCGTACGGTGGTTGCGGTGCGGACAACGCGGTCCCTCCGAATAATCGGCGAAAGATAGTAAATAGCGAGTAAATAACGGTATGTACATTACTCATAGCGAGGTTTGAGCAGAGCATTTGCTCGGAATGAAGCGCAGGCGCCTCGTCGTCGAAGTCATCGTGTGTCCCGGAGCCGATGGAGGGCGCCCCTCCGACGGGCGCCAGAACAAGTGCCTCCTCGTGGAGGTGTAGTACGCCGAGCCGGTCGGCGACGAAGTCTAGGCTTCCGAAGAGTAAGGCCTAGGATGGCTCGAAGATGGGTGGAACTCACATCCCAACATGTGGGAGTACGGGAAACTCCAGGGAGCCGAAGCGAGTCGTATCGCTTGAGACCGTCATGGTGAAGGTGGCAGAAAAGCGGGCCAGCCGATGACCAAAAGTGTGAACGTACAGCGTCTTCCCCACGGACGGCACCAACTGTCGGTGCAGAAAGTGACCAACACGTAAATATTTGTAGTTTTGTCATACGTTGTGATCGGATATGGCCTAGCACTCAATGACACATGGTTTATACTAGTTCAGGCAACGTGCCCTACGTCCAGTTTGAGTCGGTCGATAACTTTATTCCTAAGCCCAGGTGCTCGAAGTTTGCTGTGGGGTTACAAACAGAAAGAAGAAAGACGGGGGTGCAAGAGGTCCGGTCGGACTCTGGTCTGAAGGGCCGAGAGTGACGGGAGCTCCGATATGTGCTAAGTGTTCGAGCGTGTGCTCGAGGTTTGAACCTAGTGGTTCTGTTGTTGTGTGTGGGTGAACTGATCGATCCCTGTCTTTGGGAGAGAGCGCATCCCTTTTTATAGATAAAAGGGATGGCTTTACAAGTGAGAGGAAGAGTGTACGTATGCTAAGTCTTGTTGCCCACGCCGTTGGGTATAAGATGATTGTAGGCGCCCATAACACTGTTAATGTCATATGCATGTGGGAGGTTGCGTCGTCTTCTTCTAGTATGGTAGACGTCGGTGCCTGCCATACTGTTGATGCCTAGAGGCATGTAGGGTTTTTTACCATGTTCGCCTGGTGCGGTAAATGTCGGCGCCCACAACACTGTTGATGCCCAAAGGCATGTAGGGGGAGCCTTACCATGTTTGCCTGGTATGGGGGTCGATGGCGCCCACAACACTGTAGGGAAAATATCGGCACCCACAGCACTGTTTGGGTTCTGACATGCCAGAGAGGTTGTAGGGTACTGTCCTGCAGGTGTACAGGGTATGGTTCTCGGTATTACGGTTGACTTGAGTGCCCTGCCTTACTTACTCCGTCCGTTTTCTGGTCCTTACTGAGCGGGCGTCCCCGGTCGGTTGGTCCAGTCGGCTTTGACTGCGCCAGTCGGAGAAAAGCTGTAAGCAGGGGTTCGGCGCATCCTCGGTCGGAGACCCGGGTCGGAGTTGAAAGTGGTGTTTTGGCCAGGCCTTCCGGTCGGATAGGTCGTCTGGAGGCGGACCGGAGTTGAAAGTGAGCGTTGTTCCTCTTTAGCGAGGCCGTCCTGTCGGAGAGGCGGTCCGGAGTCGGAAGCGGGCGTCGTTCCTCCTCGGTCAAGCCTTCCGATCGGAGATTGGATGGCCCTCCTGGCCTGTCGTTTAGGTATTTGGGCCGGCCTAGGAGTTGCGCGTCGTTCGTAACGTTGTCTGCTGGGCCGAGCCTTTGTTGAAAAGCTGGTCCATGAGGGACCCTGGGTTTATGAACCCGACAAGACCCAAAATCAGCCTCCAACAGTGTACCTATACGGGAGACTTATTTTGGGTTGTCTGAGAGGCACAACCTAAATATAGGCATCTCTCTCCTGGAAACCCATTTGCAGAAAGGATTCTCTTTTGGGTCTTGTTGTTGGAGAAGATGCCGAATAGGTATTGGATATTTTGTCTGTAGCGTTATCCAAAAGATGAATGGGTGTTGTATTTTGAGTGTGGTTGGTGGAGATAGCCTTAGGTCGGCATCGCTCGCCTGCTGCGCAGCTCCACTGTTCCAGCTCCCGATCAAGGACCTGAGACCGATGCGCCGCCGCAGCTTCCACGCTCGTGCTCGCCTAGTCGTCCACGCTATCCGCGGATCACGTCCGGCAATCGCCGGCGGCTCGCCTCCCCCAACGCCCAGCGGCTCGGCGCCCACCACCCCGGAGCCTCGGCCAGTCGAAGCTCCCGCCGTCCGCTGTCCGCCCTCTTCCCATGGCGGCGTGACTCACAGCCGGCTGCCCCGCCCTGTGCCAAGGCCCTCGGTAGGCCTAGGTGGCCAGCTGGTAGGTGGCCAGGGCCAGCCCCTAGCGGGCCAGCTCCAGCCTCCAGGCCTGCAGCTCGCCAGCTCCTGCCCTGTACTCAGCCTCATAGGCTTAGAGTGCCCAGCTCTACAGGATTTTTTATTTTGGTGATCAGGTGATGGGTGGGGGAGTAGATGAAGCTCGAGATGTAATTGGTTCAAACAGGGGCTTCAAAATTGATAGGTTCTGTACTGTATTTGCTCATAGAAACATGTAATATTGATACTGATATTAAAATGTAACATCTTGATTCTTATCGGTTGTTTTACAACTTTTGACTGTAACATGCATGTTGCCGTTGGTTAGCCAAAATTTTATACTATAAGTTCGTCCTAGGTCATTTCTTGGGCTGGATTTGCCACTGTTCGTGTATGCCACGTCTTGTTGCTATGTGAATAAATGAAAATCCTTGTATCAGGATGACACATTACGGTTTTCATATTATTGTTGTTTGATGGATGGCCACAGAGATATTAGTCACAGCTGAACCAATAGTATTATCCTCTCACACGTAAATCAACATAAGCATCAGCATAAGCCAAATTTTAGCGAAACGAACAGGGCCAGTATATGCAAACATTAAATACTTACAACTTTGTTACAGTCAGCCTTGTAGCTAGCTGTATTGTTAGCTGTAAGTGACATGACAACTGTATTTAGACAGCAGCTGGCTAAATTATTAGCCATGCTCTAGTGTGGTCGCTTCAACTTTGTATTGCACTTCACGTGCTCCGCACCTCCCTAAAGAAAGACATATTAGATTCTGGTTACGGTACAGATGCAGATACCAGAAAATTTATCTTGACAGAAATATTTGACATGGCAAATAGCTGAGGCATTCGCTGTGCAGAATTCTTTGGCCGTAAGAGTTACAATTGGCTGGTGAAATCAAATTACTTATTCTCAAAACGGGACACAGAACACAATGAACAAACATCCATTGGTAGCAATATGAAAACGACCAAAACATCACAACAGCAAGAAACAATCATATACTGCATCCACACAATGACACAAACTTTGATCACTGATCTCACGTTTATCCATCCAGCTTGTTCCAGATCGAAATAACCATATAGTTTAGGACTTCATAGAAGAATCTATGCATCAAGAGAAAGTTATGGCTTACGGCCCAACTATCAAGAGAAAGCAGCAAATACTGACAAGTAAATCTAGACTCTAGAGCAGCATGGGTATGCTATCTGGGGACTCCATGGTCTCGTCATCATCGACTACATCCCAACTATCGTCTAAGCCAAAACTGGCATAAGAAACATCATCAATCCTAGGTTCCAGAGCAGATGACCAGTTGCATTTAGATGTGAATGATTCACCCAAACTGCTTGTGGATCTTGCTGATCTCACCAAGCTAGACAATCTCGGTGAAACTAGTTGCTGCGGTTCATCAAAAGTGGAGCTAGACAGGATCGGTGAGACTACTTGCAGTTGTTCATCAGAAGCCGAGCAAGACAAAACTGGTGGAACTTGTTGCAGTGCTTCATCAACAGTAGACCTTGACAAGATCAATGGAATTTGTTGCAATTGTTCATCAAGAGCTGAGCTAGCCGAGACAAATGGAAGTTGTTGCACTGGCTCCTCAACAGCCAAGCTGGACGAAGACAATCTAAATGAAATATGTTGCCATTGTTCATCAACTGGAATCTGAATATCCACTCTTAGCTTAAGCTTTGTTATGCTGTCAAAGATTCCAAGCATTTCCACACTGATAAAAAAAATGGTATGTCAACATTTTAAAGAAAAACGGAGGACAAGCATTGAACATTCCGATATATAGAACCATGAACTATATCGTTTTTACAACACTTACTGCAATGCATCCACAACATGTCCTCGCTCTGTCAGTAACTCTCTCAGCTGTATCATAAAATTAGCTCATATTAGCCATTGTTTATTAAAGCATGACTCAAGCACTGCACCTCTGATCAGAAGTCAATGTTGGTCCTTTATAGAACATATAGTTGTTACCTTTGCGTTCTCCTGTGCTTCCTGTTCCAACCTCTTAGACTTGTTCTTTGCTGCTTCAAGAAGGAGTTCCTGTTCATTAAGACTTTTCTGAGCTGATGCTTCTCTTTCAAGCTTTGCCTTCTCAGCAGCTGCTCTTTCTGCTTCTGCAGCAGCAAGTCTTCTTTGAAGAGTATCTTGCATCTTCATAGCATACATGACAATATGACATACATGTAAGTTTATGAAAGTGTGAACAATGGACATAGGTTAAAAAATCATATAAAACTAATGAGTCGAGAACTGGGAGAGATTCATATCATGAATAAATCTTTGGTTGTGGACATTTCCATTCACCAATTGACTTGGATTAGGGTAATGTCCAAATGGTAACTGAAACTTACCCACTAGACTTCAAATTACTTGTCAATTTAGTTGTCTTATCTTTATTAAGTTCAACTTTTATATTCTGACTACCACTCCATGGAGGTAACTTTCATGGTGAATCTAAAAACATAAATAAATCTTTTTAAGGTTTGACTTTGGACAAAGCTAATGACAACTAATATGAAACAGAGGGAGTAAATTAAAAAGATGGCCTTTACTTGAAATTGGCTTTGCATGCATTAAACTCCGAGAACCATTTCCAGTAGTGGCGAGCATAGAAGGCACAAATCGGGGAGCTAGTGCACCAGAAATTGCAGTCCAAATGAAAGTGTACTTTGGAAATGAATCTTAAGGTGTGGTTATGTTGTACTGCCTCATTTTATTTTTGTAATAAGGTGTGGTTTAACTTGAAATGGTCTATAACGTTACAGATTGATCATTAATACCTCATATATTACAATTTTAATAATGACTATGACATTGATATAAAAGTATTTTTAAAATATGGATCCAATGACACCAAGTTTACATTGTACAATCTACAAATATTTAGATTAAGTGTTATTCAAAGAATAACAGGTATAAATATTGGGCTGCGTGTTCATAATCCGTATTTTTTAGATTATAAGTGTTAATCAAAGAATAACAAATTTGAATCTTGGGTTACCGGTTGCATGTGTGCACAAAAACAAATGGAGATACACTCACCTGGAAAGTGTTGATATTAAGTACATTTAAAATTTTACAGAAAAACAGATGAATTACAGTGCAATAAAATATTTACCTTATCGATAGCCAGCACAAAACTTTTTGTTTCTTCAGAAATGTTGGACAACCGACATTGAAGCTCCTGTGCTTCTGCTGCTAGAATAGATTTTTCAGCAAAAATCTCCCCTTCCACCTACATATTGTAAAGAAAGGAAAGAAATAATTTTATCTGGCAGTCTACAAAAAACAAATGTTGGAGCATTCATAAAAAAAAAACTATTGCATGCAGAACCTTGTTGTTTTCTCCAACTGCAAGAGTTGTCATCTCTTTTAGTTCCTCAACCTTTACAAGAACATCATTACCAGCTTGGCTTGCTTCTGAAATAGCACGTTTTGTATTTTCTTCATTTATTTCTACCTCCTGTAGCATTTCACTTATTGCAACGACATTTGACATCAGGGCATTCTGAGCCACACAAAAAGAGAGATTGGCAATTAGCTGTAGTTTCTAGTATTAGAGTTACAAAGAGCACATAATATATCATATATGTATGCCTGCAGTCAACTGCATGAAGACTTTGCATGCAAATCAATGCTATGGAGTAAACAACATAATGACATTAATAATTAAATATGAGTATATACACACACAAAATAAACTAACTAAAAGCGGAACTTTGTAAATTGATCATTTATCATGAAAACTTTGTAAATTGATCATCTATCATGAATGTAAGCATCTGTACCACAACTTTTATTAACTGTAGAAACTTTCACTTGGTACAACTCTAAAAGTTATCTGACTTAACAAAAAAAATAGATTTACCTTTTTGTAATGTTCATTGGCAATGACATCATCAAGAGACTCGAGGTTAACAGAATTGCTTGATTGTACAGTCACATGAGGGGAAGCATCATCATGCAGTGACATATCACCTCCAGAGGATGAAAGCTCAGAGTTTCTCTCGGAATAGGTGTTTTGCATCAGAGAACCAACTAGCAGAGAACCAGAACTGAACTCTTCAGATATGCAATTCTGACCAGATGTTGATGGAACATCAAAAACTTCAGGACATAATCCAGTGAGGATATCTTCCTGTTCAACTGAGGTTTTGTTGGACAGGTCAAACTGTACAGAATTTGAATTTGTTTTGTTATCAAACGAATCAAGCCCTAAGTGTGTATTTGTGTCATCAAATGCCTGCTGATTTCCTGAGAGAGAACTTGTCAAATGGAATGATATGACTAAGTGAACAGATTAGGAAGGACTATGACTCTTAACTTTTCTAAGGAATATGACTACAAGATATTTAAGCTTCCCAAGCCCAAAACAGAAGACAAAACCTCGAAATCCACATGAAAATGTTTATTAAACACTGTGTTTTATCTTGTAAATCTAAAGGTCAAGTGCAGACCACTACTACAACATATCAACACAAAGATAAACATATAGATCAAAAGAGGTTTTTGGCATGTCTTAATTAAAGAAAAGTAGCATGCAACATAATAAGAAGTAAATAATAGACATTGAATGTTGTTTTGCCTAACATTTTTTAAGGAACCAACAAGTAATTGAAAGAACAGGATGGGAATTTACCATGAATATGCAAATCCTCATTTATGTTTTGATGACTGGGCTCTTGGACAATATTTGGGACGACATTCAGGACGATATAATCTGCAGCCGCATCAATGTCATCCTTGAACTGTATGGAAACTTCTATCAGTGTCGAGAAGTCAACCTGCATATATATATATATACAAAATTAGGATATATTAGAAACAGGTATACGATTTATAAGCACACATGCAACAAATCGACTGAAACAACAGTAAATACAAAGAGAGTTAATAGCATGTCACAAACTGTAGAATCTGGCCTAAGTTTTACAAATTTTGTGTGCGAGTCATAGAAGATTCAATAAAAAGGCACACTTGAACTAGTTTTGCTTACTTTCAAGAAAGAAGGCAACAAGATCAATGGATATTTTAGACAGGTCTTAATTTGTCATATGTACAAGCAACTCACCAATGAAAAAGTTTCGGTTTCCTGATCCTGATGCATCTAGCACCAATAAAAAATAATGAACTAAACCATTGTATCTATATCAGTTTGAATAAACATATATGCACACCCTGTTAACACTTAACAGATGTACACTAAAAGTTCATCCATACTTTAAGCTATGTCGAATGCTTTTTCCTACTCGTCGCAATAGATCTAGCCATTTGGTCCTCGAGGTTTTCTGGATAGATAGAAAAGGTCAATACTGTCTTCTTCGCTAAGTAATACCATACTGATGAATATGTTTGGACTTTGGCAACGCAGAGGAGGACCCACGACAAACTTGAGAAACTCTTCAGATAAACTACCAAGCACCAAGTTTTGCTTAACAGAAGTACAGAACAAGTAAAAATCTTACTTACTCGTGTTCAGAGTTCAGACACGATAAATCTTATTTAATCGTCGTGTTCAGACACGATCAGTCAATAGGAACAGGTATGAACTGGATTAATCGGCACTCACCTGCGGGAAGACCTCCATGAGGCCGTCCAAGACGGCGTCCCCCGTCATGGGTCCCGCGCCCTGCAAACCACACACGAAAACGCATGGTCACTAAGGCGATCGAGATCGCCACCAAGACCAACACAAGGAGGAGCGGATGCCGGCGAACAGGCAGCAGAGACGGGAGGGGTAATCCTGACCTCCGACGAAGAAGACGCACCCGTGATTTCTGTGCGCGACTTGATCAGGCGTGGCCGCCGGAAAGTGGAGGGGTTTCGACTTGGGATTTTTCGTGGAGAAGAGGGGTGGATTGTGAAGTCCGGAAGCTGGAGGCTGGAGAGGTTCTTCCGGGCGGCGGAGCCTGCTGCTACTTATTGGAGGGTGCAGTGCAGCTGGTCACGCAACGCGGGGCGTAGGAAACCCCGCTGGCGCGTGGTGCGATCGGTCCCGAGGAGGAAACCGGGGAGACGCGCGCGACCTATTGGCGCGTGAGCCGAGCCGAGAGACGACGATCGAGGAGTCCGTTACCGAGCTATACTCGGCGACACCCCTGTCCCCTCCTGCGCTGACCGAACGGTGCCGACTGTACGTCTGCCCAGCCGGCGACCCCATGTACACACAGTACCGGTGTCGATGTCATTGTCAACATGGTATCGGAGGATCGGTGCTTCGACCGCCAACGCCCAACGCATCCCAACCCTTTTCTTTTTTTTTTTTGCCTTTGCTCTACTCTATTGCACGCTTCTTGAGTTTGCAAGTACCTCTCGCCCTAACAGTCAATATGTTCTCTGTTTATTTGGTCTAGCAGCAATTTTCTCGTGGACAAAGACTTCTATGTAAGAGTTTCAGACTTTGGTCTAGCCAAACTTGGATTTGATATTTTGATAGACTTTGGTACTAGCTGCATAACTGTGTGTATAGTACTGTTTTTTTCTGGCTTTTCAGTTATGTTATTAGGAAAGTAGCTTAGTGAAATCGAAAGAGTGTTGTCCTTTACGAGCTCAGTCTTAAATTGCTTTCTGGTCTTGTTCTACAAGTGAAATCGATTATGCTTTTTTATTGTTTGCTATTTGTTATCATACAAGATTAAGTACCTGCTTTATCTTGATCCTGACAAAGGTCCCGTTCGCTGGTCTGAAACTTGACTGAAAAACACTGTTCCGACTGGTTTGTTGTGAGAGAAAAACACTGTTCGGCTGGTTTGATGAACAGTAACGCGTGAGGGGGACCAGCCGGCTGGCTGGTCTCTATCAGACCAGCGAACGAGCCCAAAGTTGATGGAGCTAGCTTCATATTCCTTGTCCTCATTCACCTCAATCTGTGTTTTTGTTTTTATGATGTATGATCCCAATAGTACCCTGAACTAATAAATTGTTCTTAAAACGGTGCTTGTTGCATTGGTAGATGGTCATTACCTTGTCAATTCTTCCTTTTTAGAAATCTTCAGTTCTTGACCAGTAAGCCTTGACATAATAAGGTTGCATCCTCGTTCTTTTTCTTGCTCCTGTTATGATGCCTATTCTCTCATTCTCTGCTGATGTTTGCCATTTTTCACATTCTTTGCCGAGAAACAAGGAGGCAAATGGATAAGTCGTTCCACTTTCTAAAGCTTCCAATTTTCACATTGTTGTAGAGAAACAAGGAGGCATGAGTTATTCCACTGTCTAAAGCTTGCAATTTTCACATTGTTATAGAGAAACAAGGACACAAATACAGGGTTGTTGCATAGAGAGAGTTTTGTATAGAGAGACACATATCATGTTTGTTATTTAGGGACCGTCTGAATGCCCTTCGGATTCAGCAAACTGGATAAAAAAATCCGCATTGTCTCCAAACGGGATGGATAATGGGAGGGATAATAAAAATCCCACAACCAGAACGGCTCTCTAGAGTGTGCACGAGATATAGAAAAAATGTTGGAGAGTGAAAAGATATAGAAAACGATTTTTATGCAAATAACTCTTCAAATAATGATTTAGAGAATGAGATTTAGAAAAGCTCTTGGAGATGATGTTAAATAATGATTTAGAAAGTTTCATGTGGAGATTTAGAAAAGCTCTTGAAGATGATGTTAGAGAGAGATTAGATGCCCAAGAGGGGGTGAATTGGGCTTCTAAATTTCTTTGCAATAATTAAACTCTGTTATATTGTGCCTAGAAAGTGTTTCTATTGATCTAACGAAAAAGTTTAGCACCCTAAATTCCAATCCTACTCTAGCATGGCTTTTAAAGTAAAGAGAAGAATTGAATTGCTCAAAGTAAAGAGAGAAGGAGGAACGCAACAATGTTTTGCCGATGTATCGGAGAGTTGCCACTCCCCACTAGTCCTCGTTGGAGCACCCGCGCAAGGGTGTAGCTCCCCTTGATCCGCGCAAGGATCAAGTGCTCTCTACGGGTTGATTCTTTGACTCTCCGTCGCGGTGAATCACCCACAACCGCTCACAACTTGAGTTGGGTCATCCACAAGCTCTCCGGATGATCACTAAGCTCCCAATCACCACCAAGCCGTCTAGGTGATGGCGATCACCAAGAGTAACAAGCATGGACTCTCACTTAACCACGACAAGCCTAATGAGAAGGGTGGATGCACACTTTGTTACTCTTGATTTCACTAATGAGGGCTCTCTTTGGGATTCTCAAATCACAATCACCTCACTAGGACATTGCTCTTCTTGGCACTCTCAAAGGTGTTTCTCAGCTGTTAGAATGAGCAAAAGTACCTCCACACACGAGTGGAGGTGGTATTTATAACACCGGCTGAAAAACGAACCGTTATGTGCCTCTGCGGGGTGACCGGACGCTCCGGTCATGTTGACCGGACGCATCGATCAGTTCACCCCGAACTCCAGTGTTTAAAGTGTGACCGGACGCGCCCGGTCGTGATTTTCTCTCTCTGGAACCTTACTGGAGTCGACCGGACGCTGCCCTCGTCCGGTCACTTCACCTCTCAGCGTCTGGTCGTACTAGACGAAAACACCTTGGTCAAATGAACTGACCGGACTCTGCGCCAGCGTCCGGTCACACCGGAACCAGCGTCCGGTCAGTATTTGACCCTCCATTCACTTCCAACTCTCGATCATACGTGAATGAAGTTTGCTCCATTGGATCTAAGGGCTATTTAGAGCTACCTAGTGCTAGTTTTAGCAAGTGTGCACCACACATAACCCATTAGACTCACCTAGGTCAAGCTACCCGTCCATACCCCCTTAATAGTATGGCCAAAGGAAAAACAAAGTCATAAACTACTCTAAGTGTCTCTTCAACACCAAACGACACTTAGAACTAGTCCATCCTTAACCTTGTCGTCCATCTTTTGAAAACCGAAACAATTTCCATCATAGGGGCATGACCACCATGATTGCCCAATCGATCTCCATTACCATGACCTAATTTAATTGCCTCTGCAAAACACACGTTAGTCATAGTAATCACGTATTGTCATTAATCACCGAAACCCAACTAGAAGCCTAGATGCTTTCAGAGAGAACGAGTTTTCTTGTGGGAGGACAGAGATGTCATCATGATCTTGTGCGTCAAGAGATAGAGAGCTGTCTTTGGAGATTTCATGTTTTTCATTTAATCATCCGAACAACATTTGAAATTGATAGGAAACAATTTCATGTCCAACCAAACAAGACAATTGAATCAAATTCTGCATATTTTATTTCCTATTGAATCTAATTCCAAGAATCAGATTTCTAGAACGAGTTTCAATTTCGGGATCCAAACAGGGCCTTAAGGATATAGCAAAACCAGAATGCCCAAACACCATGACTAAAAGGGGTCACTAAAGTTTAGTGGCTTTAATCACCAAGGGGTAACCAAAAGTAACTAAAAGTGAATCCAGATGACTTTACTCTATTTGTCTCTCCTTTTTTTTCACTTTTAGCCTATTTTTAGCACATGGATCCAAACAGAATGGGTGACTAAACTAGAAGGGTGACTAAAGAAACCAAATGGGTGACTAAACTCTAGAAGGGTGACTAAAGAAACCAAACATACCCTGCAACAATTCAATTGCAAGTACAAGAATACACTGGAGGCGTACATGTACACAAAAAAAAACATCGATCGCACGTACTCCTAGACACACTCTGAAGAAGTCTGAACAACTCAACTCCCAAAGTCTGAAGACGGACTCCTAGACAGCAGCAATGTCCAAACAGTGGCCGTCACAATTCCATGGCACCTCCTTCCGCGGGTCCAGCTCCAGCAGCAAGCCAAGCCAAGCCGTCTCCCAAGGCCCGGTAGCTCTCAGTCACGTTGTCGCTCAGCACCGCGCCGTCCAGCGTGTCGATGGCGCGCTCATACTTCCCCGCCTCGTCGCTATACCTGTACGCCTGCGTCGTGGCCGCGGACCCGTCGAGCACGTCGTGGTCTCTGACGAGCATCCACCCCACGGCGGCCTGCTCATCCACCACCTTCGTCTCGCCATCAAACAGCCCCTCGGCCTCGGCGTCCGTCTCGACGATCAGGGAGTGCGTCAGGTTCGCCCGCATCACGTAGGTGCCGTTCTCGCCGTCCTCCGTCACCATCTCCAGCCACAGCGGGTACTTGGCCTCCGTCTCCACCTTGCCGACCTCCTTCCGCGTCTCCGACGACCGGACGACGACCTCCGTGTCCTGCTCCGCCTGCAGCCGGACGGTCTTGTTCCTGCCCTGGTCGGTGAACTCCACCAGGCTGGTCGCCTCCAGCTCCGTCTCCACGTCCGTCGTGAAGTTACCAAACGACGAATTCACCCACCCGCTGAACCGGGACTTCCTCTTGGCACGGATCTCGAACCTCCCGTCCAGGGGCTGCCGGGTGTAGTACCGGCGGGTGATGGACAGACGCGGCGTCCTGTACCGGCTGAGCGCGGCCGACACGTTCGGCGAAGCGGGGTCCAGCCACAGGTGCAGGTTGGCGTCAACGAGCCACTCGGCGATGCCGTCCACTACGCTTAGGACGATCTCGTGCGCCTTGCCGTCGACCAAGAGCCCCAGGAACGGGGTCAGCTCGACGTCGTACGTCGGAAGGTCGAAGGCGCCCAGCGCCGCCACCGGCTGCCAGAACAGCGGGTTGATGCCGCCCGTGTAGATCACGGGGAACGGGCTGAACGAGCCGGCGAAGTGGCCGTCCACGCTCACGACGACCTCGCGGTACGCGGCGTTGCCCCGTCCGGTGGTGAGGTCGTTCTCGCGGATGTAGAGGTCCGGCGGGTTGGAATACCAGAACTCGTCATTTGAGTGCGGGGACACGAAGAACTCCAGGACTGCGCGGTAGGTGTTCGACGGAATGCTCACAAGCTTGGACCGACAATCCGACGAATTCTGGATGCGGAACCAGAAGCCACTGCTGTTGCCCGTGCCCTCCGAGATTGGCAGGATCAGGTCCGCCGGCTGGAAGTACGATGCCGGCAGCTTTTGGCCGGGGTCCGCAGAGCCGGCAGCTGAGGAGGACCCCCCGTCGTTGACGAGGTAAGCAGGGGCGCCGTGGAACTCGAGGGACACGCTGACGTTGTATACACCGGTGTACACGTCGTTGACGAGGTTCTCCAGCATAACAGAAAGCACGCCGCCGGGCGGGGACCGGAGCAGCGCGGAATAGCGGGTGACGTCCTTGCGGACGGTCCAGCGGACGCCGTCGGGGGTGGGCTCGGCGGTGGTGGTGCGGAGTAGCTCGGCGCCGTCGAGCCAGACGGCCGCCACGCGGTCGTACTGGTCACCGGCGATGGCGACGGAGAAGGAGAGAACGACGAGGGACCAGGGCGCAGGGCACCCGGCCGGCGGCGCATACGCGGCCTTGGCGGGGGGCGCGCCGTAGGTGTTGGCGAAGGAGTAGGAGAGCACCGGCACTACGCAGGTCGGCGCCACCGGCGGGGGCCGCGGGACTGGGTAGGTGGGGTCAAGATACTCCTGCGCCGGCGCATTACTGAGCCCCGTTCTGGTGCCCGAGCCCACACGCGGGGAGGCGTAGTGGTCGGGAACCTCGGAGAGGGCCGGGACGAGGAGGAGTAGGAGATGGAGGGGGAGGCGGAGAGGCGGCGCGCGCTGCTGCATCTTGCGCTGCTGTGGCGACTGCCGACTGGCGAGGCGAGATGCGTGTCCTGTGATCCTGTCTGGCTGTCCCCCTTCTTGGCTCGAAGGGGAGGATTGAGGACCGAGGGAAACACGGAGTGGAATCACTGATTTCTTCGGATCATCGTTGAATAGACCGAGACTTTTTTTTTTGTATTTTATACATAATATATTCTTTTCCAAAATAATTAGCTGGATAAAAGAATTGTAGGAATTTATCTATTTCGCGTGTTGAAATGATGACATTTAATTTTCTCCTATTCAATGGCAGAAACTCCCTTACCTGGCCATCCAAAAAGCATAAGAGCATCTACACTTCCTAATCCTTGGTTCTTAGTTAAGATAGGAAAAAATTCCTCTCCAACAACTCCTAATCTTTCCTCCAAAAATTTAGGCACTTAAAAAATCCTCTCCCGACGCACATAACTTTGCGTGGAGTCACGGTCACGTGGATACAGCGTATTCATTGGCCAATTAAAGGTGGTAGGGCGGAAAAAAGAATAAATAGTATGAAAGAGTTTCAAATGTAAATATAAAGAGAGAAAGAATATATAAAATTGGTTAAAGTAATTTAGAAATAGTATATGATTCCTGATGTAAAATTGCCTTTTATATTTTAGAGTAAATTATTGAAAATTATTGAAGATGGTCTTCTTTTTTCTTCCAATACATTTTTAGGAGTTAGAAAACATGTGTTTTTTAAGGGAAATTTATGATACTCTTGGAGATGCTCTAACCTTATTGTACAAACTCAGAATGGAGATAAAATTCATATGAAAATTGTAGAGCTCTATCAGATATGTAATTTTATACTAGCTTACAACTTTTTGTTTAAAGTCGATGCAATATTCAGATCTACAAATATATATACTCCCTCCGTCCCCAAAATAATACAAATTCTAGAACAGTGTCATGTTTTGGTACATCAAGTTTAACTAATTATAGATAAAAAATATAAATATTTATAATATCAAATAAATATATTAGATTAATTACGGAATGCTTTTTTATAATAAACTTAGTCAAACGTGAAGCATTTTAATTGGCACGTAACCCATAGTTGCATCCTTTTAGGGACGCATGTAGTATTAAGGTTGTACTATCTCATCGAGCACTATAGTTTAATACAAATTTTATATTCAATGAAAAATTCAAATTTAAAAAATAAGCTACTATATGGTGAATAAATAGTCCTAGTTTCATCGACTCGCTACCCAAGAGCTACCATGCTAGCTTATTTGACTGCCCACCTTATCAAGGTGAAATTGGCTATGAGACATTAAAAGTGTAGTCATATTGTTAATGCACATTAAAAAATTCAATTAGCTGGTGAGTACTCTGGTTTGTGAAAAATTTACTGAACAACATCATGTCCATTAAAAATAAAAATATTCATTATTGCTCAGAAGGAGAGAGAACAACAATGAATATCATTTTTGCCCCAGTTCATTTCTTCTTTCTCCCTCTCTTCTATTAGTCCTCTCCCTTTTCTCTCTCTCTCTAATGCACCACGTCTCCCCTTGGCACAACGGTGGTGGACTTCGCCGATGAGGTAGATGGTGTTGTCGGGGAGGATTCCCGGCACTGGTGTTGTGCGGCTCACAATAGTGATGGTGCCCGCGGCCACGGATATGACCTCGCTAGTACTGTGTGACTGGGTGGAAGAAACGCATAGTGGTTGATGACGACGATGCAGACAAGGGATTTCGCAGCATCAAAATGGGAGATGGACAACAGTGTATGCGTGTGCTTCTAGGTGATCTTCCCTATCAGAACAAGGTATTAGGCATTGTAATTGCCGCAAATGAGATGGCTAGGGTCGACACCACCAATGGAGTGGAGGGTGCAGTCACCATGGGGGTGGTATGCATTGACGACCATTGTGGCCATAGTCGAGGTGAAAATACTCTAGCAAAGCGGTTGACGCCAATGATGACAACAACTGAATTGAAGAAGTGGCTAACACATGGGGTGCGACGCCAGCTTTGCCTCCATCATTCGCATCAGCCTCTCCATATTTTGAGAGCGTTGATAGCCGTAGACATGGGGTCAACAACAGTGGAAGACGTGGACACCGATGAAGCCTTAGCACTCGATTCAGGACCGAGCCACATGACGTCAACGAGCACGATGAACAATAGGGAAAGTACATGGTAGAATTTGTGGAGGATTTGAGGCTTTTGATATAAAAAATTGTCACAATCCTAGATTGTCAATCTTAACAATATGAACAATTGTAGTTCGAGGATACAACCTCTACAGAACTAGAGGAAAATTAGACGAAGAATAACAAGGAATCGAAGGGAGGCAGCAAAGAATAGGTACAACACTCTTTAATAGAGGAAGGCGACTTCGGTTCTCTTTTCAACCTCTTCTTTCATCGTTGTAGTTTCCTTCTGTAGTTTAAGCTACCTTTTTGGCATGGACTGAAAGCCCACTCGCTCGGCCATCCGTTTGTCGAGTATTATGGCCTAACTAAAGTCTGGTACATGACATGTGTTACTGTCAAAAAAATTCAAGACTTGCACTATGCATGTAAAATCAGAACTAGCACATGGGGTGCACTGGACACCGCTTACAAGTTACATGTTAACAAGAACTTCGTTTGAATGTCCCTAGCAGTTCACATTATTCAACAACAAAGCTTTCGTGATCAATTTTTTTTTATGTAGAGTATGCGGGTGCATAATATGAGTGAGTGTATCTATATTGTATTTTGAAAACAATTTCTTGATAGAAAACTATGGTGCAATTTATGTTCGCAATATGTAAAAGTAGGCATTTTTATGACAACATTTTCCGTTACACGGAAGACAGCTAACTGCAATGCATGGTCACAGTCGCATCATTATTATCAATCGAAGCCATCCTAAAGCCTACTTTTCCACATGCCCCTTTTGTAAGCTCAAACGCAGCTGTGCCATTGCGAGCACGACGCAGCGACCCCGACGGCGTCCAAACTCTGAACGCCAACGACGAGTCGCCGTTACACCCACGTGGCGACCCCCTAGCGGTCCGATCGACCGCCAGCCCCCAGTCTGGCCGCGGTCGCATCCAGCGGCCACCACGCTGCGCCATCGTTCTCGTCCTCCCTAAACGCCCCTTCCTGGAGACCTGCTTATACGGTGCCCCCGCATCGGGCCGTGGGAGGCGGGCTCTGTTTCTGACCCATCCATCGGCCGAGGGCGATGGCGGCGGCGGCGGGGAGGGCGCGGGCGGTGAGCCTGGTGGCGGCGGTGCGCGTGGTGGCGGCGACGGCGCGGCCGGCGTCGAGCGCAGCCGCGGCGGCGGGGAGGGCGCGGGCGGTGAGCCTGGCGGCGGCGGGGCACGTGGTGGCGGCGACGGCGCGGCCGGCGTCGAGCGCAGCCGCGGCGGCGGGAGTGGGTGCGGTGGCGTTGATCGTGCAGGGGGAGGACACGGCCTTCGGGTCGCTGGAGTGGTGGGCGTACGCGGGCATCTCCTGCTTCCTCGTGCTCTTCGCCGGGATCATGTCCGGGCTCACACTGGGGCTCATGTCGCTCGGCCTCGTCGAGCTGGAGATCCTCCAACGCAGCGGCACCGACGCCGAGAAGGCTCAGGCTGGTCCGATCCGAACCCCTATCCATTCCCTGCTGTTACCTCGTTGTGCTCGATCTGGTTGTGTCCTATGAGCGGGTTTGTTATATTGGTAGTGGGATCACTGTAGTGGCTTGTTACATTAGGGAATGGGGATGAGAGCGTTATATACTCATCGTATTCTCAAGTGTCTCTGCAATTTTGAACATTAGAGCGTCTTTGGTGTATGTGGTGAATTTTATCTGGCCCCTACCGTAAGTCTGCTAGATTTTGCAGGTAGCTGTAATGACAGTGAGGGTAAAACGTGATGCTAATGTTGACATATTGTTTACATACAGAAGTGTTTGGAAAAGGAAAGTAGAACAGACAAAAAAAGGTTGTAGTCAGGAATAAGAAAAAGCAGTTTGGATGGGATTCGTTCTTTTCTAAGATTCACCTCTTTCTGGTGAGATATGAAATGATACATCAGATAAGTGGGAAGTGGAAGTATAGAATGCAATGGACAATCATGAAAAGTAATCACTCTGGAGTTCCTGGATCTGCCATGTTTGTTTACTGGGGTAGCGTGCACTTCTGGTTTTGTCTTACACTCTTGCCTGATAATCACCAGAGTTGTTTAGTTACTAAAGGAAATGGCATATCTGGGCATCTCAGTTTTTTATCAGTTCATCCAATCCATATGTTAGCAATGTTAATTTTAAATATGGCGATAATTCTGCTTAGTCACTTTGACGGGCTACACATTGCCTCTCTTAGCATCTTGAGCAATGATTCTGCTTAGTCATTTTGACTGGTACACATTGCCTCTTTTAGCATCTCATTTTTAGTTAACAGCAGTCTATCGCTGTTCACTGTTGAAGTCCAGCTCAATTGTTGTATTTTCCCTTTGATTGATGCTTCGGCTGCCCCTCATGTTTTGTTTTATTTACCTTGTTTGCTGCAGCTACCATCCTTCCAGTTGTTCAAAAGCAACACCAGCTTCTTGTCACCCTGTTGTTGTGTAATGCTGCTGCCATGGAGGTAGAGTATTTGGATTGCAATCATATCATTATCACACTATTTTGTACTCTAGAAGTGCATACATTTGCTAAAAAAATGTATGGTAATATCAGAATTTCTGTTTGAAGCTTCTAATGAATTATTCCGGCATCAACACTTTGACCTTTTAACTCATTATTGGGAGAGAGGCACAGTGTTCTGAAGTTGTGCCTATCTGTTCAACATTTTTTTGGCACCATATCACCATGATTTCTTGTAATCCTGTTTGTGGTTATCTTACATTTTGGAAACTAGTAATTGATGAAGTTTAGATAAGATAGAGTATGGCACCTATTGCATTCACTATATAAGCTTATTTCTCCCTGTTGCTACTAGTTTCTTTCATCATCCAACTGCAGCATGGTCAGTTGTGTTAGTCCAACTGTATTGTTATTGGTGCATATATATCTGATCACTATTATTTGCTGTATCCTAAATCTACTATCAAGCTTCTCATATGAGTGTTCTTTCACTCAGTTGACACTCATGTACCCTTATTTCTTTCTTATTCTGTATTCTAAAGTCATTGATAGGTAGGGCATAGGTCACATATTTTTTTATGATATCTTTTGCACCCTATTTTGTTTTAACCATTGACTTTTATGTTTACCTCGTTGCGACCTTTGCAGGCACTTCCTATATTTCTTGACAGAATGTTTCATCCTGTTGTTGCTGTAATATTGTCAGTGACATTTGTTCTTGCCTTTGGAGAGGTATTGATCTGATGTCCAAAATTTACTATTTGCTCATTGTGTGGTTTGACTGATAGTGTAGTGTTTTGACGCCCAGGTTATACCACAAGCAATCTGTACCAGATATGGTCTGGCAGTGGGTGCTAACTTTGTATGGCTCGTACGCATTCTCATGGTCATCTGCTATCCAATTTCTTACCCTATTGGGAAGGTAAATCAACAAAATTGCATGATTCATTTCTAAGTGCCCACTATACTGTAATTCTCTATGCTCTCCTGTCATGGCATGTATTTTGAAATTTTGTGAATTGCATTATGATTGAGCTTTCACTTCAGAGTCATCTTTTTGTTCAGTTGTATGGCTTAGCTGATGTACTAGTTACAGACTGATATTTTGGTTTCGTCTGTTCTTGAAAACTCCAGTAACTTGCATGTGAGATATTTGATGACCTATAGGCCTCACAGCTAAAGCTAGTTTAATTTTTGTTATTTATCTTCTATTCAAGCAAAATTTCAACATTGCCAGTTTCTATATGGTATTAAATATGTTTAATACTCTCAGAAAAAAAGAATTTTTTTTAGTAGTTACTACACACTGGAAGCAGTGCTATTTTACCTCCAAGGAAAATGAGTTAACACAAACTTTGAACATAGGAAAGGTGCTAGTTGATGCATTTATACAAATAATTCACTAGGTGGTGCATTTATTGAATATTCAATACAAATTCCACACTTTTATTTCCTTCTAATAGAAGTTACTTTCTCCTTATGTTGATATGTATTCCTGATTTGTTGTCTGTTTCTGTTGGTAAGTATCAATTTACTGATTCCTCAAAAAAGTATCAATCTACTGATCTTGGTTCTTGAAAAGGAACATGATCTTTTTATAGGAGCCATAAAAAATATGATATTGTTTTGTAGAACATTCAGCACTCTATAAACTGTTTCATATTTTTCAGATTTAATTGATGCTTAAATGATCAGTGAACCCTTTCTTTGTAACTTGTAACCTTATCACATGTCATCATGTTGTAATCATCAAACAGTGCATGCTAATTCTCACTTCTCACTTCCTTTTTCATATTGAACAGTTGCATGTGCGATTTTCTTTTGCTACCTTTTGTCAAGCTTATTAGCCTATACTGTGAACTGCATTTTATCAAGTGATGATACTATCTTACATACTGGCCCGCAGCACAGGTGTAACTGGAAGTTCTATCTTAAAACTTTATATTAACTTAGAGTTAGCTGATAGAAGCTTGATATCTCCTTTTGTGTAGCAGGTATCGACCTTTTGTTACTAAAGGCACTTGTGATAAGTTGCCCTTCTACTATATACTACATGCTAAGTTCCTGTCATTGAAACCTGCATTTAATTTCTTATACAAATATGACTTAACGCAGATTCTAGCATGATGTGGCAACCTCATTGAGGTCGAATATCAATTTTACTAAATCGAGTGGCTGTCTGTACTCTGATTTATGTAGACGTTAATATAGTATATGTCTGTGTGTTTAGTAAAAGATGACTTGATTGCATATTCTGTAACATATGCATCTTTGGATTTTTAACATATGCATCTTTGGATTTTTTTTTTAATTCAATAATCCTTTGTTTATTTCTTTTTACTTGATTTATGGTCTATTGATTGGTTGCTGAAGTTATTGAAAACTGCCTTTCTCCTCAGATCCTGGACTGTGCTCTTGGGCACAATGAGTCTGCACTTTTTAGGCGAGCTCAGTTGAAAGCTCTAGTTTCAATCCATAGCAAAGAGGTAACATTATCATATCACTCTGCTTTAGAAGTTTTCATGTTCACCAGGGTTATGTCATAGTTAGAGCTTCTACCATAACAGGCTGGCAAGGGTGGAGAGCTCACCCATGATGAGACTACAATCATAAGTGGAGCCTTGGACCTGACCGAAAAGGTGTACATCATCTTCGTAATATGTGGCCTATTTTTCTTTTCCCAATAAAAAAGTAATGCTTATTTCTCAAGGAAACATTGGTCCAAATGAAGTTGGTAACTTGGTATAAATCCAGAAGCTAGTGCACTTGTTATTGTGTAAAATGGTTGTTTCTTTGGGATGAATTTGGTAGTATTAGAAAAAATGCGTTATGATTCTCTTGTCTTTTATATGCTACCTCTCAATAATAAACTAGGATATGTACCAGTATCCTGTTTTAGACTTGTATTTGTTTCATT
This sequence comes from Miscanthus lutarioriparius, assembly GCA_904845875.1. Taxonomy (NCBI): domain Eukaryota; kingdom Viridiplantae; phylum Streptophyta; class Magnoliopsida; order Poales; family Poaceae; genus Miscanthus; species Miscanthus lutarioriparius. The sequence goes on along the minus strand of CAJGYO010000016.1, from coordinate 30,393,427 downwards.
CTCTGTATCTCCTATTTTTGTTTATAAGCAAGCATACAAGGGTTTCCAATTCACTGCTATGGTGCTCAACTAGAGATGGTTTAACGCATGTTGCAGTTTTTGTGCAAATAAACAACTTGCAAGTTTCCTTGTTGAGTTTGGTACAAGGTTCAATTTCATATATGTGCTGCTTAGAAAGCAAAGTGACATGGTGATTCAGGTTTTGCAGCACCTTGTCCACTGATGAAAAGTTCGCTTAATTTGGCTGACAATTACAGAACCTTAAATGCATCTAGTTGAATTTGGCAGGAATCTTATTACTCTGTGTGTGCAGACTGCTGCAGAAGCTATGACACCTATTGAGTCAACTTTCTCACTAGATGTGGATTCCAAGTTGGACTGGTAATAATACATGCCCGCTTATTAAACCACAACTCATGCTCATGTTCCTTATTATTGATCTTAATTCATTTTCTCTATGCTATGCTCTTATTTTGTTCTGTTATTCGTTTCTGTTTTACTGCATTGCTATTCCCTATTGACATAGATCTGTGTGTATAATTTTAGTACTTCTAGTTAGGGCACTGTAGTGAAGGTTAGGGTTGTGATCGTAGTACATAAGGATTGATGCCACTCATTTTTTGTGTTATCCAACATTTTTTTTTCTTGGAGGCAGATTCAAGACAGATAGTGGCATGGTGCCAGATAATCACTTGGCACTCCCATACTCCCTCTAGACAGCTTTATAAGGCGTTCTCCGGTTTTTCACATGGGCAGGTTTATAAGGCATGGCACCTTGAAGAAGACGCTCGTCGCTTTGTATTCCAGCGGCAGTAAATACACGCGATTAGACCATGCACTTGGGAACCAATCGTTGGCTTCATGCATGCATTAAATAGAATCTTCTAGGATTTTTCCCGTCAAAGCGTTTGCTATATGCATGTACTAATGGCGCACACAGCTTCCCACCGTTCTCCTTGGTATCTGGTATTTCCTCCGTTGCGCCTTAGAAAGCTGCCCGGAGGGAGTATTTGTTAACTGTTATGCAAACTTTCGGTCAACAACAACAACAAAGCTTAGTCCTGCAGAAGTTGGGGTAGGCCGGTAGGCTAGAGCTGAAACCCAACATGAGCCACTAACAAGAAGGGAAAAGAAAGAAGAAAGGAAACAAATATATACAGATGGACAGAAATTCTGCACTCCGTTTGCATCCCAACATGGTATATTAGGCAGTAGGGGTGCAATTGGAGTGATCTTGGAGATACTGATTGCTAAGATGTTGAACAGAGGACATGCAGTATTTTCTACCGGCTTATATGTGTCAATTGCCTATCATTATTATGTGCTTAAGTGCAATTACAATAGGTTTCTTTCATTCCTTAGAATATTCATCACTTGGACACCTCCAAACAAATATCACTCATCTGATATCCTATCTCATATTTTCCAGAGTCTGTGTCACACATTTAGTTCTGGATAACCATTTGTCTACTTATGTTGGTCGTGCGGGCAGAAATTATGTGTTCCATGTGCTTAAGTTTTTTTTTTAAAGGTTGAAATGAGCACTTGACATGACTAGCACCTATATGGTTCTATCTTGTACTTTCTGATATATATTAGCAACTTGCAAGCCCATTATGTAGTACCTGATAGGTGTTTCTTTGTACATTTGCAAAGCGAAACTTAAAATATGCTAGATTCTGATGTTTCATGTGATAATAGACATTTATGCACAGTATATATCCATAGCGTTATGTTATTCGTATTTTGTCAATAGAAACTCTTGTTGTTGTTGTTGTAGAAACTCTTGTAAATGACAACAGTCTATCGGTTTATTTGTTTTCACAGGGAAGCGATTGGGAAAATTCTTGCCCGTGGTCACAGTCGTGTTCCTGTATACTCAGGAAACCCTAAAAACATCATCGGTCTCCTATTGGTAAGATTCATTGATGCTGTTGATTATTATTCAGTGATTTTGTTTCCTTAACTAACAAAACGTTTTGAACTTAATAGGTTAAGAGTCTTTTGACTGTTCGTGCTGAAACGGAGACGCCAGTTAGTGCTGTTTCAATTAGAAGGATTCCAAGGTACACCCTTCATATGTTGGATTATATTCTTGCTCTAGATCTTTATCTCTCAGTATGTGATACCATGCTCCAGTTGGTGGAGTTTTGAAATATTTTCTTTGCTGTATCATGCCTGTAAGCTAACCTGTTTCCTCCCTGGCAAATATTTGATCAATCCTTTTCCAGGGTTCCTTCAGACATGCCTTTGTATGATATACTCAACGAGTTTCAGAAAGGAAGTAGTCATATGGCTGCTGTTGTGAAGGCTAAACCCAAAACTGAACCACTCCCTGATAAAACTGAACCAGATAGGGAAGCAGTTGGGCCAGCACAGTTGACTGTTCCCTTGTTATCTAATGCTGAAGAAAGTGCAGACAATGTGGTTGTGGATATCGAAAGACCACATAACAGGCAGGTTAATGGAAACCCAGCATCAAACGCAGTGCCTAGGTCATCAGAGGATATTGAGGACGGTGAGGTCGTTGGTATCATCACACTTGAAGATGTATTTGAAGAACTCCTACAGGTAAGTTGTAAAAATGTATTATTCCTCGGGGAGGTGGTTTTATCCTTTTATGTGATATGTCTCGGTTCAAGTTCTTTACTTTTGCAGGAGGAAATAGTGGATGAGACTGATGAATATGTTGATGTTCATAAAAGGTATGCCTCAACTTCAAATATACTAGTATTCTTCTGCCACTCTTCAACTTCTGCTAAGTAGAAAGCAACTAATTCTCACAATCTCACTCCCTTACAGGATCCGAGTAGCTGCTGCTGCTGCTGCATCATCGGTTGCAAGGGCTCCATCTGTTAGGAGATTAACAGGCCAAAAGGCTGCAGTAAGTACAACTTTTCTGGTACAGTTATATAAAATACGACCCATGCAGGCTGTAAAATAATAGTTTGGTATCTGGCATTCGTAGTATTAGTGCCAGTTTGTCATCATGGTGTTAAAACTTGATTAAAAAAATTTGAAGATGTGAGTCCTTGGTTTGGGTACCAGACAGCCACCTGAGCCATCTATTGCAGTGTTGGATGCTAGTTGTTCCTGTCCAAAGATTTAGTTTCCTCCCTTCCGTTATTATAAATTAAGTTATCAAAGTTGGTTCGACCTGTTAAATGCTCATCCTCTAGGAAATTAAACAGCAGATCTGATGGGCAAATTTGACCTTGAATTGACTTCTTGACCAACAAAATCAACACATTCAAATCGAGTGAGGTTGTTTTAAGTTCAGCTTCTAGATAGCTTATAGGCTTTGTGGGTTCTTTGAAGGTGACACAAAAAATGCTCATCTGTTTGTTGATGGTTTTGCTCTGCTCATTAATCTCTTCCCCCATATTCTTTTTACACAGTATTTATTGACTACATAGGAAGCTGACAGTAATTTCATATATTTCTTGTAATGTATTTTTATAATAAATAATATATATCCTTGGTTACTTAAGAAATCACATGTTAAATGAACTGTCGATAATAGTCTCTTGGCTCGAAACTTGTAGACCAGCAGAATATCCACTGGAGATGCTTTCTTATACGGCTGGATATTCTTTGTATACTTACTACTTGCATAATGAATTACTAAATAACTAATCCTGTTGATTTTGTAGAACCTTCAGGGAGCACAGAATCGCCAAGGACAGCAGCCTCCTGGAATTCTCAAGAAACCCACTGACGGTGATTCAAACCCATCAAAACAAGTGAACCTTGTGGAACCTCTTCTGGAAAAGAGGAGGTAACTCTAAAGTGCGTCAAGCAACATAGCCGATAAAACGCGCGGAATCAAGCTGGAAGAGCCTATGGTTCTTGCTATATTATAGCAAGAGGTACACATACAGATGAACCCATTGTTGTAAATTCCAACAGGAGCGATGTGCTTTTGGTGTCATGGACATTAGTGTTGAATTCTCTCTCTTCCGCCTCTCCCTTTTTAGTTATGGATTTCGAAAGTAGAAATAGCCACTTTTGAATCTATTTATGACCGCTCACCTGCAGAAGCAACTGCTTTATATATATGCTTGAAATTCGTAGATTCCTAGGCTTTATAGTTATTCATAAGATGTTTTTTTGATCGAAACGGACATGCTCGTAGTGTGAACCAGTCGAAAATACCTTGTTGCTGTATTTTTCTAAGGAAAAGGCTATTCCACGTGGACCACATTGGATGGTAGCTTGCATCTAACGCGGCGCCTCATGATCGTAGGACACTTGCAGCCTGAGTCTGTCGTTTGGCTGTGGCTTGTCGTAAACGATCGTAAATTTTTAGCCGGAACAATATTTTTTTCTTACATAAACCATCCAGCAATACTTTTTCACGAACCAGCAACGAAACCAGCCACCAGCCAACCGAATAGGCTGTTGGGTTACCGGATTGGGATTGGTCTGCATTATTTTATGATGATGAACCAACCAGAATCTTCAATTGAGTTGTAATACAGGGACCTTGGCTGCCAAGAAACCTTTAGCTACGACGTCAAGTTTCGTTGACTCAGTTCTTGGAAGCGCGCCTCGATACCGACTCGTCCGTGCACTACATATATAAGGAAAGACGAAATCAATGAGGCACATTCCAAATCCCTATACTCAGCCACCGAAAACCAACACGATGTATTAGCGAAGAAGCCCATCTGAATTCGAGCCAGACGCCAGAAAACATTTCCAAAAATAATGTAGCCCCCCGCATAAATTCTTCCCGTGAGTTGACCAGGCGTTTCTCCGGCGTGGTGGTGGCGATGGCACCCTCGGCGATGTGCTGGTGCAGCCACTGCGGCGCTGTCCGCCGCCTCCGGGCAGAGGGCGAGCTCGCGTCCTGCGCGGCGTGCGGCAGGGTCCTCCTGGACCTGCAGCTGCAGAAGGATGCGGTGGCGGCTCCACCTTCATGGCAGCTGCGGCGGCGCCAGAGGACGGCTCAAGACGGCGCCGTGGGTCGGGACGTCGGCGCGAGCCGCGAACGTGGAGATATATCGGACGCTGAGTCCACATCACCAGTACGAGAGGATCGATGGATTGAGAAGAAGTAACAGGAGATTCTTGACACAATCGATCGATTATTAGCACGTTACCGCATGAATCAAATGAAGAAGATATGATCTCGCGGTTAAAAAATTTTGTTGTTTTAGCCTTTTACAATCTGAAGTCAAAACATTGCTACCCTTCTTCAATCGCCAGCCTGTTCGGCTGGCTGCATGGATCGTGGCTGGATCGTGGATTATTATTGCTGGCTGGTTTGGTGTGAGAGAAAAATACTGTTCTGATTGAAAATTTACGATTGTATACGAGCAAGCCCAGCCTGCCGAACAGACTGTGCATCGTTTACTAAGACCCTGTTTGTTTCCACGTTTGAGCGCATCTACAATTGGCAGAAGCACCGAACAGGTCGTGACGGTGGGGTGAACGTGAACGCGCGTTCACGTTGGAGGCTCGCCGACAACGGTGCGTGAAACGCGAGCCCATCTTCGTGATTTGGAAAACGCAACGCTAGAGGCTCTCCAGCGAGGTGCGCGAAACGCGAGCCCAGCTCCAAGATTTGGAAAATGCCCACTCATTTTCTCTGGGGGAATTCCTCGTGAGCCATTAAAAAAGATTACAATTTCCTGTGAGCCACTGAAAAAGTTCAGCGGACTTCAGCGCCACTGCTCTAACTTTTTTTTTTGCCCTCCATGCCACTGCCGTCAGATTGGGCTCTAACGATGTCAAACTGTAAGTGTGAAAAGTCGAAAATACTCTTAAGTCTAAATATATCATTAATTTTTTTAGCATCTTAACGACTTCAAATGAAAAAAAACTCAAAACTAGAAAGTTGTAGATATCGTCGAGATTTATAATTTTTATATAAAAATTATCTTCATTTAATTTCGCAAAAAAAGATATGATTAATATATCTTAAAAAAATCATATCTTTTTTGCGGTATTAAAAGAAGATAATTTTATATAAAAATTATAGATCTCGACGAGATCTACAACTTTCTGGTTTTGAGTTTTTTTTATTTGAAGTCGTTAAGATGCTAAAAAAACTAATGACATATTTAGACTTAAGGGTGTTTTCGACTTTTCACACCTGTAGTTTGACACTGTTAGAGCTCAATCTGACGACAGTGGCATGGAGGAAAAAAGTTGGAGCAGTGGCGCTGAAGTCCGCCGAACTTTTTCAGTGGCTCACAGGGGACTGCGATCTTTTTTAATGGCTCACGAGGAATTCCTCCTTTTCCTTGCCCCTCTCTCCTCCTATGCGCTCGTCCCCTTCTCCTTCCCGTGCAGGTGCCGCACCGCCACTCCATCCCCTCCGCCGCCTCCCTTCACCCTCAACGCCTCCCTCTGGCCCGGTCACCGTCTTCCCTAGGCCAGATTCGCTGGAGGCGGGCAAGTCCCTACCGGATCTGGCCGTCGGTGGCCTCCACGATCGCACGCCTCCGTACCGGTGGTTCCCTCCCCCAGTGCAAGGCTCCAGAGCTCTAGGACTCCGCCCCGCCGCCCACCGGATCTCTAGAGCCTCTCGGCGGATCTCTGACCTCTAGGACGCCGGATCTCTAGACGCTCCAGTCGGCCACCAACAAGGCTCCAGGTTACGGCGCCACCCCCTCCGTCCGCTCGAGCCGCTCGGCGGCGCCCCCTCCCCTCCGCACGAGCCGTCGACAGTTCATGTCTGCACGCGTCCCTTCCCTACGCGAGCGCCGATGCATCCCACCCCTCGGCGAGATAATCAGGAGTGCCATAATCTGGGTTGCCAAACACCCTGAAATGGATTCTTACAAATGAAGTTTGCTTTTTAATAAGTTTGCCTATCAAATGAGCGAGATTCAGATAAGTTGAAACAAACCGGGCCTAACTTGCTTTCCCATCCATACCACCTATAGTTTAGAGAAGAATAATTGAAGGAAAGATGATAATTTATATCTATTCTCTCTACGAAAATCTAAAACATAATGTAACAGAGGTCTACTCCAGTGGCCTCCATTTTAGAGCAACTCTAAGGGATTCTCTATATCCTTCGTAATGGTGAAATAGAGATTGCGTGCTCTCCCATGACCGCACCGCTGCGGCGTGCTCGCCGCGCGAGGCTACACCACCCGTCTGCCGTTATCGCCTCCACCTGGGCACCGCGTGCGCTCTATCGCCGGGGCCACATAGCTGTCCGTCCGTTGCCATCCTCCTTCAACACCGCGACCGCATAGGTAGGATCCCACCGTGCCGTGCTCCGCCTGCCTGACTGTCATGTTTTGCTGAAAGCACATGTTGCAAGCGTATGTTTCGAGTGTTTCATATGTTTCAGAGGTATCTACCCCCTATAATACACCAGTTAGAATAAATCTACACAATAAATGCATGCTCCACAGTTATGACCTATGCTACATCCACACCCATGAATGCACCCAGAAAATATAACACCATCAAAACGGATGCACCAGATTATCTCTTAGCCATTCTCTCTCATTACTTATCCAAATCCGACGGCTCATGTTTAGTGTGTCTGCCCTCCATCGCCCTCCCGTGGACCTCCCACGCGCATGTGCCTGCAGGTCAGGCTCGCGTTGATTTCGGTTGCCCCGTCCACCATCTCGATGAATCACGACGCTTCCTTCCCCACCACGGTTTCCGATCTCGCTCCCGGCCTCCGTTGCGCTCCCCCTCCGCGGCATCGCACCCATCACCACGCGCCCCATCTCCCACCGGCCCGCGCCTGCGTCTGCCCTCCTCTTCTCGCCCCCGCGCACCGCCGCGGCCTCACGACCCCCGGCCGACGACGTTCCCGACGGCCTCTTTCTTGACGGCCTCTTTCCCTTTCCCTCTCCATCCGCATCTCCCCTCCAAATCCTTCCGCATAGCCTCGATGATGGCGGCTGCATTGGCCCACGGCACCAGGAGACCAAAGGCCCGAGGAAAGAAGACGCGCCCTCCATGGTGCCCTCCTGCGCGGCGCCTACGTTGTAGGCCATCAGGGCCTCCCCGGTCCTACACGGCAGCAGAGGCCGCAGCCGCAGCCGCACCACCAGGAGACCAAAGGCCCGAGGAAAGAAGACGCGCCCTCCATGATGCCCTCCTGCTCGGCGTCTGCGTGGTACGTACGCCATCAGGGAGTTCGCATCCTGCACGGCGGCAGAGGCCACAGCCGCATACTCTGATCCCTCTCCACGTATAAAAAAATTTAGTCTTTCTCCTGCAGGTGCTATGCACGGCTTCCCCACAGGGCAACCAACTGCCGCAAGAAGTCTGGGCACAGGAACGAAGTGAGAACCATCAGTTTTACTTGTTCATTTAATAATTTAATTTGTTAGATCCTATATAGACTATATATGTCACTTTTCATGCTCATTGGTTTTAGTTGATGTTGATGCGTTGTCCATGTTTCTAGGTTTGTTTAGTCGTCTTATACAATACTTTGTTTCAAAGTTATTGTCAAGGTCATTGCATTAGCATCGCTGCTATGAGTAGTCATTTCTTTCATATTTTCTTGTCAGAATAATTGGATTACGGGTCATCAAGTGTACTTTTGCCCCTTCGTTTGTATATTCTTGGTTTTAAGTGATCATAGTTTTTTTTTGCTTTTCCAGTCATAGTATCTATAACAAAATAGACTTTTAATTGATGATGAGTTTACTGCTCTGCATACTATATCTGCAGTCATACTTCAATTACTGTCAGCACATTTGCCATTTGGTCATTCTTTCATCTAATATGTGTCCTTTGATTTTTCAGTTGAGGTCAAAGAAAAGGTCATTGTCCAAGATTGGTGAAAAATGATCGCTGGAGAGCCTTGTCATGCATGACGCATCAGATGGAATTTCAGGTGCTTAATTAATGGACTTTACTTTAATTTCTGCTTCTTTGATGAATGAAGTTGTAGTAGGATAAAGTGTGCTGCAATTAGTAGAGATGTTTCTATATATAATTATTATTATTATATTCATTGGACATAAGTGAAATATATCTACATGTATATGGCAGGATATCATAGTGCAGTTCTTTGCTGCGGTTTGCTTGCTCGGGTCCACCACCGTATGTCTGATCCGTGTGTGATGCCCCCGTGAGATATCTCTACATGTATATGGCAGAATATCATAGTGCAGTTCTTTGCTACGGTTTATTTGCTAGCTCGCGTCCACCACCGCGTGTCCAATCCACGTGTGATGCCCTCGGCACAAACCCGTCATGCTTCTTAATTATCATCAAGTTCCTCATCAAGCTAACCAGAGGGAGGAGGATCCTCGAAACATGCTCGATTATAGCCTCATAAATACACTGCCATCTAATTTACACAGTCCAGATGGCATTTACCGATTTACAAATTTTAGAAGTCCTCATGGAAATACTGTTTAAAATATCAAGGGTTTAAGAATCAATGGTTTGTTTGTCGAACAAAATGAGTTTTTATCCAGCTGAGAGCTCTAATATTCACACTTGACCGTAATAATAAGTCCAAGTAGCAATATTGCCTTCTTTAAAATAAACTTGACCTATAGGAAATGAATTCAAAATGTCAAGGTTTAAGAATCAATGATCTGTTTGTTGAATAAAAGAGTTTTTATCCAGCCGAAAACTCTAATATTCACACTTGACTAAGAGATATGGGATGCTTCAACAGTTAATTTAAAATAAGCTTGACCTAGAGAAAATGAATTCAAAATGTCAAGGGTTTAAGAACAAATGATCCGTTTGTTGAATAAAAAGAGTTTTATCTAGCTGAAAATTCTAATATTCACACTTGACCAGCCTAAATAGTTAATTTGGCCCGCTCTTGAGGGGCAGGAATTGATGCATTTGCTTAATTGTTAAATTGTATGTACAAATATCAATTAAGTTTTTAAGCCTCTTGAAACTTCCTTACCAAAGTTTGTCCTTAATTATGTTTACCGACTATTTGGTTAAAATTCATTTTACCATGGAACATAATTTATTAAGTGTGCGTATATAATTCTTCTATTGTGAATAAAGTTTTATGATACACGTGAGTGCCGCACGTGCAATTGATACTCAAATTTGCTCACTGAATTTGTTTTCCCTATCCAAAGAGCCTCTATCCATTAATGTTATGATCAATGGCACTGCATGCATATTTTGTATCCATCTACATATAAATAACTGGTCTGTAGCTCTGTTATATTTTGATCCAGTTCAGTAAATGTATATTTGATTTTACTCCTTGACTCCAATATGCTGCCTGCTCTGTATTTAACTGAATGTTCGTGTAGCTCATGGTGATCCAGCTTGTGCAGGAGTACGTCTTCAAGTATAAGGTAACATTAGGCAGGTCAAGAGCATACGGTTCATGTAGCTGCCAAACCTGAAACTTGTCGACAAGAGCACCGTGCAAGTGGAGTTCGACAAGAAGGATGACAAGGGGTTTGTGAAGGAAGCACTAGAGAGGTACCCAGACCTGGCGAACATGCGCAAGTGAGTTCATTGAGTTCTTTACCAAAAGTGCCAGATACAATATTTATGTCTCTGTTTATTGGATGGGTTTCGCCTTCACCTGAATATATATGTATGCCTAGATCAATATTCTTTATTTTCAATTAGGATAGAGGTGATGGTAATTGTTTATTACTTTGGGCCTAGAATAATATTGATTTGAGTTTGTGACGGCTTCTACACATTAGGAATATTAATATTTTGCCGTTATGCTTCGCTATGCATTAGAAATAATATTCTTTCCATATGACATTACAAGTGATGCTGTAATTTTTTATGAGTTTGTGACTAGGCCAATGGTGATATGAGTTCAAGATTGCTTCTATGCATTATAAAAAATCAGGCTTTATGGTTGAGGACTATGATTTTATAGTTATAGTAACTAGATTTAGAAATTTGATTGTTATTCTTCTATTATGGAAGATTTTTCATAGACACATGCTTGTCGCACGTGCATCTCCACTAGTGTTACAAGTATTTCAGATGGTGTTGCAAAAGTAGATTGGGATGTTGCATATGTTGCAATAGTTGTACACGAATGTTGCAAAGGTCTACTACCAATGTTTCATCTGTATTTTCTGGACGCATGTTGTAAGTGTGTTTATCTAGATGTTGCATATGTTTCACACATACGTTGCATGTGTTTTATCTGGATGTTCCGTTTGGTTGCAATAGTTTCAAGTGTTTTCAGGTGTGTGTTTTCGTGTTTCAGAAGCATGTTTCAAGTGTTTCATCTGCCTTCAGAAGTATGTTGCAACGGTTGTGTTTAGATATTTCGAAAGCAAATCGGTTGTTGCATCTCCTCCTCGTCTTCTGTTGCATCGTCTCGATGTGTCGTCCTCCAGGCATCGGCAGGGCATCCATACGACGCTGCGGCTGGGTCCTTCTGAATCGGAGATGCCACCCCCTTCCCCTCTTGTGGCTCGGACGCCGCGGACGTCCGAACGCTAGCACCGCCGCTAGTGTATTCCACTCGGCTATACGAAGAAAATCCATTGAAGCTGGACACACATTTTGTAGATGATGACACTTGTCCCCTTCTTCTCTCCGATCTCAAACCATGGCAAATTTTTTCTTCCTCAAACGCACCTCAGACGCCTTAGCGAATTTCAGCGGCTGGCCAAAATTCAACTTGTGAAACAACGCCCAGTTTCAACCGTGCGAAGAGACAAAACTAAACTACAATTTTTTTTCGAAGCAGAAAGATAGATCGGTTACGCAGAGCCAGCGAACTAACTACAATTTAACCGCGCTGGGTGGGGAAAACCAAACCAAACCAAACGTACTAGCCTGTCAGCGGCCAAATTTTGGATTGGCTTCTGGAAAACAGCTGTGGGAAGCGCAACAGGCACATTGCCGAGGATGCCAGGCGTTGGCTCTGGCAAATGGCACACGGACAAGCACCAGCACAAAAAACAGACATTGGGTGTGTTCGCTGCAGATTTTTTTGCAGCTGCAGTGGAAGCTACTGTAGCTGTAAACAGCAAACAGAATTTACAACAGTTTCTATAACAGCATGCAGCAGTAGACGCCGCCCAAAAATCACAAACGGCCAAGCTGGCAGGAGGAGTAGCAACAGAGTACCACACGGCTCAACATCGCCTCAACTCACAGACGAAGCTCGACGTGTACATACATGGAATTATGGATCATAGCGTCTGAACACAACAATATTGTTCATCTTTTAATCGGATATCAAATTTAAAACATTTACGTAAGGTTTTAGAAAAGCTACTTGACCAAATCTATGGCATATGTGGATTTTGGGTTCCCCTTAAAATGTCCTTTTGTACTTTGGTTTAGTTGTAAAAAGAATAACCAACTGTGCGTAATTCAAGCTAGAGATGGGACTCGCAAGCACTATGGACCTATTTTGACCCTGAGAAAGCTTTCTGGTCGAGATAGCAATCCTAGGTGTCCATTTTTTATGGCCTGGGGTTGGACAGAGTTGCCTGCCGAGATAGCCACCAACTTAGGCTCTCTTTATCGTCCCCTGTCAGATTAACACATGAATTGCGCTATCGACATTGTGATATCTCATCTCCGTAGATCAGTGCCAAGAAAATTTGGTTTGTGCATTGGCATCGTTTATGTCACCCACACTATGTTGCCTATTACCACGTGACAAAACGGCTTAGTAAGGTTGGAAGGGCGCTCTCTCACTTTCCGAGGAGTCAAACAATGTTCGACCAAATCTATATTAAATTTATAAATATTTATGATATCGAATAAATATTATTAGATTGATCATTGAATATATTTTCATACTGAATCTAATTAGAGATATAAATATTGATATTTCTTCTAAAAACTCCATCAAACTTAGAAAGGTTTGATCTATCTAAAATCTAGAATTATATATATACATTTTGGATGGATGGAGTATGACGCAAGACGGTCGTCTCCTCCTGGTCCTGCCCAGATCCGGCTAGGCTCTCGACGTTGGTGCCAATTCTCTCACTGTCCGTGCTCATTAGTATATTTGATTAGATTGCTGGTGACACACAGCCATTAGTATATTGGATTAGATTGCTCGTTAGTAGGAGACGAGCAAAGAGTGCCGCAAAGAGTTCACAGGGACAATGCCTGAGCTGTCTGCTGCTCATGTTCTGGGTTTCTACTACAAGTTGGGGAGCAGCGCTGGTGGTGGTGCATGACAATTGACAACTGCACACACAAACAAAACAACACCACATATTTCTAGTTTAAACATCCTCATTTCTTTTCGACACTTCTTGTTTTGTGAATTGACTTGTAGTCCTCAACTGTTGCTTCACTCAAGGATGGGAAAGGATGGGAAAGAAATAGGAGCCAAATGTGGGAACACCCGAAGGCACTCCACCGTGGCCCTGCATACTTGCTTTTTTTTTGAGGGAACGTGCATACTTGCTTTGTTTCAAACTTTCAAGTCACACCAGGAAAAGCGAAACAGGCTGTGTTACACTACACTTCCTTCTGTGTATGTTTATGTGCCAATCTGAGCCAACTGAATTTGGGTGTGCTGAACTTGGCCTTTGTTTGAGCAAAAGAGAACCTGCCTTGCTGTATGTTTTACAGCCATCTGATGCAACTATGCTAGTAGCATGCTTGCCAAAGCTTTTCAAATGCGGATTCAAAAAAAAGTTGCTTAAGGTAGTCCTGTACTAGAAAACTGGGAAATACACAGGGTTCACAATCATGTTTCTGGTCACTACTAAGTCATAGCACTGGAAAGGTCAAAAAAAAAATTCATAGCACTGGAACTAGTTCTTGCCCTTCTGAGACTAGACTGCAACTGGCACGCAGCAAGATTCGTGTTCAAGGGGGCGGGGGGCAACAAAGCATATCGATACCGCAGGCAATGCCTACCCGTCAGCTCAAATCATGCTCTTGGACGAAGCAAGACTGAACTGCACACAAAGCAAGACACCGGTTCATCTGACCATTCTCCACTCATCACTGTTGCTTGACTCGAAATACCAAACGGGGACATGTGTGTAAACAACACCCGAAGATACGCCACCATGTGTGTTTGTTTTCTCCTCTACTTGCTTGTTTGCACCTTTAAGTCAGACAACGAATATTGAAACAAACTGAACAATACATTTACTGACTTTGTTTGGCAAACCAACTAAATGTTGGAAAATATGATGTTTTTGTTTGGGAATAATATGATGTTTTGAGCATGTTGCTAAGAGTACCCAACTTTAGATCAGAATGTTAGAATCATAAATGTGTACCTCTCTATGTGTAACCGTAGATGCGGTGAAGGCTCCTCGCCTTCTCAGTAGATGCACCGCAGCGGGGAGACGCCGGTGCCGCGGTGTAGAAGGCGTCCAGCGCCGTGAAGACGATCACCAGTGGCCCGGTGTAGATCCAGTGGCGCTGTGGTGACCCGTAGTGGTACGGTAGTGATCCTGCAGGGGCGACGGTGGAGTCGGTGGGCTCATCCCGTCACTGGCACAGCACAGCCTTTAGATCGGATTAGGGTTTTCTTTTGGTGGGTGTGGTGGCTCACAGCGAACCTCGTAGTCTGAGCCCTCATCCCCACCTTTCTTTTATGTGTGCTGTGCGACAGGGGCCCACCAACCGGATTAAGGTTGGGCTCCCCTGATCAGAGAGTAGAGATAAGGACCCAATAGGCCGTTGGGCCTATTGGTGGAGATCAACTAACATTTCTCCCTTGATCTCATTCCATCTTTCACTTTCATATCATTTACTTTTGTTCATTCCATTATAGATTAGCGCATAGAACATGTCTCATCGTCACGGTCCATTGCCGATAGACTTAACAGCTACAACACACTACTCTGTTCTGAAATAGATACTTATCTTTGGGCCTTCTTTTGTCCAGAAATATTTTAGGCTTTCCCTTAAACCCATGCTAGCTACATGTTCTCTGAACACCATGTTCTCTAAACATGTTGGGTGGTAAGCCTTTTGTAAGCGAATCCGCGAGCATCCTTTATGTACTTATATGCTCAAGACTTATGACTTGATCCCGAACTTTATCTTTCACAACATAATACTCTATGTCAATGTGTTTAGCAGCACCACTTGACTTATGTTGTGAGCATCCTGTACTGCCAGATTATAATCGCAGTATTACTTTAGTGGTCTATAGATGTCGTCAACCACCTTCAAACCGGGTATGAACTTCTTTAGTCAGTTCACCTGCCTGTTGCCTCATAACACGCTACAAACTGTCATACATTGTGGACGATGTAGTGACATTTTGCTTTGAGCTTTTCCATGAAATAGCTCCCCTTTGCGAGATGATAGAAAATCCACGTCTGGATATGCATTCACTCTCGCATAATCAGAATCTGAATATCCCACCATGTGGAGTGAATCAGATCTTCTATATATCATCATGAGACCTTTCGTTCCTTGTAAATAACACAAGACTTTCTTTATCAATTTTAGTGTTCTATTCCAGAATTCCTCTAGAATCTGTCAAGTAAAACCCGGTAACAAATGCCAAGTCAGGGCGTGTACATACTTGAGCATGTTGCAAGCTTTCGACAGCTGAAGCATATGGAACCACTTTCACTTTATCGATTGAGCTCATATTGGTTCCTGGGGCATTGAAAATCCCCATATCTGTCGCCCTTGACTATAGGAGCAGGTGAGGGAATACATTTGTGCATACTGAATTTCTTTAAGATCTTTTTCATGTATGCCTTTTGTGACAGTCCTTATACCTATTTTCTTCTATCTCGGTGAATCTCGATCTCTAGAACGAACGAGGCTTCGCCAAGATCTTTCATATCAAATTTCTTTGTCTCCAGTAGTAGACTGACATCACTACTAACAAGTAAGATATCATCTACATACAGGACAAGGAAGATAAACTTCCCATTCTTAAACTTTGTATTGACACAATTGTCCTCTACATTCTCTTTACTTTATATAGACACAATTGTCCTCTACATTCTCTTTAAAACCCAAAATTCTTTATTATCTTATCAAACTTCAAGTACCACTGTTTTGAAGCTTGTTTTAATCCATAAATGGATTTATTTAGGCAGCATCACATTCGTTCTTTTTTTCCATGACAAAACCTTTTGATTGTGCCATGTAAACATTTTCCTCCAAGTCTCCGTTGATAAATGCCGTCTTTACATCCATTTGATGTAATTCTCAATTGTAATGTGCCACTAATGCCATTATGATTCTGAAAGAAACTTTATATGAGACTGGAGAAAATATCTCATTGTAATCAATCACTTCTCTTTGCATATAGCCTTTTGCCACAAGTCACGTTTTATATTTCTTTATATTCCCTTGAGAGCCAACTTTTGTTCTGTAGACCCATTTACAGCCTACTGTTTTGACTCCTTTAGGAATTATTTCCAAGTCCCAAACTTTATTGGCATTCATTGATTTCATTTCATCTTCCATGGCCTCAAGCCACTTTGATGAATGATCACTTCTCATGGCTTCTTCAAATGAGGTGGGATCATCCTCCATTTGAAATTCCTCAGTGTTGTACACTTCATAATCAGCAGGAATAGCTAATTTTCTAACTCTTTGAGACCTTCTAGGGGCCTTCACTTTTGGCACATCTTCTGTTTGAGGCTGTTGTTGCTCCCCCTCATGTGTGGCAATAGGTTCTATAGAATCTTGAAGAACAGGTTCCTCATTTTCATTCATTGTTGCCACAGGTGAAATAACAACAGGTGCTGACACCATAATATTTTACACTGTCGGTGCAGCGACATCATGTAGTGAGAAAATTAACTCATGAATCATTGGAGTGGGCGCATACATCCGCTTCACTTCAAGATCAATTTTCGAGCTACTATGCTCCCCCTCATCTTTTTATCCTCTAGGAAAACAGCGTGTCTCGTTTCCACAAACTTTGTGTATCTCTCTGGATAGTAGAAACGAAAACCTTTTGACTTTTCTATGTAGCCAAACAAATGGCAACTTACTATTTTGGGATATAACTTCCTAATGTTTGGGTTAAATACTTACTTGGTACTCTTTTGAGAATATGAATAGGGTTTTTAATGCCTCCATCCACAGGCTCAGCTGTAAGGTGGAGTAACTTATCATACTGCCCACCATATCCATCATGGTACGATTGATTCTTTTAGCTACTCTATTCTGCTAAGGTTCGCCCAGTATAGAATACTGGGCTACTATGCCATTCTTTTAGGGTATGCCGACTGTAGTACTCCCCCACGGTCAGACCTGACTATCTTCATCTTTAATATCTTAAATTTATTCATTGCTTCTGTTCTTTCTTTGATTGGATAAATTTAGCCATAATGGGAGTAATCATCTGTGAATGTTATGAACGAAAATCATAACGATCCACACTCTTTACAGGGAAAGCTGATCACAGATGTCTGTGTGAATAATCTGTAAAATTCATGCGCTTCGTTTGTCATCTTTCTTTACATACTTTCCTTTTATGTATTCTCTGTATTGTTCTTAATCTGAGAGCTCTAATGAAGGAAGAATATCATTCTTAACTAGTCTTTCTATTCTCCCCCTCGAAATAAGGCCTGAACGATAGTGCCATGATTTCGACGACGCATTGTGAGCTCTCTTATGCCACCATTATCAGAGTGACTATCTATCACCAGCTGCTTTATCAGGATAGCATATGTCTTTGAAGAGCCAGTGAACTGACTCTTTATTCTATCGAGGTACTCGGTGACCGTGTCACACTCTGAGATTGAGCCCACAATTGCAAGCTCAATCATGTTCTTTATCATAGCCAAACTTTTTCTTGTTGGCAGTGACCCACTTCCTATGCTCAAAAACCATAGGATATCTTTTGAGACTCAAAATCTCTTTCTTTAGTTGCCCAAGTGGCATCATTCTCTTTTGTCTCCCTCACCGGTGCCACAATCTCAGTGGAATACGGTGAGGTGACTATCCAGTCCACCTTAGACAAGATAAAAATCAAGTCAAAATTTTTCTTAACATAAAAATAACACCATTTGCATGCCTTGATTCCAACGTTGGTCAAAATCAAAACATACAATTATTCTTATACACTAATTCTACATCACCGTTGGGCAGAAATAGAATTAATGCATAAATCTTTAACTTTCACAACTGTTCTTACACACTAATTCTACATCACCGTTGAACAGAAGTAGAATTAATGCATAAATCATTAACTTTTATAACTGTTCTCATGCACTAATTCTACATCACCGTTGGAAGAAATAGAATTAATGCATAAATCATAGAAATTATCAACTTTTCTTATACACTAATTCTACATCACCGTTGGACAGAAGTAGAATTAATGCATAAATCATTAAAATTATGATATTATTATTAACAACGTTGGTCAGAAAATAACAACATCATAATCATGTCAAATCTCTTTTTCTCCAATTAAATACCACATTGGTTCAAAATAACTGGAGAATCAACATTTTCTTTAGCAAAGAAAAAAATCTCTTTTTTTCTCCAATTAAATACCACATTGGTTCAAAATAATTGGAGAATCAACAACTTTACTTTGGTCGTGGAAAAATTCTTTTTTTCCTTGAATTTTACCCACAGGGAAAATTGTATTTTCGATTTCCTTTAATCCATTAATCAATTTCCAGGAAATAAATATTTACTGAAAAAACTTTTCTTTTCTCCAATTAAATATCACGTCTGTTCAAAATCACTAGAGAATTACTCAATTTCTTAAATTTTACCCATAGTGAAAATTTACTTTTTCTATTTTTTCTTTTGAGCCAATTTGCATTTTCAATTTTCCAGGAAAAAGAAAAACGCAAAACAGGCTCATTCTTTACTCTCGACGGCCCAAAACGGCAAAAGCCATTTCGGCCCACCGTGTCCATCGCCACAAGACAGCCGCACCCAGGCCACACTACTGGCTCTGGGCCGACAAAGTGTCATACTACCACTTTGGTCATGACACCGTTTCGCTCGATCTCGCCATCGTCCAAATCCGACGGCCGAGCGCGCATTTCGCTCGAATAAAAACCCCGACACCGCGTGGGTGCCTGAAACCTTAGCCCATTTCCTTCCTTTGCTCTCTCTCTCTTCTTCGCCGCTCTTTCCTCTCTCGGCGCACCAGCAGCCACCGAGAGGATACCGAGCGAGCAGCGACCATGGCGTCGTCGCCGGCCCCCTCGCCGGCGCGCGTGCTCCCCAACGGGTGAGCACGCCACCGTCGAGCGGCCTGGCACGGCGCCCCCCTGGCCGAGCCCGGAGAGCCAGCTCCCCGGCTCGGCTTCTTCTCCCGCACCGGCGAAGGGACATCCGACGCGCGGCGAGGTAGTCTTTCTTCTCCCTTCGGATTCGATTTCTATCTTCTTTCTTTTCTTTTCACTCGTTCACCCGAAAAGGGGATCTAGGGTTAGGGTTCATTGAACCCGATTCGTGTTTTTTTTGTTTGATTCGAGTTCTCCAAGATTATCCCATTTCCCCTCTTCGGATTTGGGTCTGCTTTTCTCTTATCCGAACAAGGATTTAGATCTAGGGTTCGGAATCCGACCCTCCCCTTTTCCCCTTCTCTGATTTGTCTTTGGATCTACCATCCAAATCGGTTCCCTTCCCTTTCTTCCCCTTTCCCCTACTCTGATTTGGATCTGATTTTCTCTTATCCAAACTGATGTGGGGAATTAGGGTTTGGGTCTGGGGTTCCTTTTCTTTCTTTTGATTCGACCGATTTGGTTGTTCCCTTTGGAGTTCATCTGAATGGCTTTCTCCTTTTTCCCTTTCTCCATGCGAGTTAGGGTTAGGTCTTAGGGTTCGGCCAAATCCGAATTTGATCTGTTCTGTTCTTGGGTTAGGGTTCAGCTTCGTGAGCCGAGGGCCCTATCTCTTCTCTGATCCGAATGGATCTGTTCTTTTCCCCCGCGCGGTGGCGGTGGTGACCGGGTTCTAGTGACATCCGCCACCCCAATCCATTTTCTTTGCTTTTACCCGGTTAGGGTTAGGATTACACAGAGGCAACCGGCTCCGATACCATTGTTAGGATCAAAATGTGTACCTCTCTGTGTGTAACCGTAGATGCGGTGAAGGCTCCTCGCCTTCTTAGTAGATGCACCGCAGCGGGGAGACGCCGGTGCCGCGGTGTAGAAGGCGTCCAGCGCCATGGAGACGATCACCAGTGGCCCGGTGTAGATCCAGTGGCGTTGTGGTGACCCGTAGTGGTACGGTAGTGATCCTGCAGGGGCGACGGCGGAGTCGGTGGGCTCATCCCGTCGCTGGCAGCACAACCTTTAGATCGGATTAGGGTTTTCTTTTGGTGGGTGTGGTGGCTCACGGCGAACCTCGTAGTCTGAGCCCTCATCCCCACCTTCCTTTTATGTGTGCTGTGCGACAGGGGACCCACCAACCGGATTAGGGTTGGCTCCCCCGATCAAGAAGCAGAGATAAGGGCCCAATAGGCCTGGTGGAGATCAACTAACACAGAAAAGGCCCCTTTCCAGATTGTAAGACTGCGACGGCATCACGAAATTTAGAGTAGTAGTAACACATAAGCTTTACAATCACATTTCTTATCACTACTCTTTGCACTCAAAAAGTAATTCCATTGTCTGCCTTTTCTGCATATCACATGCCTTGCTTTATTTACCTAAAACACATCAAACTGGAGCACACAAAGAAACATCAGCAAACCACTCCAGCAGTTAACATTTCTACATTTGCATACCTGATAGTTGCAAGACAGACAATCACAAAGAACAATGAACAGAACTGAACATTAATAAGGAAGCAAACTAGCACTGAACAATATAACTGGACCTACATAATTTTGTGCAGCACTAAATGTTCTCAAATAGTCATGCTATATATATTTACATGCGCCTGATTTTCACTCATCACTAGCTCTGACCGGACTCGATCTTCCTTGCTTGAGCAAGATCAGGCCAATACACTTAGCTGAGAGATCAAATGTTTTACCATACAAATTGCTCCAGCTAAACCTCACCTTCTCTGCCTCCAGATTTACACACGTACTGCACTACCCAAGTGTCGATATCTCATCACCACAAATTCAGTTCCCTAACCATCCTATTTTAGTTTACACAATTGGAGCACCAGAAACTTGAACATGGAACCAGCAATTCTCATCCATTGCAGATGGCATTGAGGAGCACATGCCCCAGCATCAGGTCCACGAAGTACTGGTGCCCAATCTTGCCGTCCCGCCACACAAGCCTCGCTGGTGCACGCCCGTAGTGCACACCGTCATTGCAACGGTTGTCGTAGTGCCATGCGAATGTTATGTCGAAATTGTCGATCACTCCACCAGTGAGCACCCCGTACTGCCTCATCTTCTCAACGAGCACACCATTGAACGCCTCCATCTTGTTTGGATTGAATGCCAGGTCCCTAGCATAGCCCCCGGTGGCGATCGTCGTCCGGTAGAACACCCTAGGCACAGCGTGCCCACGAGCCCGGACTTTGGCCATGACTCCGGACCAGAACTGTGCTGCAAAATCCGCACCCTGCGCGTAGGCGCGGACGCTGGTCCAGTAGCAGCCATCATGCAGGCCAGAGTTCAGGACCACGACGTCCGGGACACGATCACCGGACATGAAGTAGGATCGGATGAGCTGCCGGAAACCTCTGTTCCGAAGGGAATGCAAGCCGAGATAGTTCATGCTCATGTTCCAGTGGCCGTTGAAGATGCTCGTGATCCTCACAGTCTCTGCCCCGCCACTGGGATTGGTGAACACTGCATCGAACCGGCGTGTCACGGCAGACGTATCCGTGATGCCGAGGACGAAGGTGAGGAGGTTCCGGATGGTGTCGACATGGTTGGAGTCGCCCCAGAAGAAGAGCCACTTGCCGTCAAGGCACCGCCACGCCGCATCGGCCGTAAAGAGCTTGAAGGAGCAGTGCGCCGAATAAACCCAGCCGTTGCTCTCCAGCGCGCCGAGCGGCCCGTCGCACCACGGTGCCTCGCACGGGTGGTCCGGCTCCAGGCACCGGTACCGCCCCGCGATGTCGACGTCGTCGCAGGTATCGTTCTTGTCGAGCCGCGTCCACCGTCCCGACCAGACATCGCGAGAGAAGTCCGCGGCGCGGCACGTCTCCAGCGCCGGCAGGGACGCGTTATTTTCCGGCCGGAACAGGAGGGGGATACGGCGCAGCTCGGCGCGGTACTTGAACCTCGAGGAGGAGAACTTGAGCCCCTCGAAGCTGCGGAAGAGGAGGACGACGGTGAGGCGGAACTCCCCGACGGCGAAGCGCGGCGCGACCTGGAGGCGGAAGGAGTAGGAGCCGTCGCCGTGGTCCACGATGGGGGGCCGCGACTTCCAGGCGTCCCCGGAGAGGTCGACCTCGAAGTAGTCCCCGCCGAGGCAGCGGCGCTGCCCAGCCTCGTCCAGCGCCCAGAACGTGACCTCGTGGATCTGGCCCGCGCCGAGAGCGGTGGCCTCCCCGCTCGCCGCGGCGTCGTCGAGAACCCCGACGGAGATGTTCGCCGTGCGCGCGTCCCGGCACGGGGAGCCCCCGGGCGCGAGCCACCGCGCGAGTAGGTCGTCCGTGAAGTTGGGGCGGTCCGGCACGGAGAGCCACGAGAGCGCGTCGGTGTCGGTGCTGCCTCCGCCTCCAACGCCAACGCCGACGCCGATGTAATGCAGGTACTGCTGCCGCAGGCTGCGGTGCGCGCCGGCGCCGGTAAGGGAGGCGTCGGCGGCGAGGAGGAGGATGACGGCGAGGAAGGACGCGAGCGCGAGCTTGGCTGCGGAGGGGCCGGGCTTCTTGGGGTGGTGGTCGCCCCCGCCGCCGAAGCAGGAGGAGGTCTTGTTGTTGGGGTCGGCCCCGAGGTGTGGCTGCTTCTTGTTGTCCCCGGCGGCGAGGGATGGGTGGTGGGGCGCCGAGTGGGGCGGCGACATTGCCGGGCGGGGTTGCTGCTACTTGGGGCTAGGCGCGGTGTGGCCTCGCATGCGTCCGCGTGTGCGAGGGCGCTGCTCGCGCGGGGCGGCGACAAAGGGAACGCCAGCGGCCGAGGTTTTCGCTTGCCGCTTGGGGTTTTTTTTGGGACTTGCTGCTCTGGACGACGCCGACACAGGTCAGGTCAGACTGGGCGTGATGATAAAGGCACACCAGAAATTCAATGCAATGTGTTTTTTGAGCCTAGAAAAAAATAGGAATGTGTTTTACAGCAGTGTCTGATTGAAATTGATGGCTGAACGATTACAGTTGGACCATAACTAAATTGATTGCATCCTGTGTCCGTTAGCTTCGGCTTATAAATCGTATTTTTTCAATCGAATGATGATATTTTTATCTCACATAATAAATTAATCAACAATCATAGCTTATCAGCCAAGCGAATAGGATATATATGTGTGGAGTCTGTCTGTCTTTAAAACACGGGTGACGGGCTGAAGGCATGGGAGCACGATAAACGGATTGGATTTGAACAGGTATACTCCCCCGTTCACTAAATAAATATTGTTACTTTGATTAAATATATAAGAAATATTAATGTAATATTTGTAGTACAAAATTAATATCATTAAATAGATCGTTGAATCTATTTTCGTAATACATATATATAGAGATTCAAATGTTGCATATATTTTCTACAAATTTACGATAGTTATTTAGGGTAAGAAATAAAGATAGTTATAATATTTCGTAGAATTAATTTAATTACAAATAATTTGGATAAAATATGAACACACACGAATTTGAGTATTCGGATATAAATATGGATACTGAATTTTTTGATTTACATATAGTATATTTTATCATAGGGTACTGAAGCCCTTGATTAGTTGGAAAATATCTAAACTATTTTCACCTTCTTAGTGAGGCCTTGTTTAGATTGGGGTTAGGAATAGTATTTAGCACTGTAGCACTTTCGTTTGTATTTGACAATTATTGTCCAATCATGGTCTAACTAGGCTCAAAAGATTCGTCTCGTAATTTACAATCAAATTGTGTAATTAGTTATTTTTTTTTATCTACATTTAATACTCCATACATGTGTCAAAGATTTGATGTGATGGAGAGAGAACGAAAAAACTTGCAATCTAAACCAGGCCAGAGAGTAGTTATTCTCGCTAGCTCATTAGCTAGTCTAGGGCAGTAATTCAGAATAACTTAAACATGTTGTTTGTTTTTGCATTCAAACAGGCCTTTAAAACGTCGCTCCGTTGTGATGCATTGCTGAATTGCGTTCAACTAAGAACATTTCCAACATTTTTCTAATACTTCCAACATTAAGAAATAACATGTTTCTTTCTTAATCCAGCGGTCTCCTAATACTTCTTTTTTAGCGACCGCCAACATGTTTCTCATCTTCTCTTAAATAAAGGAGAGTTGTATCTCTCTGGTAGCATGAGGCTCATCCCAACCATCATCACTTTTTTAAGTCATTTTTTCTACACATATGTGGGTCCACTTTTATATGGATATTGGAGGAGATATATCGGGTATAACTATAGCAACTCTCCCAATATTTAAAAAAATAATGTTAGATTAACTTAATATCTCTATTATTAGGGACTGTTTAGAATAAAGAAATACAAAGCAGAGGAATAGAAAAAACGCACAAAAAAGATAGAGTTAATTTAATAGTGAAAAACTATAAGATTTCAAAACACGGGGCTCAATACTATGAGCTGTTTGGAATATAGGGCCTAATTGGTTTGTGTCCAAAATTTACCATGCTAAGGATTTGGCAAGCCAAAGTTAGATAAAAAATCTACCATAGATTTGGCAAGCCAAATGTGAGAGTTTAACAAGTTTTAGTTGCAAACCAAACAATAATCAAAATCATGACTTGTTAAATCTTTGACTTGGCATATTTTGAAAGCCATCCAATTAGACCCATAGCAGATAGAGAAGAAAAAAAACACAAGAACATGAGCAAGCATAGAGAGAGAGAGCAAAGATTTTTTTCCCCTTGAGTTATAGTGGATGTTTTATTTTCTATACGTTGTGCACTACTATGCAGCCTGTTCGTTTGGCTGTGGCTTGTCGTAAACGATCGTAAATTTCCAGGCGGAATAGTATTTTTCTCTCGCATAAACCGGTCAGCAGTACTTTTTCACGAATCAGCAACGAAACAAACCAACCAACCGAACCGGCCGGTGATTTCTCAACTTTCCTTTATTCCAAACACTATAACGTGATTCCTTTCCTAAGAAAATTTATAGAAAACAATTGATTTTTCGCAGAAAAAAACAACGTAGGAGCGACAACAAATCTTGCAGTTTAAAGAAAGCCTTAAAAATTCCTTTCCAAATGCTTTGACCCACACAGGAGGACCTTTGGTGGACATGCTCGCGATCGAGTCAGGGCACCCCCATTTCTCTCGTCCTCTTTCGCCGGCAATGATCCTGCGAAATCTTCTGCCGCCGGATACGGATTATGAACTGACGATGACGACGGAATGATGAACCAGCCGGCTTCCGTTGCGGTATCTCTTCTACTACAGTTCGACTAATTCTGCGGCGGACGCAGAGGATCCTATGCGATTGCGATCACGTGGCGGGGTCCGAGCACGCACTCGAGGACTCGAGGGTAGGAGACGACTACCCACCTCCACCTGAGTGGCTGTCTGCCTGTCTGGCTGACTCATCGCAACAATTTCCTTTGCTTTTAGGTGTGCGGTGCGCCTCGCCGCCTCCTGGCTCCTGCTGATCCGCCGATGCCCGCGCGGCCTCAACTCACGGTGCCACGGCGCATCAATGGAGAAGATCGGTGCGCGGCAGGTGGCGCCGTGTCGTGCTGCTGCCCCAGCTGCTTGAGCTGCCACATTGACAAGAGACGCGGCCCCTAGGAAGTGGGGTGGAGTAGGTTGTCTGTCTCCGGTGTTTTGGCTGGCCGCTGGCATGAGTTGAGTAGCCCCGCTGTGAAGTGGTTGTTCGTTTCCTTGCGAGTTGTACCGATTCTTTTCAGCTCCCAATGGTTGGTTCGCGCATTCATGAGATGTGAGGGTGAATGTGGTAGGTCTGAGGTTGGTTGGCTAGGCCCGTGGCAGCTGGCAAGGTCGCATGGTGACAGACTCGTTGTCAAGTGGTTCTTGCATGCAGTGATGCAGACGGAACGGAAGGGAAAGAAAGTTCGGCAGATCACGGTTGGTGATTCGCGCAGTATAGCTGAGGCTGAAACGATTGTATGCGATCGTGGATTATTATTGCTGACTGGTTTGGTGTGAGAGAAAAATACTGTTTTGGTTGAAAATTTACGATCGTTTACGATAAACGAACAGGCTGATAAAAAGTGGCAGAACGGTTGGCAAACAAGAGCACTGGTTTCGCGCAGTATAACCGTCCGTGCGCATGTAACGCATGTAATTGCACGGGTAACACAGCTACTCCTAGCGAACACTTCTTTGCAAGTGCAGCACACTTTGTGCCCCGACGCGTTAAATTCTCTATTTTTCCGTGTTCTTTCAGACGAGAAAAGGGCATCCAGTGCCCCCATCTCAGAAAAAAAAGGGAGCACCGAGTGCCAGCGTACGCACCACGCTCGTTGTCAACCGAGAGAGCGGCACCACCGGCTTTCGATGCCTAATTACGTGAGTGGAGGGAAAGGTGGTTTCACGAAAGAATCAATCAAATAAAAGAATGGAAAAGGGGGGGTGCGATGCGACGGACAGTTGATAGAACAGGTACTGTTGCTCTTTATGGAGCTTTTAGGGCCTGTTTAGTTTTACCCAAAAGCTAAAATTTTTTGCGTAGTATTCATCGCATCAAATTTTACGGCACATGTATGGAGTACTAAATGTAGACGAAAAAAAACTAATTACACAGTTGGATGAGAAATCGCTTGACGAAACTTTCGAATCTAATTAGTCCATAATTAGACACTAATTATCAAATACAAACAAAAATACTACAATACCCAAAACCAAATATTTTTGCCAACTAAACAGACCCTTAGTTTTTGAAAACTCTTCTCGTTGTGGACCACGGCCTGTTTTTACTGTGTTCCCTTCGCCTCCGTGGTACTAGTGTACAGTAGTGGTCGTGGTCTCGTAAGATGCATGACCAACGCATGTGTTAAATATAGATTAATTATGAAACTAATTACGTAACTTATGACTAATTTGCGAGACGAATTTTTTGAGCCTAATTAATCTATGATTTGACAACGTGATGCTATAGTAAACATGTGCTAATGACAGATTAATTAAGTTTAAAAAATTCATCTCGTGGAGTACTGACGGATTATGTAATTTATTTTTTTATTAGTATCCGAACACCCCATACGACATCCTTATTTGACACCTTATAAATTTTAGTCACCGAATCCAAACACCCTACTTACTAGCATATGATTCCTGTCATGGTTCAATGAATACGGTGCTGAGTGGTTGATGGATCATTCATTGTTTTTGGTTTCAAATTATTGTGTGAAAGCCAAAAAACACATTGTTTTCTCTCTCAAAAAAACCAAAGACCAAATCAAATTTGAAAACAAACCCATTAGATCTGCTGCGGCAAATAAAGAATGCCATGTCCTCCATTGTAATGTTGGCCAGTGAGATGGTTTCTGTCTCAACTCAGTCTCAACCGTGCGCAGTGGTGTGGAGTTTTATACACAACGCCTTACGTAATCAGGGGACGTCAAAAATACTGCTCGACTTTATTTGTGAGAGAAAAATTCATCGTCTAAATTTTACCCATGACGCTCTAAACCAATGATTTCGTGAGTGAACTGGCCAGCCAGCCAGCCGGCAACGTACTGTAATCATACAGGTCATGTTTGCTTGTCCACTTGTTTCTCTGATCTGAAATTGAAGTTCATCGTCTAAATTTTACCCCATCATAGAGGGCTCTAACCAATCTTGTATTTTTTTTCCTTGTTTCACGCTATACGTCGTAATTCCTTTTTTATCAAGTATGTCGGAATAGAGATATATCTGAGAGACTCAGTCTTAGATGTACGTAGCCTGTGATACAATTTGAGGGCCTAGTAGAAATAAGCAGCGTGTTCGGCTGGGGCTGAAACAATCGTATATGATCGTGGATTATTACTGCTGGCTGGTTTGGTGTGAGAGAAAAATACTATTCTGATTGAAAATTTACGATTGTTTACGACCAAACGAACAGGCCGAAGAAGTCAGATAAAGGTCGATCGGGGGTATATTTTGCTTGATTTCCTTTTAAGTGTGGGTTAGGGAGTCATGGAGTTACTCTAAGCAAGGTATTAGCTAGCATGGATCCATCATTTTAACCCAAGAGTTAAACTACGGGGGAAGTCTGGCCAATTTACTTATGTTTTCAATAATTTTGTAAATAGTGAGTCACTAGGTAGTGTGTCCGTGCGTTGCTACGGGACAACTAAACTTTTATACTAAAAACACACGGATCGCATGATAAGATAACAATACTGTAAAATTAAATACGGCCGTTAAAGTGGCATTTAATTCAAAAAAACAAAGTTCGTAAAATTAATACGGTTACGGAGAGCGCAGCGTCGCAGGGTCACCAACTCTACTGTATAGACCTTTCTGTGCGTTGCAACGGGAACAACGAAAAAATTCACGTGATGTATGTTGGTTGGTATTATTCAAGGACTCCGTCGAGCCAAAATTAAAATATTTAGAGTTCTTATCTCTGTGTTGCTAGACGTTTCCATTTTGCGTTGTTTTATCGAGCAAACTTCAGGTCTGTTTGGATGTCTTGAGAAAAATAAAAATATGGTGGAAAAATGAGAATGCGATCTAAACAGTTAGACTCTAGAATTAGATTGTAAAATCCAACTTCTACCACAAACCTCTACTATTTAACGATTTGTACAATGCTAAGGCAATAATCATTGTGAGAATAAGATCCAAACACTCATAATTTTATCTAGAATCCAGATTCACAATCTAGAGTCTAAAATATCGCTACGAGGATAAGATCCAAACATTCCCTTCGTATCATCCAAATATGCAATCCATGTTACCAATCTAAACCTCGTAGCTTCTGATTGAGATCTAGCCTAGTGCTGAGCTACTTATTCTCAAGTCTATTACCACCAAATAATAGCAATAAAACTTATGATTCATGAAAGAGGATGATAAGTCCTAGCTTAATATAAAACTAAGGCACAAACTGTGTTTAGCACATTGTTATTGAAAAAGAAAAAAGAAAAAGCGCGCTTGTACCTCAATCAATCCTAAATGAACTCGTGCTAACGCCACGGCGATATTTAAACCACCAAAATATTATAATCACCACCAAGTTGAGTCTCCCCATTTGGAGGCAAAAAAATATTCAAGGGAGATGGCTGCAGTGACTAAATCGATGCTATATAATGACATCACATGAACCTACATTTAGGTGATAAACATGCTATTTGGCATATATGTGGTCGGACTCCAAACAATGTGCGTAATAACACAACATATTTAGGAACAATAGACACATGCCAAAAATCAGTATCACGAGTCAATCAAATGGCAGGAACTGAATTTATGGCTAATCCCAACAAAGAAACAGGTCACTTGCCTACACGTAAGGACAGAGCATTGACACCTTTATAGAAGAAACCTAATCAGAAATAAATAATCTGTTGCTAAGTTGACCATACCACTTTCATTTTTCGGTGATAAGTCATGAAAATCACTCTATCAATAAAAATATATAGTTGTAACCAATCAACTATTTTCTGCTGCAATTCTAATGGCCTGCATCCGGAATTATCATATAAGAATACAGTTAACTATCACAATTGTGACATACAAAATATAGTAACCAAAACCTCTTCTGATTACAGCACATCAAAATAGAAATTGGATCAAAAAAATTTAACTCACAGACTATACATCTACATACACACCAGGACCAAACATAACTATTTTCCAACAAGAAATGTAGCAAGATCGGCTGTAGAGAGCATCACAAATCAAATGAGAGGACTGTAGCCTTGCAAGCATGTTTAGGATGGCTAGTTGATAGTACAAGGTCTTCTTCATCCAAAGAACCCCAAGAAATCCTAGCCTTCTTCTTCTTACGACTCGATTAAGACTCCAAGTCGCGCAAAATCACAGATTCGGCATAAATGGTTTTTTTTCAACAAACGATTTTATTTCAACAAAGATCTTGCTCGATAGTAACCTTACTGAGTTCAAAGCGTCATGATTGCAATGCCTCGCATTAATGGGCGTTGGTTTACATGATGGTTGTAGCAATAGGAAGACTCTAAATTTAAAATCCGTGGATCGTAGTCTCAGAGAGCCTCTCTAGCTAACCATTAATGGTTTATATAAAATATATATGGACAAAGGCACCATTTCATTTTAAATAATCTATATGTCGCCACTTAGTTCTAACATGAAAGATCACCAAAACAAAGCAACATATAAAAAAGCAAAGTGCTAGAGACGTCACCTTGCATCCTCTCGTTAGAGAGGTTAGCCACCAAAGCAGGATCACCGCGCTTAACCCGTCGACTATCATCAAATGTCGTCGTCACCAATAAGGTAAAGCCCCAAGAATCAATGCTATGCCATAAATCATCGCCGGTGGATTTTTTTTTAATTTTAACACTTTTTGTAAACTAATTTTAAACCTAACACTGTTTTTTTTTAAAACTAACACTTTTGGCCACACCTATTGCCATGGCGCGGCGAAACATGGTGGCGCGGCAGGTGGATGACGTGGCGACGACCGGGCTACTGACCGGTGATGTGGCAGGGTCTGCCGCACCACCGATCTTAGCACGGCAGTGCCGCGCCATCCCTAACGGCGCGGCAGTCCCAGGTAAATATCGCCCGCCAGCCACCCTCCCTTTGTCTCCGCCGCCTCACCGCCGCCTGCCTACCAAGACGCAGCAGACAATACCATTCGCCCTGCATTCGCCGCTGCCAACAGGCGCAGCAAGCCATACGCTCGCCAGCCATGCCCCACCTCAAGCCCGATGGTCGCCCACCAACCCGCAAGACGCTTCCCCGCCTCCTACCCACTCCCATGAGCAAGAAGTACCACGCGCACATCACCACGCCACGCCACGCCGGCCAGCGGCCGGCGGGCCACTCACCATATCATATCAAGGTACCTCCCTCTCTCGATTTCATGTTATTATGATTGTTGTTTTAGTTAGGGTTAGTGATTTAGGATAGTTAGGTTAGTAAATTTGTTTATTTAGGTAGGTAGTTTTTAGAGTTTAGGTTGTGTGTTGTAGTATAGTTAAGGTTTGGTTAAGTAGTTAGGGTTTAGGTTACTGTTAGTTAGGATTTTGAGTTTAGGAATTGATTAGGTATTTATTATTTAGTTAATTTATATTAGTAAAGGTTGTCAGTATAGATACTAGTTTTCAAGTGTCGGTATTTAGTAGTGCGTGATACGGCAATTTGGATGACTTGATGAAGTTTCGTCAAATGCTTATTTTCCTAGTGAAGTTGTTTAATATGTCTGTTAATGTTACTTTGAATATACACATGTGCTTTCATATTGTGTTCGAATAGCATAACAAGCAGTTCAAATTTTGCAATGCTACATAATGTTAATTTGAATACTCTAACCCTTTGTTTATTAATTTGTTTATCAATTTGTAAAAGGATGGCCCCTCCCACGCAACACCCGTTGTATCCCCTACTTGAGGTGGAATACGACGACCAGTATCGAGCACACATCTTGAATGACACTGACGCAGAGGTGGCCTTGCCTCCTTTGAGGCTCCGCACGCACACCAGGGCGCACCAGTGGGACGAGTGTTACGCGCCGTACATACGGCGTGCCGACTTCCTCGAGCTTGTCCGTGTTGTTAACTACGGTCTTCCGCCCCTTGACCTAGCACTACTTACTACAGCTATAGACAGGTGCGAGTGTCTTCTTTGTACGTAAACATTCTTATAACAAATTTGAGGCAACTAACAGTCATTCTATTCTTATAACAGGTGGAGTCCTGAGACCCACACGTTCCACCTACCTTGCGGCGAGATGACCTTAACCATGCAAGACTTGAAGGCTATCTTTGGCCTTAGGTTGGGGGGACTTCTAGTGACAGGTATAGTTGACAACGATCACTGGAGGGAGCTAGTGGCTCAGTTCACTGGCTTTCTTCCACCGGACGATGAGGTTTCCAAGAAAAATAAGTGAACAATTCAAGCCTATTTAATACTTGCATTGCTTTCCTGCAGCTATCGGGTCTCATTTTCTTTGGTCAATTTCAGGAAAAGTTCTGGTGTTTCGTCGTCCTGTATCACAGAGCGCTTTGATTACTTGGACCCATAAGCTGATGAGGCTCAGATCGACAGGTTCGCTAGAGTGTGGCTCTGGCACTTCCTTGGTGCTTTCCTATTCCCAGACGCCTCGGGCAACACTATTAGCTGGATCTTCCTTGACATACTACGCCAGCCGTGGGAGAACATAGCGGCGTACAGGTGGGGCAGCATAGTCCTAGCATGGATGTATCGACAGCTATGTGTTGCCTGCCGTCGCACCTTAGGGTATGCGAACCTTGGGAGTTGCTTCTACCTACTCCAGGTTTGTTGTTGGGAACGATAGCCCATTGAGGGGCCCCTTAATACTGGTTTATCGGTAAGTACTTTAGTTCACTATATTCATCGAGACAGTTACATATGATTAAATTATTAATGGCTAATTCATTATCGTGTTCAATGCAGCATTGGAACGAACATGATACACTTCCTATAGCTTTGTATATCTAGACACAAGCAGAGTTAGTTAGAGGGAATGCGAGGCGCAAGTACAGGGAGTACACGGACGGTCTCGATGTCCTAACACAGCACCAGGTTATGCTCTCTTTACTATCATACATGTGTCTTGTTTGATGTACACTATATCACAACCTAACTCAATTATGAAATGTTCAGGTGCATTGGTGTCCTTGGGATGCCCCAGAGCTCGAGTACTATCTGAGTCCTGTCACTAGGGATGAATCAGACGAGTATCGCTGCAACGTCCCTCTTATTTTCTTCCACGTGGTCGAGATTCACTTGCCCATCAGGGTTTGTAGGGAGTTTGGAAGAATGACAGGCTACCCACCACCACTTTACTCCACCAACCAAAAATTGCACGGGTGCGTTATCGATTAATAACAAAGCTACAATTTAGAGGTGTGTGTGGTACAACTAACATCATTTTGTTGTAGGTATGACCACAGGAAGAGGTACAAGACTAAGGATTGGCGCGTGACACACAACGCGTACATCCAGCTGTGGCAGAACAGGGATCGGCAGCCGGTCCATGCGGGTCCCCCACACGACCAGCACACCTTCGACGAGTACCTATGGTGGCTTCATAGGTCTACGAGGACACATATCAAGCCCCCGTACACTGAGAAGGCGATTGACGAGGACTCAGAGGAAGATGTGTACGATGTTGCCACTAGGGACGACACACAACTACACAGAGCCCCGCTTCAAAGATACATGGTAAGATACTCGAATGGTACAATTTGTTATCCATTTGGTATTAAGTATGTGTACTAAAACTGTCCAATCGCGTTTCTGTACCCAGGCGACACAATTGTCAAGGATGTCCAACGAAGCAGCGTTTTGGCTTCACGAGTCTAGAGGGCAGGGGCCAGGCGTTCTCGAGGCTTTTGTGGAGGTAAACATAAACTTGTCCGTTCTGAAAATGTTTCTTTAGTGTATATGCGTTTGGGAAATGCACTAACTGTAACATCTATTTATGCAGAAGGTGAAGTGGAGCTGCAGGAAGCTAGCTCCGAAGCTGAGCTGCATGGACACTCCTTGGGTGGAACCGGCAGTCCCGGCGCGGTCGGGTGGCACGTCTTCTGGCTCTTTGAGGACACTAGCTGGCTCTTCTCAGCCGGTGACAGGTGCCACTTTCGCAGTGCGTACACCACCACATCATAGCGTTGGGAAGGACCCTGTAAATGAGGACGACGAGGACAACGATGGCGACGACGATGACCCCACAGGCTTCCGCAAACAGCACCACCAGTGGGACTATTGGCCGCAGGACGAGATCGGCATATCTCAGCTAGGTGGTGCCCCGCTTGGTACCCAAGGAGCCTCATAGGTAGTAACAAAGGTAGTTTCTTTAAATACGTAGGCTCCATGAACTAACGATCATAAAAATTATAAGTAATCGTATATATCATATATTTACAAGGTACGAGACGTACGCACCGGCAATGCGACCACACCGATGTTGGCTACACTCCCAATGTGTTGCCAACAAATCCGAAGAGACAGAAGTGTCCGAGGGATCCTTACACTCTTGGGTCTTAGTTTGTTAGGTCGAACGAATATTGTCGTCCAAAACTTGCAGGCTTAGTTGGTTATGTTATGTCGAACCAATGAAAATGTTATGTGGCAGCTTGTCAACTTGCGCACGGACTTCATTTATTTGCTTCATATTCGTTTCAATGCGTCGCGGTAGCACTGTCGCTGAGATTAACTAGCAACTAGTTCGGGAACCGGTAGTCCCGGCGTATCTCGCCACTGGTGGCCGGCGTCTTGACCCCGATCCTCCCGAGCTTGTTCATCGCCGCCACAAAATCATCGAAGAAGGCACCCTGGTTGAATGCGCAGTAGTCGACCGTGCTGCGCGACCTCATGTCGGACTAGAGCACTTGCTCGGAGCCCACCGGCGAAGGGTCGAGGAAGGCGAAGGCGTTGGGGTCGGAGCTGTATGTGTCGTTTAGCTGCGACGCAAAGCCGGGGTCCACGGTCGCGTCGCTGCCGATCCTCACCGACATCAGTCGATCTTTTGTCTACGTCCAGGTCCTGTCGCGCCGTGGGACTTGGCGCGGCAGTGCCGCACCGTGGTCTATGGAGCGGCAGACCTTGCCATATCACCGGTCAGCAGCCTCGGTCGTCGCCACGTCATCCTCCTGCCACGTCACCATGCATGGCGCGGCACAGGCATTTCGTCACGCCATGGCAATAGGCGCAGCCAAAAGTGTTAGTTTTGAAAAAAAATTAAACAGTGTTAGATTTAAAATTAGTTTACAAAATGTGTTAGAAATAAAAAAAATCACCTGGTGTACCTGTTCCCAAGCGTCCATGACGAGCTACATTAGAAAGTGAACCTGTGAGAAAGGAAAAATCATAGAAAATTAATAGATAAACTAATGTGGGTAAAACCTCTACATCTCATACAACTATGAGGCTGTGAAAAATGAGGTACCTCTACTCCAAAAGGCTTGATTTGTCCCAAAATTTTAGTTGCACTGAATACAGCTACAGAACCTCCCATGTCTAATTTCATTAGTTCGATGCTGCAGCCTGGCCCGGTTTTAATGTTGTAGCCACCACTGGATTCATAGGCAAATCAAGCATAAGAAAAATAACAAACTATTCCACCTTCATGTCTACTTCTAGTTTTTCATAAAGCCACTAAAAATGTTGCAAGTACTACAAAGTACAAACCTGTCAAAAGTTAAACCCTTCCCCACAATAGCCAGCTTTCTCTTGATGTTCCCATCAGTGGGTTTGTAACACAATAGCAACTACCAAGTAGGAGCCCATCTTCAACTCTTTGCATTTCTCTACATCTAGTATTATGGTAGCGAACACGTCACTATAAGTACAAGTGATCTTTGATGCCTCCTCCGCAAGTACAACTGAAAGGACAAAGGATGACTGTAATAAGTATACTGACAATAATTCTATGAAGAACCGTCAAAGTTTGATGAAAGATCTACTGACCAGGGGTAAGGATAGGAGATTTCACAAGCTCTCTTCCGAATATCACACCTGACGAAAGATCATTAGCATACTTGTTTCTGATCCACCTCGGCACCATAACCCAGTCCAATAATAACAACCTGTTTTAGGTGCACCTTTTTTTATTCAGACTTGTATTTGCTATCCTCATAGCAGAGGACATAACCATTGCCATTAAGCTTCAACAGTTCATCATGCAGTCTATCCATGGCAAAACTTTAAAACTCTTGAGCGTCTTCCTGCCTACAGAGCGCAAAAGTGCATATAGCATCACAAACTGAACCAAAAGCTTTATTGCAAGGGAGAGAACAATTTATAAAGGACATTAACAAACATAGTGTAAAAAGATAACATGCTAAATGTATTTACAGGCAACTTTGTCAAAATAAAACTCAATATTGATGCCTATGATCAACATGAAAGGCCGACATACCATTTAGGAGGACAATTTGGCATTTGGGAGACTCTGAAAATGATTGTGTGGCCATGATTGCAAGCAATCATGGATATGCAAGATTTGGATCAGCTAAAAAACTATAAATATGTAGTCGTCCAAGTCTTTCTACCTGCTAGACTCAATGAGATGGTCCAGGTCTTGCTACTTGTAACAAATTTTTCTTGATAACTGACTCGTCAGGCATAACCAATTGAGAGATCAACTCAACATATAAACTCATAGAGTTTGGTAGCCAACCTAAAATGAAAGAAATAGTCAGAACAATGGAAACCAAATAACCACTAAAATTGCATCAGACCAATTTGATTAGGTACAACTACCTTAGGTATACTATGGTAACTCACCTTGGGCCTGGAGGGTGTTGCCCGGCACGGGAGACGTCAGTGGTGTCGCAACTCGCAAATCGAAGCCAAGGCCTGTAGGGGCGCCGCGGCCCAGGACACGCAGTCGACGGCGGCGGCACGAGGACTGCCGGGGACCGGTGGGTGATGAGCAGATGTAGATCGAGCCAGTGCCGGAGTGGAGCGGAGGCACAGGGTCGCAGGCGTCGCGTCCGGTAGTGGCTCGTCCGGCGACGGCGGCGTGTGCTGGTCTAGGCCAAGGAACGGAGGTGCTACGTCGTGGCGGCGGCAGGTTGGCGAGGTCGTCCGGCATCATGTACGTTGGCTAGGAGCCCAGAAGGCAGAAAACTCACCTTGGTCGGCGCTTTCGCCGGTGCCGCGGCCTTGTCCTCCACTACCACTGTCACCGCTGCAGCGGCGGCGGCCTTAAATTCGGCCAGCGATGTGTCCTCGGCGGGGGCGGCGAGATCCTCGCGATCACTGGCGGCGGCAGGTACCCTTCCATGACTGCGTTGGCGACAACATACTCCTCCCCTTCGATCCCATTCTCCACGCAAGTGGTGCCCTCACAGCCGGCGTCCTCCATCGCACGAGCGTGATTGGACGGTCGACCGTCTGCTCACCGGCCGGGCTGCCTCATCTGGATCCATCCTCGGCATGGGAGGGGAGGCGGCAGGGGGGATGACGTCTGGAACCGTCGATGCCCTGGCTGACTGGGTCGCCGGGGGCTTGGCGAGGGAGGCCGCGGCGAGGCTGCCGGGAGATGGTGACGGCGGAGGAGCGAGGCCGGCGGGCGATGGCGGCGCGATGGGATCGGTGGGGAGGATATATGGCGACTGGAAAGGAATGTTTTGGAGCGGAGATTTGGAGTCACGGAGAGGAGGTCCCATCTGCCGGCGCCGTGCGTTTGAATTGCGGTATCGCACGGGCAGAGAGGCTGACCCAAAACAAACGTCACACCAAAAAGTGTCCACACTTTGTTCTTTTTAGTTGTAGAAGATAACATTTAGCATGTTCTTCTCTAAAAACTATACAAAGCTATAGCATAGAACATGTCACATGTTTTTCAACAGCTTAGTGTTTTCTAGAAAAGATGACAATTCTTACCTACTTATGCATAAAAGCATTTAACTATGAAAATTTTTCATGAACACAAATACTCAAATACATAAAAATACTTAGGAGAACATGTCTCCACACCAATTACTCAACATTCACTAAATCAGTCAACATAACCACAGCTACGATCAACATTCATATTCATTCAACAATCAATATACAATGGTTTAATAGTTATTTAATGGTTTCAAACATGATGGATAGGCATAGATTATACTCCTCTAGAATAAGGAATGAATATCTGTCTTCATCACGATTGGCGATGCTAAAATATTTTGCGGCTAATAAACCACATAGCAAGAATTTATGTGGTTGTGATCTGGAATCCTAGAAACGTTTGATAGGAATTTACTACTTTACTTTTAGAAAACATCTCTTGAAGAATCTCTTTCAAGCGCACCCTTAGCAAACAGGATCTAAGAGCATTTTCAAGAGTTTGTCAAATTTTACTTGGCAAATCTTATGATTTGCCAACTCCCAAAATTATATGTCAAGTAAAAAACAATCCATCTCCAAGAGTTTGGCATTTTTGACTTGGTAAAATAAAAAAAACCGTTAACAAAACGAAGAGGCCCGCTAAACGAACGAAGAGCCCCACTAAGCAAACGAAAAGCCCTTAAAACGAAGAGCCCGGATGCCAAGCCAGATACGCTGCCAGATATATTTTGCACACGCAAAACTGTTGGAGGCTATTTTTTCTTATTTTACTAAAATTATATAGATGCCAAGTTGAAATAGCAAACTCTTAGAGATGCTCTAACCTATATGGGCATATGACCTGGTTAACAAGTGAGTATTAATATCTGACAAGCGTCAACGTTGCTACCACCCCAACGCTAACGTACTGGAGATTGACACCAACGCAATTCCGAGCCAAGCTTCGCCGTACAACTCAAGTTTCGTCCGGGGTCAACAATTGGCTCCAGATTGTCGTCCCCAGCCAAACAAAAGATGGGCTGCCGAGCACTAAACGCCACTCTAACCCACATGGTCGATCCCAACAATACAGAGGCTCTGAAATCGTGTCGAGTACGTAGCTGGCTGCTGGATCCATATATGAGGAGACAAAGAACCTGTAGTCCGTAGGTAGATCACCGACTGGCGGACTGGCCGGCCGATCGACGTCGTTTTCCCTGGGTTTAATTTCCTGGCTATTCCGCTCATTTTTAGAATGCAGATTAAGGGCCAGTTTGGATGCCAACAAAACGCTCCTGTAGCGTTTTCGTTGTTATTGGGCAATTAGTGTCCAATCATAGTCTAATTAGGCTTAAAAGATTCGTCTCGTGGATTTCGTCTAAACCGTGTAATTAGTTTTATTTTTTATTTATATTTAATGCTTCATGCATGTGTCAAAGATTCGATGTGACGAGGAATCTTGAAAAATTTAGCATTTTGGGGTGCAACTAAACAGGGCCTAAACGTCATAACATCAGCAGTTTCGTGACAGCATATATGTGCATGTGTATATCTCTAATGAACGCTACAGTATGCAGACATGACATACTGATAGATACAGTAAAAGCGCAAAGTACAGTAATCACAGATATTAGATTGTACCCAGCGGAGGGTCCCATGCCGAAGGCATCGGAGGCTCCATTCGCATTAGTCGACATAGTACGTTGCTCGAAATCGCGGACCACAGTCGATGCAGGACGATGTTCACAGTGCAGTCCCACGAACGGATCACCAGGAAGAAGACGCCTTGCTGTTCCGTAGACAATCACCGGAAAGAAGACGGGTTCCGAGAGCGATCACCACCAGAAAGAAAACGTACGTGGACGAGTAGTCGCGGATCGCTCCCCAAAAACCTAATCGCCGCACACCCCGTGCAAGGTTCTCGGCGGCGGCGAGGATTCCGGAGGCACCTGCTCTCCCGCTACTCCATGCGCGTAGAGGTACGGGACGGGGAAGCCAGAGAGCTGCTGAGATGTGGTTTCTAGCTAGAGAGCTGCTGAGATGTGGTTTCTCTCGAAAGCGGTTGCGGAAGACGGATATCTGGACTGACGGAGGACCACGGATATATGACTGCGACAGGAAGGAAGAAAGACAGCGGAGAATCCAGGAGACGGAGAAGCGGAAAGGACGATAACTGACGCAATCAGTTCGCCTCCACCATCAAAGGGAGAAACTCCCGTGATTATGTGGATTAAGTGGCAAAAGACTGGCCATGCCCGCCCGCCCACCCACACCCGGCCGCCGGCGGCGGCGGCGCGCGCGCGTGTGGCACCCCTTTGTCCTTTTATCAGCTTCTCAATTAAGATAAATAATTTTTAATCATATAAGCTAAATCAACGTTCAATCAAAATTTCATTCGATATTAAACCATACAACACTTAATATTACATATCATAGATTTTTATTTAATTATTAAATATTATACGGATAAAGCACATAATATATCGATCAATCATGCTTCGTGCCGCGTAAAGTAAACACATGTAGCGTTCTCGCACCGTTTCCTCGTATTCGCGAACGCGAAGCAGAGGCGACGTGCTTCGGCAGCTCGAGCCATTTCGTAAGATCGGTGAATCGGGGATCATCTGGAGCTCAGACTTCATCATCCCAACAAAAGCGGCGAGCCGGCGACGGAGGGAGAATTCGTGTGCGACGCCCCCCCTTGCAACGAAAAATTGGGCGAGAGAATTAGGATAACAGATGCTCAATCTTCAGCGGGAAAAACCTCAATCAGCCCGAGCAGACGAGCAGGCCTCGCGCCGGCCTAGACAGGTGAATTCAGCCTGGAGCCCTGGACGGTCAGGTTCAGAAGATTGCAGGCCCCAATCATCAGATAACAATGCCGACCAGACCAATGTGCCGTGGGCTTAGGTAGGCTCAGGGACATAAGAGCCCATCGGCTCCTCATCTGCTCTCTGCTCAAGATGGGCCATAAAAGTAAGCGTATAACCTCCGCTCGGCCCGTCGGCATAATGCAGTTCTAAAACCTGCCGAAAAAACTCGACCTAAACTGCGTTGCAAGAATCAAGAATCTGCTCCGCCGGCAAATTCAAAAAAAAAAAAAACCTGCTCCGCCGGAACCGACCCAATCCGATCACATGCAGCGATAGCTAGGCGGTGGATCTCGTTAACAAAGGTAGAGAAAGGCCACGTACTTCCCATGACAAAAGTACACATGCGTTCTGCCGCCTGCAAAAGAAAAACTTTTTTTTTTTGCTAAAACATTCGCCAGCTCGGCGCCGGCAAACGGAGTGTGGTGCTCCTAAATGATGGTTTGCTTCTGCTACCCATCTTGCTCAGGGATTTTCATTTTGTTCTATTCGCTCACACCCGTCTTCCCTAAATATTCCTTCTAAACAGTTCATGTTTCCCAGCTCTTAAAAAGATTTTAGGAGAAAAAAAAGAAAGTTATCTCTAATAGTTTCTAATATTTGACTTCTAAAAAATCAAATGTTGATCCCACTTGTGTATATACGAACACATATGCAAAATGCAGGCAATCAGCATTCATATTGTCGGTCTTTCGGACCCGGGGGTCCTCAACCAACCAGTGAATGTGAACTGCGTGTCCCTAATCTCGGATAGTGATGCAAAGAGACACAAGGTTTATACTGGTTCAGGCAATCGTGCCCTACGTCCAGTTGGAGAGATCGATCTTGTATTCCTTGCACCGAAGTGCATGTAGTAGGGGGTTACAAGCTGGGTGAGAGAGGGAGCTAGTCCCAGGTCTCGGCGTGGAATGGTGCGAGCTGCTTGAGACGTTGCTCTCAGGCAGCTTGGGAGAGCGGGTGTTACGGAGTGTTGCTTGGGCGTGTGTGAGAGAGCGTGGTTATTTCGTATCTTCTTCCTTTTTCCGCCCGAGCTATCCCTGGCTGCTTCCTTTTATAGCCGCAAGGAGGAAGCCAGGAGTACATGAGTGAGCTGCACGTGAAGCCTACTGTAGTTCAGTCCTGTAGCAGCATGGTGTTGGGAACGGTGATCGGTACCTGATCGGCGTGTCGTGCTGGCCAGGCTCGAAGTTGTTGAGGTCGTGGGGGTCCCTGTTGACGTCTAGTCAGTATGGCCTCCATCGTAGGAGACATGCCGTGCCTTGTGGATTCTCGACTTGGTGGAGTGCCGAGGCCCGGCGGGTGCTATAGCTGATCGTGCCGAGGCCTGCTTTGCCGAGGCGTCGGAGGTGACCCGTTATGTGATGCGGGGGTCTTGATGGTCAGCGTCGTACCCGGTTTAGGTCGAAAAGTGCGGAGCGTGCGTCCGCAGGACACGGTAGCCCCTACACCGTTAGTAGGGGATGGTAAAAAGGAGATTTGACCGCTGTCCTATTGCCCCTGTTGCTGTACCCCGTCAGTCGTGGCTGACGTAGTAGGTGAGGCCAGGCGTACTTTAAACGGATGGCACGGCTCGCTAGAGGGACGGTTGAGGCGGAGGCGACGAGGATGCGGGACGAGCCCGGCCTCGGCCGAGGCGGAGAAGGGATAGTACGTCCGAGGCCCTGTCGGGGGGTCTCGGACGAGACAGAGGACGAGCAGTTGGTCTTTCATGCTGATCCCGAGACTACAGGGACCCGGACGTGACCCTCCACGCCGCTTTGTCCTTGGCGCAGGAGTTAGGTAGCACAGGGCAGTACGGGTGTCAGCAGGGGGCACAGTGATGAGCACAGTGGCAGGTAACCCTTGCTGCGCCCGGTCTCCTGTCCCGTCGGTCATTCTGCCTGTACTGCGCCAACGTGCGGCTGACATTGCGGGAGTAGTTGGGCGCGTTAACTGGACGTGACATTTTGTCAGAGGAGTCCGTCGGGGCGGAGGTGACGAGGTTGTTGCCGAGCCCAGTCTCGGGCGAATCGGAGAATTGGCATCCCGTCCGAGGCCTTTCGGGGCTAGGCCTCGGCGAGAGGGCCTCGACGAGAGGGCCTCGGTGAGAGGACCTCGATGGGGCGGGGAGCTTTTGGCCTTTCGTCTGAGGCCTCGGCGCAAGGCCTCGGGCGAATCGGAGAATCTGCCAAGACCTCGCGGTTGTCTTTTGGCTTTGATTTTTGTAAGGTTTAAGTAATATTTTTGGTTCTTGCTTAGGGTACCCCTTCTTGTGGTATCCGACAGTAGCCCCCGAGCCTCGGGAGGAGTGCGGGCACTCTCCTGAGGTTTTGACAAGACTTGGCTCGCAACAGCTCCTGTCGGGATCGTGTTTTGTACTTGGTGGTTCCGGTGGGTGCGCATGAGCGCACCCGCCGGGTGTAGCCCCCGAGGCCCTGGAGGAGTGGGTTTACTCCTCCAGGGGCTTTTTTCTCCTTTGAGCAAGGAGTTTTATCGCGTTTGCCGGGCCCATGAATGTGAGTTCGGGTCGCTGGGGCTTGGCCTAGTTGCAGGAAGAACCCCGGAGCCTCCGCACGGAGCGAGAGGGCGATCAGTGGTTTCCCTTTCTTTTTTGACAGCCCTCACGCATCCTTTTCGCTCGGAAGGAGGGGTTTGTTTGCCAAGCCCCCTCGAGTGCGAGCCTAGGTCGCTGGGTCTTGGCATGGTTTGTAGGGAGAGCCCCCGAGACTCCGCACGGAGCGAGAGGGCGGTCAGGAGTTCTCCTGGCTTTTTATGTGACCCTCGTGCATCCTTTTCGCTCAGAAGGAGGGGTGGAATATGCCAGGCTACCCTCGGTGGGCACGAGCGGTGACACTTTCGGTGAGCTGCTATCGGGTAAGTCCGAGTGGAGGCCCATGCCCCATTTGATAGGGGTCGGCTCTAGTGGTCTAGAGACTCACTCCAAAAAGTACTAGAGGGCTTCTCTAGTGGGTCCCAGGGCCATCGATTGGCCCCGGGGGCTCGATGCCTCCCTACGGTGGTATCCCATTCGGAGAACTCCCTGCTGGTCTCGGACACGACTTAGGACATCCCGAGCGATCGCTTGCTCGGGCCTCGGCCATGTACGGGCTCGCCCATAGCTGTCCCTGACTTTGTTGTCCTGGGGCAGCTGTCGAAACCCTCGAGGGTCTAGCCTTCGAACCCCTGGACCATAACGGGCTCGGCACCCTTTTTTGTCGTGTTTTTCTGAATCTCTGAGTGCGAGCTTGGGTGGCTTGCTTTCATTTTGGGTGTAGGAAGAGCCCCTGAGCCTCCGCACGGAGCGAGAGGGCGATCAGGAGTTTCCCTGGCTCTTTAGGCGACCCTCGCACATCCTTTTCGCTCGGAAGGAGGGGTTTGTTTGCCGAGCCCCCTCGAGTACGAGCCTAGGTCGCTGGGTCTCGGCAAGGTTTGTAGGGAGAGCCCCTGAGCCTCCGCACGGTGCGAGAGGGCGGTCAGGATGTTCCTCTGGCTTTTTATGCGACCCTCGCGCATCCTTTTCGCTCGAAGGAGGGGGGTTGTTTGCCGAGCCCCCTCGAGTGCGAGCCTAGGTCGCTGGGTCTCGGTAAGGTTTGCAGGGAGAGCCCCCGAGCCTCCACACGGTGCGAGAGGGCGGTTAGGAGTTCCCCTAGCTTTTTATGCGACCCTCACGTATCTTTTTCGCTCGGACGGAGGGGGTTGTTTGCCGAGCCTCCTCGAGTGTGAGCCTAGGTCGCTGGGTCTCGGCAAGATTTGCAGGGAGAGCCCCCGAGCCTCCGCACAGAGCGAGAGGGTGGTCAGGAGTTCCCCTAGCTTTTTATGCGACCCTCGCGCATCCTTTTCGCTCAGAACGAGGGGTGGAATATGCCAGGCTACCCTCGGTGGGCGCGAGCGGTGACACTTCCGGTGAGCTGCTATCGGGTAAGTCCGAGTGGAAGCCCGTGCCCCATTCGATAGGGGTCAGCTAGTGGTCCAGAGACGCACTCCAAAAGTACCAGAGGGCTTCTCTAGTGGGTCCCAGGGCTGTTCGATTGGCCCCAGGGGCTCGGCGCCTCCCTACGGTGGGATCCCATTCGGAGAACTCTCCACTGGTCTTGGACACGATTCAGGGCATCTCGAGCGATCGCTTGCTCGGGCCTCGGCCATGTACGGGCTCGCCCATAGTTGTCCCTGACTCTGTTGTCCTGGGGCGGCTGTCGAAACCCTCGGGGGTCCAGCCTTTGAACCCCTAGATCATAACGGGCTCGGCGCCCAGTTCCTTAGTCTGGAAGGAATCGGCTGGGGGGATATTCCCCTCCCATCGGCTGACAACGGCAGGCGCGCCTTTTGAGGCGGTTTCTCGGGGCCTGCCATTGCTGTGGTTGGAAGCGACGCGGTGTCAGCGGGCAGGACATAACCGTCCGTGCGCTTAATGAGGAAAAGGTGGGCGTGTGCGCGGTGAAATCGGATCTGGATTTACTGTGCCTGGACTCGAGGGAAACTTCCCCGATTTCATCGCCTGACCATTTCGTCCTTTCCCTGCATAAATACGAAACAAGTCTCGCCCCTCCCCTCCTTACCTTGCCCGTACTTGCCTTTTCCGCCTTCGAGCCGTTGCCGAGAATAGAGAGCGCCGGGGAGAAGAAGGGAGAAGAGGGAGCGAGAGAGAGAGAAAGAGAAGTGGGAGAGAGAGAGACTTACCGCCATAGCCCTCATCCTCCATCACGCAATGGCCGGCGGTCCTCCTGTCATCCTCCG
Source organism: Miscanthus lutarioriparius (assembly GCA_904845875.1). Lineage (NCBI taxonomy): Eukaryota > Viridiplantae > Streptophyta > Magnoliopsida > Poales > Poaceae > Miscanthus > Miscanthus lutarioriparius. The sequence goes on along the minus strand of CAJGYO010000016.1, from coordinate 30,348,523 downwards.
GTGGATCCATGGGAGCCGTCCGATGTGTCCGTGGAGGTGCTATAGTCGCTTGTCGACGACAGCCTTCTCCGTCCGATCATCGATCCTAATAGGCTAGAGTGGATTGCTCCGTTGGGTGAGCCAGAGTCGCGGCCACGCGAAGGGTACGTCGTGAGCTTCGTCTCTTTCCACGAGTGTTGTCTCTGGCGCGTGTCGACGGACCGATTCATGCGGGCGCTCCTACATTACTATGGGGTAGAGCTACACAACTTCAACCCCAACTCCATCGCGCAGGCGGCTATTTTCATCGCCGTCTGCGAGGGGTATCTAGGGATTGCCCCCCATTGGGAGCTGTGGCTCCACCTCTTCCGAGCAGGGCATACCACCAAGCCGGCGGGTACGGCGGGTACGAGGAAGATGGTGAGGGCCGGCGGCTGCACTCTCCAGGTGCGCCAAGACCGGCATCACCTTTACATCCTAGCCCAGCTCGTGTCATCCAATCGCCGCTGGTACACCAGCTGGTTCTACCTCCGCAATGACGACGGCGGGCTTCCCCCTTACACCGGGTGGATCATGGAGGACTATCCAAAGAAGTGGAGGTATGGCGTCCCGAGGGAGGAGCAGCCCAAGCTGCAGCCGCTCCTGGACGGGCTAGAGAGGCTGCAGAGCCGCTGCCTTACGGCGGCTGTGGTCGTGGCGGCCTTCCACCGCTGGAGGGTGCTGCCGCTGATGGCTCGGCGGCGGCGCCTGGTCGATATGAGACCGGATGAGCCGATCGAGGGCATCCGGATGTCTGCCGTCGCCCTCTCCAATGAGGCGGTTCTACATTAGGTGAGGGAGACGGTGGATGGGAAGATGAAGGGCGGTGGTCTGACCCACATTGTCATGCGTCTCGTCGCAGGGGTATCTCTCCCTAGTAAGTCACGCGCCGCTGCAGCCCCCGAGGCCTCCTCATTCCTCACCATTTTTCCGTTTCCTTAGTTGCATTTGCCGTACCTGTAGGGGATGAGGGATGTGCGAGCCTCCCCGCCACCCGTTCCCGAGGACGCAAGGTGGCGGGCGGCGAACCGAGCACATGTCAAGGCGCAGAAGAAGAAGAAGACACCAAGGAGGCAAGGCGCAACAAGAATATACTTGAGCGTGAAGCGCTGGAGAAACGCCACCGGCGTCAAAGATAGGACGGTCTCCCGGTGGATTTGTCTCCGTCGCCGTTGCCGTCGGAGGATTCTTCGGACGAAGATGACGGGCTTGAGAGGGGCGAGGTCCCCTGGACCATCTCCCCGATGTCGGGGAGACAGCACCTGGGGCATCGGTGAGTAGCCCTGTGTTTCCAGGGGGAGGAGGAGGTGGCGCCCGGGTCGGCAATCGCTCACCCCGCGTCCGAGGCTGATACACCCGAGCTACGGGCACTGGGGAAGCGTGCCGTCAGCCCGTTGGGCTCGATGATAGTGGTGGAGCAGGCGGCAGTGGGGGCGACGCAACTGCCCCCACAGGGGGTCGAGGGGGCGCTAGAGTCCGACAAGGGTCGGCTGGCACCAGTGGATACCGAGGTCGTGCCTCCGCCAACGCCACCGCCGTTGCCGAGGAGAACCACGGTGTCGAAGCGGTTGCAACCCCGCTCGAGGTGAGTGTTTTTTCAGTGACGTTCGCATCATCTCCTGCTCGCTTCGTGGTCATATGCTGACCAAGTGGGTGTTTTACCTTCAGTCGAAAGCATCGGGTGGAGGTGCCAGCCTTGGCGCCGTGCAAGGCACTCAAAGTGAGCACCAGTCCCACTGCTCAACAGGCGGCAGAGGCGCAAGCTACCATGCAGCCTGATGTGGCGTCGGCCGGGGCCGACCTGAAGGGGTCGGTCGTTCAGGAAGAGGCTCCCGGGGCGGCCACGGAGCAGACGGAGGAGGAAGGGCCTACGCCACGCGTTGTCGAGGCCCATGAGTCTGATGGGGCCGGGGCGCCCCCAGTCGCCGAGGCTAGGAGCAAAGCCGAGGCCCCTAGGACTTCCGAGGCCGAGATGGTTGAGGCGAGCGCGGTGGGCCCGGTGGCCTAGGATTCGGAGATGGAGGTGGGGCAACCTTTGGTGTCGCCCCTGGCCCAAGGCCTGCCGCCGTCGTAGGAGAGCGCACGGGAGGTGGAGGTTCAGGCGACCTCTCCTGCCGATACTTCCCGGGGGAAGGAGGCGGCGGATGTCGAGGCGGCCAGCACCCCTAAGCAGCCAGTTCTGGCTCTTGGCGAGGGGAACTCGGCCCTCGCACGGGTATGACCTGAGCCCCGTGGGTGGAATCACCCGCGTGTATCGTGGCTGAGCCAGGACGACCCGGAGGGGGAGCCTCTCTTCGCCCTCGAGGATGCGGTCGAGGGGGGGGGGCGCTAGAGCTCCTTCGAGCAGTATCGCCGGCTGGCGGTGCAGTCGCTGCGAACAGCGTTGTCCGTCATGGACGACGATCTGCCCGACGTCGCCCAGGTATGCATCTTCTTTTCTTATGCGGTGTTGTCTTGTTCTGAGTCTTTTCACAATGCATGACCCCTGTTCTACCTATCCAGGAGCTCGAGGCCCGGTCTCTCGGGAAGTCATTGTTCCTTCATCAGGAGAGGGATGTCTAGGACCAGCTTGGGCAGCAGAAGGACCTGCTCGCCAGCGCCAACGAGCTTCTTTCAGCACGGAGCGTGGAGGCAGAGGACCTCCTCCTTCGCTGTGCAGATATGAAGGCTAAGGCGGCCACGGCTCAGGAGCAGGTCGCTCCTTTGGCGGCGCGAGTCAAGGAGGTGGAGGAGGAGCTGACCCGGGTGGCCGGTGAGCGGGATGCCCTCCTTTCCCGGGCTGAAGAGGCGACGGTCTCTGTCAAGTCCGTCGCTGCGCAGTTATGTGAGACAAAGGGCGCCCTGGACGAGGCCCTCAAGGCGGCCGAGGCCTCCTGGGTCGATGCCTTGGCTTGGAAGGGGAAGTTCGAGGGTAAGTTCTGTTCCCTTTATTTTACTTGTTTTTCTTGCGTTCAGCCCCCTAACTCCCCAGTGTGGTACAGAGCTGGAGAAGGAGGCTTCCAAGGCGGCCGAGACATCATGGGTCGAGGTCCAGCACTGGAAAGAGAAATCTGAGGGTAAGTCCCATAGGCCTTTGCCCCTGTTTGACTTATTCTTCTTTTGTGCTTAACCACATCCTGCTCGTTTTGGCGTTGGGTTGGAGAAGGAGGTTTTCCGGGTGGCAAAGGCCTCTGTCGCAGTGCAGGCGACGCTCGAGGCCAAGATCGGGGAGCACGACACGCTGCAGGCCACCGCCGCCCATACCATCTGCGAGGCCCTGGCTATTGAGGGGGCTCAGTCGGGTAGCTCCCTCAAGAACCGCCTGGCTGCGTTGAGTGGCCAAGTGCGGGAGCGACTTCGGGCGGCGTTGCAAATAGGCATCAAGCGTGCCCTAGCCGTCGTCTCCTCGCACTATGCCATCAAGCTCGAGGTCGTCAACGATGGTTACATCTTGCCTGATGATGACGAGGAGGCTAATGAGGAGGTCACCAAGCTGATGGAGGCGGCTGAGGTCCCTGGTGCAGCGCTAGCTAGTCTGTTTGAAGAAGAGGTGGTTCCCCCTGCGCCAGCCGTCGATGCAGGAGATCCTGAGCCTTGACCTGGGCCGAAGGGGCCATGTAAACGAATTGAGTTATTGTCGTGTTATGACATTTGTGGCCGTCGAGGCCTTTGAAGTACTCATGTGTACGCTTTTTTAATCGGTTTATATTTTTTTTTTCCAAGCCTCCGCCCTCTGCCTTGTTTCTAGACAAGTCCTTTGCAAACGATTTCCTCGAAACCTGAGCTACCCCTCTGGCGAAAGGTGGCGAGGGAGTTGCCGTAGCCCAGAGGCGTAAGCAGTCTCATGGCTCGGCCGGCCTTTTGCACTCGAGGCGCGCTTTCGGTCCTTAGATTTTTTACACTCGGCCTGTCAGAGTACGCAAGAGAGTTTGGCATGGAAATTTATTCGAAAAATGATTAGAAAATAGTGCCTGGGACTTAGGGGGTTCCCCCCACTTCTAGCCCCCGAGGGAGGCTCGGTTCTGTAAAGGCAGAGCCGAGTCTCCCTTATAACATTATGTCAACGATGGTTCCCCGTCGAGGGGGGATTTTTCTCAAAAATTAGAATAACTAAAGAACGTTTCTTTAATATATTTCGAGAAACAATATATACAATGCTTTGAAGTTTAAGGGTAGAAACGACATAGCTGTTCTATGTTCCAAGTGTTGGTGAAGATTTCGCCCTTCTCATTGGCTAGCTTGTAGGTCCCGGGTTTAAGCACTTGGGCGATGATGTACGGTCCTTCCCATGGCGGGGTCAGCTTGTGGCGGCCCTTGTTGCTCTGCCTCAGCCTCAGCACCAGGTCGCCCACCATTAGGTTCGGCTTTGGATGCACCGGGCTTGATAGCGTCGTAGGGCTTGCTGGTACTTGGCTGAATGTAGCAGCGCAACGTCTCGGGCTTCCTCCAGTTGGTCGAGGGCGTCCTCGTGGGTATTGTGGTTGCTTTGCTCATTGTAAGCCTGCAGCCTTGGGGAGTCGTACTCCAAGTCAGTGGGGAGGATGGCCTCGGCTCCATAGACTAGGAAGAACGGCGTGAACCCTATGGCTCGGCTTGGTGTATTCCTTAGGCTCCAGATGACCGACGGGAGTTTGACCAACCATTTCTTGCCGAATTTCTTCAACCGGTTGTATATCCTTGGCTTGAGGCCCTAAAGAATCATGTTGTTGGCACGTTCTACTTGGCCATTCGTTCTAGGGTGTCCTACGGCCAACCAAACCACACGGATGTGGTGGTCATCACAGAACATTAGAAATTTATGTCCGGTGAATTGTGTCCCATTGTCAGTGATGATGGTGTTTGGAACCCCAAACCTGTGGATGATATCAGTGAAGAACAATACCGCTTTTTTGGATTTGATTTGAGTGATCGGTCGAGCCTCGATCCATTTGGAGAACTTGTCAATAGCTACCAACAAGTGGGTGTAGCCCCCGGGGGCTTTCTGCAGAGGCCCAACCATGTCCAGTCCCCACACGTCGAACGGCCATGCGATGGGGATGGTTTGGAGGGCTTGAGCTAGGAGGTGCGTCTGCCGTGCATAGTACTGACATCCCTCGCAGGAGCATACCAGCTTGGTGGCGTCGACAACCGCCGTTGGCCAGTAGAACCCTTGGCGGAAAGCGTTTCCGACGAGCATCCGAGGCGCAGCATGGTGTCCGCAGGTCTCCCGCGTAAAAGTCCCAAAGCAGGGCTTGGCCTTCCCTGGTGGTGATGCATCATTGGAGGATGCCAGATGGGCTTCGTTTGTACAACTCGCCGTTGCTGACGACGTAAGTTTTGGCTCGTCGCGCGAGCCGTTGGGTCTCGGTTCTGTCCGTAGGAAGCACTCCTCGAGTGAGGCGATCAAGGAGGGGGACCCGCCTGTCCACCCCTCGGTCGGCCTCGGGAGGCCCTGCATCGACTTCCATAGCCTCGGGCTCGGCCGCTGGGGTTTCGGTAACAGAGGGGGCCTCGGGCCCTGTGGAGGGCTCGGTCGGTGGGTCGTCTTGTGCCGCCGAGGCGTAGTCCACCGAGGACTTGTCCAGGTCTCTGGAGAATATGTTCGGGGGGACCAAGGCCCATGCCAATGCCATCTTCGCCAGTTCATCCGCGGGCTCATTGAACTACCGCGCAATATGGTTGAGTTCGAGACCGTCGAATTTATCTTCAAGGCGACATACCAGTTTGCAGTACACCTCCATTTTGGGGTCATGACAATTTGAGTCCTTCATGACTTGGTCGATGACGAGCTGTGAATCGCCCCTTACGTCGAGACGCCGCACTCCAAGCTCGATGGTGATCTGCAAGCCATTGACGAGAGCTTCGTACTCGGCTGTGTTGTCGGAGGCGGCGAAGTGGAGCCGAATTATGTAACGCACATGCACTCCGAGGGGAGAGATGAAGAGCAGACCCGCGCCTGCCCCGATCTTCATCAGAGACCCATCAAAGTACATGGTCCAGCATTCTGATTGGATTTGAGCAGGTGGCAGCTGGGTGTCGGTCCACTCAGCCACAAAATCGACTAAGACCTAGGATTTAATTGCTTTCCGAGGCGCAAAAGACAGGGCCTCCCCCATGAGTTCAATAGCCACTTGGCTATTCTACCCGAGGCCTCCCGGTTCTGGATTATCTCCCCAGAGGGAAAGATGACACCACGGTCACCGGGTGAGATTCAAAGTAGTGACGCAGCTTGCGCCGAGCCAAGATTATGGCGTAGATCAGCTTCTGGATGTGGGGGTAGCGTGTCTTAGTTTCGGAAAGTACCTCACTAATGAAGTAAATAGGTCATTGGACGGGTAGAGCATGCCCCTCTTCTTGCCTCTCGACCACTACGGCCGTGCTGACTACTTGGGTCGTTGCGGCGACGTAGAGTAAGAGGGCCTCACCCTTGGTTGGCGGTACCAGGATGGGAGGGTTGGTGAGCAGGGCTTTGAGCTTGGTGAGGGCTTCTTCGGCCTCGGGGGTCCAAGAAAAGCGTTTGGACTTTCTCAAGAGACGGTACAGAGGTAAACCTTTTTCGCCAAGGCGCGAGATGAAGCGGCTCAGGGCCGCAAGGCATCCCATAACTCTCTGTACTCCCTTGAGGTCTCAGATCGGCCCCATGTTGGTCACGGCTGAAACTTTCTCTGGGTTGGCCTCGATGCCGCGCTATGAAACTATGAACCCCAAGAGCATGCCTCGGGGGACCCCGAAGACACACTTCTCGGTATTAAGCTTGATGCCCTTTTCTCTGAGGCATTTGAAAGCGATCTCCAGGTCGCCGACGAGATCGCTGGCCTTTCTAGACTTGACCACGATGTCATCCACGTAAGCCTCGACAGTCTGCCCGATGTGCTCGCCGAAGACCTAGGTCATGCACCGTTGGTATGTGGCCCCTGCGTTTCTGAGACCGAATGGCATGGTCACATAGCAGTACATGCCAAACGGGGTGATGAAAGAAGTCGCGAGCTGGTCGGACTCTTTCATCTTGATTTGATGGTAGCCGGAATACACATCAAGGAAAGATAGGGTTTCGCATCCTGCAGTGGAGTCAACGATTTGATCGATTCGAGGTAATGGAAATGGAACCTTTGGACATGCTTTATTTAAACCAGTGTAGTCTATACACATCCTCCATTTTCCATTCTTCTTCTTAACTAATATAGGATTAGCTAACCACTCCGGGTGGGACACTTCCTTGATGAACCCGGCCGCCAACAGCTTCTGCACCTCCTCGCCGATGGCCCTACGCTTCTCCTCGTCGAATCGGCGCAGGCGCTGCTTCACCGGTTTGGAGCCGGCCCGGACGTCCAAGGCGTGCTCGGCGACCTCCCTCGGTATGCTCGGCATGTCCGAGGGACTCCAAGCGAACATATCGGCATTCGCACGGAGAAAGTCAATGAGCATGGCTTCCTATTTGTTATCGAGGATGGCGCTGACCCTCAATGCTCGGCCATCGGAGCAATTGGGGTCGACCGGGACGAGCTTGATAGTCTCTGTGGGCTCGAAAGTCCCGGCAGCGGTGCTTGGAGTCGGGTACTTCGCTACCGAGTTGGTCGGTTGACGATGACCCTCAGCCTCCATGATAGCCTTGGCGTATTCGACGCATTCGACGTCGTAGTCGTACGCATGCTCGTACGTGGACTCGACGGTGATGACGTCGTTGGGGCCCGGTATTTTGAGCTTGAGGTAGGTGTAGTTCGGGACTGCCATGAACTTGGCGTAGCACGGGCGCCCCAGGATGGCGTGGTAGGTCCCCTTGAATCCAACCACTTCGAAGGTGAAGATCTCCTTGCGGTAGTTGGAGGGAGTGCCAAAGCAGACCGGCAAATCAACGCGTCCGAGGGGTCGCGCGCGCTTCCCTAGCATGACGCCATGGAAGGGCACGGCACCACCTCGAGCCGCGACTGGTCGAGCTCTAGGAGCTCCATGGTGTTGGCGTAGAGGATGTTGAGGCCGCTACCTCCGTCCATCAACACCTTGGTGAGCCGGGTGTTGCCGATGATCGGGTCGATGACGAGCGGGTATTGCCCGGGGTTTGGGACATAGTCGGGGTGGTCTTCCCGATCGAAGGTGATCGCCTCCCGAGACCAGTTGATGTACTGGGGAGTGGCCACCTCAACCAAGAAGACCTCCTGGCGCTCTCTATTTCGCTGATGTGCCGTGAGGCATACTGAAGGCCCGCTGAAGATCATGAAGGCATTGTGCACTTCGGGGAACCCATCGTCCTTGTTGTTATCTCCATCGCCGGCGCCCTTCTTTCTGGCGTCGTCGTTGGGGAGCCCGAGCTTGGCGTAGTAACGTTAGAGCATGGTGCATTCTTCGAGGGCGTGCTTCACTGGGCCTTGGTGGTAGGGACAGGGCTTCTTAAGCATATCGTTGAATACTCCGGGGCCCCTGCTGGGGCCTCGGAGATTCATGCGATCCGCGGCTATGACGAAATCGGCCTCGAGGGCCTCTTGCTTCCCTGGTGAAAGCTCTAGTTTGGTTTTGGTGAATAGATGAAACCCTAAGTGCTAACCTAGTTTATTAAGTGATCATGAGATAGATAGCACACTCCAAGTGATGAAGCAAATGAAGATCATAGCATGATGATGATGATACCATGATGATGATCAAGTGCTTGGACTTGGAAAGAAGAAAGAGAAAAATAAAAAGCTCAAGGCAAAGGTATAAACCATAGGAGCTATTTTGTTTTGGTGATCAAGACACTTAGAGAGTATGATCACATTTAGGATTGATAGCCATACTATTAAGAGGGGTGAAACTCGTATCGGAATGCGGTTATAAAAGTGCCACTAGATGCTCTAACTCATTGCATATGCATTTAGGATCTAGTGGAGTGCTAACACCCTTGAAAATGTTTGTGAAAATATGCTAACACTTGTGCACAAGGTGATACACTTGGTGGTGATTCGACGCTTTCGGGAAAATGGAATGCCTATTTTCTATTGCGCCGATGCAAATTCTTGTGGTTGGCACATTGGAGCAAGGGTGAAGAAGTTAGAAGTGAAAACGAGTTGATCGCGAAGACGCTGGCGTCGGTCAACCGACCGGACGCTGGGTCTGAAAGCACCGGACCCTGGCAACGTGTGTCCGGTCAAACTGACGGGTCTGCGCAGTACCGAGGGTATTGCACCGGACGTTGGTCTATGTCCGGTCAAGGTGGACCGGACGCGTCCGGTCGAAGAAATACGCCTCGGGGAGCTTACTGGAAACGACCGGACGCTGGGGCTTTAGCGTCCGGTCAGTTTTACCGGAGCGTCCGGTCAACTACGTAGCCGTTGAAATCTGACGAATAGCGTTTGAAGCTAGTGATGCGTGGCATGAATCAGTGGACCGGACGCTGAGTCTAGGGTCCGGTCTATATGACCGGAGCGTCCGATCAGAGCATGTTTTGCCCAGTGAAGGGGTATAACGGCTCTATTTGATTGGGGCTCTATTTATAGCCCCATGGCCGGCTCAAGCTTTCTCTCTTACACATTTTCATTGACATAGCAACCTTGTGAGCTTAGCCAAAGTCCTCCCACTCATCTCCATCATTGATCCATCATCATTGTGAGATTGGGAGAGAATCCAAGTGCGTTGCTTGAGTGATTGCATCTAGAGGCACTTGGTATTCATGTTGCGCTGTGGATTTCGCTTGTTTCTCTTGGTGGTTGCCACCACCTAGATGGTTGGAGCAGCGGTGGAGGATTGGCACGAGTTGGTGATTGTTCGTGACCATCTCTAGTGATTGTAAGAGGAGTTGTACCTTCCCCGGCGTAGTGCCGAAAGGTAACTCTAGTAAATTGCTCGTGTCATTGAGTTACCTCACTTGTGGGTTGGTTCTTACGGTGTCCTATCGTGGCCTCTTAGCCGCCGAACCACCAAGTGTTGGTCGACACAACGGGGACGTAGCGTGTTGGCAAGCACGTGAACCTCGGGAGAAAATCGATTGTCTCTTGTCTTTGGTATTCTCCCGGTGATTGGCTATATATTCATCTTGTGATTGGTTCATCCCCTACACGTCGGTATAATCACCCTACTCACTTATTTACATTCTTGCAAACTAGTTGATACAAGCTCTTTAGTGTAATTAGAATTGAGAGCTTGCTTTATTATTTACATTCATCTAGTTGAGCTCTTTAGAGTAGCAAGATTGAGAGCTCTTAGTGGGTAATTACATAGCAAGTTTGTGTGCCTAAGTAATCATTGCAATTAGAATTGTTGGATAGGTGGCTTGCAACCCTTGTAGAGCTAGAGCAAGTTTGCATTACGTTATTTGTCATACTAATTAAATTGCTCTAGTTGATTTGTAGATTTTTAAATAGGCTATTCACCCCCTCTCTAGCCATATTAGGACCTTTCACCTGGGCGTCCCTTTTTCTTTTTCTTGGGGAAACGGGAGGCCGAGGCCCCGGGAGCCTTGTCCCTCCGCTTCCCCTTTGTGTCGCCCTCAAGGAAGATGGCCCCGACGGCCTCTTCACCCAAGGCAAAGTTGGTGGCGATGTCGAGGAGCGCGACCGCTGAGGTTGGTACGTTCCGGCCTAACTCTCGGACCAGATCTCAGCAGGAGGTGCCAGAGAGGAAAGCCTGGACCACTTCTGAGTCATCGTCGACGCCTGGGCAACTCAGTACACTGCTTGGAGAATCATCGAATGAAGTCTCAGAGAGACTCGTTCGGCTTTTGGCGACAACTCTTGAGGTCCTAGGAGTTCCCGGGGTGCACATATGTGCCCTGGAAATTCCCGACGAAGATCTTTACCAAGTCACGCTAGTTGTGGATCTGCGAGGGAGGGAGGTGTTCGATCCAGGCTCGCGCCGAGTCTGACAGGAATAAAGGGAGGTTGCGGATGATGAGCAGGTCATCGTTCGCGCCGCCTAACGGACAAGCCAGGCGGTAATCGGCTAGCCACAACTCGGGGTTGGTCTCGTCGCTGTACTTTGTGAGGTTGGCCGGTTGCCAAAACCGGGCGAGGAACGGGGCGCCGCGGATGGCCTTGCTGAAGACTCGAGGGCTAGGTGGCCCAGGAGAAGGACTGCGGTCCTCGCCGCTGTCGTAGCGGCCGCCTCGGTGCGGGTGGTAGCCTCGGGCGGGCCCATCGTCGTCGTGGCGTCACCGCCTGCTGACCACATTATGGTCATCTTGTGCCTCATGTCGGTCGCTGAGGTCGTCGTGCACTGAGGGGGCCCTGAGGTAGTCGTGCACTGAGGGGGCCCTGAGGTGATCGTGCACTGAGGGGGCCCTGAGGCGGTCGTGCACTGGGGGGTGTTTCGAGGTGTCCTCCCACCATCGAGACGCGGAGCTTTCGGCCTGCTGTACCGCGGCGGTCTCAAGAAGGTCTCGGAGCTCGCCGCGAACCCATCGCCCCTCCATGGTAGAGGGCTCGAGCATCGCTTGGACTAGCATTGCCGCTGCCGCGATGTTCTGGCTAGCGCGATTAAAGATTGGGGGTTGCTCACTCCCTTCGTCGTCGTTGATACGACGGTACACATCATGGGCCCTCCGCCAGGCCCTTTCGCCATCACCACGACCTCGCTGCTCCTGCTCGAGAGTGTCTCGGAGCTGCTGCAGCAGGAGTCGGTCTTGGTTGACCTTTGCCTGGAGCTCATGGAGCTGCTCTAGGTCCAGGCATCGGAGTTCCTTGGGGGCGGCGTTCACGTTCCGAGCCGCTCGAAGCTCGACGAGCGGGGTGTGGCGTCGCCCGCCCTTTGGCGGAGTGGGGCGGTCGTCTGCCTCTTCATGCTCATTACTTGCCCCTGGCATTCCGAGCCCGATGTGGAAGCACTCTCGAGTGGGATCGTAAGTGCCTTCGTCATCGGAGTTGGAGTAGCCGAAGCAGTAGCCGCTTGCGGCCAAAAAGCGGCGCATAGCCTCAGGGTTGCGAAGCCCGGAGAAGTCCGCTATGGCCCACGCCTCGTCCTCCTCTGAGGAGTCGGTGTGGGTATGAGCCGAGGTTGTGGCCGAAAAGTCAAGGGCGAAATGTTTGTGGCGCCATGGGGCTCCGCGTGAGCGGAAGCGTAGGCGGTGGCGGCATTTCTCAACCCGAAAGGGTATGGAGACGGGGCCATCGCCGGGCCCTGCTCCTGTCGGAGTGGGGTCCTCTAGTGGTGGCGGTGCGGATCTTGACGATGGGGCGTCGCTGCACCTCACCGGTGTCTTCCCCCTGCCCAGACCTAGGTCAGACAGGTCCCCAACCAGGGACCTCGTACCAACAGCCGGACAGGGGATACCGGCAGAGCATGGCGCCTCGCCCTAAGGTCGTGTGGTGTCGGGGTGGTCCTGCTCACGCCGTGCCTGGCGAGCGCGACGAGAGCGGTGGCCCGGGCGCCGCCTGCGCCCGGGCTGCTGGTGCGCGATGCCGTCGCCGGCCATAGGGGCTCTGGGTGGGAGAAGTACTAGGTCGTACTCACGTCCTAGAGATATGAACTCTAGGCTCCCGAACCAGATCACCGTGCCGAGACGTAGTGGGCGTATGGGGTCAGCCATCCGGAACTTGTTGGGACGATCAAGCTACACGCAGAGGCCCCTACCTGGCACGCCAACTGTCGGTGTTTCGGACCGGGGGGTCCTCAACCAACCAGTGAATGTGAACTGCGTGCCCCTAATCCCGGATGGTGATGCAAAGAGACACAAGGTTTATACGGGTTCAGGCAATCGGTGCCCTACGTCCAGTTGGAGAGATCGATCTTGTATTCCTTGCACCGAAGTGCTTGTAGTAGGGGGTTACAAGCTAGGTGAGAGAGGGAGCTAGTCCCAGGTCTCGGCGCGGAATGGTGCGAGCTGCTTGAGACGTTGCTCTCAGGCAGCTTGGGAGAGCGGGTGTTACGGAGTGTTGCTTGGGCGTGTGTGAGAGCGTGGTTATTTCGTATCTTCTTCCTTTTTCCGTCGCCCCGAGCTATCCCTGGCTGCTTCCTTTTATAGCCGCAAGGAGGGAGCCAGGAGTACATGAGTGAGCTGCACGTGGAACCTACTGTAGTTCAGTCCTATAGCAGCATGGTGTTGGGAACGGTGATCGGTACCTGACCGGCGCGTCGTGCTGGCCAGGCTCGAAGTTGTTGAGGTCGTGGGGGTCCCTGTTGATGTCTAGTCAGTATGGCCTCCATCGTAGGAGACATGCCGTGCCTTGTGGATTCTCGACTTGGTGGAGTGCCGAGGCCCGGCGGGTGCTGTAGCTGATCGTGCCGAGGCCTGCTTTGCCGAGGCCTCGGAGGTGACCCGTTATATGATGCGGGGGTCTTGATAGTCAGCGTCGTACCCAGTTTAGGTGGAAGAGTGCGGAGCGTGCGTCCGCAGGACACGGTAGCCCCTGCACCGTCAGTAGGGGATGGTAAAAAGGAGATTTGACCGCTGTCCTATCGCCCCTGTTGTTGTACCCCGTCAGTCGTGGCTGACGTAGTAGGTGAGGCCAGGCGTACTTTAAACGGATGGCACGGCTCGCCAGAGGGACGGTTGAGGCGGAGGCGACGAGGATGCGGGACGAGCCCGGCCTCGGCCGAGGCGGAGAAGGGATAGTACGTCCGAGGCCCTGCCGGGGGGTCTCGGACGAGGCAGAGGACGAGCAGTTGGTCTTTCATGCTGATCCCGAGACTACAGGGACCAACACGTGACCCTCCACGCCGCTGTGTCCTTGGCGCAGGAGTTAGGTAGCACAGGGCAGTACGGGTGTTAGCGGGGGGCACAGTGATGAGCACAGTGGCAGGTAACCCTTGCTGCGCCCGGTCTCCTGTCCCGTCGATCATTCTGCCTGTACTACGCCAACGTGCGGCTGACGTTGCGGGAGTAGTTGGGCGCGTTAACTGGACGTGACGTTTTGTCAGAGGAGTCCGTCGGGGCGAAGGTGACGAGGTTGTTGCCGAGCTCAGTCTCGGGCGAATCGGAGAATTGGCATCTCGTCCGAGGCCTTTCGGGGCGGGGCCTCAGCGGGGCGGGAGCTTTTGGCCTTTCGTTTGAGGCCTCGGCGCAAGGCCTCGGGCGAATCGGAGAATCTACCGAGACCTCGCGGTTGTCTTTTGACTTTAATTTTTGCAAGGTTTAAGCAATATTTTTGGTTCTTACTTAGGGTACCCCTTCTTGTGGTATCCGACACATATCAAAAGCACAGGCTATCTGCAGGCACGTAGGGTGGGAGGTGACGCGATCGACGACCTCCCGCTGCCGCCGGTAGTCTTCGTTGTTGTCCTTCTTGCGGAAGGCGCCTTTGGTTCCCCACCCGAGCTCCATCTCCGCGGACAGCGTGGCGAAGAAGGGGACGAAGACGACATCGGCTTCCCTCCAGTCCGCGACGACCCTCACGGCGGCCGTCGCCGTCGCCACCGGGCGGAGGGAGGTGAGGAGCCAGTACTCGGTGATGTACTGCTTGATGAGGGGGTTCTCGGGGTACGGCGGGTGATCGTGCGGGGGTGGGTGGTCGAGGTCGGACGAGGCCTGGATGCGGGAGTCCGCGGCGCGGAGGGACCAGTAGTGGTCGAGCAGGCCGTACTTGAGCGCGCGGGGGAGGTCCGCCACGTAGGCCCTGAGATGGCGGTTGGGTTCGAAGGCTTGCCGAGAGCTGAGGACCGGCGGGGAAGTAAGTCGGAAGAGGAAGAAGGAGAGGGAGAGGAGGAGCAGGAGGACGGGGACGGCCAGGACGGGGGAGCCGCTTCATGGCCGCCACGTTGATCCGATTGCTCACGAGTCATGACGACGTCCCCACTTTTGAAATGAAAACTCGATTTGGTCCCATGCAATGCAAGAGTTGCTGCCATTACACGTCAAATGGTCCATAAATTGCCGGCCGGCCGGCCGGCCGTTGTCGGTGCGTCGTACGTACGTGCAAGGAAACTTTGGGCGAATACCTGCTGCCCCAGCCAGCAGCGCCCGCGGCTTCTCCATAGTCCAGGGCCCCCTCTCCCTCTGGCTGTCTTCTGCCGCCGCGGCCTGAAGTCCCAAGCAAGCATCCGTCGTGCCGTCCATCCATGGCAAAAATGTTCCGCACGTACTGTACTCCTCCAATCACGGCGCCCGACACCTGTTGACCTCGCTCCAATCCCGAGCCCCTCCCGGGATCCACACCGCACCGGCACCCACGATGCTTGCTACTGTATGCTGCCCTGTAGACCAGAGACACTGTACTGTACTGTACCGTGCCGTGCCCCCTGATCCCCTGGCGCTGGCTGGACGTATAGCCTGGAACTTCGCAGTCGCAGCGTGACGAACGTCACCAACCAACCAACCAGCCGCCGCACAGCCCCCCCATGTTGCAGGGGGGCGGCGGCACCAGCAGCCGCAGCAAGCATCTGCCGTTCCCCATATCAGGATTCGTACAGCGTACTAGTACATGTCCCAAGACACCACCATAGAATCCATGCACGCACGACCTCGGCCTGGGCTGCGTGCGTGATTCCATTCCATCCACCATCATTGGCGCATGGCACGAGCGAACCCGCTACTAGAACGAAAGGGCATCAGCACGCATGCAGCGCGAGGCATCAGCTAAGCTAGGCCTTTAAGGCCAGGGTGTAAAGTTTGTGGCTCTCACATAAGATTGTCGTACGGGGGTGTTCGAATACTAATAAAAAATAAATTATAGAATTCGTCAGTAATCCATAAGATGAATTTATTAAACCTAATTAATCCATCATTAGTACATGTATACGGTAGCACCATTGTAAAATTATGGACTAATTAAGCTTAAAAAATTTGTCTCACAAATTAGTCGCAGACCGTGTAATTATGTGTCAAAACATTCGATGAGACATGGAGTAAACTTTAGGGAGAAACTAAACGAGACCCTTTAGCACTGCATTGCAGACTGCAGTAGTAGTAGTACACCAATCGCATAATTCATTTCTTCATCTTACAAAAATGGGGGAAGAAAGAAAGGAAAATTACAAAAAAAAATTAATAAATTGACTTAGCCAAGAAGAAAACTGCGGCACCACCAATCACTAGCTTACTATACACACAGAGAGAGATTATTCGTGTGGGGCTGCCCCAGCAGCCCACAGCCCTCCCCTGGGGCTCACATTATACATTTTTAGCCCAGGGGAGTCGCAATGGTTTTATTATTTACAATATATAAGAATAACAGCAGTAATAATACTGAAAATTAATTAATTAATTAAACAGATTAAGCTAATCCGGCAGATTCCGACGAGCACTTCGTTGTTGCACTGCATCTGGAGTTAGTAGTGCTCTTTTTTGCCCTCCTTTTTCCTTTTTTTTCTGGTTCATTCACGGTCGAGAAGTCGAAATCAGACGCGCTTCTTGGCTGGCGCGCCGGCTGCCTGCGCCGCCCGCGCGGCGGCCTTGGCAGCGGCGGCGCCGCCCCTGTTCTTGCCCTTCTTCTTGGGGTGCGCGGACCCGGGCGTGGACCGCGGGATGAACACGCCGGTGCCCTTGCTGCCGCACTGCTGCAGTTGCTGCCACGCCGCCGCCGCCCCGCCGTAGCTGGCGCCGTGGTGGTACAACGCGTAGGCCGGTGGCGCCAGCAACGACGCGCCCCAATCCTGCTGCTGCGACGGCACATGGGCGCCGCGCGACGATGCGAACCCCTGCATGCAGATTTTTTTTTCTTTTTTTGGTTAGAAGAGCCAATCCAATCCAATCAATCCAGGCCGTTAATTAGCTGGCTGGTCGTGTCGACGCCTCGCACTGTCGCACATGATGTGATGCGATCATGGCAAAGTTTTAGTTATATATAAAAATCTATGAAATGAAAAAACAATGGAAATCGATCGGTGGCCGATAGCTGTATCAACTAGATAGCATCGGTAGCCGGGCGGGAACATGACTGATGACCACTTGCGTGCATGCAAAGATTTCGGCACCGGATCTTGCCACAGATCGAGAGCTGCCCGGCCGGATCGGAGAGGACTAATTAAACAACAACACCGTTCGTTCATGATATAGTACTGCTGCTAGCTAGCAACAGCGACGCCCGGCACGGGTCGCATGCATGCATGGTGCATGACATGATGATGAGGTGTTGTGTGCAAGCAATGCTAATAAAGGTTGCTCTTCCAAGCCTCGAAGCAACATCGATCGCCACTTGACTCGACGACGACGACGGATCGCATGGCATGCCATGTTGCCAAGGGTGGATCAATTATCGTTGCAAGGGTATACGTACTTAGTACTAATAAAAAAGTTTTGGAGCCACGTACGCAAGTGGTTAGTCTTGGCAATCATGTGGGTAGGGTAGTGATTACGACGATCGAGCATAGTTAGTTAACTCACTAATTAATCGAGTGCTATTAAGCAGGGTGATCGACTGGAGGTTTATTTGGAGGTAATCCGATCCTACTAAGCACGGGGCGCATGTGCGGATGAGGCTTAAGAGACATGCTCAGCTTAGCTTAAGCTGCAGCGACGCGGGCCGCCGACAGCCATGCGTGCGTGGTGGTGGCTGGTGGTGCCGTGGTGAGAAGGCGTACCTTGCAAGTTTCTACTTGAGGAACGGTAAGGAAAGGGACACCGGCTGCTGGGCACGTACTCGCAACGACGACGCCTCGCCTGTGCACGTCACGGTCCTGCGTGCTGGGGCCCGCCCGGTCGGCCTGTGCACGTCACTCCACTGACAGAACTATGCGCCACCCATGACTACATACACGGCCGACGCCGGAATTTCACATGAACCGGAAGATTCTCTCCAGATTCAATCACTAGATTTTCTATACGATTTTTCAGCTGGGGCTTGTTTAAAAAAGTGATTAGAAATCAAGATTTGATATCTAATGTTTTTCGTTTGTATTTATTTTTTTATTATTATCGTAGATGAAAAAAAAAAAACTCAAAACATCCGCAATTTGGTGGAATTTTACAATCAAACTATGTAATTAGTTATTTTTTATCACATTTTATACCCATGCATGTGTCCAAAGATTTGATTGATGGAGAGAGTGAAAAAAACTTAGAATAGATTCCAAGTTTTTAATAACCCATCAATTCAATTTCCTGAATGCATGGAACACGCTCTCACTAAAAAAAAATACTATTTTTCAGCTGGGTCCTCTTTCAAATAGTAGGTTTGCTGAGGCTGGTGGGCGGTGGCGGCCCAGCAGAGTTTGGCGGCATGATTTGTAAAAATTACGATCTATTCAAGGCCAAGGCCTGGGTGTTGATTTTTTAGAAAGTAGGTTTGCTGAGGCTGGTGGGCGGTGGCGGCCCAGCAGAGTTTGGCGGCAGCATTTGTACTAGTACCTCCAAAATGGTCAATTTCCCACAAAAAGGTGTTCAATACTATAACCTCTCGCTAATTCAAACGACTACTACTTACCATTTACGAAAGATACAGCTGCACTTATTGGGAGTATCGGCGAGTAGCTCTAGTTCCGTACGCTGCCTGCCTTAATGCTTATCCTCCTAAAATCCTGCGCGTATGCACATGCACAAGTGTCCTGTAGATATACTCCAGGTACGCGTGGTGTCCGGATGCTACAGTGCTAATTACTCCGAGGTCCCTAGTACTACTACTTGGCCACTGCACAACTAGACCATATGATCGAGATGCCCTCTTCTTCTTCTTCTACTTGATTGAGTTGTTTTTGCTCCGCTTAGGATTGGGTGAGCGGAACGAACGAACGGGCACGCCGTTTGGTGAGGTTGTGTGCAATTGCAGCCATGTGCTGGGGTTTGATTTGAGCTGGTTTTCGGGTTGCAACAACCAACAACCTAACGAGAAGCTCCGAGACCGCAGGCAACAGAAGCTATGGCTTCGCCCTGGGCCTGGGCCTGACACACCAACTGACGAGCACACGTGCATGCACATGCTTGATTGAAGGAGACGACGAGGAGGGGAGGGAACGGAGGCTCACCGGGAGGGGCGCGGCGGCGGCGGCGGCGGCGGTGGCGAAGTCCGCGCCCTCGTCGTCGTCGGTGATGAGCAGCGATATCCGCTTGCTGAGCTCGGCGAAGAACACGTCGTCCTCCAGCATCGTCTCCACCTCCATCTTGGTGTCTTCTTCCTTCCTGACGCTAGCTGCTCAGGCTCCTAAGCTGCTGGGCTAGTGTGCTGTGCAGAGGTGGCGGCGAGCTCGGAGAGCTGCGGCGGCAATGGAGGAGGCTGGGCAGAGAGGAGAGAGCAGAGGCTCCGCTTTACGTTATGTCGCGGCGGCTGGCTTCTGGCTGGCGCTGCGCTCGGACGAAGGGGCCGGGGGCTTCAATAGCGAGGCCCTTTTCTGGTGTCATCAGTTTGAGGGCTGGGGTGGGACCCGGCAGAACAGCTGGCCCAATCCCTGCCCAGAAAGGTCGCGGGCCCCACGAATTGGGGGTGGGGAGGGGGCGGCGCGGTCCCTGCACATGTACGCAATCCGCTCCCGTTCTCGCCACGGGACGGGACGAGACCGCGAGGCCCCACCTGTCAGATAATATCTTTTGTGTTCCCTGTGTTGTTGAGAAGTGAAGCGAGAGTTGAGTTGTGCCCAGAGAGCTTCTCGCAGTTCCGGTTGCTAGTTGCTACGACTATATGCGGCCCGACATGGCTGATAGTAGGCCAGTTGCTCGGATCAGACGAGTTTGAACCGCAACCGCTCGTTGTCCGTCGTCTGATCCTTGGCCGCCGGAGGGCATTATGCTATATGCATCATGCGTGAGCATGACCGGAATAGGGATAGCATGATGAACCATTTCAATTAGTACTAGTAGTAGCAAGTAGCAACCTTCGCTGGGAAGCAAACCATATGCGCGCCGGCGCGTACACACTACACCGGCATGAGTGCATGGCATTATCGAACGACTCGCAATGGATGATGTCCTCTCCAAGGGGGAGAGAGAGAGGGACGGTGGGTGGGTGGCCTGGGTCCGGCATTATCCCCTGCCGAGCTCGAGCAGATCAGGCGAAAAAAAAGCGGATGAGGCTGCTCCGGCGCGGAGTCGGCCACCGAAGCGAACCCAGGCAGAGGCAGCCGCAGCCAGCTGTCGTGGAACCCGCGATCGCGGGCCCGGGATCTCCGCTGCCCACATGGCCCGATGGGCGATGGCCGCCAGCGCCAGGGTGGCCGCACGGAGGCGTCCGGATCGGGCACCGCCTGCCGCTCGCGGTCCTTGCTCCTCTGCCTGGGAGGACGTGGGACCCTCCGTCCGCTCCCTTGTTCGTTGCTCTGTTCCTCTCGGCATCAGACATCAGCGGCATGTTCTCGTAGGCCAACCCGCGCACTGACACAATCAACTGTTGCGAAACAAAAAGGCGCCGTGTCACCCTCAGTCAGTAAGCAAGTACTGGTGGTACTAAGCGGGCTCGATCGATGCACTCCGTCCTAAATGGCTACTACACGGAATGGAATCACCAGAGGACCCGAGGCACACGACGAATCTTAGGCCAGAATCGCTGGAAATTCACCGGGCACCTGTCGTTTGCCACAGTGGTTGCCATCACCGCGCTCGGATCGGCTTGGCTTGGTTTGGTTGCTCCTATCCGTAACGGGATGGATTCCGATACGCGGATGAGTAAAACTGGAGCGAGCCGGGGGCAGGCACAGGCAGAGGCGCCGCGCGCTCCACGTCGACCTGCTGGGGAGGTCAGCATCCGATGTGGAGCTGGGGGCGCCCGTAGCAGCGCAGGCCCACCCGCTTCACCAGCCACAGCCAGTGACCACTTCGACCAGCGAGAGCGGCCGGTTGTGTGGCTGCCGTTCGTGCGTGCGCGCGCGCTCGCTGGTTGGACGGACAGCCGACGCGCCGGGGGCCGCTCGTTGTGTACGGCAGCCGCTGCGGCGGGCGGGTGCCGACGAGGTACAAGTAGCAGGAATGCAGGATGGCTGCGCGGCTAGCTACTTGACCGTGACCGGCGACATCAGAGCGGTAACATGCGTTCCGCTCCGCGTACGGATCGCCGGTGTCGTCTACTAACAAGAAGAGCTGTCAGTGACGGGGTGACAGGTGCGTGCTGCCGAGTGACGAGCGCACGTCCGTGCTGCGCCCCATCCGCTGCTGGATGCTGCTCCAGCTATCCGGTGCGGTTCGTGGTGTCCCTCAGCGTTTCGTCGGTCGCCACATCGTCCGTCCGGTCGGCAGCGCAGAATTTTGAAGGAATGTGCAATTTTTTTTGTGTGCCAACGGAGAGTTCAGAGTTTCCTGAAAATGACGTGTTTTTTTGTTGCGCACTGCGGATGTCGTATTTCCCGTACCAAAGCTATGGATGCAGGATGATAATACTCTTTCTTGGGCCCTGTTTGCTTATCTAGAAAATGCTTCCCAGATAAACTGCACAGATAGAGTAAAAGCGCGATCAAAATAAACTAGTTTGATCCACTTTGTACTTTTTAGTATAAATAAGAGTAGTGGGAATAAATGCGTGTGGAATAAGTTGCAAAAAACATGTCATTTGGTTGTTCATTTCAGCTTATTTTTTTTTACCATAAACAGCTTATAAACTATACCAAACAGAAGCATGAGAAGATGTCTTTTCATTTTTATAAATTCTAATAGTCTGTGTCAACAATCTAAATACATTCCAAATCGCTCTCTTAAAACCGAAGTACGAGGAGATGTCTTTTCGTTTTGTACTTTCTAATAATAATACATGCCTACAGTTTAAATACTTATTCCAAGGTTGAATTATGTTTGGCCGTGTGTAGGCTACCGTGTCTTTTGAATCTGCGATTTTTTTTTTGAAACAAGTTCCTTTATACGTGTTTCCCAAAGGGACACAAGTAGGGTCGGTACAAGCTGACCCACCATTGTAACCTTTTTGGTTTTCAATACTTGCTCCATCCCCAAAAAAGAATATAATTATAAGATCATGTTCAAATTTGACCAAATTTATAATAAATAGTACTAAAATTTATGCTCTAAATAAGTTTATTATAAAAATACATTTCACAATTAATCTAAGGTACTTATTTTGTATCATAAAGATTAGTATTTTTTGTATAGTTTTAGTCAAAGTTTAAATCATTTGATTTATAAAAAATGAGAATTGCATATATTTATTTTTTTTACGGAGGGAGCACATTCAAACAATCTGGTTATCTCATAACACTGTACAAGCGGCTTATAAAGATGGACGGTGCTATTCAAATGGTACATACAGCGACGAATTTAGAGATCCCTTATTTCTCGAAGACACAGTCGATACGGTAACACGTCAGCATGATGAAGCTGCCTCCCACGCACCATACCAGCTCAGTATTCAAACAAGTCCAGCAAATGGAAAAGCAGAAACAAACGAAGCTAGGAATAAAGATGTTGGGACGATTGAGTTATAATCATGCAATTTCGGTGTTTTAGTATGATGAAAAAGAACATTAATTATGCCAAAACTTTGGTGGCACTGAACTAGTTATATGCTTTGATCGGGATTTATTTCAGATGCTCATCACACACACACACACACACACACACACACACACACAAATCAACATCAGTTGTACTTTACAAAGAGATAAGCATAAACTTTACGGCAAAGTAATATGATCCACGGTAAATATGTATGGCACATTAAATGATAACTCCAAGTGGATCTGGCATGTTCTTTATCTTCAAAAAGCTTATTATACCACAAGAATCTGGGCTATGGGAGCAGACCACCAGTTTCATTCATATTTTTTTAGTACGTATCAGGGGTGGGTGGGGCTACTTACTGCACACAAAACATCAACTACTGTAGTTGTCTAGATGGCACATAGCCTATCAACTATCAAGTTCATTACAAAAATTGTGTACAGATGCAACAGGTCGATGGAAGGATCAAAGGATATTTAAGCTGGGTTCAGGAGCAGTGGAGCACTAGTGAACTTTACACACCTTTCAGCGCAGCAGATGACCTAAACACAATAGCGATGCTGTTGTTCAATTTTACCTGAAACACAGCATACCACTTTAACTCCAGATTCCAGATAGATGGTCAACCACATGTCAATTGAGTTGTACCCTGGTTGATATATAAGCAGTACACAAAATGTTACAGTAATAAATGTAGAAAAACACGCTTTGTTATGCTCACAAAACTATCATGCAACTACTAGGATTTACTACCAGATACATTGGACAGAAACATCACCGAGATACTTCCCTGAAAACGAAAGAAATTGCAACATCACAAAAAGACGTACCCAGTGCAGAGAGCTCCCGCTCTGTGCGGGGTCTAGGGAAGGGTGTCAGTGGCAAGCCTTACCCATGCCTGTGCGACCGCGACTCGAACCCGGGGCCTTCCGGTCACAGGCGGTAAGACTCTACCGCTTACACCAGGCCCGCCCTTCAAATTGCAACATCACAGTACAAGTAAAATGTGAAGGACAACAACAGGCATGGAACATGGAAAGGCAAGTCTATGTCAAGCAAAGCATAAAGATGACAATTGACCAGGGGAAAAAAACGTGTAAAATTAGCTTTGTCAAGGCACAAAACTATGACAAGGTAGTTTTTAGATGCAGTGTTCTAAATATTCCCTCCGTCCCAAAAAGAGTGTCGTTTTTGCTATGAATCTTGACAGATGTTTGTCCATATTCATAGCAAAAACAATACTCTTTTGGGACAGAGGGAGTACTATAACAAGAAAAACCAAGCGATCAAATGCCAAATGAAGGTCTTCACAGTTCATTTCTAGACCACGTCATCACAAGTTCACAACCATCAACAGAACTATACACTTCAAGATCGATGTTGTTACAGGATTATGGACAATTACATAACATAGTGCAGCAGCAATAATACCAGCAAACTCTCCATTATGGCTCAGCACTTCTAACTTTGATCTCCATTAGTTTTTCAACAGGCTGTCTGCATATTGGGCATTTATTTGATTGAAATCGTAGAGTTTTTGCACATTCACTGCATAAACACTGGATAAGAAAGGAACAATCAGACAAAACCTAAGGTAACAAAAGCTAGATCTAGAAGATAAAAGGCACATACAGCAAATCATGTACTTACCAAATGTCTACAAGGCATAACAGCAGTGTCTCTTGGTTCTGTCAAGCAGATAACACATTCCTTCCCCGTGTCATCAGCATCAGCATCGGCAACATCTGATTCAGTGGAGTTGACCATACCAAAAATTTCCTGTAGCTCATACTTCACGCCATCAATCCACAAGATTTGCTTCACAACTTTGACTTGAAGGTCGTTGTTATGCTTCTCCAAAACAGCAAGAGTAATCTGTGCACGAGTGGAGTTTACTGACGGGCCACCTTCCTCTGGAGATGGATATGCTTCTGCATAAACAACAAGTGGGAACACTTCCCCTGACGAACTCGAAAGCTCATCCAGAGAAAAGAATCCCAAGTCAACACCAGATCCAGAGGGCTGGATAAACCTTTGGGCCAACCCTTTCTCGAAGGGTATCTTTGTTGGCATCTGTAATTCTGGGTACATTGAAGAAAAACTACAGTCCTTTCCTTCCTTGGCAAAGTAATATATAGTCACACTGCAAAAGATATGGACAAGTTCAAGTGTCAACTGATGTTAAATGGTAACTAAACACTCATATTAATAGGAGAGCAATGTCTAGGATGACTAGGCAGCTACTACTCTAGACAGCTGCAAACCGCCAAGTTTAGGGGGGGGGGGCGGGGTTTGCTGCGCTAGACAGTCAAAGAAAGTCCTCGACAACCTAAAAGAAAATGACAACTACATCGTTTTGGATGGCAACTAGCATGACTAGGCAGGCATACTGGCAATGGAGATTGAAGTTGCTTCCTCAAAAAGAAAATGGAGACCAGCGTTGCATGCATGGCAAAATTTTCAGCTGCTGCTAGGCTTTAAGCACAACTGGTTGAGCTAATTAGGACTACAAAAAGTAAACGTAAACAATTTTACGCAGTACCTGACGTCTGCAACTTCGTGCTCAGCAGTTATAGCATCTACTATCTAGGTAAGTAGGTGGACATTGCTGAGCACTTGAGCCCTTGATCCCTTGGAACTTTCTAGTAAAATGCCATTTTTTTTTAAGAATAACAAAAGGTTCCATCCATGCTGCACTAGTTTGAAAGGGAAATGATGTGTGATTTCTCTAAAGAAACATTTGTCAGTAGTCTCCTAAACAATTGCTAGGAGCTGGTAGCCAACCAGCTACATGTCCAATCCCAAATTTGATTTTTCTATCAAAATTTCAACAATCTAACTAAAAAACCTGCCTAGCAGTAACAACAGGATTTTGAGCACTGGTTGCAGTAATAATATAAACAAAATGTTGTGGTTACTGTGGTTGAACATGAAGTTGTGTGATCTGTAGTTCAGATTGCAAAGAATTTTAAGCTAGGAATAACAAACATATGATAAACCTGAGGAAAAAAAGAAAAGAAAAGAAAATTTAAACTATTCTTGTTCTTCCCATATAGCATTCTGGGTAAGCCATTAAACTTCTGAGAGTACTGCTCTAGTCACACTTAACTATTCATCTGCTTCTTTTTCTCTCAGTAATTTATTATGGAAGTGGAAAACAATTACTGATCTACGAGCTTGAAGCATTATACAAAACAATAAGTCAGCAATTGTAATGAACCACCTAGAATTTGCTAAATGAAAGCATATCCCTCTTCACGTAGCTCCACTGTTGGTATTCTATTTCCAAGCTGCTGGATCGCCAATCTTACTACTGGACTTTCTAAGAAAGGTAGGTGATGAGCTTTGGTCTAAAAACAGTAACTGGCTAAGTTCAATTAATCATTAGCCACCTACATGAAGCAAGTTATAAATCTCAAATTCCAGTAAGCAGTAGCCACATAATCCAGGTCGATCAAATATAAATCAAACACTACCGTTACCATTACATTACAGTGTTTTAAAGACACATAGCAACACCAGCACAACCCGACCTCACCTGCCGTCGGTTATCGCGTCGAAAGTGAAGGCGACGAGGCGGCGCTCGGGGTCAGCGTCGTCGGGCACGAGCCTGATGGTGTCCTTGTGCAGATTGACGTAGTTCTTCACCTTCTGCGCCTGCTGGTGCTCCACGAACTCGGGCGGAGGCCCCGTCAGCGCGGGCGGCTGCGGCTGCGGCGGCGCGGGCGCGGGGTGCCACGGGCCGTGGTACGCGTGCGGGGGCGGCGGGTGCGGGTGGTAGTAGTACGAGGAGGGCGGCGGCGGAGGGGGAGGACGGTGGTGCGGCGGTGGAGGGGGAGGCGGCGGGTGTTGGTGGCGGTGGTGGTGGTGCGGCGGCGGCGGCGGGTAGGAGGAGTAGTGGTGCGGCGGCGGGTAGTAGTCGTCCCGGCGGCGGCGGCTGGAGGACGCGCCCATGGAGCCCCGCGCGGCGCCGAGTAGTCGCCGAGCACGCGAGGAGGGAAAGCAAAGCGGGGCCCGGAGATTCGACTGACGCTTGCGCCGGGGGAGGGGGTTTACTTTAGGCGCGTCGTGGGGGCAGGCAGGCCGCAGGCGGAGCGCCGAGCGCGTCGTCGCGAGCGGGGGCGTGCGGGCGGTGGAGTCGTCTGACGCGACGGGCGAGCGGAAGGGGGAGGGAGGACGGGCAGGGCGCGGATTGACTTTCACGGCTGCTCTGCGGTGTTTCCGGGTGCGTTTCCCACAAGGTTGCGCGTTGGCTGTTGCCTGACGGTGGCCGCGACGACTGCGGAGGGGGTGAGCCAAAGCGGCTGCTCCGCTCGGCGCGCGGCCACGGCAACGACGGCGTTGTTGCGTCGTCGATGGCGAGGGCAGGAGGGTGATTGGAAGCTGGAACCGTCGACGGGTGCGTGCTGTGGGCGACGCACACGTACGATTTTGGCGAGGAAAGTGTAACGACGGGGCTGACACAACGTTGTAGTAGTCCACGACCTGAAAATGTTGTAACAGCAACTAGGACAGTCGTTCGTTCGACACGGTTTGCCTTCAATGTTCAGGCCACCGAACCCCAACTAGCCAGGGCGATACTGGTATACGATGTTCGATCTGCAATGTGAACCACTTGTAGCGTTAAACACTTAGACGAAGACGACATGAATGTGCTTCCTCGACTGTTAAGCCGTATACCATTGACTAAACACCCGCATAAAAAAGAAGCAATTTCCATCCGATCAAAGCTGTGCACGAAGGTGAGATTTTGTTCATTCACAGGCACAACAAAAATGAACTTCAATGTAGAGATCTTTGTCGAGACCGACTCATCCCCACTCTTAACATTCAACTACAGCCCGTCCAACAATGTGTTCACGCCCAAACAACCAAAAAAAAAAAGGACCTATCCAAGAGGTCCTTCCTTTCAGAGCATTTGAACGGTGGAGAATTACAGATCCCAACAGATTAGGATATCGAAGATTTTCGATCACTTGCAATAACTTCCCGATGGTGAACAAATACACAAAAGCGAAGCACCCAACGTAAACCATGTTCCTTGCTTTGCTGGACATGTTTGTTGTTTCCTCAGTTCACTCTGTCAATAAAGTCCGATGTAAAGCCATGTTGCTTCCATCTTTGAATCTAACAGAAGTATGTGTAGTAAGCTTCTCATCATAGCGTGATATACCGCCAACTGCCAAGTGTCAGGGCCAATCGACCTTGCAACACCACGAGCTGTAACCCCATAAAAATTTCCAATTCATGCTCTTTATAAAAGACCAAAGTGGAAACTATGTTTATCTCAAATATTGATAAACCTTGGCAGAAAAGTTAAAGTACCTAGTGGATGGTGCCATCATCACCAACATATCCGCTTAGGCGCTTACATGCTCTTAAGCACCATATCTCCTCAGAACTTTGCTTAGTGCTGGCATCACATTGTACGCCTGATATGATCTTCTAAGCTCAATAATTGAGCCCACCTGAAATCATTATTTTTCATATAATTCAGTACTATACTAAATACATGTAAAACTTGCGGATAATTATCAAATCCAAACTTAGTCTTAAATGTCTAAGTGAATAGATTCCAGTTTTTTAGTGCTAATGCAACTTCACATTATGAAACAAAAAATATGGAAAACCATGTATTTCAAATTCTTCTGTAAAGGCATTAGAATTGAAGCCACATGGTCATGTATGGATCATTCAGAATTTTAGAATCTGTTTCCATTGCCAAGATGGCAAGATCTGATCCAGGACCACCGCAGAAGCCAACATAGACAAAAAGGCTGCTGAAGACAGCATAATAGCTGCAGTTCAACAACTAATTTTCACGGTAATAAGGTACATTAAGAGTGTGCCTGAGATGTACTCACAATAATCAAGACTGATGTGAACCCTATTGAAAACCCTTCATTTATTTGCCTGAGATATCGGTCAAGCAATAAAGAGGAAGTTGCAAGCAAGCTTAGCAGTAGACCTCCTGGAATATAAGAGATTATTTTTTTTTCTTAGAGAAAAAGACACAAAGTGCAGAAGAACGATAAATCATAACAAAATTTGACAATGTGGTAAACTTTCTTCAAGAACACCTACCCCAGAAACGCGTTGATGTTTGTATCTTTGTAAGGTAGTCTACTGTTGCTCTTCCAGGCTTTATCCTTGGTACCCTTGCACTCATCTTATTCAGGTAATCAGATATCTCTTTGGGTAAGTTAGCCTGGAACAAAAGTTTCGCAGATAAAATATGTGCAAATAAGCATGCATCCCAATAAATTGACTCAGTGGATGAAAATATTAAGAACTTGAGTGCTATGACACTATAGGACTGAGATCATTATAATTTATGCCATGTGCATTGTCCTGCAGTGTTCCATATATGCCAGTTATACTTGGTTCCACAATTACACTAGTCATACAGATAACAGGCAACCATAAGAGATTAAAAAACCTTAATCACAAGATAATATAATGTACAGTTTTTTTATCTGAGAAAGAAAGTATCTTAAAATTAAACACGTATGCTAAATCTTTGTGAACAGGTGGCATTTCCTTAAATATGCTGATATTGCTTATGGAGAACTAGGGAAAATATATCTGGAAGGATACAACAACAACAACAAAGCCTTTAAGTCCCAAACAAGTTGGGGTAGGCTAGAGTTGAAACCCAGCAGAAGCAATCAAGGTTCAGGCACGTGAATAGTTGTCTTCCAAGCACTCCTATCTAAGGCTAAGCCTTTGGGTATA
The DNA here is from genome assembly GCA_904845875.1 of Miscanthus lutarioriparius. NCBI lineage: Eukaryota > Viridiplantae > Streptophyta > Magnoliopsida > Poales > Poaceae > Miscanthus > Miscanthus lutarioriparius. The sequence continues at coordinate 30,319,608 of CAJGYO010000016.1, read as the reverse complement.
TTCCATCCTTTCAAGTCTCCTTTTATTACCTCTACCCAAGTCAACTTCGGTCTTCACTGCCTCTCTTTACGTTACTATCCTAGCTTAGGATTCCACTACGCACCGTTGCCTCTGGAGGTCTCCGTTGGACATGTCCAAACCATCTCAACCGGTGTTGGACAAGTTTTTCTTCAATTGGTGCTACCCCTAATCTATTACGTATATCATCGTTCCGAACTCAATCCCTTCTCGTATGACTGCAAATCCAACGCAACATACGCATTTCCGCGACACTTATCTGTTGAATATGTCGTCTTTTCGTAGGCCAACATTCTGCACTATACAACATAGCAGGCCTAATCGACGTCCTATAAAACTTGTCTTTTAGCTTCTGTAGTACCCTTTTGTCACATAGGACACCAGATGCTTGGCGCCACTTCATCCACCCTGCTTTGATTCTATGGCTAACATCTTCATCAATATCCCCGTCTCTCTGTAGCAATGATCCTAAATATCGAAATGTATACTTTCTAGGCACTACTTGACCTTCCAAACTAATATCTTCTCCTCCCGAGTAGTAGTGCCGAAGTCACATCTCATATACTCAGTTTTAGTTCTACTGAGTCTAAAACCTTTAGACTCCAAAGTCTCCCGCCATAACTCCAGTTTCTGATTCACTCATGTCCGGCTTTCATCAACTAGCACTACATCGTCCGCGAAAAACATACACCAAGGGATGTCTCCTTGTATGTCCCTTGTGACCTCATCCATCACTAAGGCAAACAGATAAGGGCTCAATGCTAACCCTTAATGTAGTCCTATCCTATTTGGAAAGTCATCCATGTCTCCATCACTTATTCGAACACTAGTCACAACATCAATACATGTCCTTAATGAGCCCGACGTACTTCGTTGGGACTTTATGCTTGTCCAAAGCCCACCACATAGCATTCCTACCACAAAACATTCCTTGGTATTTTATCATAAGCCTTCTCCAAGTCAATAAAAACCATGTGTAGGTCCTTCTTCTTCTCCCTATACCGCTCCATAACTTGTCTTATTAAGAAAATGGTTTCCATGGTTGACCTTTCGGGCATGAAACCAAATTGGTTCATAGAGACCCGCGTTATTGCTCTCAAACGATGCTCAATAACTCTCTCCCATAGCTTCATAGTATGGCTCATCAACTTAATTCCCCGGTAATTAATACAACTTTGAATATCCCCTTTATTCTTGTAGATCGGTACCAATATACTTCGCCTCCACTCGTCAGGCATCTTGTTCGATCGAAAAATATGGTTAAACAGGTTGGTTAGCCATACTATAGCTATGTCCCCGATGCATCTCCACACTTCGATTGGGATACCATCCGGTCCCATCGCCTTACCTCCTTTCATCCTTTTCAATGCCTCTCTGACCTCAGATTCTTGGATTCTCCGCACAAAGCGCCTATTGGTGTCATCAAAAGAGTCATCCAACTGAAATGTTGTGTCCGTATTCTCACCATTGAACAATTTATCAAAATACTCTTGCCATCGATGTCGGATCTCATCCTCCTTCACCAAGAGATGCTCACTTTCATCCTTAATGCACTTAACTTGGTTGAAGTCCCTTGTCTTTCTCTCACGAACCCTAGCCATCCTATAAATGTCCTTCTTCCTTCGTACTCAAATGTTGATAAATGTCCTCGTACGCTCTACCCTTTGCCACACTTACAGCTCGCTTTGCAGTCTTCTTTGCCACCTTGTACTTCTCTATGTTGTCCACACTCCTGTCATGGTACAAGCGTCTATAACATTCTTTCTTCTCCTTAATAGCCCTTTGGACTTTCTCGTTCCACCACCAAGTATCTTTAGCCTCGCCTTCACTTCCTTTGGTTACTCCACACACCTCTGAGGCGACCTTCCGAATGTTGGTTGCCATCTCCTCCCACATGTTGTTTATATCCTCTTCTTCCTTCCAAGAACCCTCTTTGATAACCCTTTCCCTGAATATCTCTGACGTCTCTCCTTTCAGTTTTCACCACTTTGTTCTTTCAATCTTAACTTGTTTATCCCTACGGGCACGCACCTGAAAACAAAAGTCTGCCACCAAAAGCTTATGTTGAGAAACAACACACTCCCCTGGTATCACTTTGCAACCCAAGCATGCTCGTTTGTCCTTTCTTCTTGCGAGGACAAAGTCAATCTGGCTAGAGTGTTGTCCGCTACTGAAGGTCACTAGATGAGATTCTCTCTTTCTAAAGAAAGTGTTGGCTATCATCAGGTCAAAAGCTACCGCGAAGTCAAGAACTTCCTCCCCCTCCTGATTCCTACTACCATACCCAAAACCTCCATGAACTGCCTCGAAACCTACGCTTATAGTACCTACATGTCCATTAAGATCTCCTCCTATAAAAAGGTTCTCACTACTAGGTACAGCTCTAATCAGGCCATCTAAGTCTTCCCAGAACTGTCTCTTAGCACTCTCGTCGAGGCCTACTTGGAGGGCATACGCACTAATTACGTTCAAGACCATATCACCAATGACAAGCTTGACTAAGATAATCCTATCTCCTTGCCTTCTCACTCCCACCACACTATTCTTGAGGCTCTTATCAATCAAAACTCCTACTCCATTTCTATTCGCGACTGTCCCTGTGTACCAAAGCTTGAAACATGTATTGTCCACCTCCTTCGTATTGTGACCCTTCCATTTAGTCTCTTGAACGCATAATATATTTACACGCCTCCTATTCGTGGTATCAACTAATTCTCTTAACTTACCTGTAAGCGACCCTACATTCCAACTAACTAAACGGATCCTAGTTGATTCGACTAGCTTCCTTACCCTTCGCATCCGTCGACTCAGATGTGAAGACCCTTGCTCATTTTTCACTACACCCGGGCGCCGATGTAGCGCGCCACTAAGGATGCGACGACCCGATCCTTGCTCACTTGACATTGTGCCCAGATCGCGACATGGCGCGTCACCAAGGGGGTGCCGACCCGACCCTTGCTCATTTAACACCATACCCGGGTTTCGATATGGCGCGTCGCTAAGAGGGTTACGCCCCAGCGATTTTCTTTCGGGTTTCATCTCCATTAGAATGGCTAGATTTAACGTTGGCTCGCCACGTCTATCACAACCCTTCTCCTTTACCAGGGCTTGGGACCTGCTATGTTGAGACAACATAGGCGGTAGACCATCAATGGAACTGAGGGAATATTCAAATCTCAAGCAACAGTAACATAAGAATAAGGATTTGCTGTCCCATGCTATTGAAACATGAGATTAGCAAAATCAGGTAGATAGATAAGATGTAAAATTTGTAAACCACTGGTGAAGAGGATATTAGAAGCAAGAAGTAATTTTGCAGACATTAGAAGTTTTTAAGTATACATGGTTATTAAGATGAGACACGAACTTACAATATCAAAAATATTGAAGACGAAGACGAGAAAAGCATATGTCGAGTAATAAACCCAGGGACTACCACCAGTTGAAGTCTTTGGGTTCAAAATTTCCCTCAAGTTTTCCCAAAAGGGTGAGGCAAAAATACTGCAGATATTCCACATTACAATGTTAGGGGAAGTGAAAAGACAGAAATGAAACACATCATGGTTTACCTGGCCATGATGCTTGGAAAAGCTAGCAAGTATGAGGTTGTAAACAAGGGCTGCATTCCAGTCGGATTGATGTTGAAGGGGATATACGGCTCAACCTCTGTAACTGGGGTTTCATTCCTACAAAAGAAGGGTGAAATGGCTCAACTCCTCAAGTATTTAATTTTATCTGAAAAAAAATGAAGTACAAAGAATAAGAAACCGTTTAACATTAAACTATTTATAACTAGTGAAATACTAATATGTTCTACTGTTACCTGAAGGTCATTTGCACATTAAAAGAAAGGCGAAACAGTAAAGTGTAAAACTATTTATACGGATAACATATATAAAAATAAATCACAAAAAAAAAAGAATTCTACCCTGCACCAGAAGCTAATTTAAATCCATAGTACTGAAGTTTTATCTTCCTGAATCCTTCAGTCACCAGCACAGCACCCATGGTGAGCATCATAAAAATTCCAGCTACTCCCAAGATGTAAGGCCAACAATAGGAAAAATTCCCTGTTTCAAAGAAAATAACAGAACTAAAACTCCCAACGTGCAGATAAAGAGGGTACAGGCCAAAGCTGAAGGTATAGCAGCGTGGTTTCAGGATAATTTCTTGAAAACATGTTCCAGAACACTTAGAGAAAAAAACAAGGCAAAACAAATGAACACCAAACGAAGTCATATTAAAAAAGGCATTACAGAAAGTTGACAACCTCAAGTTCAGAGAGCTAACCTGAAAACTGAGTTATCATCTTGTGTAGTGTATCTGTGTAGCCAGTCAAAATTCCCACACAGATAATCAAAGATGAGCCATGTCCTGCAAATAAAAATATAGAAGACACAATGAACATGAAAGTACTAGCCAAGTAGAACAAGATAGACACATTGATAATAACATTATCATCTGTTTTCATGTTGAACTCATCAATCAAGCCAATGAAACTCCTAACTCAGATACATGCTTTGTTTTTTCTTAAGAGCCCAGTACCAACAGATCAAGTAATTGGAACAAAAAGACCAGCCACCAAAAAGAACAGGCAGTTATTTATTTTAGCCTTTCAGGAATGAGAAACTCTCCATGCATTAAAACATCCATGAGCCCTTCCACAATATAGATCAGCAAACAAAGTTGCTCAGGAATGAGAAACTCTCCATGCATTAAAACATCCATGAGCCCTTCCACAATATAGATCAGCAAACAAAGTTGCTCAACACCCCCCCTACCCCCCCAAAAAAAGAGAAGATATTTCTCAATATTTCAGTTTATTTGGTATCGAGACAAATATAGCATATCAAGTTTCTTCCAAACAATTAATTATGCCCAGCATAAGACACAAGACTTTCGGAGCATGGACAGGTTATAATAAATTACAAATATGCATGAGGTAAAGTATTACCAAATCCAGATTCTGTTATGGTGTCACAAATCCATGTCATTGACATTGCACCAAGAACAAGCAAAAGACTTGTTATAACTATATGCTTAACCCTGTAACAAAAGAATAAAAATAAATAGAGCTGTAAACATACCAAATGAGTATTCATATTTCCTACTGTTCAAACAAATTAGGATCAATAAAAACTTTGGTCCCTCGAATTACTTATTGCCCTTACAGCTGATAATGCATCAGCATGAAAAACAAAGGAACAAAACAGTGAGCTGATGGTGGCGCCTGCCAGCATGTTTGTGGGGAAGGAGTACTTTGAAGAAAATAAATTTGCACCAAAAGGTAGTTTACCTGTAACTTGCAGCATATACTGAATACTGCAGGGAATAGCATGACACAGTAAAAGCAGCCACAGTTGCAAAACACAAAGAAAGCCACCATCTACACACAAAAGAAAGGATTCAAACTAGATGAAATGGTATGTCAAAATCCAAATAATTTCCAGGGAAAAAAAACAGTCTCACTGTTCAAGATAGATAGACAACTAGACACACATATAGCCTTTTAACTTCTCATGTCCGTCTAATCCTTCCTTGCAGAGCTTTTCAAGTGATGGAAGAACATGACAGAGAACCTAAAACAGATACCTTTTGTTATGTTTTCTTTCCATAAAAAGAGACCAGTTATTGTAACAACAGTATCAAAATAACAAGATGCATTTTTTATGCACAATCAAGTGCCATAAAAAGAGGCTTAAACTTGTGGCATTCCAACTAGGTCCATGAAAGTGAGCATATTGATTGGTAAACTTACAAGAGTAGATCCAAACTGATCTTTATTCTGCGCAATGTAACTTGTGCTTATTAGGCAAAGCGAAAGTGTGAAACATATAGCAACACTTGGGGCCTAAAGTGTTAAGTTCTTGAAAATTGAGCTCATATACCTAAATAGATAAATGTTAAAGGATGCATGGTACAATTTTCTTAAGGATTTACGTGCGAATAATTTCCAAGCCTGAAATAGCAATTTATCAACTCTGAATGTTGTGGGGGAAAAACTTCTCTACCAAAATTCTGGGCTTCTGGCCTATGCTAAGGGAAACATGCACTTTGGCAGAGTACGTGCATGTTTAAGGATTCACTCATCTGTAGAGCCAACAGTGGAAACCAAGGTCATGGAATCGGATATAGTAGTAAGAATAGGGCAAGTACATTGGTACGTTAGCAGTCTCGGAGGTCGTCTCATGCAGTGCCACATAGAACTATTTTGTGATGAGGAGAGAGGGAGGTGAGAGAAAGAGGTCTTTATTTCGTGAAGCAGCTGTCTCATGAGCAAAAATTTAGAACTATGAGACAACTCTTTCACCATTGGACGAGTTGATGTCATGCAACTCACGAACAATGTATGTGATGTCCTTCTTGGGAGTACCGAAAGAGATTCTCAAAAATTTAGATTTTATAGATCTTTTTTTTCACAAGGGGACAACCATAAGAAAATAATAAAGAGTTATAGACTGACAAAATGGGGAGTTTTATGCCTACCAAAGGAACAAGGTGGCTTAGGAATCATAGACCTTGTGACTCAAAATGTTTGCTTGCTAAGAAAGTGACTCTTTATATTAATCAATGAAGATGGGGCTTGGCAACAACTTCTTAGAAAGAAATATTTGAAAAACAAAACTATAGGGGAAACACATTGGAAACCAGGAGATTCGCACTTTTGTTAAGGCCTATGAAATTCAAAGATAGTTTCCTAGACTTATCTTCTTTTAATCTACACAATGGGGCCCTTGTTAGGTTCTGGGAGGACAAGTTGTTTGAAAACTTGACTCTCAAAGAACAACACTATACAATATTGCTAGGAAAAACATATTATAGTTGCTCAGGTTTTTAGTTCTAGACCACTTAATTTTACTTTCCGCAGAGCACTAGTTGGTGACAATCTAGCCAAGTGGAATGAATTGGTCTCAAGAATAGCATTTCTGTAACTTGATTGCTAACAAGATTCAATTAAGTGGGACCTCAACAACCAGGGATATTTCTCAGTTCAATCAATGTACAAATACTTAGTGAACCAACTTGCAATGCCTCTATAAAGCAGTATGGAGGTTGAAGTTACCCGTTAAAATTAAGATCTCCATTTAGTTGTTTCTGAAGGACGTAATTTCAACTAAAGATAACCTTGTAAAGTGCAATTGGAGAGGTGATGAGAGTAGTTGCTTTTGCAACGAAAAAAAGAAACCATTCAGAATATTTTTTTTCAATTGTCACGTAGCACACATTGTTTGGTGCTTTTGGTTTATGCCCACCAAGAAACCCTGTTCGTTTTTTTGTTCCTTGGCTTCAGCAAGTAATCACAACTTGTGCTCTTAAGTTTGTGTGGGAACAAGCACAATCATTTGGTCTATTTGGTTTTGCTCAATGACTTGGTTTTTGACAAAAAAAAATACTATCTTCTTATTTACAGGTTGTTTTTAGGGCTACTCATTGGACACGTTTCTAGCCCATCTTTCAGGAAAAAAAATATGACCGACCAGTGGCCTAGTCATATCCTGGAGACAACAGCAATGGAGATCTTCGCCAAACATGGTGGCGATCTTCAAATAGGCTTACTGCTTAGATTGCTGTCCTTTTTTACATCTTATGAGCTTTTTAAGAGCTTGCTTTTATAAGCCAGATCCTGAATTTGCAATAAATTTTGGTTGATTGCATAACTTATGTAGAGTTCAGAATAAAACTTCTTTTTTTCTAAAAAAAATGCAACTCACAAACTTTCCTTTTTTCATTGCACAAATTAAGAATTAACTAAAACATGTGCAAGAATTTGTCACTTACAAATATAAGCACATCACGGACCAAAGGATAAGAATTACCAAACCTGCATGACAATAGATGCTGAAATTTGATGACTGATCCCCAGCTGGAAAAACGAAAGCTTCAATTCTGAGGAGAAATCGCCTAGGTCATCTGCACAAAGGAAGGTAGAACTACAGGCTATTAGCTTCCCCAAACAAAACCCCGTGCACAACTCGCCAGCGTATAATCCGAGGGAGGAATGGAATAGACCTGCAGGAAGCGGGGAGAAGCTGAGGTAAGAGTCTGGGATGAGGCGACGGTCGAACCCTGGGAGCGGGATGAAGTAGCCCACGCGGCTGAGCACGATGAGCGCGGCAGTGACGGCCAGCCGCCGGCGGATCTCGCTGCGGAAGAAGGCCTCCGCCGCGCCCTCCGCCACCGCCCCCAGCCGCGCCAGGTCCAGGAACCGGTTCCGGTACCCCGTGCCCTTCGGCCCCGCCTCCGTGCCGCCACCTCCCTCTCCGTGCGGCGGGACCACAGCGGACGCCGAAGCCCTGGCGAAGACGGCGAGGCGTCGAGGCGTGCGGAGCGGCCGCTGGAGCGTGCCGTCGAGGAGGAGACCGTAAGCGCAAAGGGGCGGGTGTTTGGGGGCGAGGCGGCGGGGCAGCTGGGTGGGGAGCGCGCGGCGAGAAGGGAACGGGAGTGAGGAGTGCGCCAGCGCGAAAGAGGGGGACATGACGGCGACCGCCTGTCGCGCGGCGGGGGAAGGGGTCGAGGTCCTCGGGGATTCGGGGGGTGCGGATTGGAATCCTACCTCCAGCCGGCCGGCGGCAACGACGGGAACGCTCGGCTCCCTCTAGCGGGTGACTTGCTTGATCGGGAGCGTCGGCTTCGGTTTGCACACTCGAATCGAATCCTCGATTGCACGGTCACGATCATAACCGTGTGTCGCGTTAATTTTCAAAAACTTTTGATTGAACGAATTCTCAGGTGAAAAACTTTGATCCAAGCCACTGAACTTTAGACATATAGGATTCAAACAAGCCTATGCTTATAAGGTTACAAATATCCTTGCATTTTATCATTATAAACCCTTATAATTTACAAAGGTTTATACTTAGGAAATAGACGAATCATTGGAGAGACAGTGATACACGAGCGTTAAACTTAGAAATAGAAAAGGACAAAATTTTGGAAGGACAAATGGCTAAATGGGAGAGCATCAAAAGACCTTGCTTTGAATTGCTTCAAACTTGCTTGTCACAAAAACCAACATGTTGTTGTGGCAATACATGGGGCGATGGATACACAAGCCAATGCTTCGTCCAGTGCAGCGACTGGCATGAATTGTTGTGTCAGGATTTGACACCTATAAAAACAGGGGTGCGGAGTATAGGCTTTTTTATGTTGGTACAGAACCACGACACTGCATGGGTAGGCCATGAGCTCGGTTGAGGTCATGAGTGCATGTTTGCTAAATAAAAGTGTAATTTTATTACCACCTCGTTGCCCCGACTAAGGAACGACTTAAAAAGAATACTACACTATGTCTTCGAATTGCTTATAGTGTCTCAGTACAACTTAAAACATAGGCCGAATATGTTTAAGTTGAGCCCGATCAGACTCTCTATTGATTGACCTAATTGGGCTCCCTGATCTATTTGACCTAAATTTTTATATTTGCATTTTTATTTGATAAATACCTTTTTGAATAATTAATTCTTTGAAATTGATTCTAACACGTATCGGAACAGATGACATGTACCGAAACATTGACGCAATAGTTAAATAAATCTACTCCATAACAAGTTGTATGTTCTAATATACACTTAGATGACCACACAACAAGTTATACGCCTGAAAAAACAAGTTGTATGTCTCGTTGCAACATACAAATTTTTTCTTAAAAATATATCATATGATGAATATTGTGATACTTATCTAGTACTCCCTCCATCCCTTATTAAAATCAATTTCTTTAGTTATCTTGAATTATTTTTTTAATATTTGACCAAACTTACAGAAAAAGCACAAAAAATTGTTACACCAAATAAGCATATTATGATAATATAGTTTATGGCTTATCTAATGCACTAATTTAGTGTCATAGATTTCGACACTCTTTTTTATATAAATCTGGTTACCAAAGCTTGTTTTAAGACAATCGTAGAAATTGATTTTTTTCAGGAATTGAGTTAGTATATACGTAATAAATACTATTTCTTTTCTTATATAAAATTATTTAAATTTAATATTATTTGAGTTAGCAACACTCTAGTACGCCAAATCATTAGTCGGCGTACGTGCGCTCCGACGCATATCAGCGCACGGACGCGTGGCGCATGGAGGATCCACCATATAGGACGCGTGGCACATTGGGGGAGCGAGGACCGCACATGGATGGTGGACGCGGGGAGGGGAGCCGGGCATGTGGTGTACGTCAGATCTGTTTACTAACATTTGCAAACTACATACAAACTTTAAAATGCGACAACTTTCTTGTCAAGCATCTATTTTTAATTCCATTTGCACCATTACATTCCTTATGACGAGATCTACAAAAGTAGATCCATTTGGATATGTTTTGAAATAATTTTTATAATGATAAAGTTTTACGCCTAGTAGTATAAAGTTTTAAATGTTATAGGACAAAGTTCCAAAACTTAGTGTAAAGTTTTGAATTATAAATTTTCATTTTAGGTGTATAAACTTCATAGCATATCGGTACAAAGTTTGAAGTGAGCTAGTTGTAGGGTCGAGATGGCGGACTAGAGGGGATGAATAGTCCTTTCTAAATTTAATTGCACCGGCTAACCGAAATAAATACAGAATTTAAAATTATCAGTCTAGCCAAGGCTACACCCTTCTATCGAAGTTCTAAAGCACTTTACAAAGATCTTAAATAGGAAACAAAGGTACCGGGCTAGATAGAGCTCACATAACAATTCTAGCTTGTAAGGTCACACAAACCTATGCAACTAGTACTTCACACAACCGATGGAACTCCTACACAATCTAGTAAGCAAAAGCACAAAGCCACCTAAGCTCACTAGCAATGTTCAATAACAAGGCTACACAAGCCAAATTAGAGAGCGCAAATTACTTAGCTACATAAATTAAGCAATATGACTAACAAGGTTACTCAAACCGAATTAGTCACGTAAGGAAGCTACTTCTATGCTACACAAATAAGAAGGTAACTAGCGAGCTACACAAGTTAACTAATTACAAGAGCAACTACGCAAGCACAATGTATGAAATGTAAGTACAAGCTTGTGTTGCGTGGAATACAAACCACCGAGAAGATGTTGAAGACAATGTTGATACGGTGATTTTCTCCCGAGGTTCACTTGGTTGCCACCAAGCTACGTCCTCGTTGTGCCGATCGTTTACTTGGTGGTTCGGCGGCTAATTGGCATCACCCGCCAAGCCCGCACGTCGGACACCGCAAGAACCTACCCTGAAAGTGAGGGTAGCTCAATGACACACTCAACTGGAGTTGCTCTTCACGATCCCCGTGGGGTGAGCACAATCCCCTTCACAAATCCTCCTCCGGAGCACCGTACAATCTTCTCGCGTGCTTTAACAGAATCACAAGCCACCAAACCGTCTAGGAGGTGGCAACCTCCAAAAGTAACAAGCACCACCGGCTTGCAACTCGATCATTTAGTGCCACACGATGCAACCTCACGATGCAATCACACTAGAATCGCTCACTCACTCGATCGAATGATCACTATCAATCTCAAGTGAGTTAGAGGGCTCCGAAGCACTCCCCAAGCATGGACACTCAGTCCCAAGGGTGCTCTACCACCAAATGCCTGAACTCTACCTCTATTTATAGCTCCAAGCCAAATAGAGCCGTTGGAGCAAAGATCATTTTTCTGCGAGGGCACCGGACACAGCGGTGGTGGCACTGCCCTAGGGGTGGCCATGCGCCCAACGGTCACCCCAATGGCTAGTTTGACTAGCGCAGGGGCACCAGACACAGTGACGGTGGCACCGCCCTAGGGGGTGGTGACCACCCAGTCAGCCACCGGAATCGCCCCCTCTCTAGATTTTTATGGCGGTGCACTGCCATCACCATGGCGATGACCAGCCCTACTCCCTCTCTCTTGGCTGAAAAGTGACGGTGCTCACGGTGGTGGCACCGGACAAACCCTGGCGGTGCCCCAGTCATCTGCGCGCTCTCGACCACTGCCAAACGGTCATCGAACACACGAGGGCGGTGCCACCGCCAAGGCAGGGGCGGTGCCATCACAACACCTCTTTCTCGCCTTGTCCAGCCAGGCACCATCACTAGGGTGGCGGTGTACCGGACAGCTAGGGGCGGTGCCCCCAGGGCAACAGCCTAAGCCCAGTTTTGTCTCCTTTCTTCACCTTTCGACTTCTCCTTTGCAAATATGCCAACACTACCAAGCGAACAACACCTTGTGCACGTGTGTTAGCTTTTCACAAATATTTTTCCAAAGAATTAGTACTCTTTTCACCACGTCACTCGATTCTAACACGTATGCAAGGTTAGATCGTTCAAGTGGCACTAGATGACAGATATGCAAACAAGTTTGCTTATCTTAATAGTACGACCATCTATCCTGAACCTGATCATGCACTTCTCTACGCAACTTTTGACCGGTGAAATAAAATATCCTACAAATATACATTTGCCTTGCGCATTCCATTCCATCTCCTTCGATGTCGATGCAACACATGCACCAACCAAACACCAAATGATATGATCCAGTTCATATCATCACGTGACCGTACTGGTTCATCGATCTTGACTTCACTTGCTCTTTACCGTTGCCTCGGTCCATCGACGCCAAGTCATCACTCAACTTGTCCTTCACTCTTGTAACCGGTTCGTCGAGTCAAGTCTTGTCGTGATCTTCTCCATCTTGATCACATGACTCTATATCATGTCTCATATGCAATGAGCTCCTTCATCACATGTGTGAGCTTTGTGCCAAGTTCAAGCCATCTAACCTTCATGGCATGTATTGCTCACACACATATACTTGTGGACTAATCACCTGTGTATCTCACTTAAACACATTAGTCCACCTAAGATTGTTACTCAATTACCAAAACAAAAAAGGACCTTTCACTAGTATAAAGTTACTGAATTTAGGTGTACAATTTTGAAATCCTAAAGTTTTGAACCTAGCAGTACACAGTTTTAAAGTGTGTTAATATAAAGTTCCTAAACTTTAAAAACAAAATTTGAAATTACAAAGTTTTAAATTTGAAAGGAAAAAGTTTTAAATGCGCTAGTTCCTGAATTTAAAATATAAAGTTTAAAATTACAAAGTTTTAAAGCTTTAAATATAAAGTTTTAAATATGCTAGCATAAAGTTTCTGACTTTTAAAAATAAACTTTAACATTACAAAGTTTTAAATTCTAAAGTAGAAAGTTTAAAATGTGCTAGTATAAAGTTACTAAATTTAAAATGTAAAGCTTGAAATTATGAAGTTTTAAAGCTTGAAATACAAAGTTTTAAATGTGCCAGTATAAAGTTCCTTAATTTTAAAAATAATTTGAAATTACAAAGTTTTAAATGTTGAAGTATACAGTTTAAAATGTGCTAGTATAAAGTTTCTGAATTTAAAATGAAAGTTTAAAATTTTATAAAGTTTTTAAAGCTTGAAATACAAAGTTTTAAATGTGCTATTATAAAGTTCCTGATTTTTAAAATTACAAAGTTTTAAATTTTAAAGTAAAAAGTTTAAAATGTGCAAGTATAAAGTTCATAAAGTTAAGGTGTAAAGTTTGAAATTACCAGTTTCAAACTTTGAAATACAAAGTTTTAAATATGCAAGTATAAAGTTCCTGAATTTTAAAAATAAAATTTGAAATTACAAAGTTTTAAATCTTAAAGTAGAAAGTTTAAAATGTGCTAGTATAAAGTTCCTAACTTTAAAATGTAAAGTTTGAAATTTTGAAACTTTAAAGCTTGAAATACAAAGTTTTAAATATGCTTGTATAAAGTTCCTGAATTTAAAATGTAAAGTGAGAAATTACAATTTTTAAAATCTTGAAATAAAAGGTTTTAAATATGCTAGTATAAAGTTTATGAATTTGAAAATAAAGTTTGAAATTACAAAGTTTTATATCTTAAGTACAAAGTGTGTTAGTATAAAGTTCCTGAGTTTTGTTCATTTTTATACCTTATTTATCGATGTTTTGTTATCTTTTACCGGTGAAGGTCATTTTGATAGTATTAAGGTGATGCACTAGTTGATCAGGAAGAGAAAAAAAGCTCATAGAAGGGAGAAAAAAATAATATCAACTGTATATACTGGTTTTGCATCCATATGGATGTGAAACCATCCCCGCCTATTTCATCTCCCACATATCCGTTATCTCGAAAGAGAGAAAAAAAGCTCGTAGAATTGAAATACTGGACCGTACGTGCTGAGTCTAGACAGGAGAAACAAGGAATGGGAAAATGGGCCAATTACGCTATATGGACTTTTTAGCCAAAAACTAGACATGAGAATGAGAATTGAGAAGAAATCTGCTTCCTGGGTCACATGTCCCACTTGCGCCAACTTGCCTGCCGCGCGCCGAGACATGCGTGCGCTGCTCAGGTCCCCCGCGCGCGTCGGGTGGGCGCGCGTTGCTATCCACTAGCGGCGCACGCGCGCTCAGCAGCAAGCCCGTGCTCTAGTACGTGAGAATTGCACTCGTTGCTGGATGTGCTATGCAGTAGGATACTCCCTCCATTCTAAAATATAAATTATTCCAAACTTTTTGAAGAATTAAAGTATCTTAAGTTTAACCAAAACTTTAAAGAAAATTATAAAAATTTATAGCATCAAATAGCTATATGTAAAAATATAATTAATAATAAATCTAATGGTAACTATTTAATATTATAAATGTTATTATTTTATTATAGAAATTTAGTTAAATTGAAGATGTCTTGACTCTACGAACAGAGGGTGTATTTTTTAAACGCTAACCGGATAATAAAAAGTGGTGACCCGCCCGTTACGCTTACACCACACGCACCACGCCGACGCTCGCGCGGCCACGCGGTAGGCGCCGGCAGCGACGGTCGACGATCACCACACAGGCGCACACAGCCACGCGAGCGCCGAGCGGCGAAACTGTGGGAGCCTATCAGAAGCTACAGCAATGTAATGATGTCCGCCGTCGCATCGTCTTTCCCCTCGCGCGGCCACGCGGCGCCGTTCGGCGGCTCGAGGGCACTACCACCGCCGTCTACGCGGCGCAGCACGTCCCTCCGCCGTCCGCGCGTCTCGGCGCTCGGTGGGGGCCTCGAGGGAGAGGCGGGGAAGATACTGGATCCGCGCGCCACGCCGTTCCAGATCCTCGGCCTCGACGCCACCACTGCCTTCTACTCCGCCGCTCAACTCAAGGCCGCCTTTCGCGCCCGGGTAGTGTAACGCTCACTTGTTTATGGGGAGATTTGTGCTGCTGCACAATTTTAGCTCTTGAGGCATCCTAGAAATTACAATAGTCGATTGCTACTTGCTAGTGTATCTAAAGAACTTGGCGTACCTCCATGATCTCCTATAATCGTGGTGTTTGGAACCACCATTTTTGAGTGTTGGTTATTTTGTGATTAGGGGAAGAAGGCACCGAGTGCCACGGTATAGAAGGAACTCACAGATTCTCCAACTTACTTGCATTATGACCTCTTCTCCTTATTATATATATTTTTGTTTAGAAGAAACATTTCCATAAGAATAAGTAACATTTTGTTGTGTTATAAACTGTGCGGTGTAAGGTGAGCGTTTGCTGAGCCAAAGCTGCGTTCTATTTTGTGGTCTAACAATACTGCCACGACATAACATTGGGATCTCTGTACAGGTGAAGGAATTCCATCCTGATGTTTGCAAGGACCCAGAAAACGCAGATTTAATAATGAGGCGAGTGATCGAGGCCTATCAGGTAACTCTGTGTACTATATTTGTGTTTTGTACAAGTGCTTATGGATGCTATCATAAAAACCACGATCAAACATCATCAGACAATTACAATTCACAGTGCAAGTGTGGCTTTAAAGGATTCAGAATTGTGAAGGAACTTTTGAGATAAAGCCACAAACAAGATTACGCACAATCTAAAGTTCGATAGAAATATGATAAAAAAAAGGTTCGATAGAAATATCTGTGGCTATGTTTAGAAATCTGACTCCATGTAGTGTAACCTAAATGGTTGGTTGATTTTTACTGGAGGGAGTGTTTCCTTTTTTTTTCACCTTCTAGTTACATATCATTTTTAGTCACACTGTTTTGTTTCGCACACAGATGTTATCTGGCAACCAAGAAATGATGGTTGAAAGGTAGAGAATACATCCATCTGTTTGTATTCTAGACATATCATGCGATAAACCTTCTATATACACTTGTTTTTGTAGCTAACTATAATAATAATGGGCCTCTGCTCCTTATGCATTTTCAGTGATAGATTAGGTTGTAATTGCCAGTTATCATGGCAATCTTGAATATGTTTTGATCATAGTAATTGAAGAGCTGTAATTATTCCTGGTAAATTTTATAATAACTACCAGTACACTCAAATTCTGAAACATTTGTGGTTCAAAACATAGTTGGTCAGATAGTAGGATAATTCTGCACTAGCAATGGGGTCGCCTGAGGAGAATATATGAGAAAAAGAATAAGAACTACTTGATTCATAGGTATTGCAGATAGTATGCAGTGAAAGGTCCATTATGTAATCATGATTTGCACCATATAACCTAGTACGCATCATGTTAAGTACATTTGTTGCTTGTGCTGAAAATATATTTTGGTTTGATCCACTCAACAAACTGGCAGTTATATTTTTAAGGGGAAAATCTGGAATTAATCAGTGGGCTTAGTTACCAACTCATCTCTCAATCCATATTCCAAAATCCAAACCTGCTGAGGATTTTATGTTCTTTATCCACTTTTCAATTTCATTGTGACACTGTAATTTCTGCATTTGTGAATGCTTTTTTTAGGCATCGAAAAATAAGACAGTTGGGATCTTTGTTTCAGTAGCCTCAAGAAAATCCTACTCATGTGCTTATGTTTACAATATTGTGCAGGAATAATGTTGACACATTTGATGAACCTGAGTGTGAAGCCCGTGACATATTTGTCAATGAACTTCTATGCATTGGCACTGGTACTTGTGTTTGTATTGCTTCAGTGTTAAGGATGAGGGTTTTGTGAATCGGCCTTGTTGTGGACCATAGTATTGTTATAAGAATAAGGTTTGCTGCCAACTTCGAATTAGGTGTTAGTGTCAGAATTGGCACCAGAAAACTAAAGTTTCACATAAGTTTATCACTTTTCTAATCTCCCTAACTATAAGAGATTAATCACCATGTTGTGCTAATTTAATTCCTGGCACACAATGTACCTATTTTTATTGAACAATGCTGTAGTCCTTATTTAGAAGCAGAACACATTACACATAGGATTGTGTTCCTTCCGTTGATGCAACCGAGTTTGTTCACTTTCCTAGTTTTTACAGATTTTATAGCCTATACATTGGGGACATAGGCCTTTCGTGTAGTTGTTCAATACAAATCGTGTGGACATATTTTGTCAACTTTATCTGACAAATTACAATTGTTGATGTCTACTGCAGGATGCCCATATTCTTGTGTTAAAAGGGCACCTCATGTGTTTTCATTTTCAGATGATATTGGTACAGCTCGTGCAATATCTCAAGGTAGGTCCACCACAACCACTTGGGTTAATTGGCCCACATAGTAGTTCCATTAAGCAGTTTATAAGTATGACCACACCTTTACCTTTTCTAAGAAAAAGTTCAACCCTTTTATTTGCAGGTAATGGAGAAGATGACCTTGTTCAGCTCGCTGTTGGGCAGTGTCCAAGAAAGTGCATATACTATGTGACGCCTTGCCAACGCACTATTTTGGAGGATGTTCTTGCTAGGTACATATCCTCTGTCATGAGCTACTTTTTTGTCAGTTAGCATGATGGTAAAGAGCTGATTTATGGTAAGGAACCACCTCATTCTAGATGAGGTGGTGCATCATGTTGTGAGGAATAAGGTGGTGATGGATCAACTCATTTCATTCCGTAAACCAAACAAAAAAGTAAGGAGTGAGGAGATGATGGATACTTCATTCCTCAAACTAAACACCCTATTAACCGATCATACAATTCATGATTCAGCTTTCAAAAAAAACCATGCTACACTAAATTAGAACCAGTGAAAGAGGTCACATTCAAAACTTTTTACACTTTATTTAATATCTTCCTCATGGTGGCATAAGATAATTCATATTAGAGCTGTCCATTAGTTTAGGAACTTGTTAATTGAACAGGATGAGTAGACAGGATTTATAATCGAAACTGAGGTTGAGGGAGTTCAGGACCTATATCCTGATTGAGTACAAGCAATAAGTAAAAAAGTATAAGAGCTATACATGATACAATCATATTACTCCCTGTTCCAAATTATATTATTATAGTGTCGTAAGTCAAACTTCTCTAAGTTTGATCAATTTTTTAGAAAACTATATTAATATGTACACCTTCAAATAAATTCACTATTAAGACATTTCATGGAGAACTTAATAAAACTAATTTGATCTTGTAGATGTTGATGTATTTTCTATAAACTTAGTCAAAATTAGAGAAGTTTGATTTAGCACAAAGCTAAAATGATCTATCATTTCAAACGGAGGCAGTAGTAGGAAGAAAATAGGGACTGTATTATCCACATATTACTGCTTCCTGGTTTAGCGTCAGATATCCTGATCTTTTCTCTCTCTCTCTATATATATATATCCCTCACCTATGTGGATATTATGCCCAGTGTGTTGATGGCGCCTTACGATCTCGCTGAAGCAGCAGTTCTGGATTCCCTCCTTTCGAAAGCAAAGTTTGAGAATAACAGGTACAGGAAGCCCAAAAGAGGAGCAAAATCATCCTCCGATTATGTTGATTGGATGTGATCTGATCCTGAGGCACAAAGGGGATGCCAGTTTCAGCCAAGGCAGTTCAGTAGATTTTTGCTGGTTTTTCTGTTCTCCTTGGTCAGTTGCCCCCGGCCGGTGGAATGGCATGACGCATAGATGTAATTGTAGTTTACAAAATGTAATATGTTTATGCGGACAAACTGCTTTGTTTGTGGCACTGCTGGTAATTTTCTTTTCATTTTCTGACAGAGAAGCCGGATCAAGTCAACGCTATAAACCTCTGGGTATAAATATACGGTCTGGATTCTGGATTCCCATAATATTTCTTTCTGCCAGAAGTTTACTCCACCTTTCCTTGGCATAAGAAACTCCTATGATCGACTGGGAGCTACAGTCAATGTATCGCTATTCCGTATAAAATGGAAATTAGTATGTAGGAGTACTACTAGTTCTTATCCCAAGTTCTTAGATCATGTTCGGATCCATATGATTAGCTATCAGATGTGTTAGCCGAAAAAACTAGCTAATAGATGTGTTAGCTAGAGGAAAAAAAACTCTCCATTCCAAATTATACATGACTTGGTTTTTTAATTCATAGCTTTTGCTGCGCAGACACAGTATATATCTAGACGCATAATAAAAGTATATACATAAAAAGCCTGGATGACCTATAATTTGGAATTGAGGGAGTAATTGTTAGCTTGGTATATTGTCCATAGGTTCTTTGTCCTGGTTTAAAGCAAGTACAATAATTGGCTTATAGCCAAGCAAATGCTGGTATGGAGGAGAAAAGAGAGGAAAGAGAGAGGAGAGTTTGCTCTTATTCAAGCAATAAGCTTGACATAGAAGCTTATGCAGTGGTAGACCCATACTTAAGTGAATGTGAGGAGGATTTGGAAAGAGAAGGTGGGACATGGCTAAAAGTAACAATTAAAAAGTTTTTTATAGACAATTAAGAGACCACTATTATATAACTTGGCTCTTACAACTTGGCTAATAGTCAAACACGGGGAGGGAGGGAGGAGCTCGTCGGGGAAGAGGCGATGGGTCGTGCGCTCCGCCAATCGCGCGACCCGTCGCATAGTAGAGATTTTGGAACTATACGCTGCAGAGGTTGATGATACCTATCGGGTTACAACCCCGAGGGTCTCAAGGCACCGATTAGTTAGCAGGCCGTGCGACGCGCAACGCAGCAGCTAGAGCAAAGGCCCGAACGACCGAGGCCCAGCAAAAGCCGAGTAGAGTAGGCCAAGCGCCAAGGCCATGGGTGATCACCACCCCTTCTCCCAGCAATAGCCGCGTGATGCTCAAGTGCGCGACATCTCCCCCGTCACGACCCCTGGGAGGGACAGAGAGAGGCCAAGCCCTGCTTCTTGACGTACCGGCCCTGACGAAGGCAAGAACACCACACCGACCCCCAAGGACTGATGTGACAACAGTCCCCACGGACCGGTCGGGCACGTCCTAGCGCCACGTCGCACGGTGGTGACCACGAGTACAATGCCCACCATCCAAATATGGACCGACAGGACGCGTGTACGATCCCACCCACTACGGGATGGGATCCATGATAAGGGTCTCGACCTGGAGACCTCCCTGGCTGGCGAAGAGCCCCGACCCCAACGATCGGGGTCGTGGCCCTCAGCCCCACGAACAAACTAGGCGAACAATGCCCCGGGGCGGCTACCTACTATGGGTACGACGTCTCGGGGAACCTGAAGATGATGACGAAGACGATGACAGATGCCGCGTTGAACAGGATAGCTAACGAATCATCACCGTGGCTACAGTGCTGCCACGACCAGCACAATAGCACCACGTCAGACCCTGCCATGACATGGTCACAAGACCATGACGATAGCCATGCCTGGGCGAGCATCAGAAGACGGCGTCGCTTGTAAGCCAAGTTAGCCAGGACCTCCCGCAGGCTCTTGACCCTTCGGTCGGGGGAACGTTCTCTTTGTAACGAGCCCTGGCCCCGAACTCAATATAAGGGTAGCTAGGGCTCCCATCGACATATTCTTCATCCTGTACCATTCCATCCATAGCAGTAGGGCTTCTAGAGCTTCTCTTCGGGCTGCCCCTCGTCTATCATAGGTTTTACCACCTCTTTCACTATTCTGGCACCCTCCATTGTAAGAACTTCAGAGCATTCAAGCAAGGAACACACACTCGATCTTCTCTGAGACTGTATGTAGGGCTTCGGCCTGAACCAGTATAAATTCTCATGTCTATTGGATGCTACTATCGTCTTCCTAGAGCAGCACGACAATCGTATAAGTTTACTAGTCTAGTTTATGAAACACCGATAGTTGGCGCGCTGTAGGACACGTGGACGCCTAAGAGGAGGGGGGGGGGTGAATTAGGCAACTTAAAAAACTAACTCTAAACTATGGCCTCTTTTTCTACCTCTAGCAAAACCTATGCAAAAGATAATCTATCTAGATGTACAACTACGGTTTTGCTAGTGTGTTGCTATCTCTACCGCAAATGATAATAATAAGATCAATGTAAATGCGGAAGCTTAAAGAGCAAGGTAGAGATATGCAAACTCCCGTCGACGACTCCGGTATTTTTACCGAGGTATCGAGAAGCGCGCAAGCTTCCCCCTAGTCCTCGTTGGAGCCCCTCGCAAGGAATCCCTCGCAAGGGCCAAGCTCCCGGTCGGGTAACTCCGTGGATAGCCTCGGGCCTTCCCCACGCACAAGTGGGTCTCCGATGTGCCTTCCGCAAGCCTCTCCCGATGCTCCCCGCCGTCTTCACTATCAAGCTTTCGGCCAAACGCCATGGGCCTTGTTCCCTTCGATTTTACGGTGGCGGCCGCACCACAAACGCGGTTGGTGCGATCTCGCAAGACTTCAAGCCCCTCCGATGTACAACTCTTGTGCTCGCAAGCACGGGGTGGTAAGAGGGATGCAAACCTCACTAAACACTAGGCATATACCTAGAGCAAGCGCATAAGCAGTGGTCTAATCAACCTAAGCACTTCGTAAAGCACCTACGCTAATCACCTGATGAAACACTAAGCACTTAGCAAGTGGAGATCACTAAAATGGTGTATCAACACCCTTGGTATGTTTCCTCGGCTCCACACTACTCAAATGGCGGTTGGGGTTGTATTTATAAGCCCCACCGAGAAAGTAGCCGTTGAAAGTCGAACTCCCGCAAATCTGCCATCGACCGGACGCTTTGAATCGTCTGACCGGACACGTCCGGTCGTCCCGATTGTTAGAAGCCGCTGAACTACCGATCGACGCCCGCGTCCGTCGGTCTCGGTCGCGTTCGGTCGGTCAGATTTTCGCAGCGCTGAACCTCTCAGACTTTCGATCGGACGCTGCGTTCTGCGTCCGGTCGGTTCTTGCCGCCAGCCGTCCGGTCCTTAAGGTCCGGTCGCTTGCGAAAGCCACCGGTCCAGCCACGGTCGCTGCTCCAGCGTCGGTCCGTCGTCCGGTCCGCCACCTCCATGAGCTCGTTTCTTCGCGATCTTGTGCACGGCTTGGTTCCTATCTTCATGCTTGGACTTTGCTTGACATCTTAGGTCTTTTCTTGTGCTTCTAAGATCTTGCTTGAGGTGTTGATCATCAGACCATCATGTCGCCTTCGTCCAAGTCACGTCTTGCACCCTATTGGACTATAAAACAAACACTTGCAAATTCATTAGTCCAATTTGGTTGTGTTGGTCATCAAACACCAAAATCCAAAGTAAATGGGCCAAGGGTCCATTTTCCTTACACGCGCCAGGTAGGGGACAGTCGCGCACTCTTGTTTGATTGAGGAAGGAAGCGATGGCTCCTCGCACCACCGATGGACTCACTGGTGGAATGGCCCGTGGCGGTCACATCTACAGTGAAAACTATAGGTTCATCGGCACCAAAGGACCAGTGCCCACGTCCGCCTTTAGCCGCAGTCCAGACCTCCACCTTAGAAATCTGGATCCCACGGATCACATTAGACACACTCCTGGAACTGCCTTCGGGGGCTGCATCCTAGAGTTTACCTACCCAAAGGGGCCAATACCCTCGCTCATCGCAAGCTGTGGCCAAGTTTCCCATCCGAGAAACCAAAGGACCACAGCTCATGGCGAACTTGCCCGAGGAATGGCCTCGACCGGCCACATCCTTCTTGGGAACCACGCGGTTAACCACACCAAAGGGCCGACGCCTGAGTCCACCCTGGGCCACGGCCCAGACCTCCACCTCGGGAATCTAGATCCCGCGGCCTATGGCGGGTGCACTCTCAGAACTACCCACAAGGGCTGCATCCTAGAGTTTATCTACGAAGGGGGCCTAGGGCCCTCTCTCATCACTGGCCACGGCCAGGCCTTCCACCCAAAAAGCCAGATGGCCACGACTCATGGCGACCTCGCTCAGGGAATGGCCCACTACAGCCACATCCCCGCAAGGAACCACGAGATCACTCGAACCGACGGGGCAACGTCCGTCACTAGCTCTTACCCGGTCCAGGCCTGCCACGTGGCAAAACTGGACCTAACAGTAGAAACGTGCCTCGGACAGTGTCCTCGACAGTGGAGCACAATGACCCAGGGCACGCACGAACGACGAAACTACCCATCGCCATGTGGCATCGTCATCAGAAATCAAGTCGCCAACCGGCATCACACCATGCAGGGTCAAGCCCAGAACTAGGATCCGGTCCTACGTGGCGAACCCGTTACACGACGCGCTTCAAGGACTGCCAACCTTCGCTCGTAGGCACGTGCATCCAAGGAAGCGGCCCCCCCGAGCGCACCACACGCTGCGACGAGTGGATTGAACCACATCACGCTCAAAGTCAGCTTCCACAATGATAGGTCGCGATGGTCCCTCGCCAGAGGCGGCAGCTTTACTCGAAAGCGGAGACGCTATGACAACGACGCCTCGCGCCAAGAGGACTCAAGCACCAAAATGCGCGAGCTCTCTGGGCCAAGAGCCCCTGCATGTTGGGAGCCAAGAATCCACCCTCGGGGGCACATAGGCTCCTCAAGGGCATCGAGTCAGCAAGGATCGGCCCAAGGCAGTCCGAGAGGCCGATCCACGCCAGCTACGACCGCCCTAAGTGGCAAAGAAGTGTCTCCATTAGCTCGTAGCCTAGAGACTACGACAACTCCATCACAAGCAAACGCTCGGGGGCTCGCGACGCCATGAGCAGCAACCTCGCCACGGGCCGGCGCCCAGGGCCTCAAAGTGCCTGAGCCACGGCGATTAGCTCATCATCAGCTTCCAGCACATTGGTCAGTCACATCCATTTTGACCTCAGCCTCACCACCTAAGCATGTCCACATACACATATAAGCTCACCAATAGTCACAAAAGCTTAAGGCTGACCCGCAGAGCAAACCAGATAACATGACGCCCACATAGTACGTCCTAGTAGCATGCCACTCCCGAGTGACTTGATCCGGTTTGCACTCGTAGCCAGACATGGCTCACTCGCGGGGGCTACACTCATGGACATACAAACACACGAGCCATGGCGCAGCACCGTTTGCCATCGTCCTAGCGCCGGAGCCGCCTGCTCACTCTCTTCTCGCATTGAGCTGGATCCGCGACCAACCCCAGACGTCTCGATGCTTTGACAGTACGTGTGCCGTTAAAGCCCAGCGGGCCAGTCCCCGATCTAAAGCACGCGCGTATAAGCATGGGACTAAAGGGGGACGAAGCACATTCCAATTCGGACAAGAAGAAAAGCGAAGAGGCAACCAAATGACAAAGGAATGCGCCCATCTCATACCATTCACATCGAAACTCAAGCAAGTTCTTTATGAAAGGGCATGCATACAAAATTTTGATCAACTACACAGAAACTCCTATACATTAGAAGCCTAAAACTGGAGACAGAAGGTGGTGGTCGACACCTTACTCACCAAGACCTCCGCGCTATGAACGGCGGAATTACCGATTGTGCGGATCTTGACGTCAGACTTTATCGATCAGTACCCTTGCCCCACGACATCGAAATCCACACCATCATAGAGGAGCCGACCGATGTCAAGGCCACAAGCACGCCACTCTAAACCCTAGCGGAGACGAGGGAGTCCAGTTGACGGCGAGCCTCGTCATGGCAAAGCGTCAGTCGAGCACTCCCCCAGTCAGCGTTAAACACAGCGTCACACAGAGCCTACCCTGATCTATTCAGTGCCGCCAACTCAGCAGCCGCCTCCCACACCGTCTGCTCCACGACCACCTTCACCTCTAGATCCAAAAGCGCCTGCGCGTAAACCTACAACAAGCGGTCAAACTAAAACCGAGCACGATCAACAAGCCAAGACCCAGCATGAGCAAAGGAGAACTCACCAGTGCAAGCAGAATGAAGGCCTTGACACTCAGCCTTGAGTTGCCGATGGCCCTGCTCGGCCTCATCCCGAGCAACATCCGCCGCAGAGCGTTCCACCTCTAGAGCAGCCATTGCCGCCTTAAGGCCGGTCACCTAGGTCGTCAGCAACTCAATCTGAGACCGACCTCTCACCCTTGCTCTACAAGCCGTTCTTGAGCCAAGTCGATCCCACTGACAGCGTTGACTAGGCTCTCACGGAGCTCCACCTATGCTTTTTTAAGAGGCCCCTAATTCCTCTCGCAGGCATCGCACTTCTGCCTCTGCCTTTGTCAGGCGGTCGTGGTCCATTGCCTCTTTTGACTACGCCTGAAAGGCCAGATGCAGAAACTAGGATTTCTGTTCTAAAGTCCTCGCCAGCTCCTGAAAGAGAAGAGAAAGATAACTGCGTCATTCAACCAAAGGAGAAACCCACACAGCAGGCCCAAAGGGCAAAACGGAGCAGTAAGGCCGCACATGTTCACGGGGTGCAACCTCCTCGGCCATCAACTATTGGGTCTCCGTGCTCAACCCGGTGACTGCAGCGTCCGCATCGATCAGCTTTGAAAGGGTCGTGATGACCCCCTCATGACTCCGTGAGGCTCCACCCCACACAGCCTGTTTGGCCGCATCGTGCACCTCGAACAAGGCCTCACGGGGATCCAAGGGATGTATCCAAACGAAGGGATCCTCACGAGGATCGGCCTCCTCCCCTCGAAGAACCAGGGCAGGTCCACCAACGCGATCAGTGGCCAACCCTACGAACGAAGGATCAATGACAGGTGACAAGCCCGTCCCTCCTAGGGCGGTGGTCACCTTGGCCTCGTCGGTGCCCGACACCTCCCCTTCGATCGCATCTGCTGCTACTCTGACGCTGGAATAGACTTTGCCCTTAGTTGGCGAGCATAGAGTCGTGAGAGGAAGGTGTCGGGTCATGGTCACCACAACCTCGCCATGGCCCGAAGAAGGGCCCAGCCGTGTAGGCGAATTCGCAAACCCTGATGGCTTGGCAATCGCGAACCCAGGGAGAACCGCCCTGCAACGTAATCCTTTAAGGACATGAAAAGGAAGACGACACCGGCTTTGCCATAGAAAGAAGAAAGCTGGGGGGTGACATACCTCTTAGGGCAGTTCACAAGACTCGCCACACCTCTCCCTGAAAGTGGAACCGCAACCATGGTCGCGGCATCAGACATCACGAAAACCAGAAGCCAACGAGAAGTTATCGCCACAACGACAGCAGCAGCCTCTGGCCGCTCACCACACCTTGTCGAGCAGTTGGACGATTGCAAACTGGCCAAAGACAGGCCGATCGGAGTCGATGATGAAAGACCTAGACCGCCACGATTGGTGGTGCAAAGGTGCCTTGAGCTCGGTCCCCTCAAAGGCAACGAAGCCAAACGCTTTTGTGCATCCCGATCCTCACTTGCGGCATGTGTTGCCCCACTCTCGCTGCTCGACCCGACCCATATCTAGACCTCTAGGACTCAGCAAGGATGCGCCAAATCACCGTCTGGACTCTCACTTCCATCAGTGCCGTCCTCGCCCAGCAACAGAGCCCCGCACCTCCGTCATTCCTCCTCTCGAGCGGCCCTCCCACCTGAGACTGCCTTCGATCGCCAACAACTGCCCGCTCCTGGGTGGCGATGTCAGCACCTTCAGGGCGAGGAAAGCTGAAATAAGAGCAGAACAACAGAACAGGCTACCAAAAGCAAGCCACCTCAGTAGCCGCTCGACCAACACGAGCTGAGCTCAAAAAGGAAAAACAAAAGGGTGACTCACCAAGTCAGGGCGATGGCTCACCGAAAACGCCTCAACGGCACACCCAGTCAAAACTACGACCCCCGTGCCAACTAGCCTGGCCAGACATTCCACAATCTCATTGTCTTCAAGCTCTTCCACAGCTTCACGAGTTGGGTCATCGGCTCTGACATAGTCACACAGCAAATGAACCTGCCGCTTCAGCGGAAGAACTCGACGCTCGACCATGACCTGAAGGACCACAACACCATCCAGACCGGCCAACACTCGACCCTTGAGGATCTCTAGGATCTTTGCCACTTCTGCCTGATGCCTCCATTCACATACTCGACCCTAGGAGGATGACCTCATTGGGGGAGTGATTGAGAAGGGAAGCAAGGTGGCGGAGGCGTCGTCACGAATGTAAAACTAGTTCCCATGCCAAACGGAGTTTGAGCTCCTCAACTATGGCATGGGTAGGAATAGGACACCCCAGAACACATCAGTATATTCATCATGCCCACAGGGACCAACGCTCCACCGGCAGACCCTAGCACCCGCCGGCTCTTAACCTCAAAGAGCCACTGGAATAGGTCTTTGTTGGGTTCTATCCTAAGAAAAGCCTCACAGATAACCATGAAGCTCGCCAGTTGTAGCACACCATAAGGAGGAAGGTGCCACATCTGGACGTCATGCTCCTGAAGGAACCCCCAGAGGAAATCCGATACCAGAATCCCAAATCCACGCTCGTGGAAGTCGGTGAAAGAAACCACTTCCCTAGGCCGCGAATTGGGAAGCACTTCACCGGTGGCGGCCCTCCACCTGGCGACTCCCTTCGACGGAACAAGACCATCCTTGACAAGCCGCAGTAGCCGCACCTCCGTCATCGTTGAAGGTACCCATTCACTCATCCTTAACACAGGCAGAGGCAAAGGCGGAGACAACGGCAGAGGGAGACGGTGCCAAGCGACCACTAGCAACTACGCACCTCATAGGTAAACCCCTCAAAGTTCGATTCCCTTCCGTTCCTCCCCCGATTGCAGCGTGCATAGTGGAAGGCAAAAAATAAGGTAAGGGAGCGTGAACTGAAGGGGTCATATATATGGCAGCGACCGGGAACACAAACCGCTCCCTCATGGGGTCCATCCCGAAGCAAGTCCCACGGACCCTCGGCAAGCGAACCACCACGCCGTAACAACCACATGGCACGGTGCGCCACATATTCATGTGTGAACAAGCATCTTTAAGCCACGTCGCGACCAAGGAGGCTGCGAGCCCTCGGATCCACGCGCAAGGCAGCCCACCACGACCGTGACTCCGCATCACGCTTTGGAAATCCTTCCTTAGGCCGGCCTTTAGAAGGGCTCGAGGCCACAAAAGAGATAGGGCAGAGAGGAGATGGGCCCCTATGGCTCTAATCGGTGGTGCAGAGCCACGCAACATCTCTCCCTATGTTTGAGCCATTCGCTTCGAAGTCTCCCGGGTTGACCCCCTCTAGGGGAGAGGCATCTTGCCCTCTGGCTGCTACGAAGGCAGTTAGGGACCGTCGGGATTGACGGCCGATGATTTATGGGATGTCTTGCGTGAGGCACAACTAAACTCCACGTTGATTGGGAAGGATATCGGGTCCCACTCAAATTACCCATTAACCTCGATGAGGCACACCGCTCCAACCATGTGGTTACGGTGGACAAGCCTCTCCCCGCGTGGGGCAAAACCGAAGTTGCTTGCGAACCGGCATCACGACCCCTTGGGGTCGAGAAAGACACCAGGGAAAAAAGGAGCAGGGCCCACACGCCCTTGATAAGGATTGTGGCCAAGCCATGACAATTTCCTCCCAATGTCCTAGATCACCAGCCCACTGCCGTGTCGAGTCTCGCGAACCAATGAGGGCTGACAACCCCATCGCGGGATAACAGCCAGACCAACAGAAAGACCTGCAAAAGTGCCTCCGCAAGGAAGGCACTTGTAGGCACGTGGTCCGCCCCTTGACTACGCACGACGAAGGATGCTTCAAAAACCCATGCAATAATCCTTGGCTGATAAGGGCATCCTGTAAGTGCAATCAAGCCCTATTGTGGGTTTTGGCATTGATGACCATCAAATTAGAGGACTAATAAGATTTATCGAGATGACAAGCAGGGAATCAGAAAATGAGGATGATGTACAGGTTGTAGGTGTCCTAATTACAAAAGGTGGCCAGACCTAGCTCAAAGGAAGTTTAAATTCTTTTATGTTTTGAAATTGAGTTTAGAGAAAGCCGTACTATTAAGAGGGATTTTAGGACAGGTGGTCAACTGTTGAACCAGATGCTCAAATTCATAGATTTACATATTCTCACCTAGTCAAAAAATCCAGCCAAATTTCATCTCAACTTACCTGTTTTGGCTAGGGCGGTAGTGCCGCCCTGTTAAGAGCGGTAGTGCCGCCCTTAACAGACCGTTGGACCCGAGAGGTATTTATACTCTTCAGTCCCGCCCACAACGGTCATCTTCTTCACTGAGTCATTCTGCTCAAAACAAGATAGAACCAAAGCTCACTTCTCTCCTCCATTGTTGCTCCACCATCCCTCAAGCAAATCCTTGATTCCAACCATCAAAACTTGAGAGAAAAGGCAGCAAAACTCGATTGGAGACCAGATCCACTGATTCCCAAAGTCTAAGAGCATTTGGTTCATGTTTGGCTGGCGGTTCTCGGGTTTGTTACTCTTGGAGCTTGCTCCTAGCTGGCTAGGCGTCGCCCTTGTGCTTGCCAACCCATGTGGCAGCCTTGGGAGGTTTGTAACCTCATTCAAAAGCTAAGAAATCACCTCTCACTTCAAAAGTTCACTCTTGATTTGAGAACGAGGGTAAGGCAAGTCTTTGTGGCAAGCCTAAGCCTTTTGTGGCTTCCTCAACAACGTGGACTTAGGCAAACCTTCGTGGTGAGCTGAACCACGGGATAAATCTTGCGTCTCGCGTGCTTCATCTTGTTTACTTGTTGGTTTAGCTCATTGCTAGCTGTTGTTAGGGTTTGGTTGCTCGATCCACTCTTGTGTGGAGTTTCTGTGGTATTCAGTCTTCAAACTGGATCTTGTTTGTCTATTGCAGGATTAAGCAGCTAGTGGGGTCAGGTTTATCTCTGTAAAATCTCAGCTGTGGTAGATTTATTTTCATAGAGCGGCAGTGCCGCCCTCTGTTCCAACAAAGTTTTGAGTTGAATTTTTACAGGCCTATTCACCCCCTCTAGGCCTCCTTTATCTTTCTATAGATCCTACAAGTGGTATCAGAGAGAGGTTGCTTCGTATACGCTTCATCACGTGAAGTATGGAAGAAGGAGAAGGTTCGAGGACCGTTCATATTGTGGACACAAGTGGTGTGCACGTCGAGGATGTCGGCAGCAGCAGCGAGCTGTCCATGTCGATAGCAAGTGATGCCACCATCAAAGAACCCAAGACCACCGATGCCGAAAGAAAAAAGGCAAGAAAAGAAAGAAAAGCCGCCAAAGATCGCAACAAGAAAAACTAGAGAAAAGAAGAAGGAAGAGCAGCGGCTCAAAGACAAGAAGAAGAGAAAAGAGGCTAGAAGAATCACAAGAGAGGCAAGAGCCAAGAGAAGGGCAGCAAGAGCTCAAGAGCAAGAGAAGAATGAGTATGACGCATCATCTAGTGAGCTCTCTAGTAGCTCAGATGATGGAGATGATGATGTGTCATACCATGCTTCAAAAGATAGCAAGAAGGTGAATAGCAAGGACAAGAAGAAGGATAGCGATGACAAGGGCAGCAACAACAACAAGAACAAATATGCCGCCATATCCTTTAATTATTCTTATTTGTCTAACCATAACAAAAGGTCCTTTATCAATGTACCCGCGGACAAGTTGCCTCATTTTGATGGGACAAACTTTGCCAAGTGGAAGCACTTGATGAGTGCCTATCTTGTAGATCTTTACCCCGGTCTTTGGGAGATTGTGGTGAATGGATTGCAGCCACCGGAAGATCTCGAATTGCCAACAAATGAAGAGTTAGCTGCTGTCCATCTCAATGGCCAAGCCACAAGTATTCTTCTTAGTGCCTTGGATGGAAATGAGTACAACCGAGTGATGAATGTCAATGTTGCAAAATAGATTTGGGACACTTTGCATCTAGCACATGAAGGTATTGATAAAGTGAGGAAAACAAAGATTGATTTGTTGATGGCTAAGCTCAATAGGTTCGTGATTGTTGATGGAGAGGGGCCACAAGAGATGTTTGATAGATTGATGACCTTGGTGGGCAAGATTAGATGCTATGGATGTGATGAGCTTGATGATCACAAAGTGGTGAAGGTTATGTTGGAAGCCTACTCACCAAGAAATGAGATCGTAGTTACCTTAATTAGAGATAAGAAGAAGTTTGAGCACTTCACACCAAATGATGTGCTTGGAAGATTGTTGACATTTGACATGCAAAGAGAAGAAGCCAATGAGAGAAGAAGACTTGGTGAGTTGCAAGCCAAGCTAGAAGGCATGAAAATCAAGGAAGTAGCTCTCAAGGCCAATAAATCAAGCAATCAAGGCACCTCCAACAAGGCAAAGGGCAGCAAGCAAGCATCAACAAGTCAACCCAAGGAAATCAAGTCAACTCCACAAAATGATGATCCAAGTTCATCCTCAAGTGAAGATGAAGATGATGGGGCTGATTACATGAAGATTGATGACATGGCTTTGTTCATGAAGAGCTATCACAAGGGGCTAAAAAAGATTGGGTATAAAATAGTGCAAAGAAGGTTCCCAAACAAGAAGAAGAGGACTTGCTACAATTATGGCAGCACAGAGCACTTCATTGCTAAGTGTCCCTATGACAAGAAAGAAAACAAATACAAGAGGGAGAACAATGAAGGCAAGCATGAACACAAAAAGAGATACAAGCAAATGGGAGAGGCACACATTGAGCATGAGTAGGACTCAATTAAGGAGTCAAGTGATGAGGATGTGAAGATTGCAACCGTGGCCATTCAAAAGCCATCCTCTACACTAAGGCTCTTCAACAACATGTCCGATGATGATGACCACCGCTCCACTCATGTTTGTCTTATGGCAAAGGGTGAGAAGGTAAAACGAAGAGCCAAATCTCCTCCACCTCCTAGTGACATCTCTAGTAGTGAACTTAGTGATTCTAGTGATGATGATACTAGTGATGTTGAGAAATATGCTAAATTGACTAAAAAGTTGGATCCTAAGACCAAGCTCTTCATCATAAATCTAATGGAGGAATTAGAATGTGTCAAAGCCAAGCTAGCCGATAGAGATGAATATCTTGAGGAAACCGAAAAGATATATATTGGCTGCAAAGAAGCTTTTGAGTTAGAGAGAAGTGAGGTGAACTCTTTGAACAAGGCCTTGGCCGAAGAACAAAGAGAACATGCTCTCACAAAGAAAGCAAATATTGCACTCAATGACAAGTATTGTGTCTTAGTTGAAAAGCACAACAAACTTGAGAAGCAATATAATCTTCTATGCGAGAGCACCCCACTCCCCTCTAACACAAATGACACTTCTATTCTCTCCACTAGCCAAGGATGTGGAAAATGCTATGATCTTGACTTAAATGTTTATTCCACTAACCTTGCAAACTTGGAGGTTATGAAAAAGAAGATTGCTAGGCTCAATGCTATGTTTGGCAAAAGGTGCATGGAAGGCAAGAAACCTGCTGGTGGCAAAGTTGAAAAACCAAAAAGACCGCAATACAAAGGTGGAAGAAATCCACGCATCAAGGATGGGCTTGGGCACACTCATGGAGGTAAAACCAATGGGAGAAAGGTAATCAATGGATATGAGAGTGTTCAGTTCGTGAGCAAAGAGCAGGAAGGTATAGATAGGTCTGCACAGATGGTGACACAAGGCCAGCCCAGAGCAGCACCGCAGCCTATGGGCGGCAGTGCCGCTGTGAAGGGCGGCAGTGCCGCCCCCCACAGAAAAGGGAAGACCACCTCCTCCTTCTCTGCTCATGTCAAGCCCAAGAAGAAGGTGTCTCATCCTGAGCAGGTTGTCTAGAAACCGAAGAAATCTATCTGGGTTACTCCAAATAGATATGCTTATCAACCAAAGGCAAAAGCACCTCAACAATGTTTGAATTCTAACTTTATTTTGCAGCACAACAGCAAGGGGGAAGTGTTTACCAAGTTTGTTGGCAATGGTCGAAATGTTTATCATAATACTTTCATTTGGGTTCCTAAAGTTCTTGTGACTAACATGCAAGGCCCTAAGAAAATTTGGGGACCTAAAACTAGGAACTAAACTTGTGTTGCAGGCATACTCCTCCGGTGGGTCAAGTTGGGTGCTTAACAGCGGCTGTACAAATCATATGACCAGAGAAAGGAGTATGTTCTCATCATACTCCCCAACTACAAATTCAGATGAGAATATCATATTTGGTGACAATTCAAAAGGGGGTGTGATTGGACTTGGTAAAGTAGCTATTACACTTGATCATTCAATTACAAATGTCTTACATGTTGATTTTTTGAAGTACAATCTGCTGTTCGTCTCTCAATTGTGTGAGATGGGCTACAATTGTCTCTTCACGGACAAGGGTGTGGAAGTCTCTAAGAGGGAGAATTCCTCTATTGTCTTTACGGGTCACCTCAAGAACAAGCTTTACTTAGTTGATTTCAGCAAAAGTAAAGATAAGCTTTAGACCTGTTTAGTGACAAAATCTTGCATGGGTTGGCTATGGCATCATCGACTAGCTCATGTTGGGATGAGAAACTTGGCCAAACTCCTAAAAGACAACCACATCCTTGGATTAACCAATATTCAATTTGAGAAAGACAGGATTTGTAGTGCTTGCCAAGCCAGAAAGCAAGTAGGTGTACCTCACCCACCAAAGAGCATCATGACCACCACACAATCGTTGGAGTTGATTCACATGGATCTCTTTGGACCGGTCGCCTACCTAAGCATCAGGGGTAACAAATATGGTCTAGTTATTGTTGATGATTATTCCCGTTTTACTTGGATGTTCTTTGTTTATGATAAGTCCCAGGTGCAAGAGAAAGTCAAGATATTTGTGAGAAGGGCACAAAGAGAGTTCAGTCTTCTTATCAAGAAGATAAGAAGTGACAATGGGACCGAATTCAAGAACACTCTAGTTGAAGAGTTTCTTGATGATGAGGGGATCAAGCATGAGTTTTTAACTCCTTATACCCCACAACAAAATGGTGTAGTAGAGAGAAAGAACCGTACACTTCTTGAGATATGGCAAGGACAATGCTAGATGAGTACAAGACATCGGACCTCTTTTGGAGTGACACCGTCAACACCGCTTGCCATACCATCAACCACCTCTACTTACACAAGAAACTCAAGAAGACTTCATATGAGCTTCTAACCGGTAACAAACCAAAGGTGTCATACTTTAGAGTGTTTGGGTGCAAGTGTTTTATACTTAACAAAAGACCCAAAACCTCTAAATTCGCACCTAAAGTTGATGAAGACATTCTTCTTAGTTATGGGTCAAATGAGCATGCCTATCGTGTCTTCAACAAAACCATGGGTAGAGTTGAAGTCACAGTAGATGTGACATTTGATGAATCTAATGGCTCTTAAGTGGAGCAAGTTGATTCAAGTGTTGTAGGAAAGGAGGATCCACCATATGAGGCAATCAAGCAAATGGCTATAGCCGACATTAGGCCACAAGAAGATTGAGCCACTGATGATGAGGATCCCCAGGATGTTCCTGCACAAATTTCTGCTGACGTACTCCATCGACAAGGGCAACACTCACCTGCTGAAAATTAGCAGGGCGGTAGTGCCGCTCCTGAGGGCGGCAGTGCCACCCCATCCACCTCAGCAGTAGCTCAAATTCACAGATTTACATCTTCTCACCTAGTCAAAACATCCAGCCAAATTTCATCTCAACTTACCTGTTTTGGCTAGGGCGGCAGTGCCGCCCTTAACTGACCGTTGGACCCGAGGGGTATTTATACCCTTCAGGCCCGGCCCACAACGGTCATCTTCTTCACTGAGTCATTCTGCTTGAAACAAGATAGAACCAAAGCTCACTTCTCTCCTCCATTGTTGCTCCACCATCCCTCAAGCAAATCCTTGATTCCAACCATCAAAATTTGAGAGAAAAGGCAGCAAAACTCGATTAGAGAGCAGATCCACTGATTCCCAAAGTCTAAGAGCATTTGGTTCACGTTTGACCGGCGGTTCTTGGGTTTGTTACTCTTAGAGCTTGCTCCTAGCCAGCTAGGCGTCGCTCTTGTGCTTACCAACCCGTGTGGCAGCCTTGGGAGGTTTGTAACCTCATTCAAAAGCTAAGAAATCACCTCTCACTTCAAGAGTTCACTCTCTTGATTTGAGAACGAGGGTAAGGCAAGCCTTTGTGGCTTCCTCAACAACGTGGACTTAGGCAAACCTTTGTGGTGAGCTAAACCATGAGATAAATCTTGCGTCTCGCGTGCTTCATCTTGTTTACTTGCTGGTTTAGCTCATTGCTACCTGTTGTTAGGGTTTGGTTGCTCGATCCACTCTTGTGTGGAGTTTCTGTGGTATTTAGTCTTCGAACTGGATCTTATTTGTCTATTGCAGGATTAAGCAATTAGTGGGGTTAGGTTCATGTCTGTAAAATCTCAGCTGTGTTAGATTTATTTTCGTAGAGCGGCAGTGTCGCCCTGAAAGGCCGACAGTGCCGCCCTCTGTTCTAACAGAGTTTTGAGTTGAATTTTTACAGGCCTATTCACCCCCATCTAGACCTCCTTTATCTTCCTATAGATCCTACACATCCCAACCCGTGTCGTTGCCAAGGCAAGTGACCATGACTCAACCACCACTGAGAGACCCAAGAAACACAGGTAAATATGAACAAAGGGTCTCTCTCATCAAACCGTGGAAGCGGGCGCGGCCAATCCGTGATACAAATCTAGAGATCACCACACCGGTGACATCTCTAGTAAGCTCGGGGAGACCTTGCTACCATGGAAGGATAGGCGATGCGCCGACCTTCCCATAGCGAGACAGCTCTCAGGGCACGGGGGTGTAGGGGCAGGCCCGGAGGTCGCGCCAGCTCAAGGGCGCCTGAGCAGGCACCCGTGGGCGTTCGCGAACACTAACAGAGCTTAGGTAGGAAGCCTCTAGATTAGGACAATTCTGTCCCGGTAGAGACAGGATTGCTTGATCCTAATAGAGCATGCGCCCTACGGGCACGACTCCCTCCTTTTGCAAATTCCCTTCGGGCACCAGACGGAGGAAGGAGCATCGCCAGCCCTCGGAAGCCTCAGAAAGACATGAGTTCGGGACCTTGTGGCCCCCCCCAGTCTCCCACATTTTTGAAACCCATCGAAAAGGAGACAATGATCAACTCGTCGCCATAGATTGAGAGCAACCCAAAAAGAGAACCTTTACTTATAGGCCCTAAGGAGAAGCAAGTAGCCAAAACCCCCCTGCACCGCGTGGCAAACGATGGGAGGTCTCAGCCCACGCCGAACGCCTGTGAAAGACGGGGATGCCGAGACTCTCACAAAGGGAAGACAGGTACAACATTGACAAGACCGCTCCGCCCCGCCTGAGTCACAGGCCCCAACGCATGGTACAATAGCGCGGCAAGACTCATCAGTCATGTATCGCGTCATCAGGACAGAACAAAGCGCAAAGGCCACCTACCGCATTAAAAGAGTCAACCCACAAGGGGTCGGGCAGCGAAGCTCGATGAAGTCCCGACCGCGCGCCCATACTCCACCGCACATCCGTACCAGCGCTTTCACGATCACTTCATGATCGCGAAAATGCTCGGGGGCTACTATCGGGGATACAACCCTAGGGGTCTCAAGGCACCGATTAGTCAGTAGGCCGCGTGGCCCGCCATGTGGGATCACGACCCCTTCTCCCAGCAATAGCCGCGTGATGCTCAAATGTGCAACCTCTCCACCGTCACGACCCCTGGGAGGGACAGAGAGAGTTTGAGCCCTGCTTCTTGACGTACCTGCCCTGACAAAGCAAGAACACCACACCGACCCCCAAGGACCGATGTGATGACAGTCCCCATGGTTCGATGGGGCACCGTCCCAGCACCACGTCGCACGGTGGTGACCACGGATACAATGCCCACCGTCCAAATACGGACCGACAGGACACATGTACGATCCCACCCACTACGGGATGGGATCCATGACAAGGGTCTTGACCTAGAGATCTCCCTGGCTAGTGAAGAGCCCCGACCCCAACGATTAGGGTCGTGGCCCTCAGCCCCACGAAGCGGCCAGGCGAACAACGACCCGAGGCGTCTACCTACTACGGGTACGACGTCCCGGGGAATCTGGAGATGACGGCGAAGACCATGACGGATGCCGCGTTGCACAGGATAGCTGACAAATTATCACCGTGGCTACAGTGCTGCCACGGCCAGCACAGTAGCACCACGTCAGACCCTACCGCGACGTGGCCACAAGACCATGACGATTGCCACGCCTGGGCGAGCATCAGAAGACGGCGTAGCTTGCAGGCCAAGTTAGCTAGGACCTCCCTCAGGCTCTCGACCCTTCGGTCGGGGGAACGTTCTCTTTGTAACGAGCCCTGGCCCCGAACTCAATATAAGGGCAGCCAGGGCTCCCATCGACACATTTTTCATCCTCTGCCATTCCATCCATAACAGCAGGGCTCTTGGAGCTTCTCTTCGGGCTGCCCCTCGTTTACCATAGGTTTTACCACCTCTTTCACTATTCTGGCACCCCCATTGTAAGAACTTCAGAGCATTCAAGCGAGGAACACGCACTCAATCTTCTCTGAGACTAGACGTAGGGCTCCGGTCTGAATCAGTATAAATCCTTGTCTATTGGATGCTATCATCGTCTTCCTAGAGCAGCGCGACAATCGTATAAATTTACTAATCCGATTTACAAAACATCGACAATACCTCATCCATATACCTGGATTTTGGGTACCAGTTGGGTTGAAGTATGCATGTAGAGATAGCACTGCATAGGGTCGAGCGCTCTCCCATCCATGTACTGGTATATTGGGTGTCGGTGGGTCGAGCTCTGCACATAGAGGCAGTGGCTCGAGAGATGGTGGCACATGGAGCGAGTAGGACCGGAATAGGGTTGTAGTCTCGTGGTACATGATTGTCAAGGCTTGGTGTAAACAGCAAAATTCCTCTCACTATGACGGTCCAGAGAATCCAAAAATAATTCCAGCAGATTGAGTAGGATTCTTACTTAGGGCAGCCCCTATGCAAGCAAATAAGAGTAGTGGTCTCAGCTAAAAGTTATACTACACGTAGACAACAAATATTTAGGGCGTGTTTGGGAGTGGTCCACGCTTTTCGAGCCCGCCCACGCTTTTTTAGCCAAACGGTTTACTACACGTAGACAACAAATATTTAAGCGGTCAGTGTTCTCCAACGCAGGATAATGCTTTTCTTTCTCGTGTGTACTGTCACTTTGTCCTCTCTTCTGGAAAGCTGCATTTACTTTTGCTGTACAAAAGCATCAGCTAGTGGCTTCAATCCTACGGCGCGGGGGAGCGACTGCTTCTGATTTGTGTCAGGTAAGGCTAATGTATCCTCTGCAGGCTTCTCTGAACCCTGCGGAGCTACCATTGATGTTGACCTGGACACCAAATGCTGATGTGGACAATGAAGCTAAAATACAACTTGGAGCGTTGGGCAAGCCCTTAATTCTGCTCAGAATATAATTTTAAGCGTATCCAATATGGCTGATTGACAAATTAGTTATACTGGGTGCGTTTGGTAGAGATCCAGATTCTTCTAGAAACTTTTCAGATACAGATTTTCTCCAGAAACGTTTATTTGTTGAAATAGAATCACTCGGGTGAAACCGTTTGGCTATTGATTCATATTCTCTTTAAAATGAACTAGAATCATTACGAAACACCTATTTGGGTGATTCTCATTCCAGTTCAAAACAGAGAAACGTTTCTAGGTGTTTCATGGATAATCGTTTCACTAAAAAAGGTGTTTGACAGGAATTCTTGTGATTCACATGAGAAACCGAAAAACAAAATCCAGTCCACACATCTCGGGTCGCTAGATCTGCTACGGCTCCCCCGCAACGTCGCCTCCACGGCTCCACTCCACCCCACACCCCACCGCAGACGAACGCAAAGGCGCGGCCTCTCCAACGGTCATTTCCTCTCTATACAGCCAAACCCCAAACCCCAAAGGATCGGTCCAATTCAAAACTCGAATCCTGCGCTCCTTCCCCAAACCACCCCACGTCTCATCCTCACAAGCCTCCCCGATCCCCCAGCCTCAACGAGATCCGGCGAACGAATCCCCATCTTCCCCGACCACCAGATCGCAGCGATGGAGCCGGATCCGGTCGCCGCGGGGGCATCCTCCTCGCCGCCGCCCTCACCAGCGCCGGCCACGTCCCCGCCGTCCTCGCCAGCGCCGGCCGCGTCCCCGCCGCGGCAAACGCAAGGTACTGTTTCTTAGTTCTCAGGCTAGGAGTTGGGTTCCTTTATTATCGGGGTGTACCCGGTTGGCGTGGCGTGCGTCTTCGCCTCACACGGCCGCCTGGTGTTTGCTTGCCAGATGACGATGAGCGGGGAGCAGTGGAGTGCGCGGATCTCAGGGGAGACCTGAATCCCGCTCTGCCGCCGTCGCCTCAGCAGGATACAGGTTCGTTCTCTTCGTCTAGACGCAAGCAGCAGATGGCCAGTAGGGTTTGCTGCGTCCGTCTCACGGTGGGGAAATTGTTCGCAGTTGAGGACGCCGCGGTGAGCAGCGAGGTGGAGCCAAAGAATGAGGCGATGGCAGGAGTAGGGGAGGCTCTCCGCAGCTTCATGGAGGTGAGAGCTCCTTTGGATGCCAATTCGTGGCCGTGGCGATTTGGAATTCTCAAGATTCCTGCTCGTGCTTATCGTAGATGTACAAATATCTGACCAATCAGAGAAATTGATTTAGAAAAATCTTAAAGGCCATGAAAATGTTGATTTCTTCTTTCTCCATTCGCAATGATGGTTGAACTTTGTTTCAAGAGCAAAGATGATAGGGCTGTTCGCTTCTGATTACATTGTGTCTTTTCTTCAGGAGTTTGGGGGTCCAGGAGAGGACTCTATTATCTTGTCACCGCGGCTGAAGGAGATTAGTACTCCTGGTCGCCCAGCTGCCCTCCGCTTCCTAGGTACACACAACTATCATACACATGCTTTGCTTAAGTATTTGAAGTATTCTGATTCCTATAATTATTTGTGGTGTTTGGTCTTTATTTGTGTGTAGGGGAGAAGTATAACAACCTCATGGAGAGATATAAGAAGCTGGTGGTCAAGTGTTCTGAGGAGTGTGAGCCCAGATATAATGGCCTGAAGAAGAAGTACACAGACGAGTGTGCAGAGAGGCGGCGTCTGTACAATGAGCTTATTGAGCTAAGAGGTAACATTAGGGTGTTCTGCAGATGCAGACCTCTGAGCTCCGATGAGGTCACCCGTGGGTGTTTATCTGTGGTTGAGATTGACCCAGAACAGGAGACCGAGCTGCAGTTTGTCCCTAATGAAAAAGAAAGGAAGCCCTTTAAGTTC
Organism: Miscanthus lutarioriparius; assembly: GCA_904845875.1. NCBI lineage: Eukaryota > Viridiplantae > Streptophyta > Magnoliopsida > Poales > Poaceae > Miscanthus > Miscanthus lutarioriparius. The sequence continues at coordinate 30,279,385 of CAJGYO010000016.1, read as the reverse complement.
GACCATGTTTTTGGCCCAGAGGATGACCAAGGTATATTTGACTGAAACTGTACCTAGCTGACTTGTCGAGTATGCTATTAGTATACATGTTTCAGTGTGATGAATTTAACCGGTGGTATTCCAACCTTTTTGTGCAGAGGCCGTGTTTTCAGAAACAGTGCCCGTTGTTAGATCAGTGATGGATGGTTTCAACGTATGCATCTTTGCATATGGGCAAACAGGAACCGGGAAAACTTTCACAATGGAAGGGATTCCAGAAAATAGGGGTGTAAATTATAGGGCTTTGGAAGAACTGTTCAGAATGTCAGAGAAAAGAAGTGCATCTGTTACATACACATTTTCTGTAAGCATCTTGGAAGTTTACAACGAAAAGATCAGAGATCTTCTTGATGAGAGCAATGATCAATCAAAAAGGTACAATTCCTTCCTTTCTCCTTTTGGCGAGAAAAGATTCATTGCTTAAACATGTTATCTTGTTGCAATTCAAGGTTGGATATTAAGCAAAATGCTGATGGAACACAAGAAGTTCATGGTTTAGTTGAGGCTCCAGTTTATAACGTAGATGGTGTTTGGGAGAAACTGAAGTTTGGTGCTCAAAATAGATCTGTTGGCTCAACCAATGCTAATGAACTCAGCAGCCGCTCCCACAGGTGAGGGCTTTGGTGTTTCACCTTGTGTTCTGTATTCATTCTAATTAATTAAGATCATAATCTATGATATACTTCCATTTTGTAAGATTGATCACTATCATTTAGATTCAGTTTTTGTCAATTATCATTACTATAGCACTGAGATAAAACATTTTGCCTCTTGCAATCTATTTGCAGTTTGGTTAGGGTCACTGTTAGGAGCGAGAATTTGGTGACTTATCAGAGGAGCAGAAGCCACATGTGGCTGGTTGATCTTGCTGGAAGTGAGAGAATAGCTAAAACTGGGGTAGAAGGAGATAGGCTGAAAGAATCACAGTTCATCAACAAATCACTATCTGCCTTGGGTGATGTTATATCTGCCCTTGCCTCAAAAAATTCCCATATTCCATACAGGTTGGTCCTATTCACATACTAAAGTATCTACTTTGCTTAGCTGCTTAAATTATCTTGGTCTGACCACCTCCATTTCCTTTTTGCTGTCAACTAGGAATTCCAAGTTGACTCATTTGCTCCAAAGCTCTTTAGGTAAGTTTTCTCCTTGTACTACTTACGTGGCAATTGCACTGTTCTTTTTATCAAACTGATGAAGTTTCGTATCCTATTGATTTCATTAGTGTACTAGAATGTACCAAAAAAATGACAAGGTGATGAACTTGCTTATTCAACATTTTTACAGGCAGAGATTGCAAGACACTAATGTTTGTGCAGATAAGTCCAAGCTCTATGGATTCAGGAGAAACTCTCAGTTCACTCAATTTTGCGAGTAGAGTTCGGTCTGTAGAACATGGCCCTGCTCGTAAGCAAGTTGATCCAGCCGAAACTTTGAAGTTCAAGCAAATGGTAATTGACTCTCCAATCACACTGAATAGTTATGACACAATATAGTTTGGTTATATTAACTATATAAATCTATTTCAGACTGAAAAACTTCGGCATGAGGAAAAGGAAAATGCACAGCTGAATCAACGCTTGCAGCTGATGCAGCTCAAGCATGCTTCTCGTGAGAATGTCTTCAGGACACTAAATGAAAAGGTATTGCCTCGAGTCTCATTGTATTGATTTGGTTGGATCCTACTGGATACCTACTGTCATGGAATCAAATGTTAACACAAAAAATGTTTTGTAACAGGTGAAGGATGCTGAACAAGCATGCAGAAATTATCAGCAACGGGTAAGTAGTACGAGTCAGTTATTTCTAGTTCCTAAAGACTGGTCCCCTCTGTGTATTCTAACCTGTGCTCATGAAATGTACTCCTATGTACAGATTAGAGAGCTGGAAAATGAATTAGGTAATGAGAAGAGGGCTTCTAGGGATTTTGCTAGATCCTCGAGGCCGCCACTTGTTCCAACGAGACAGAGACAACCTCAGGGAAGGAATAACAGCTACGTACCACCTTCAGGCCCTTCTAGATGGAGGCTCAAAGCCCCCACAATTAACAACAAAGAGAACATTCCTGTGGCGATGAAGAAACCAAATCCTGTGGATGATCCTAATAAGGCTGTTGGCAGAGCAAGGCGCGTTTCACTTACCCCGGTGATGCGACAAATCCCCATCCAGCCCAAGAGGCGATCTTCGATGGCAATACTACCTTCTGTGAGGGAGCATTTTTCTGTGCTAAACGAGAAGAGAGGAGGGTCTCGACTGCCAAGAGCATCAATCGCGACATTTGGTGTGAATTTGGTTCCAGGAACACCCCTAGCAGGACATGGTGGACCTGTTTATGCTACCCCAGATGGAGCAAAGTACAGGAGATTTGATTTAGGAAGCAGCAGCAAGTTCAGAAGCCCTCCTCCAAATGTCGGCATGTGGAACAAAATGGTCACACCGCAGCAGAAGCTGGGAATGGCACCGGCAGGAGGTCCTGCAAACGCAGCGAAGCTGTGCTTCAGCATCCAGAAAAGAGTTACGCCTCCACGTGTTCGGGCAACTTCTGGTTTAGGCATCTTCGACGCAGCTCTGCGTGAGAATATGGCTGTGGGGATAACCGGCAAAGCGCGGCGGGTACTCAACGCCAAGAGAAGACAATCTGTCCTCTAACTCTGGAAGCGAAGGTACAGCAAATGTTTGGACGTTCAAACTGAGCTGCAGTGTGGTGAGAATGATGGTGTCTTAAGCGTGTTCTTAGTGAAACCGTGTTAGGACAGAAGATGTTCTTTTCAGCATCTTTATTTAAGTGGATTCTGCTTAGTTCCTACTAGTTGACATTGTTCGTGGAAGTCGTTGATTGTATTTGTTCGTTACTCAAAAGCTATGTTAACATCTTTCATGGAAGTCGTTGATTGTATTTGTTCGTTACTAAGAATCGATTGCTTTACAACTCTTGTTCAATTTTAAATCATGTTCATGAAACACCCAGATTCTGCCACGAACATAAAATGTTTCTTAGTGATCATCGATCACAGGTCTGACAATCACATTCCTGATGATTTCAAATTAAACAGCGTGGCCAGGCCCCAGTCAAACTCAAATTCACTACGCAAAAATTTGAACAGCCCTACTAACCAGAACAACTGAACAACTTAAATGTCAAATAAAAGAATTATCAGTACTTGGACCCACACACTTTTTCAAAACTATCTGTCAAATCAGATTTACCAGCTACAACCATGGACAGCCTGACTGCTGTACCTTCTCCGCACGAGCTCGTGTTTGCAAGTCTCATCGGCACTGCTGTTACAAATCAAGTGTTTCGTCACGTTGGCTGCTTGGACCTGAATTGGTCTCTCCAAAACAAGAACCAGTGCTTCCTTCTCCAACTGCAAGCAGTAGCTTCCGAAAGTCTCTATATCCACTTTGAGCCTGAAGTCCAGACTGAACAACAAATCCAGTTCAAGCATATTCATCTCTCTTGTGGTAATTCCTCCAACTCTCCCGTAGTATGCATTGTTGAAAAACCTGCAAATAAAATGTATCCAAAAAAGTTATGGGAAAACTTTCTTCGGTCTATCTTCGTTATGGAATAAACAAAACCTTGATCAATATTGGCTTTCTTTTACTTGAAGTGTGGTTATAAGTTCATTTTCCACAGTAAGGGTGGAATTCACTTACTAATCTGGGGCATATTGGCCATCAACACCTGCCCCTTTATATTCAACTTTCCTCACCTCATTACAATCCTTAAATTCCACCATATGCTATCGCCTGTTACAAATAATTGACTGATGCATTCCTATTAACTAGTGCTTTAACAAAAAAAATCTACTACGACAAACATGAAATCCCCCCGAAATACAAAATTGACAAATAACTGAGAAAAATAAGCCTACCATTTAGAGATAAAGAGGCTTCTTAATTCTTAATCTTATATAATATAAAAAAGTCAAATTGCTTAAATACCAAAGAAGATATCTGGCCACAAACCATGTAAAGTTGTTCTGGATGGTAAAAGATCATATTTGGACATTTCCTAGTGATGCTAGTTTATTGACTCAGCTAAGGTTGAGTTTGCATCTATGGTCAGTATCATTACCAAAGACCTGATAACAGTCTATGGCTAACAGTATGTAAGATCATACTTTCATACAAAGTACATATGTGAAAATGTAACTGTAAAGCTGTTATGATGGGTCCTTACGCATCATCTATGAATTTGGCAGCAACAACAACACTTGCAATAAGCAAGCGATGGACACTAAATGACGTCATGTAAATGTTTGGTTGCTGTAGATATCTCTCCATGTAGATAAGTCCCAACACAAAGCAAGATGGGCTGCACTTTGCATACTTGAAAATGCGTTCTGCATAGAGTTTTATACTAAGTTCAGGCACCCTCTGACCATGAAAGATAGTGGTTGATTCCTTTATTTTACTTGAATCTAGTAACTCTTCATTCTGCTGAACCTTCTTGTCAAGATACGCTGAGAGAAGCAGCAGAACCTTTGGAAATTCAGCATTATCTTTCTGTGAGTGGGATACTGTCAAACCCAAGGACAAGTAGCTCTCCAGTTCATCACCAGCGGCAGTTGTAGGTGACTCCATTGTCATAGGCAAACATTAATGCTGTAAAGACAAAGCAATTCATATTCAACAAACGTTCTGTTGATGGAAGGGGCAATATAAGTAAAGAACTTAGATACTGATGCACACATTACAAACAACTAAATTTGGATAAGAGACTTCAATATCCAAGCACACATAAAAGCTTCATACGTTTCATCGCTTCCCATAACATGCAGGGTCAAATGTCAAATCCATGTGTGTTGCGACAACATGCTTACAAATATGTTGCTGTGAGCAGGAACATGGGTTGCTGCAGTTTTGTTCTCTTTATGTCCGCTTTACTTGTAACCCCATTTTGAAGTCTAGTTGTTCTCTATGAATGCATGTGTTATGTGTACCCCATACAGACAAATAATAACATCATGAGGCTGGTCCAAATTAAATCAGCACTGCCAAGTAGGCAAGCGCCAACCATAGCAGGCAAAGGAAAAATAACATGTAACATGATTTAAGCATTGCGCGCATGGTTCTCTACTGCCCTGAGCCGAACAATGGGCTTTCATTCCCTCACATGAAACAAGAAACGAAAAGGCAAATAGTTCCAGATATACACAAACCCAACTCCTGTCTTGGCATCATCTACCATTCCGAAGAATATCTGGCCAACTGACCACCTTTATTTCAAAATCTCTAGCTATAAAATAAAAAAAAGGAAATCACACGGAACAGCAAAGAGCTGTTGAGATGCACAAATCTCACACCATTTCCCGCAAAAAGATCGCACCACACGACCTTCAAATCTAGAGTATTGAGCAATCCCGTCGCTTTTGCGCACCTAGATTTTGTCGGCATCGACACCGAATGCACAAACCTTGCACGAAATTAGGGGAACAGAGACCGCAGCGGGTACCTGAATGGCCACGATTGGAGCAAATGAAAGCCCTCCGCCGCTAGCAAACTAGCACGTTCTGTAGCTAGAGATCTAAACCAGAGAGAGATTTCCTTACATAGTGCTCTAGCAGTGTAGCTGTATCTCGGGAGAAAGCAGCCGGGCTTCAGGTCCAACTCCTCGCCGCCGTCGCCGCTGTCCTTTCCCCCAGAAGGAGCAGGCGCTCCCCGGATGCTGCTGAGGCAAAGACGCAGAGTGCTACTCGAGAGAGAGAGAGAGAGAGAGAGAGGGTATTGAGAGGGAGAAGGGCCACTCACTGTTCGCCACAGTGGGCATTATCCCATGATAATGATAGATATGACACACAATTATGTGGCTGTTTGTAGCTTGCCTCTTAAGACTAACAAAAGCCATCTTAGCTAAAACTAGTACGTGTAATAATTACACACAATAGGTAATAAGCAGTTAGAGAAGCCGGGGTCAAGTAGTGGCAGTCCACGTCACCATGTGACGAAGCACGAAGAGCACGCACGGCTTGATCGAGCTTCAAAGCGGTGCAGTCGCTTTCGTTCGGTTTGGTTCTTCCTTATCCGCTGCAGCAAAATATTCGTGTCGGTTTTCCCACCTCCAAGATATTCGTGTCGGTGCAAGGAATCCGGTCTTTGAGAGAGACAAAAGGGCAAAAGGCAAAGCGTTTATATTGGCACAATCCTCCCACAACTCGGTGCTTCGTGACGATGTTGCTGTAGTTGCTATACAGATAGATAAATATTTCTTTTTGAAACGGATAGATAAATATTTAAGTGAAGAACATAACATAATTAAGTTTAACTAGCAAATACTCTCTCTATTCTTATGAAACTTTTATCATTTCTCTTCATCAATACAGTGTTATATTAGTATATTTAATAATCATAAAACTCTATAAAACTTCCATTAAGATTAGCCTTAGTATATGTTTCTCTATTTTTCTTGCCTTGCGGTCAGAGCGATTTATGTATGGTCACGTTCATGGACTAGTCCGTTCGATTCTCACTTTTTTCCTTTTATTTTTTATTTCTTCTCTATCGCAATTTATTTTCTCACTATAATATGTATATTTTTTTAAAAGACGTTGGACAACAACAATTTACGTGTACAAGTTATAATATTCATATAATTTATTATGTAAAGTTGTATTTATAAAAGTTATGTTGAAAAATTGTCATGAATAAGTTTGCCTTATGAACAAGTGTTATACTTCCAAAGTTATATAAAAATGTTATCATGACAAGTTATCTATAACATATATTAAAAAACATATTAACCAAGTTATGTTAATAATAAGTTATGTCTCATGATATATATTATACAAGTAATCTATAACATATATTAAAAAACATATTGACTCAGTTATGTCTCATAAAATATATTATACGTAAAATTATGTGTGCAGCCTTATAACTTTCTAAAAACAAAGACTTATAAAAAATATTTTTTTTAAGGAAAAGTTGCGGGATTAGCCAGCGATGATCAGTGGCTCTGCCTCAGACTTTGAGCAAACCTTATCAGCAAATATCATGCATCTAATTGCATCTATGATGTTACATTGTTGTCTCGGTAAATCCAATCGGTGGTTCCACACTAGGAGATTAACGGACAGCTTTATCACTACGGGGGGTAATTTCTAACTTGCTCAAGCTTCATACTTTAAACAAATGCGGGCATACACTGAACTGTGAACTGGAAACAAACACTAAACTCAGAAACAATGCTGAGACCGACGAATTAGGACCATCCTACTACAGCCCTATCCCAGTGTAAGCTGGCCGATGCATGACTAAGACACAGGTTCTCTTTACCCATATCCTCTACTAAATCTTAGAAAAGTTTGTTACATTGCTGATGTTAATTTGAAGGACCCGGCCACCATGTACCCACCATAGATACCATCGAACGCTCAGCGCCAGAAACGTTACTGTTCAGGATCTCCAGCAACTTTGGTCAGATGACGGCGTCGGTGTCAATGAATTGGGACTCAAATCAAGTCTGTGAGTTCCTGTCAGCTTGGACTTGGACTTCTTGATGAACTCAGTGCCTTGGTTAGGAAATTGCGGAGCTCTGGAATGACACGCTGGATCAGCTGTGGAGAACTGCATGCCAAGATTGCGTGTTAATATTTGAGTTACTTGAAATCGTACTGGTCTCAGATCAAAGGCTATTAGCAAGAGAAGGTACCCAGCTCTGGTGCAGATCTTGTTAAAATGTTCCAGAACGTACAAGATGCATGTATGTCTCAGTGACACGGCATGAAAGGCTTCGGACAAGTCATACATGTCAGATACGTTATCTAGATTCACATCCTACAAGGCAAATAATGGCATTCAAATTAATATCTAATATGCAGTTTAAACAAGGAATAGAGAGTAGCTTTTCTAATCACCTTCGCAATAGTATATTCACATAGGCGTTTGAGGCCTTCTAAGAGATACTGATCAGCAGCTCTAAGAAGATCCTGTGCAATTTCACTGGTAACCTGCACTGACCCTGTATAGATAAATCTGCAAAACCAAAGAGGGTTTCAGACTTTAATCTAGCATACAGTGGCATAAAAAAGAAAAGAGGAAAAATAGTTGCAGATTCATCAACAGAATGAGAACTGTGGCCAAATGAGAAGGGAGGTCAATGACTTACTAACCTCATCATGAGTTCAAAGACCTCCCATCTGATATTTGGAATTTCAATGTCTCTTGCATCCTTTTCCTGGTTAAGAAAATGACCTTTAAATTAGACATGAGATTCAAGGTTTGTTCAAAACTAACATACTATATACAGCAGCAATATATCAACTATGGAAAGAGATCAACAGACTAAAACCAGCAAAAGCACATTATGTTGTGGCAAGTCAAAACTCACCCTGTACCCGCCATCAAACATTGCACGAAATGCATCTGAACAAGCAAGCAAAGCAATTCTGTGTGCATAGAAGCGCTTTCCTGTAGAAGAAGGGATTAAGATTATCTGGGACACGATAGAAAAGAATTATTTAAAGTACCTACTGATGAAATCACGGTCATGAAATAGTACCAACCTTCTACCAAGAAAGTAACGTCTGAAAGTGTTGAACTATTCACGTATTGCTCACCAAGATAAACCTGCAATGAAATATAAATTCAGTAACAATTGCCAGTGCCTTTGGTGTCCCAGCATAGCAGGTCATAAGCCCTGGTAAAGGAGTAGGGTTGTGTTAGGCGCGGCGAGCCAATGTAAAAGCTTAGCCACTTTAATGGAGATGAAACCCAAAAGAACTGTTGGGGCGTAACCCTCTTAGCGACGCGCCATGTCGGAACCCAGGTATGGTGTTAAATGAGCAAGGGCGGGGTCGTCACCCCCGTGACGCGCCGTGTCGCGATCTGGACACGGTGTCAAGTGAGCAAGGATCGGGTCGTCGCATTCTTAGTGGCGTGCCACATCGGCGCCCGGGTGTGGTGCAAAATGAGCAAGGGTCTTCACACATACCTCGGCGGGTGCGAAGGGTAACGAAGCTTGTCGAGCCAACTAGGATCCGTTTAGGTAGCTGTAATGTAGGGTCCCTTACAGGTAAATTAAGAGAGTTAGTGGACACATCGGTTAGGAGACGTGTAAATATCTTATGCGTCCAGGAGACTAAATGGAAGGGGCAGAAGGCGAAGGAGGTGGACAATACCGGCTTCAAGCTCTAGTACACAGGGACAACTTCAAATAAAAATGGAGTAGAAGTTTTGATTGATAAGAGTCTCATGGATGGTGTGGTGGAGGTGAGAAGGCAAGGGGATAGATCATCTTAGTTAAACTTGTCATTAGTGATATGGTCTTAAACGTAATTAGTGCGTATGCCACCAAGTAAGCCATGATGAGAGTGCTAAGCGGCTATTCTGGGAAGACATAGATCGCTTG